>JARQOC010000001.1:222325293-223525293 GCA_033576535.1 Allobates femoralis | reverse complement strand
ATTTGTTTTTAATTATTTCATGAAATTCATGAAATAATTAAAAAAAAGGGCTCCCCTATATTCTTGTGTATGGCCAGGTACAAATAGGCACCTGGGGGTTTGGGGCAGCCCGTCGCTGCCTGCTGGATCCGGCTGGTTCCAGAAATACGGCGAAGCCCATGTAATTTTTTTTCTGAAAAAACAATAAAACAATCCTAAAAAAGGGACTGCATCTTTATTAACCCCTCGCCCATGGTCCAGGGGTTAATAAAGATGCAGTCCCTTTTATTTACATTGTTTTATGGATTTGTCAGAAAAAAATTTCACGTGGGCTTCGCCGTATTTCTGGAACCAGCCGGATCCAGCAGGCAGCGACGGGCTGCCCCCAACCCCCAGGTGCCTATTTGTACCTGGCCGGACACAAGAATATAGGGGAGCCCTTTTTTTTAATTATTTCATGAATTTCATGAAATAATAAAAAAAAAATGCATGGGGCTCCGTGCAATTTCTATGTCTAGCCAGGTACAGCTAAGCAGCTGGGGGCTGGAATCCGCAGCGCAGGGATGCCCAAGCTTTCTGTGCACCCCCCGCTGCAAATTGCAGCCCGCAGCCGCCCCAGAAAATGGCGCGTTCATTGAAGCGCCATCCTCTGGTGCTGAACCCCGCTCTTTCAGCGGCCCTGGTGGCGGTGGCACGCTGGGTAATAAAGGGGTTAATACCAGCTTTGTTATACAAGCTGGTATTAAGCCCGAGATTCTTAATGTCAGGCCATGTTTGACCCAGCCACTAAGAAACTCCAATAAAGGGTTAAGAAAACACAACACAGAGAAAAAATTTTATTTGAAATAAAAGGAAAAACCATTAGGGACTCCATTTTTAATTAAAAAAATCCTCCTCTGTCCGACGCAGTCCAAAACGCGATGTCCTCTCTGCTACATCCCCTGTGCATAGATATAGATGTCTATGCACAGGGAATGAGCAGACTGAGAACAATCTCAGCACTGCTACATCATCTCTGTGAGCAGGCGGGCTCTAGGACCCTGGAGCTGCGGCAGCCAGCACACAGAGAAGACAGCCGGACTCGGCTCGCAAAGTAACAGCAGTTATTTGCGAGTTTCCCTGCTATCACTGGCACAGTAGCCGAGTCTAATGCAATACAATGGCAATCCTAGTTTTGTCAGCGTTTGCCATTGATTTTCATTGGACTCAAGCGAGTAAACGCTGGGAAACTCGCAGAGTACCGAGTCCTGCGAGTCCCTTAATACTCGCCGAGTAACGAGTCCTAGCGAGTAGATTCGCCCATCCCTACTCCCAACCCCTCAGCATTAAATGGATCAGCTCACATCCATATGTTTTTGCTGATTTCAGTTCACTTCTAGACTGTGCCCTGGTGTGAGCAGACACTGATCTGAAGCTGCTGTGATTTTTTCCCTTGGAAGTTGCTGTGCTCTGTGGTCCGTGGATGCTGGTAGGGGCTTATGCCTAGGGCTTCTCAGGGGCTTTAGGGGCTTAGGTTGACGGCTCAAACCTCCTCACCTTTAGAGGTACCTTTGAGATATGGGCGAGCCAGGGACCCCAGTATCAGGGCCAGAGTAGACTCTCCTTATCCCCTTCATCAAGCTCCTGGCTACCCCGACCCCTCCCAGCGTGAAACAGACATTGGCATGTTGACCCAGGAAGTCCCTTCCAACTCTACCTTTCTATGATTTCTATCCATTATTAGTATGTTCTATTATGGGCAAAATCCTTGATTCCTTTCCCTAGTACATACATTACATGTGTGATTCTGAATATATGAGCACCAGTTGAAATGACCAATGATATAATATTTCAAAATCAATCTATACAGAGCACATTGACACAAAGAATGCAAAAATATTTTCATAATTGTAATTATTGTTGATGATACTCTTTTTGCAAGTGTCTGAATGAGTCATCTCAAGAACAGTAAGTAGATCCTTTTAGAACCATTGTATTATATATGTAATTGTATATGATCTGGTGTTTTCCAATGTTTTAAAGATAATTGTTATGACCATATTGCTGCAAGCCTTGTATTGTTCACAGGGAATTAAATCATTCACTTCAAGGCATGTTCCTGTAGTATTTTGCCTTAGTGGGGCATAGTGGCAATAGACTAACGCATCTTTCTAGTTTTTAAATCTATGTGCCATTAATGAGGAAACGAATGGCAGACACTTGTTTAAAATGTGGTCTATTTTAAAGATATCCCAATTTATTATAATATCAACTGCGTCTTGCCATTGCTTGTTATATGTCCTGCATCCCGGACTTTGGAAGTTTTGATACTGACACACATGATTATCTTGGTTTCACAGGATAAGCAGAGCATCATCATGTCACCAATCGTAAACCTGAAATCATATCATTCCTTAGGGTGGGATACAACGTCATGTGCTGTATATGATCCATCGCAACATGACTCATATTATATCACATGACTGTATGATTCCATTTGTTATTATCCAGTGTTGGCCATTTTTTTTTAAAGCTGGTTCCCCTCACCCTGATATGCCCCCTAAAGAAGCAGGATGAAATGCATTTCAGGGTGAAGCAACACAAGATTAAATAAATTTCCATTGCTATCATTCGGAGCTGGCTACAGGTTATGAATACCACAAACGTGTCCCTGCTTTTTTGCGCTTATGCCATTTGAAACCATTAGTATCCTGTAATTAGGGGTCCCTTTTTTGTGAGGAATCTGTGATGTTAACATGTGCTATGCATTTTTGTTATATTAATAAACTGAAATTTTAATAATTAACCCATTGAATATTTTCAATATATGCCTGGATTTAAAAATTATGTTTTTTTTTTGGCTCAGTAAATTTTTTTAAAGAAAATATCCAAGCCTGAGGATCCCCAATGAACAGTGACAGAACAAAAAACATTTGTTCGCTTTGTCCTTAAGAGGAAACAGGACAGAGCCTGAAATAGAGTTTACTAGAAGCAAAAAAAAAATTCATTCTTATTTTGGTCCACATCACAGTTGTCCAGTAATCTTAATTTGGGTTCCTCTTCAGTTGGACAGAAACCTCTGTAGTGGCAGTAAGTTCATGTTGTTGCAGCTTGATACCCACTATTTCCAAAGATATAGACCGTAGTTGCATAGCCAAGACATCTACAGCATCCATAATGTTGTCTCAGCACACACAAAAGGGGTGGGCTGTTTATAATGTTATGCACATGTGGTTTCTTCTATGGGAAGACAAGGCCTATATCTTACTAGTGCACCTGGTCCAACTGATTCCTGCACAGACTATAATTCCTAGCTGCACAGAGCTCATGACTCCTGAGTGAACTGGAATAATCCTGAACACAATAATATTATTATTATTAATAGGTATTTATATAGCGCCATTAGGATACATGGTGCTTTACAATTTAGAGGGTAGACAAAGACAAGTGGTCGAAGACGATCACAAACGACAAATGATGACAGATCACAATTAGTCATACGGGTACAACAGGGCCGGGGATCCTGTTCGTGAGGGCTCACAGTCTAAAGGGGGTGGGGAGGGAGACAGTAGGAGGGGGAGAGGTGAGATGGTGCAGTGGATGATAGAGTGGATAATAGAACATCACAACTTGGACCTGGCTGCTTAAGGTGGTGTCGAGTGTTCTTCATACCTCTTTAGGAACCAGAAGGAGATGTTGAGCACTAAGACCCAGAATAGGAAAGGTATGCTACAATAGAAAATAGAGCAAAGAGGTGAAACATAAAAAATGCCTACAAAATGGTGAAAATGAAGTTCTTACTGCAAGCAATAATATCTTTCTACCTATCTATGGGCAGAAGGAAGGAGTAGGAATGATAAAAGAGACAGCAAAGTCTGTCTAGCTCTAGCTGTTCTCTATCTGGCAGGCATATAATCTTTTCAGTGTGTCTGGAACTCCAAGCAAGATACACTTAAGAATATAACCAGCAGTGAAGACCAAAAAGAGGAGGGTATAAATAGCCGCAACTGCAATGTGATAAGGAAGACTATAAGAATACATTAATTTTCCTCATGACAGAAAATGTATGAATCAAAGGTAAAACATGAATAGCACTTAGACAGTGACAGAACCTTCTCTGGCTTTGCAGAGAAAAAACAGATCACACAGCACAGGGTCACCATATGAAATCCTGAGGCCTGATACCAACTTTTCCAACTTCACATCTTATGAGATCCCTTGTAATAATTTAGTTGCCCACCTTTGAACTGATTCTAACTTTCGAATTTCCTGTTTAAAATTTGGAAACCAAAACTAGATCACATGTTCTGGCCTTATAAGTGATTCACATAGAAGGGGTAGAAATATACTGATATCATGGTATTTTATCTGTCTTTATATACAGAAAGAAAGTGAAAGTGTAGTAGCCAGGTGTAGAATTGGTCAATAAAGGTAGTGGGTGAGTAAATATATGACAACCACTTGGAGGTAGAAGGGAGAGTAGATACAAACAGAATGCACTTCAAAAGAAGGGGAGATAAGAGAGGGTAGATGTTAGATTGGGTTGAAGGTGCAGTTGTTAGAAAGGAGAAGACCCACTTCTCCACCTTGTTCATTCCCATGGCGAGGAGTGTGGGTAAAGTGAAGGCTGCTGTAACACAGCACAGCAGGAGAGTTTGTGTTGGAGATCTTCAACCATGTTTCATTGAGACTCTGGTATAATACATTATGAGAGGTAAAGAGGTCATGATGGTGTGGAATTTATAGCAGATGGATTAGTCTTTCCAGAGTGCTCTTGAGAAACAGAGCAGTGGAGTGGGCATCAAAGGAATGGGCTTTATGTACGAGAGATGGCAGTAATATCTAGTAGGTTGGGAAGCAAAATTAATGGGGAGTATCAGCTTTCGTGGTCCAGGATTGGGAGATATATTTCAAGCAATAAGAAGACGCAGAAAGAAAGAGGATGGGGGAGAAAGAGAGTGGCTGACATATTTTTTTTTAGTAGGAGAGATCTGAGGTTTAGGAGCAGAACAGATTATGTCCAGGGGAGGATAAGCGAAAAGAAGATAATTGTTTGTTTGGAGAGTGCTGGGGTTTGGAATAGTAAAGCAGATTAAGGAATAGTAGAGTAAAAACTGTAAAGGCAAATGTGAACATGATGAAAGAGTAGGTGTACAAACAAGATTAGGTATTCACTGTTAATAAACAGTAGTAAATCTTACCATCTGGCCACTTCTGTAACATTTCTGGTATATTTCTGCTGTGCACTTAAAAAAACTGCATTTAGATGCATAGACTTGAACAAGTCCAATAGTTCATTATTTTTTTCATAATTTTATTTTTACATTTATTTACATTGCTATTAAAGATCATACATTAGATGCTTTTATAACTTTATGACATGTCTGAGCACAGTTTATAGAACATTACTTTGTAATACACATATACTGTAGTGCTTTGTGCAATGATGTACTGTACTTCTTATGAAATTTTAAAGCACCTCCTATCAGCAAGTCACAGTAAGATTCATTAAAGGGAACCTGTCACCTGATTTTAAGCCCTACACTATCTCTAGCTGTCCCTACACCTTCCTAGCAGCTCCCTATCTATCCTTTTCTTATTTAAAGTGGCCATATGAAACATGTGTAAAAGAAGTATAAACTTACTGCAGTCCCCGTGGTTGGGGGACTGGGTAAGCGTGCCTACGCTGCCTTCCTCACACCTCCGTGTTAAAATGCACGCCCCGCTGGGCGGCATTATTCTGGGTCCTCTCTGCCCCCTGGATTTGGAATCTCCCGCCCTCTTTGTACTTCTATGCACCAGCTGGGCGTCACATCTGGCGCGGTGCATTATGGGACCGGTCACGTGGTCGACCCGAGTGCATTATGGGGCCGATCACGTGATCGGCTCCAGTGCATTATGGGCTTGATCACGTGATCGGCCCGGCTCCGCGCATGCGCACTGCGCTTATTGAAGCCGGGCTGATTACGTGATCAAGCCCATAATGCACTGGGGCCGATCACGTGATGGTCAAAACAATTGAAGCTGCAGCTAAGTATTCAATAATGTATATAGGAATACTCTGTCTGAGACTGATATTTTCAATTTTATTTTAGAGAAGACGTCAATGAGGCAGTCAAAATGAGTCAATAGCATGACATTTGGGAAAATAAGTAGTATTTTTGTTGCATAGCTTGAGGTAGTACAAGAAGAAAAAGGCATATTGACCCTGCTGTATAGACATGGAAAAAACTTAATGAGTCAAACTGCAAATGAAAGATCTATTAAGAACAAATATTGTCAGGAGAGACTTTAGGGAAGAATATATTGCAACTGATGTGAAATCTAAGGTAAGCTGATGTAAAATTCAATTAATGTATTTGGAAATGTAAACTTGCTAATACATTTAATCTATCCCAGGTAGTCCATGCACTTGGAAACCAAGTGAATGTGAAAGTAAGTCAATATATCAATCGTAAAAGCATATGTAACACACCATAATAAATTGCAAAGTGATCTCCAAATGGATAAAGAGTAAAAAAAAAAGGGGCTCAAGGCATGTGAGATAGGCAAAGTGATGTAAACAATCTAGAGGATTCATACATTCCAAAAGAGGCCATTGTGATTTTTTTATTATGGTGTGTTACACATTATGCTTTCACAATTCTTATATTTACTTACCTCTCTATTTTCCATGCCAATCTTTATAAACCCCACTAGTTTCATTCAATGTCATCCCCCTTTCTCTGCCCTATGATATTTGAAATCAAGTAGAACTATATCTTTGATTCATAGACGGCATTAATATGTGTTTCAATTTGTGTTCCATTAGAGACTAGCATAACTGGAACCCGAAACTGCCTTTAAACACTTTAGAAAGAAAGCGGCTCAACCTGCGTTTCACGCACAATGTGCATGCCCGTAAATAACCCTCAAATGTAAAAGGGAACAAGAAGTAGCTATGTGTTTCACATTATGTGGTTCAATAAGTTTATTATGGGACCAGAAATGGACACACTCCAACACACACAGGCAATGAGAGATTGGCCAATTTTTTTGGACGGCGTGCAAGACTTAGTATTTTTAAATGTGTGTGGGTGGCATTGGTGCATTTTGTCATGTTGGTGTATGTGACCTTTTGGCACCGCCACGGCCCACTTTGCTTGGGGCTGTGTATATTGACTGGATGTGTGTTATTAGCACCCAAATGTGAATCCTTTTTTCCTTTAGCGGGATTTTAATATGGAATAACGGGAGATGTGTTTGACATCATCTGAAAGAGAGTAAGTGATTAAGTTAATTGTATGTTTTTTGCTCTTATACTGCACCCTGAACATATCTATTCAGAAGCTAGATAGGCACACCATTAGATATTGTATGTATGCCCCATATGATGTGCACTTCTAGACTCCCCTGAAGAAATCTAAGAATCAAGAAATGCATTGGGAGGCACGCAGGGACATTGTAGGGACTATGTGGAGTACTAGCTGTGGACTTCAATTATAATGACAGGAGCAACTGGTATCCAGAGATTACTATATTGATTGGGAAATTTCTGCTACAATTCTTTGAGAGTAGGATCCGATCACACCTTTATACCTGTTCCTGGACAGCTACTTTTGATGAGATCTATCTATTTTACTTCTATCTATATTACATTTGATTTAGTTTCTCTCACCCATTATACTAGGCCTCATATTTTTTTTCCCTGTTACTGTCTAGTTAAACACCCAATATTGTGTATATTTGGCCCTGGATTTTGCTTTATTAGATCCATGAGATCTGCTTTTGAACACTGTCAATATGGCCATTTGTATTATAGTTTTTTCTCTGTAGTTTTCTTAGCAGAGATTTTTTTATTTCTGATAGATATATTTGTGAGCCCTTACTCCATACCACAATTTGTAGGATTTAGTAACATTCCCATATTGTTTTTTATTCTGTATTTTTGGTTTTAATATTGGGTATCTCACCTTTTGCTTGCTAGAGAATTCTAAAGTGATCAGCAATGAGTCTGGACCTAAATCCCATTGAACACATTTGGAGAGATTTTAAAATTGTTTTTTGGAGAATACACCCTTCTAATATGAGAAACCTGGAGCAGTTTGCAAAAAGAAGAGCGGTCCAAAACTCCAGCTGAGAGGTGGAAGAAGCTTTTTGATGTTTATATGAAGTGATTGCAGTTATTTATTTTGAAAAGTGTGCAATCAACTATTAAGTTGAGGGTGCCAACACTCTTGTCTGGCCCAGTTTTTTACTTTTGTGTGAAGTAATGTCCAAATTGCCTTTTTTTCCTCTGTTTTCTCATATATACACAAAGGAAATATACATATGTATAATAAAACATGCGTAATTGAATTTTTTTGGGGAGTAATACCTTATTTTCTGGAACAATTTCACAGGTGCAAACACTTTTGGCCATGACTGTAGATATAGCAAACGCCAAAATAAAGACATAAGTGGACTATTGCCATATTGCTTTTTGCTCAAACTTTAATTAACCCTTTCATGACCCAGCCTATTTTGACCCTAAAGACCGAGGCATTTTTGGCAATTCTGACCAGTGTCCCTTTATGAGGTAATATCTCTGGAACACTTCATTGGATCCGAGCGATTCTGAGATTGTTTTTCGTGACATATTAGGCTTCATGTTAGTATTAAATTTAGGTCGATAATTTTTGCGTTTACTTGTGAAAAAATCAAACATTTGGAAAAATTTTGAAAATGTAGCAATTTTCACATTTTTAATTTTTATTCTGCTAAACCAGAGAGTTATGTGCCACAAAATAGTTAATAAATAACATTTCCCACATGTCTACTTCACATCAGCACAATTTTGGAAAAAAAAAAAATTTGGTAGGACGTTATAAGGGTTCAAAGTTCATCAGCAATTTTTCACTTTTCCAGCAAAATTTACAAAACCATTTTTTTAGTGACCACATCACATTTGAAGTCCCTTTGAGGGGTGTACATGACAGAAAACATCTAAAAGTGACACCATTCCAAAATCTGCACCCATCAAGCTACTCAAAGCTACATTCAAGAAGATTATTAACCCTTCAGGTGCTTCACAGGAACTAAAATAAAGTTGAAGGAAAGAAAGGACATTTTAATATTGTATCAAAAATGTTCTTTTAGCCTCAATTTTTTCATTTTCACATGGGCAACAGGATAAAGTGCATCCTAAAATTTGTTGGGCAATTTCTCCTGAGTACACAGATACCTCATATATGGTCATAAACCACTGTTTGGGTGCACGGCAGGGCTCGGAAGGGAAGGAGCGCAATTTGAATTTTGGAGCCAATTTTCCGTTCAAAAAGTGAAATGGCGCTCCTTCACTTCTGAGCCCAGCCGTGCGTCCAAACAGTGGTTTATGACCACATATAAGGTATCAGTGTACTCAGGAGAAATTGCCCACCAACTTTGGGATGTATTTTATTCCTTTGCCCATGTGAAACTGAAAAAATGTAGGCAAAAATAATTTTTTTGTGAAAAAAAAAAGTGTTTTTTCATTTTTATGGATGAATTTTTGAAGCATCTGGGGGTTCAAAGTGTTCACTTTGCATCTAGTTATGTTCCTTTGGGGTCTAGTTTCCAAAATGGGGTCACTTGTGGGGGAGCTCCAATGTGGAGACACACAGGGACCCTCCAAACGCGACATTGTGTCCGCTAACAATTTGAGCTCATTTTCCATTCAAATTGTTAGCGGACACCATGTCGCCTTTGGAGGGTCCCTGTGTGTATCCACATTGGAGCTCCCCCACAAGAGACCCCATTTTGGAAACTAGACCTCCAAAGGAACTTATCTAGATTCATAGTGAGCACTTTGAACCCCCAGATGCTTCAGAAATTCATCCGTAAAAATGAAAAAGCACTTTTTTTTCCACAAAAAATTCTTTTTTCATTATTACGCATCAATTTGTGAAGCATCTGGGGGTTCAAAGTGCTCACTAGGCATCTAGATACGTTCCTTAGGGGGTCTAGTTTCCAAAATAGGGTCACTTGTTGGGGAGTTCTAATATGGAGACACACAGGGACCCTCCAAACGCGACATGGTGTCCGCTAACACTGAATGGAAAATGAGCTCAAATTGTTAGCGGACACCATGTCACGTTTGGAGGGTCCCTGTGTGTCTCCACATTGGAGCTCCCCCACAAGTGACCCCATTTTGGAAACTAGACCCCCAAAGGAACATATCTAGATGCATAGTGAGCACTTTGAACCCCCAGGTGCTTCACAAATTGATCCGTAAAAATGAAAAAAGAAAATTTTTGTGGAAAAAAAAGTGCTTTTTCATTTTTATCGATGAATTTGTGAAGCATCTGGGGGTTCAAAGTGCTCACTATGCATCTAGATACGTTCCTTAGGGGATCTAGTTTGTACAATGGGGTCACTTGTGGGGGAGCTCCAATGTTCAGGCACAGGGAGGGGCTCTCCATACCCGACATGGTTTCCGCTAGCAATTGGAGCTAATTTTCCATTGAAATTGTTAGCGGACACCATGTCGCATATGGAGAACCCGTGTGCCACCAGCACAAGGGTAACTGGAAGAGTTGGGGTACAGCACCAGAAAATGCCGCCTCTAATGAATGCACTATTTTCTTGGGTGACTGTGGGTTGCAATTTGCAGCATGGGGTACCCACAACATTTGGGTCTCTCCACGCTGAGGATTCCAGTCAGCCAGCTGCCAAGTTGCACCTGGCTGGCTACCAAAAATACAGCGAAGGCCTTTTTTAATTTCTAGAACTAATTCTAGAGAAAAAAAAATGACGTGGGGCTCCGCCATATTTTTGGTCCAGCCAGGTACAACTTGGCAGCTACAGACTGCCAGCAACTCCCAGCTGCCTGGCTGCAACAAAAAATACAGCGAAACCCTTTTTTTTTTTATTTCTAGAACTAACTCTAGAAAAAAAAATTACATAGGGCTCCGCTATATTTTTGGCCCAGCCAGGCACAACTAGGCAGCTGGGGGCTGGAATCCTCAGCATGGAAAGGCCCAAGTGTTCTGGGCCCCCATGCTGCGAATTGCAGCCCGCAGCCACCCCAGAAAATGACGCATTCATTGAAGCGCCATTTTCTGGCGCTGTACCCATGCTCTTCCAGTTCTCCTGGTGCCGGTGGCAAACTGGGTAATAAAGGGGTTAATGCCAGCTTTTTATTGGCAGCTGGCACTAAGCCCGAGATTCATAATATTGCTCCAATGTTAGACCAGCCATTAGGAATCTCTGGTAAGTAGTCAATAAATACACACAGAGAAAAATATTTTTATTTGGAAAAAAAACACAAACAAAATTCAGACTCCATCTTTATTTCAAAAAGATCTGACGTAGTCCATAACGAAGGTCTCATGACGCTCAATCGCCTCCAACATAGTCCACAACGAAGGTCCCATAACGCTCGATCACTTCTGCTCAATCCAGAGACTACAGCAAGGGATCAAGCGTCCTCTTCCTACCGTCTCTGGGGTCGCAGATATGGTGCACTGTATGACAATGATCTGTCATACAGTGCACCATGACTATGATCCCAGAGACTACAACAAGAGGACACTTGATCCCTTGATGCACCCATCCATTCACCTATGCACCCATCATCCATGCACACATTTACACATGCACATCCACATCCATTCATGCAATCTGACATCCACGCATGCTGACATCCACGCATGCTGACATCCATGCACGCACATCCATGCTTGCCGACATCCACGCACGCACATCCACGCACGCACATCCACATCCACACACATCCGCGCACGGTGACATCCGCGCATGGTGACATTCACGCACGCATATCCACGTACGCACATCCATGCACATACATTCACGCACGCTGACATCCATGCACACACATCCATGCACGCTGACATCCACGCATGCACATCCACATACGCATCGACGCACGCTGACATCCACACACGCACACATCCATGCACGCACATCCACGCATGCTGACATCCATGCATGTACATCCACGCACACACATCCACAACCACACACAACCATGCACAGTGACATCCGCGCATGGTGACATTCACGCACGTACATCCACGTACGCACATCCACGCACACACATCCACCCACGCTGACATCCACGCATGCACATCCACATACGCATCCACGCACGCTGACATCCATGCACGCTGACATCCACGCATTCACATCCACGCATGCTGACATCCACGCACGTACATCCACACACATCCACATCCACACACATCCGCGACGGTGACATCCGCGCATGGTGACATCCACTTATGCACATCCACGCACGCACATCCACGCACACACATCCACGCAAGTTGACATCCAAGCACATCCACATTTGCATCCACGCACGCTGACATCCACGCATGCACACATCGACGCACGCACATTCACGCATGCTGATCCACATCCACACACATCCGCGCACGGTGACATCCGCTCATGGTGACATTCACGCAGGCACATCCACGCATGCTGACATCCACGTACGCACATCCACGCACGCATAGTCACGCACGCTGACATCCACGCACAGACATATCCACGCACACACATCCACACACGCATCCACGCACGCTGACATCCACACACGCACATCCACGCACGTACACCCACACATGCACATCCACGCATGCACATCCACGCATGCTGACATCCACGTAAACACAAGTCCACGCACACACACACACACATCTATGCACGCTCACATCCATACACGCTCTCATCCACTCACGCTCACATCCGCGCATGCATCCACTCACGCACACATCCATCCATGCACACATCCACGCACGCGCAACACGTCTATGCACGCACACGTCTACGCACGCACACTCACGTCCACACACGCTCATGTACGCCCACATCCACGCACACATCTATGCATGCACCTATCCATCTATCCATTCATCATCCATCCATCATCCATTCATCATCCATCATCCATCCATCATCCATCCATCAATACATACATACATACATATACACACATACATACATACATACTTACCTCCCTCTCTATCCACCGATGAGGAGGAGGCTGGGAGAGGAGACGGGGCCCACCACCGGAGCAGAGGAGGCGCAGCGGCGGCCACCGTGGCGGGCATAGCGGTGGGTGCACCGGTGGATGCAGCCCGCCGGATGAGGTGAGAGGGTGCAGCACACAGGGCCCGGAGGTGGGGGCTGCCTGGGGGGGCACTGTAGCAGGGGACCAGGCACCTGCGGGTGCGCCCGCCGGCGTATACATGATAATAGAGGGGGGCGGGCGGTTGGGGGGGATGGGGGCCCCCTGTAAGTGTCCTGGAGCGGGACGGGGGTGAGGAGGGGTAGGCACTTGCTGATCCGCCCCTCCAAATCTAATTGGAGAGCTCCAATCAGATCTGGAGGGATGAATCCCTATGATTCCCTCCGATCGGCAGTTTCACTTTTAAACTGCCGATCGGAGGGGTCCTGGACACGGGGGGGTTAATCCACCCCCTGTAGGGTCCACTACAGGTTGTCACAGAGCAGCAGCATTTGTGACACCTGAATGACCCGGCTCACAGGAGCTGCAGGGGAGCGTTCCCCCGATGTCTCAGACACGCTAAGACATCGGTCGGGAACGCATTGGATTTCATGTCTCACACACTGAGACATCTGTCGGGGAGGGGTTAAAGGTCATGCAACTGCCGTCATGTGGTAGGCTGGTACATCTGTGTCTATGGAACTGTAAAAATTAAAGGGATTCTGTCACCTTCAAAACGCCACCTAAGCTTCAAAATCATGTCCTGCAGCATCCCATCACTAATCTCACACTCCTTTTGTCTCTGAAAAGCATCCTGTGAAAGTGCAGAAAAACGTTTTATAACTTACTCATTAGTGATGTTAATTAGCAGGGGCTATATTCTTTAGCCCTCAGGGCGTGCCTTCTTCATCATAAGATCACGCCCTAAGGTCTATGCAGGGCCTCCTTGCTTTCCATGGCGCTGCCTGGGCTGTAATGATGTGAATAGCGTCATTTCCAGTCGGGTGACGTCAGTACAGCTGAGCTGCTCTGTGGGCTTCAAGCACCACATTGCGCATGCGGTGCTTGAAGCAGTACACAGTGGTGTGGGTGTACTGACGTCACCCGACCGGAAATGACGAGATTCGCGTCATTACAGCCCAGGCAGCGCCATGGAAAGCAGGGAGGCCCTGCATAGACCATGAATAGAAGATCACGCCCATTAGGGCGTGATCTTATGATGAAGAGGGCACGCCCTAAGGGCTAAAGAATATAGCCCCTGCTAATTAACATCACTAATGAGTAAGTTGTAAAATGTTTTTCTGCACTTTCACAGGATACTTTTCTGAGACAAAAGGAGTGTGAGATTAGTGATGGGATGCTGCAGGGACATGATTTTGAAGCTTAGGTGGTGTTTTGGAGGTAACAGGATCCCTTTAAAAATAAATAAATAATATAAAAAACACTAAGGCTAGGGTCACATTTGGAAGGAGCGTCCTTTGCAAGGATGCATTTAAGTCAGCAGTTTTTTGCCCTTGCCATTTCATGGCATTTTTTTGCAATTTTAGCGCCAGCATTAACCTATGCATTAAAACATGGTAAATATATGTACCATGCGTTAAGGCATGAATTTCGCATAGGCTCCATTGTTAAAAAAAGCATGCGTTTTTACAAACACCCCCAAAAACACTGCTTACCGCAGTTTTGGGTGCTTTTGCAAAAACGCATAGCATCAAAAGCTTTGCACTTTGACACTGCGTTTTTTACATTGGAGCCTATGGATGTGTAAACGCTAGCGTTTTTCAACATTTGCACATTGAAAAAATGCTAGCTTTTAGCGCATCAATGGCTCTAATGTGACCCTTTCCTAAAAGGACTTTTTCTTTTCACTATTGTTTAGTTTTTTACGTTGCTAAGCCCATTGTCAGATTCAATATATACAGATGTAGATCAATGCTAGAAGTAAAACCTTCAACAAGTTTTGCATACATAAAAGTAAAGAAGAGCAAATAATCCTTCCTCTTTTCCCTGCTAAAACCTGGAGTTTATGCTCATCAATGAGTATTGTTTGACTGTTTCAACACATAAGGTGTAACAGTAGCTTCTGCAGCCTGTTCCATTACCGAAGTAATACAAGTACGAATTTTTTAAGCATAAGTAAAGTTCTAAGTGAACAGTTTGTTGCTCCAATAAGTTTTACGGTAATCAACAGTCAAAAAGAAAGAAAAAAAGTTGTGTTTCGTCGGGTCAATGTAATGAATCAGTTGTTAGCATTAACATACAGTAACATACTAATGACAAAATAAACATGTTCCTTGCCTTGGTGAAGTTTCATAACAATACAAGTAGTCCAGGGAGACAACATTTGATTGTATTCTTTAATAAGAGTATAAACATCACAAGGCTGATGGGATTACCCCACAATTTAAAATCCTGCCTATGGCTTTTCCTAGAGAAAAGACACATTAATGTTAGACATACTTCATCTCTTACAATTCCCTAGATTTATCATCTTGGCTTCAGGGGAAATCAATCTTTCCACTATATTTTTTTTCTTCTTTAGCAGAAAAGAACCTTATTGAGATTTCCAATCATCTGAATCCTTCTTGAATGCAACAAAGTAAAAAAAAAGACTTAAAATAAACTCAGGTCACTTTCTCACTACCATGTTTGACCATATCTCACACAGCACACTTTATAGACAGTGCAAAGCTATGAGCTTTAGATTTGATGAGGTATTAAAAGGTTAAAAAAAAAACGTAGAAGTACATGGTTCCTTTAAGTTTTAGTATGAGTTTGGTTAATGTGTAAAGTGTAAAAGCCTAAAATAAAAGCCTATTTTTCTTATATCTGTGTCACAAGTTAATTTCTATATGTAGTGCATTGAAATGTAATTCTTTAATCACTTTGTCACATATGATTTACAGCAGGTAAAATAAGTATGGAACATGCCGTCAATTTTCCAAGTACAGTGAGTACAGAAAGTATTCAGACCCCTTTACATTTTTCACTCTTTGTTACATTGCAGTCATTTAGTAAATTCAAAAAAGTTTTTTTTTTTGCAAATGTATTAAAAAAGAAAAACTGAAATATCACGTGGTCGTAAGTATTCAGACCCTTTGCTCAGTATTGGGTAGAAGCACTCTTTTGAGCTAGTAAAGCCATGAGTCATCTTGGGAATGATGCAACAAGTTTTTCACACCTAGATTTGGGGATCCTCTGACATTCTACCTTGCAAATCCTCTCCAGTTCCATCAGGTTGGAAGTGAACATTGGTTGCACAGCCATTTTAAGGTCTCTCTAGAGATGCTCAATTGGTTTTAGGTAATGGCTCTGGCTGGGCCAGTCAAGAATGTCACAGAGTAGTTCTGAAGCTATTCCTTCATTATTTTAGCTATGTGCTTAGGGTCATCGTCTTGTTGCAAGGTGAACCTTTGGCCAAGTCTGAGGCTCAGAGCACTCTGGATGAGGTTTTCATCCAGAATATCTCGGTATTTGGCTGCATTCATGTTTTTTTCAATTGCAACCTTTTGTCCTGTCTCTGTAGCTGAAAAATATCCCCATAGCATAATCCTTCCACCGTTTCTCTATTGGGATTTTATTGGGGAGGTGATGAGCAGTATCTGGTTTTGTCCACACATACCGCTTAGAATTATCACCAAAAACTTCTATTTTCGATCTCAACTTATGTCTCTTATCTTTTCATAGTCTGGGAATCCTTCATGTATTTTTTGCAAACTCTATGAGGGTTTTCATATGTCTTGCATTGAGGAGAGTCTTTCACTTGCCATAAAGGCCCAACTGGTGGAGGGCTGAAATGATAGTTTACTTTGTGGAACTTTCTCCCATCTCCCTACTGCATCTCTGGAGCTCGAAAATAGTGATCTTGGGGTTCTACTTTAACTCTTTTACCAAGGCTCTTCTCCCACGATTGCTCAGTTTGGTTGGATGGCCAGGTCCAGGAAGACTTCTGGTGGTCCCAACTTCTTCCATTTAAGGATTATGGAGGCCACTGTGCTGTTATGAACCTTGAATATTGCAGAAATTCTTTTGTAACCTTGCCAGATCTGTGCCTTACCACAGTTCTGTCTCCGAGCTCCTTGGGCAGTTCCTTTGACCTCATGATTCTCATTTGGTCTGACATGCACTGTGAGCTGTGAGGTCTTATATAGACAGATGTGTGCCTTTCCCAATAAAGTCCAATCAGTTTATTTAAACACAGCTGTACTCCAATAAGGAGTAGAACCATCTCAAAGAGTATCACAAAAAAAAGAAAAGCATGTGACTTAAATACAGTTGTGGCTAAAAGTATTGACACCTGGCAATTCTCGCAGATAATACTCAGTTTCTTCCTGAAAATGATTGCAATCACAAATTCTTTGGTATTATTATCTTCACTTAATTTGTCTTCAATCAAAAAACACAAAAATAATTGTCCTAAAGCCAAATTGGATATAATTCCACACCAAACATAAAAAAGAGGATGGACAAAAGTATTGGCACTGTTAGAAAAATCATGTGATGCTTCTCTAATTTGTGTAATTAACAGCACCTGTAACTTACCTGTGGCACCTAACAGGTGTTGGCAATAACAAAATCACACTTGCAGCCAGTTGACATGGATTAAAGTTGACTCAACCTCTGTCCTGTGTCCTTGTGTGTACCACATTGAGCATGGAGAAAAGAAAGAAGACCAGAGAACTGTCTGAGGACATGAGAAACCAAATTGTGAGGAAGCATGAGCAATCTCAAGGCTACAAATCCATCTCCAAGATGAAAGTTCCTGTGTCTACCGTGCGCAGTGTCATGAAGAAATGTAAAGCCAATGGCACTGTGGCTAACCTCCCTAGATGGTGACGGAAAAGAAAAATTGACGAGACATTTCAATGCAAGATTGTGGGATGGTGGATAAAGAACCTCACTAACATCCAAACAAGTTCAAGCTGCCCTGCGGTCCGAGGGTACAACAGTCTCAACCCGTACTATTCGTCGGCGTCTGAATGAAAAGGGACTGTATGATAGGATACCCAGGAAGACCCCACTTCTTACCCTGAGACATAAAAAAGCCAGGCTGGAGTTTGCCAAAACTTACCTAAGAAACCTAAAACGTTTTGGAAAAATGTTCTCTGCTCAGATGAGACGTAAGTAGAGCTTTTTGGGCAAAGGCATCAACATAGAGTTTACAGGAGAAAAAAAGAGGCATTCAAAGAAAAGAACACGGTCCCTACGGTCAAACACGGCGGAGGTTCCCTGATGTTTTGGTTGCTTTGCTGCCTCTGGCACTGGACTGCTTGACCGTGTGCATGGCATTATGAAGTCTGAAGACTACCAACAAATTTTGCAAGCATAATGTAGGGCCCAGTGTGAGAAAGCTGGGTCTCCCTCAGAGGTCATGGGTCTTCCAGCAGGACAATGACCCAAAACACAATTCAAAAAGCACTAGAAAATGGTTTGAGAGAAAGCACTGGAGACTTCTAAAGTGGCCAGCAATGAGTCCAGACCTGAATCCCATAGAACACCTGTGAAGAGATCTAAAAATGGCAGTTTGGAGAAGGCACCCTTCAAATATCAGGGACCTGGAGCAGTTTGCCAAAGAAGAATGGTCTAAAATTCCAGCAGAGCATTGTAAGTAACTCATTGATGGTTACTGGAAGCGGTTGATCGCAGTTATTTTGGCTAAAGGTTGTGCAACCAAGTATTAGGCTGAGGGTGCCAATATTTTTGTCTGGCCCATTTTTGGAGTTTTGTGTGAAATGATCAATGTTTTGCTTCATTCTCTTTTGTGTTTTTTCATTGAAGACAAATTAAATGAAGATAATAATACTAAAGAATTTGTGATTGCAATCATTTTCAGGAAGAAACTGAGTATTATCTGACAGAATTGCAGGGGAGTCAATACTTTTGGCCACAACTGTTCATAATTGGTAGTTGGCTCTCAAGCCTATACAGCTTGGAGTAGGACAACATGTATAAAAAGTATCATATGATCAAAATACTCATTTGCCTAATAATTCTGCACACAGTGTAGTGATGTGTAGTAGGTTTACAGAAACTTATTTAATACCTCTTTCAATAGCCATTGTTGGTGATAACAGCTTCAACACTCCTCCTGTATGGAGAAACTATTTCCACGCATTGCTTAGGTGTGATTTTTGCCCAAACCCTGAACTTTAGTTCCTTATATAAATATATTGCATTTGATTTAGGTCAGGTGATTGGCTGAGCCTTTTTAACAGCTATATTTTCTTTCTGTGAAACAAACTGAAAGAGTTCTTGGTAGTGCTTGGGATGATTATCTTGCTAAAATATCAACCCTCATTTTTTCTTCATCATCCTTGTGTTTCTATACATTTGTTCATTCATCTTTCCTTGATGCATAGGAAGTTTGTCAGTGCTGTATGCTAAGAAATAACCCCACACTATGTTTTTCCCACTTCCAAACTTCACTGCTGGTATGTTGTTTGGGGGGTTATGTCCACTGCCTTTTGGCATTCAAATATTTTGGTCTAATCTGACCAGACTATGTTCTCCCAGTATTTCAGACTTGTATAAATGTTGTTGAGCAAATTTTAAGTTTTGTTGAACATGCCTTTTCTTCAGCAAGGGAGTCTCTTGTGTGGTGAGTGTGAATATAGGTTGAATGCATTACTTATTGTCTTATATTTAATATATATTTTTATATATATAATATATATTTTTTATATTTAATATCTCCTTAATTCAACTTTTTCTTACCACTGACTCTGCAAAAAAACTCTATCACACTTGTTCATTCTTGCCTGAATTTTTGCAATTCTAATCAGTCTCCCTTATATCAAAATCTCTCCTCTCCAATCCCATCCTGAATGCAGCAGCCAGGATCATATGCCTTTCCAACACTTCACCGAAGCCTATGTCCTGTGCCAATCATTGGACTGGTTTGCCCATCCACTAACTACAGTCTACAATATAAAATTATCACTCTCACCCACAAAACCCATCACAGTTCTGAACGACCCTACATCTCCTCACTCATAACGGTCTATCGCCCTCCATGTGCCCTACATTCTGCAAGTGACCTAGGATTGACACCATTTACAACCCAAACCGCCTGCTCCTATCTCCAAGATTTCTTACGAGCAGTGGCAATTCTTTGTACTATCAAGAATCTATCATTTAATTCCCAATACCCATAGTTTTACATGAGCCTTAAAACGTATTTCTTCAGACTAGATCATCACCTCACTTTACTTATCTAACAATTCCTATGCTGCGCTTTCCCATATCTGGCCTCTTGGGTCATGTGTCTACGCCTTCCATGCACTTAATAGCACTTTATCTGTACTTGTACAAATCCTGACTGGTGATCAATTTATGCAGCGTTATATGAATCCCCTATTTATTATGTTGATATCTGGACCATACAGTATATGACAAGCACTTTTTACCATTTACGTTTTGTGCCTCCCCTATTTCCTCATACATTGTAAGCTTATGAGCAGAGCCCTCACTCCTCATGGTATCTGTTGAATTTTTTGTTACTCTCTATTGTCTCAAATTGTCTCTATATATCCCCCCTGAATTGCAAAGTACTGCAGAATATATTGGCGCTATATAAATAAAATTATTAGTATTAATACAGTATTAGTGTTTTCTATGAAAGAATTGATCCTTCAATCGGTTAGAAATTTTCTCTAACCAATTACATTAGTATGTTTTACAAGCAATAAGATTGTTTTCTAATTACTGATCGATTTCTCTTGGTGTCCTGACTAGGGATGGGCGAATCTACTCGCTAGGACTCGTTACTCGGCGAGTAGTAAGGGACTCGCAGGACTCGGTACTCTGCGAGTTTCCCAGCGTTTAGTCGCACGAGTCCAATGCAAATCAATGGCAAACTCTGACAAAACTAGGATTGCCTTTGATTTGCATTAGACTCGGCTACTGTGCCAGTGATAGCAGGGAAACTCGCAAAGTAACTGCTGTTACTTTGCGAGCCGAGTCCAGCTGTCTTCTCTGTACAGGCTGCCGCAGCTCCAGGGTCCTAGAGCCCGCCTGCTCACAGAGATGATGTAGCAGTGCTGAGATTGTTCTCAGTCTGCTCATCCCAGTGCATAGACATCTATATCTATGCACAGGGGATGTAGCAGAGAGACATCGCGTTTTGGACTACGTCGGACGGAAGAGGATTTTTTTAATTAAAGATGGAGTCCCTAATGGCTTTTTTTTTTATTTCAAATAAAAATGTTTCTCTGTTTTGTGTTTTTATAACCCTTTATTGGAGATTTTTAGTGGCTGGGTCAAACGTGCCCTGACATTAAGAATCTCGGGCTTAATACCAGCTTGCACAACTGTGGGCTGGAATCCGCAATGCAGGGATGCCCAAGCTTTCTGGGCACACCCCGCTGCAAATTGCAGCCCGCAGCCGCCCCAGAAGATGGCGCGTTCATTGAAGCGCCATCCTTTGGCGCTGAACCCCGCTCTTCCAGTGGCCCTGGTGGTGGTGGCACGCTGGGTAATAAAGAGGTTAAGGCCAGCTTTGTATTATCAGCTGGCCCTAAGCCCGAAATTTATGGCGGTCACGCCAATATTAGACATGACCGCCATGAATTTCTATTAAATTGTTTTAAAAAAAACACAACACAGAGAAAATTTTTTATTAGAAATAAAATAAAAAGCCATTAGGGACTCCATCTTTAATTAAAAAGATCCTCTTCAGTCCGACGTAGTCCAAAACGTGATGTCCTCTCTGCTCATCCCTGTGCATAGATATAGATGTCTATGCACAGGGAATGAGCAGACTGAGAACAATCTCAGCACTGCTACATCAGGCAGCAGGCGGGCTCTAGGACCCTGGAGCTGCGGCAGCCAGCACACAGAGCAGACAGGACTCTTATCTGTGCAAGTTTCCCAACGATTACTTGCAAAGTAAACGAGTCCAATGCAAATCAATGGCAGAGACTCTGACAAAACTAGGATTGCTTCAGGCTGAAGCTTCCGAGACACATCTGTGATTTGTAAATCGCACACTACTCGCTATTACTCTCTTCCCCATTCATTAACATTGGACTCGCTAGACTCGCAACGAGTTGCGAGTCCCGAGCTCGGACTCGCTAGAGTCAAGCGATTCCGAGTAATTTAGGATTCGCCCATCACTAGTCCTGACTAGAGATGAGAGAATCTTTGGATCTTCGAATTCAGTTTGGTTTGCTGAAAGGCCAACATTCGATGAACAGTTTGATGAACAGCTTGACAAACCACCAAATCCTATACTAGCTAATAGGTGAATTTAAGAACAACCGAATCCCATTGAAATCAATGGGAGGCAAAATCAATGGCCTAAAAAACTCGTTAAAAGGGACCCAAAAGCTACTAAACACAACTCAAACCATTTTACCGTGGAGCCCCACTGTTTTGGCACAGGCATTATCTTCCAAAACTATTACTTTGCAAGCTTCTGCACCGCTGCCACCTGGCTTCAGCCTTGTTCACACATACCATCCGTTTTTGCCATAATTGCGTTTTTGGGAACATTTTGGACTGTTTTTTTTCAAAGTCCAAAAACGGATATGCGTTAACGCATGGTGCACTTAAGTGTCAATGCGTTTTTTAACAACACACGCGTGTTGTTGCACTGCATGCAGCATTTTTGGGTGCGGTAAAAAAACGCATGCGTTTTTTTAACATGGGGCCCTATGGGAAACGCATGCGTTTTTACATGGCTCATATAGACACCATGCGTTTTGGTGAAAAAATGACTACCGTATATACTCGCGTATAAGCCGAGTTTTTCAGCCCAAAAATTGGGCTGAAAAGTCCCACCCTCGGCTTATACGCGAGTCACTGTACATTGTATACACTGTATACAGTATACAGTGCCCCCCCATCAGTATACGGGCCCCCCCCCCTTGTGTAGCAATCCTGTAAAGGAAGAGATTAGTATACTTATCCCTGCCGCTGTCATGCTGCCGCTGTCCCGCCGCCACCATCGCTCTCCTCCTGCTTCATCCAGCGTCTTCCGGCTTCTTACGGCTTCCTCCGGTGGGCGCAGGCAATGACGTCATTGTCTGCGCGCCAGAGGAGGAAGCCGGAAGACGCTGGATGAAGGCGGAGGAGCGCAATGGCGGTGGCGGGACAGTGGCAGCGGGACAGCGGCAGGGATAAGTATACTAATATCTTACCCAGGTTTTGGGGGCAAAAGTAGGGGGGTCAGCTTATACACGGGTCGGCTTATACACGAGTATATACGGTAAGTCCCAAAAGTTCCAAAAAACGTTCAGAACCTCGGGGGACACTATTGGCACCCTTAGAAAAACGGATTTGTTTTTCTAAGGGCTTAAAAAAACGGATTGGTATGTGTGAACAAGGCCTTCCAGGCCCACTCATTAACCTCAGACATCCTCACCATAACTTCTCTGAAGCTGTCCCAGGTTACACAATGGTACGTTGTTTGATGCTTCTTTTTAAGCAGATTTTGAGGAACTACATTCAAATCTGCATATCTATCCTGAAGATAGTCTATGAGAGTTCATAAGTGCTGTGCCAATATGTTTTTTTTCCTTGCAAAAATGGTGCAGATTTTGTGGTAGAAAAAAGAAATCTGAACCACATGTGAAAGGGGAAAAAAAGCAATGTGGGCACAGCACTTTTGACCTGTCCTAGACTTTGCTTGCCTAAAGATAGACATACAGATTTTGATGCAGACTCTCATAATTTGCGTAAAAAATATCAAACACTGCACTGTGAGCACAGGGTCTAAAGCAATTTTGCTAGGCAATTTCACTGGCAATTTGCTGGTTGCAGTGAAATCATGGACACATTGTTCCATTTGTATACAGCAACAAAATAGAACAATGTGTCCATGATTTCACTGCAACCAGCAAATTGCCAGTGAAATTGTCTAGCAAAATTGCTGTGTGTGAAGTTAGCTCAATGGTACCTTTACACGCCGCCACCATAGAGATTATACCTGCTTGTTTTTGTGCACGGCTGAAACACAGGTATCCAAAGAGACAGGAAGGAACAACCTGAATTACACGCCACCACTTCGCGGTGTTTTGAAGGTAAAAGGTACAATTTTGTCCAATACCTGCCGGTTTCTACCTTTCGGTAGCGGCGTGTAAAGGTACCATAAGAGAGTGCAGTGAGATATGCAGTTGTGGTGAAAAGACTTGAGGATTCTTCTTGCCCCCTGGCTACTTCCATAGAGACTTCTACAGCAAGGGGTGGCCAACTACAGTCCTCAAGGTAGGAAAACAGTGCACATTTTTAGGATTTCCTTAGCATATTACAGGTGCTAATTTCATCACCAATGTTTGTCGATGACCAGCACTCCACTATGAGTTAGGTTGATGGTGCAATTGGAAAGGATCAATGACCCGTAATATCAGATAAAGTTAAATCCAAGCACACATTCAGGTTGTTTTATGCTTAAAGGTGATTTATTTCAAAAGTAGGTGCAGAAGGTGACTGGCAGGACAGATAACGTTTCAGCCTCAACATAGGCCTTGTTCACATAGTCACTAAGGATAAAATAAGAAATGTACAATAAAGAGTCTGTACAGTGATAACACGTGCATAAGGTTATATACAAATTTACAATGGCATCATGTCTGACATGTTTTTGTATTGATATGATGAAATGGCCTTCAACACGACTAATGAGAATCAAGAAGACCATCAAGAATAGAATGTAGATAGTTAGAGGGGTGGATATGGGTTCTCGGGGATAGAATGGCTGCCGTATTTACCTGCTGTAGTTATTAGGAGATCACTGATAAAGGGAGTTCGTGTAGATAAGGTTTTATGGTTCCTGTACTTTATGGTCCAAGATAGAGCCTTCAAGACATAAAGGGTTGAAGGTGAAGGATTACAGACACCTATGTAATAGAAATATTATAGGGGATTGTATACCTGTTCTTTAGTATACGGACGAGATCCTGTGGGTCATCAAGGGATGTGTTGGATTTTGTTAATATCCAGTGTAAAATGCTGATGGAGCATAGGGTTCTGAGTATGATGAACAGGTCATCCAATATACAGTACAGGTGGTACCTATAAATGAATTGCATTATCAAAGGTAGGGGAATCCTGTGGGCTTACAAGTATAGAATTGAGAGGCTGCAGAGTTACCTTATAAAGTATGGATTCTATCCCCCTCAGTGAAAACCTTTTATATGTTTGCGTTTTTTAGTTGTAGTCAAAGGGTAAGAAACACTTCACCACTAAGTTGGGATAAACATATGTAAGTTTAGAGTATATAGTCATATAATATACTTATCTTATGGTAGCCTGGGGAAACCCTGCTCACATTGGTGTCAGTGGGTGCCAGCACGTCCAGTGCCTTGGCTAGGAATGAGCACTATTCCCAGCCGCCGCCGCATTATGTGCGGTCGGCTGGTTATGTGACCGGAAGTGACGTTGCCGAGCGGGCATGCGCAGTCCCGCGCGTCGGCGCTCAGTGTGTGTTTTTGTTTACAGGTTGCTATAGCAACCTATCTACCAATGGGGAAGCGCGGCAAGTGCTTAAACATGATATGATAAACATAAAAAATCAGGTCGTCAGGGCTGACGTTGGGTCCAAGAAACAACCTCTTACTAGGACGTTAACTGGGGAACAAAGAACAGGGATATTTCCATGCTTGGGATGTATGTGTTGCTCAAATGTCATCAAGGGCAGTGAGGTGGTCCATCCACGCACTGGTAAGTCATACAAGGTTCGGGGGCTCTATACCTGTGAATCTAGTTTTGTGGTCTATCTTGTCAAATGCCCCTGCGGATTGTTATACGTAGGGGAAACAACACAGACAGTAAGAGACAGAATCACAAGCCACAAATCCACCATACGTTGTGGCAAGACATGGCTGCTACTTCCCCATTATTTTATGGAAGCTAACCACAATGTGGCACAACTACGATCCCAGGTCACAGAGCACGTACCGAGACCTCGTCGTGGGGGTAACCATATTAAATTACTAAAACGCCGTGAAAGCTACTGGATTTATACGCTGGACACATTAACCCTTAAGGGTTTGAATCAGGAGTTTGAATGGCTAACTTAATACCTCTCTTCCATAGATACCTTCATAACAAAAAACGTTCCATCTATTCTTCATCCACCACAAGGGTAAGATAATTAGTTTTCACCCCCACCCTTCCCCCCCACCTTTTTCATTTGTAAGTTTCATTTTTCCCCCTTTTTATTTCATGTTTTTCCTGACTATGCATATTCTACCTGGTATTTGGACCCCACGAACCTATAAGTGACAAGATTATGTTGTATAATATATTATGAGTACTGTTGATATTACATCATGACAATAATGGAAAAATGCTTGATCTATATCTCTGTTTATATCCACTCACACATATCATATGTTTGTTCATGTTGTATATTTTGATTGTACTCCTCCACCACCCTATATACACATAATGTTCCTACTACAGGTTCCCAATATTGCATATAGTCTCTAAAACCTTTCCATATCCATATAACATGAAGATAAACCTAACTAAATGCCCATTCCATCACATTATCCTCATTCTAGTGTGCTAGGACCGAGGGCACACTTGTCACACTCCCTGGTGACATGGTTTCATTAACATCCTCCTCTGGAAGTGCGGCATTGCGCTTGTGCACTAGCCGTGCTTCCCCATTGGTAGATAGGTTGCTACAGCAACCTGTAAACAAAAACACACACTGAGTGCCGACGCTCGGGACTGCGCATGCGCGCTCGGCAACGTCACTTCCGGTCACATGACCAGCCGACCGCACATAATGTGGCGGCTGGGAATAGTGCTCATTCCTAGCCAAGGCACTGGACTTGCTGGCACCCACTGACACCAATGTGAGCAGGGTTTCCCCAGGCTACCATAAGATAAGTATATTATATGACTATATACTCTAAACTTGCATATGTTTATCCCAACATAGTGGTGAAGTGTTTCTTACCCTTTGACTACAACTAAAAAACGCAAACATATAAAAGGTTTTCACTGAGGGGGATAGAATCCATACTTTATAAGGTAACTCTGCAGCCTCTCAATTCTATACTTGTAAGCCCACAGGATTCCCCTACCTTTGATAATGCAATTCATATATAGGTACCACCTGAACTGTATATTGGATGACCTGTTCATCATACTCAGAACCCTATTCTCCATCAGCATTTTACACTGGATATTAACAAAATCCAACACATCCCTTGATGACCCACAGGATCTCGTCCGTATACTAAAGCACAGGTATACAATCCCCTATAACATTTCTACTACATAGGTGTCAGTAATCCTTCACCTTCAACCCTTTATGTCTTGAAGGCTCTATCTTGGACCATAAAGTACAGGAACCATAAAACCTTATCTACACGAACTCCCTTTATCAGTGATCTCCTAATAACTACAGCAGGTAAATACGGCAGCCATTCTATCCCCGAGAACCCATATCCACCCCTCTAACTATCTACATTCTCTTCTTGATGGTCTTCTTGATTCTCATTAGTCGTGTTGAAGGCCATTTCATCATATCAATTCAAAAACATGTCAGACATGATGCCATTGTAAATTTGTATATAACCTTATGCACGTGTTATCACTGTACAGACTCTTTATTGTACATTTTTTATTTTATCCTTAGTGACTATGTGAACAAGGCCTATGTTGAGGTCGAAACGTTATCTGTCCTGACAGTCACCTTCTGCACCTACTTTTGAAATCACCTTTAAGCATAAAACAACCTGAATGTGTGCTTGGATTTAACTTTCTCTAATTTCATCACCTACAGAGTTGATGATTCCAGCACCCTGTCCAATCCTAAGTAAATAATGAAAACATGCACTGTTTGCAGTCCTTTAACACTGCATATGGCCAGCCCTGTTCTACGGGAGTGGGTGTAGTGTCTTGCATTTCCATACCCCAGTCCTTTAAGCCAGAGGCCTGAGGCTTATTCATCAGTCTCTGTAGGGCAGTACCAAAATACCTGTTTGAAGAAAAAGTCCAGCACACAAGGAGTGAACTCAAAAAATTTACTATAACATAGACTATAAGTTTAATTGCCCACTAGACGTTTGTGCTGCGTTTTTGGTGATTTCTTTCTGCAGCAAAAACAGACCACCCACAGCATTTATTTTAAACTCAATGTGATTTTAAAATTGCTGTTCCCACATGTGCATTTGTGGGTGGTCTGTTTTTCCTGCAAAAATCAGATGCACTCAGAAACAAGCATGCCAATTTACATGGCTGTTTTTGGCTGCATTTTCCTCACTGACTCCATTCTTAGGGTGGTTTCACATTTGTGTTTCGCAGCGCAGGGGACGCTGCACATGAAAGTTATGAAATACACAAGCGTATTGCACACTCATCTATAACATGGAGTGTGCATTAATGTGCAGAGACATTTTTGGGCATGAGTATGGGTGCGTATGTGTACAGGCGCGTCGAATTTTCGCGGCCGGGAAATGCTACATGTTGCATTTTAGGGGTGTTGAAAAATGCCCAAGCTTCCGCATGCGCATGGATGCGGATAAACCAGGCTTTATTGTCTATGCGTGCGCAATTGCATGCATATAAGTCAATGCGCATGCCCAGACAAAGATCTCGGCACACAGGAGCACATAGTCTTTTAAAAAATGATATAAATGCTAAAGAGGGAAGAGTCCATTAAGGTCTTTCTGTTGGACCCCAATGGCTGCATACATGGCCAGTAGGGGGAAGCGCAAATGGTGCAAAATGCTGGAAGTGGAAATATAACTTTAACAAAAGCACAGGCCTTTGTAAAGGAAGAACTAAAAAAAAACAACTCCAACAAGTCCTTTTCTAGCTAAAATGCCAATTAAGGGATGGGTTACTATCTCACTGACCCACCAACAGGCCTTTATGAAGGTCCACTGAAATTGGCTCACATCATTTTCTTCCATGCCCTGGTTGATTGTCACAGTTTTTTCTGGTTTTGGAGGGATTGCAGGAGCTAATCCTCTATGGACATTCTCCACCTCCATCTGCCCCCCAGCACACTCCATCATGGCCACCGATGGAGAGGACCATGGTGGAACTAGATTACAATGCTCTATAGGATAGACAAGATCAGCTTGGGGAACACTGAAAGGCCCTCTGGGTTTGGGTGCATCTGGCTGGCCAACCAACAGACACCTGGGCCGAACTCAATACCACATTCTCTTTAGGTTGGCCTCCCCCTGCCACTTCTTAAATTTTTTAGTGGTAGCAACCCAACATACTTCAAGTGCAAACCACCCCATGCTGCATCACACTTTCTTGAAAGTGACCTCCTAACACACAAAAATGGTACATAGTCTTTGGGGATGATTGTCACACAGCAGAGTGCACTGCTTGACTTACCACAAATGCCTGGTACCATGTTCCACTATGAAACCAAACCCCTTATCCCGCAGGATTGCCATTACCTTGTCATGGATACATTGTTTATAGAAGTCATTAGCCTTAGGTTCATGCAGCCAGTCCTGGGCAATGACATCCATGAGCTGAATATCCTCAACAAAGGAAACAGGACAGAGTGGTTAATGCCTTGTTAGATACAGTGGGGAAAAAGAATTTAGTCTGCCACCAATTGTGCAAGTTCTCCCACTTAAAAAGAAGAGAGAGGCCTGTAACTAACATCATAGGTAGACCTCAACTATGAGAGACAAAATGAGAAAACAAATCCTGAAAATCACATTGTCTGATTTGGCAATTAGATGTTTTTTTCAAATTTTGGTGGAAAATAAGTATTTGTTCACCTACAAACAAGCAAGATTTCTGGCTTTTACGGACCTGTAACTTCTTCATAAAGAGGCTCCTCTGTCCTGCACTCATTACCTGTAGCACAGGCACCTGTTTGAACTTGTCATCAGTATAAAAGACGCCTGTACACAACCTCAAATAGTCACACTCCAAACTCCACAATGGTGAAGACCAAAGAGCTGTCGAAGGACACCAGAAACAAAATTGTAGCCCTGCACCAGGCTGGGAAGACTGAATCTGCAATAGGCAAGCAGCTTGGTGTGAAGAAATCAACTGTTGGAGCATAACTAGAGAATGGAATACATACAAGACCACTGATAATCTCTTTTAATCTGGGTCTCCATGCAAGATCTCACCCTGTGGGATTAAACTGATCTCAAGAACGGTGAGCAAAAATCCTAGAACCACACGAGGGGACCTAGTGAATGATCTGCAGAGAGCTGGGACCAATGTTACACAGGCTACCATCAGTAACACACTATGCTACCAGGGACTCAGATCCTGCAGTGCCAGAGGTGTCCCTTTGTTTAAGCCATTACATGTCATGAGGTTTACTAGAGAGCATTTGGATGATCCAGAAGAGTATTGAGAGAATGTCATATGGTCAGATGAAACCAAAGTAGAACTGTTTGGTAGCAACAAAACTCGTTGTGTTTGGAGGAGAAAGAATGCTGAGTTGCATCTAAAAAACACCATAACTACTGTGAAGCATGGGGGTGGCAACATCATGCTTTGGGGCTGTTTCTCTGCCAGGGGACCAGGACGACTGTTCCATGTATATGAAAGAATGAATAGGGCCATGTATGATCAGATTTTGAGTGCAAACCTCCTTCCATCATCAAGGGCACTGAAGATGAAACATGGCTGGGTCTTTCAGCAAGACAATAATCCCAAGCACACTATCAGGGCAATTAAGAAGTGGCTTCGTAAGAACCATTTCAAGGTCCTGGAGTGGCCTAGCCAGTCTCCAGATTTAAATCATATAGAAAACCTTTGGAGGGAGTTGAAAGTCCATGTTGCCCAGTGACAGCCTCAACACATCACTGCTCTAGAGGAATTCTGCATGGAGTTATGGGCCAACATACTAGCAACAGTGTGTGCCAATCTTGTGAAGACCTACAGAAAATATTTGACCTCTGTCATTGCCAACAAAGGATATATAGCAAAGTATTGAGATGAACATTTGTTATTGAGCAAATACTGATTTTCCATCAAAACTAAAGTAAATTTTTCTAAATCAGACAATGTGATTTTCAAGATTTGTTTTCTCATTTTGTCTCTCATAGTTGATGTCTACCTATGATAACAGTTACAGGCCTCTCTCATCTTTCCAAGCGGAAGAACTTGCACAATTGGTGGCTGACTAAATACTTTTTTCCCCGATGTAGTTGCTTAGAGGGTATAGGAGTACTCACATGACATTTCCCCAGTCAAAGGCCTTAGGAGGGAATGATCCACATGGCAGGAGATCAGGCTCTTCTGCCTCTTCTACCTTCTCTTCTTCCTCCTCGGCCTCCTCATCATGGTCCTGGTCCTGGTGATATTGGGGAATGGGATCCAGTAGCTGTGACACCGACTGCAGATGATATCCAGTCATGCATGCTGCAAGATCATGTGCAGTCTGATATCTGGTGCTCCCGATCCTGGATGCCATAGGTAAAGGGTCACCTCTTGACTGCTGTCACATCCCCAGGTCCTCATCTGGTGTCGGAGGCCAGGATGGATTCTGCGTCTATTGAAGATGAGCCCAAAGTGGGTATTGCAGTGGAGCTCCGGGTGACATATGTCTCCATGTCCTCTGCCTACCACTCTGAGTCTGGTTCTGCTGACCCACCTTCTGGTGCTAAGATGATTAGGAAGATGACATCCTCTGAGTCCAGGTCAGCCATCACCAAAGTACTGTGTAATGCCATAACAGTAGCAAGTTCAACTGTTGTAGCAGACAGTGTACATGCATTGTACTGGGACTGCACAGGTAAGTGGCAGGGAGACGCTCACTGAGCTCCGTGGTTATGAGTGTTTGTTTGCCTTTTCTCAGGGGCACACCTCTTCCAGTGAGTCACAGGATTCACACTCGAGCATTCACTACCAATTGTAATGTTTTGACATTGCCTAATGCCTGGTTCCTAATTAACTCCTGTGTGTGATTACTCTTTAGAACTAACGTCACTGTAACAAATGCAATTCTCCAGGCCACATGGAATAACAACTGGTTTACGATTAGGTGCAGTCAATATTCAAGCATGACATCTTTGTAGAAAACATAATGATGAAGGCAAATAAGTTTCACCATGCACCACCAATTCATCTGGAATGCTGAATAAGGCTACAGGGCACTGGGCACTGCAGGAAGACAAGGATAACTTTCATATGAAGTATACATATAAGGCTGCTTTCACATCAGCGGTTTTCGCTGATCGCGACAGTTGCACCGCAACTGCCGCGATTACCGCATAACGGCCGCACTTGTGGTTCACTTGCGGCAAGCCCGATGCAATGTCTATGGGGCTTGCGGTAAGTGTGCGGCAGGTGCGGCAAGTGCGGTTTCAGCACTTGCGGCAGGTGCGGCTGCGAAAAAAACGCGGTATGCAGTGGTTTTTTCACGGCCGCACCTGCCGCAAGTGCCGAAACCGCACTTGTTGTACCTGCTGCAAGCCCCATAGACATTGTATGGGGCTTGCTGCAAGTGAACCGCAAGTGCAGCTGCTATGCGGTAATCGCAGCAGTTGCGGTTTTTTCACCACATCTGCCGCGATCAGCGAAAACCGCTGATGTGAAAGCAGCCTAACACAGTTGTGCACTTGCCAAAAGTCTGTATTGTAAATGTATGCCATGAAATGTGAGCCTCAATAGAGGCAGTGTTGCATATGTATGTAAACTGCTATGAAACAAAAAGCACTATATAAATGAATAAATATTATTATTAGTATTATCATTCTGACATGAAATAGTGATTGCACATTTTCAAGAAGCAATATCCCTACTGTGGTGTTTCATAAGTGTGAACAGACCAATAAGATCATGGATGTGAAGCATATAATGGCTATATGCCATTTGTATTTGAATTGATGTCTCATAAGTGTAGAACAGATGGCCTCGTATGCTGCTGACCCTCTGCAATAATAAAGATTTGCTATTCTGAAAACAAAATAATAAAAATAAAATAAAAAATAAATATAAAAAAAATCCCTATAAATATGAAGCTCTCTTAAACGAATGTTTTAAACACATATAAATGCTCATAAATGAGGCTTGAATGGCTTTGACAAAGAAATTATCTGCTCTTGTAACCCATTAGTGTGTAGAAGCAAATTTTATGGCACATCACCTGTTTATCAGAACAATTCTTGACATTCTCCTCTGACCCCTTAGATCAATGATTTCTTTAGATCCACAGTATCCTGATTTATTTGTCAAAAATCACAGCTGTCACCAAGCTCTAGGTTAGTGATGGGTAGGGGTCAATTATTTTAAATAAAAAACACACAAACCCTCTTTAATCCCTTTATTAACCCCTTAAAAAAACCCTGTTGGTTGAAAGTAATCCAAATGAGGGCCCATTACAAATCCTGCTTTGCCACATCCTAGAAGATGCAATGATCAAATATGCAACTGTTCACTGCTGCTTCAGGGATACATTGACAGCTGCGGAGAGTGGTCATGCTACTTACTCATTGAAGTCTCCCCTGTGGCTGTCAGTGAATTTTGCTGAACCCACGGCTATATTAATGGATTGTGAAAAATTATAGCACAGCTGTCTGGCAATCCAGCAGTGAGTTCATTTGACTTCACAGCAGTAGTCTCCTACAGTGGAAACTCAGTTGAACCTGAAGCAGGATTGCCAGACAGTTGTGGCATTATGTCCCATGACCCACTAATCCAGCATTGAGTTCAACAGAATTCACTGAAAATCACAGGAAGCCCTCAGTGACCTAGTGATGTCATCACTCCTCCACGGCTGACAGTGTACTCCAGAAGCTGCAGTGAGCTGTCATATATTTGATCACTGCAGCTTCTGGGATGTTGCAGAGTCGGATACACTGAGGGCCCTCGTATGGATTACATTGGACCTGGAAGGGTGTTTTTGGATTAATAAAGAAGTGAAAGTGGATGTGTGTTTTTTTCTTCCAAATAAAGGATTTTTTAAGAATAAGGGCCTTTTCACACTGGAGTTTTTCACACTGGGGTTTTTGAAAACTGCACCAGTCGCGGTAAAAAAAAATGCATCTGCCACATTTTCTGCCTAACGGACGTACTTGCGGCACACTTGCGGCAAGCCCCATGCATTCTCAATGGAGCTTGCGGTAAGTGTGCGACAGGTGCAGCAAGTGCGGTTCTGGCAGTTGCGGCCGCGAAAAAAAAACATGGTCAGCGGCGGTTGTTTTCGCTGTCGCAACTGCCGGAGCCGCACTTGCCACGCCCGCCGCACACTTACCGCAAGCTCCATAAATAATGCATGGGGCTAGCTGCAAGCGTGCAGCAAGTGCGGCCGTTAGGCGGATAAAGCGGCAGATGCGTTTTTTTACCGCGACTGCCGTATTTTTCAAAAAACTCCAGTGTGAAAAGGCCCCAAGAAAAATAAATGTTAAAAAATTCAAATCAACTCTGTTTTGCCCCATTAAAATAAAGCAATTAAAAAAAAACATTTATATTGCATCATTCCTAAAAGTTGGATCTATCAAAATATAAAATAAATGAACTCGATCGTTAAACACCAGAATTAGTTTTTTTTGTGAGCTGCAATGTTGCAAGAAAATCCAATAAATGGTGATTAAACCATGGACAGCTCAGGTTAAGGGCACAAAAAAAAAAAAAAGCTCTCACACAGTCCCATATCTCAAAAACTGAAAACATTACAGGTCTTGGAAAAGGTAAACACAAGCAATTTTTTTCTTTTACAAATTTGAAATTATTTTTGCTCCACTTTCCAGTGCATCAAATAAGAAAATGAATGGTGTAATTTAAAGGGAACCTGTCACCCCTTTTGAGCATTTTCACTGTGCTCACCAGCTTAGGCTAGGGTCACACTGGCGTCGTGGATGCGTTTTTTTCATGCGTTTTTCACACTTGTCTTTTGTGAAAAACGCATGGAAAATGCATCCATAGGCCCCAATGCAAAAAAACGCATGACCAAAGTGCATTTTTTGGTGCATAGTCAAAATTGCATGCGTTTTAACATGGGGCCCTATGGCTCCAGACCTAACAGCAAAAAAACAGCCCAAAAACGCAGGCTGTCAAAAACAACCTTAAAAAACGCAGCCAAGTGTGACCCTAGCCTTACATATAATGTAAATGAGGTTTTTGTAACCCCCCCTATGTGGACAGACGTCCCCCTCATACCTGAGAACATAACTTTTATTCTGTCCTGCACTGGCCTCCTAACAGGTCTGGGAGGCTGCTATATGGTCCTGATGGATTATGCCCTCCAGCTGCAAAACCCGCCCTGCATTTTTTAAAATTGCTGCCGCATCTGTGACCGGCGCTTGAATGACAGTCGCATCCGCGCTGGTGCAGTAGAGCGGATTTCCGTCCTCCATTCACAAATCTCACGAGACATCAGCACTATCTTCAGTGAAGCGTGAATACCTGCTCCACTATGCAGGCACAAGCGCGGCTATCACTCAAGCGCCGGTCACAGATATGGGCGGCAATTTTAATAAATGCAGGGTGGGTTTTGCAGCTGGGGGCGGCAAGGACATAATTCATACTAGTAGTTTTTTGATTAATTGCAATATTCTGGATGGAACTTTATTTTTTATAGAATACAGTCACATTTAAATGAAATCTTAACTCACACACTTCTATTTTTGCTAATAATTAAACTTTTTTTTTAAATGGTATTGACAATGCAAGTGCCAGATTTCCAAATTGCTCTAAGAAATGTATATCTGTGCAAGCTGTGCCACAGTTATAACAGCATGAATATTGTACATTTAAATAAGACTTTCTTATTACAGTAAAACTGCTCCAGATAGTTTGATTCAAACTGAAGAACTGCTAAGGGACATTTGCAAAACGAAACCTTTTTAATAATAATTAGAAATATAGATGCAAAAAAGGAAAGAGTCAATTCTGAACATTAACATTTCATACTCAATATATACATAATGTGATGCATTGCATATGGTAGCCACTACTGCTAAATTATCCATTGCTAATTGGCATTTTAATTGTTCCTAATCTAAATTAGTTAATTATACATATTCTGGACTATTAACTGTTGCGTATTTTAGGTGTTCAGCTAATTAGACATTTTCTAAACCATTCATTTGCATTTAAATAATTCATCCACAATTATCATTTTCCACTACACTCATAGTTTTCAAATGCTGTACTCTTGCCTACAGTTATGATATGGTGAATATTCTTTACTAAGTTTTGTACAGTAATACTTGGGGCAAAAGGATGTAGATGACTGTAAAAGCAGAATATAAGAATATATTACACACTGTAAGGTAGCGAGCCGGGGGACCCCAACACGTGTATAATTTTTCCAAATGTCTACCCGTTTATTTCTCACCAACATCAATAACCGGGGTAGTACATTTAACATTTAACACGAACACGTCACATAATACATTACTTTCCACATTAAAGTACATAGAATATTACACATATACATTTACGGTAACCCGGGACCTGTAACCACGACTCTTTCCCCATTGGAGCTCTATCAACCGCTCCCGTGGTGATCACGGTCTCCGGCCTTACAACACATTTATAATTAATACATATGTTACATATCAACGATGACACCTCTAGGTTCAGAACAGGGATTGAGCAACCTGAGTACAGGGTATGTCATGTATCCCCAAGGGGCTCCTTCCTGGACGCATCTCAACCTACGTCCCGGTCAGAGGCCACCTGGTTCAACCATGGTGTCCCCACTCTAGGAGTCCTTTTTAACCCCTGCTTCTGACCTTCACTACATACGCCTCAATGGGCCCTGTGGGTCCCAATGGCGGTACCTGGAGCCCGGCTTTAGTCACCCAGCTCGATGACATAACATTAACCCATAGTCAGGATTCCTTCCTGACCGGGACCTTACTTACCGTATGTGACCCATCATAATGCATCCATGGATCACATACATTTCGTACACCCGCTCACAGCCCATCATAACACATCCATGGACTGTGACTCCTCCATGACCATAACAGGGACCTGGTCAACCGTAGAATCCGGGCTAACCATGCGTCACCTTGGCCTACTCACCACGGTACGGGCCACCAGTCGCCACCAAACCTCAATCTCATGGCAGGTCTCCAGGTTGACGACTGTACCCTGCGTCGTCTGAGTAGCACCCTATCGGATTAGCCATGGTTACCCGTCTAGGAGCCTTCGTGACCCCTGTCTCTGGCCACAGGCACACCCACACCATTAGAGGTCGTGGTTGAGGGACAGGTACCTGCTGCAAACAGCCGGGCAAGCCTCCCTCTCGTCCCACAGGGACGGAACGCCTCCAATATCATTCATACTAGCTGGGTCACTCTCTCCCCACATTGTTATACATTGCTCTTACATAGGCCATCATCTCACATTCAGGGCAATTGCCTAAGCCCTCACATACATCAACGGGTCCTTCACCGACTACCTAGTCGGACCCAATGGCGGTTATGCCCGCCTGGCATTAATCACACACAGCAATCCATCACACGGGAATTGCTGTCTTACCGGGCATGGATCTGGGTCTCGCTACCTGAGTAACAGGTTGGCCAAGCCTCCCCATGGGCTCCTTCCTGGGCGTGTTTCACCCCACGGCCAGTCCAGCGTCCGCCAGGTCAGTTACGGCTACCCCACACCAGGTGCTGTATCGAACCCAGTCATGGCTACCGGTATGGAGCTAGCATGCTCCCTTCACCATCTCTCATCATGGTGGTCTGGACTGTCACTCCCAGTCCCTCACTGTATTGCTAATAAAAAAATATGGCCTACATTATATAACATATTGTTTATGTGCTTTGATAAAGTGTGGTCAACAGACCAAGGGTGGAATGTATTGCAAATATGAAATATGGTTGTCTGACTCAAAGCACTATATATTGCAATATATTGTAGTGTATTGATATACTTTAATATTGAGAAACTAGTTCATTCACATGAACTGTCTTGATGTCTGCCATCCACAAACTGAGTGTTTGCTCTGTGTTGATACAGTAAGACAATGTTAATTGTTCTATGGCCTTTGAAGTTGTGTGTCTTCTACACAAATGACCACTGTGATATTTGCTTTGACAAACAAGTGTTATTGTAACCAAAATACTGTGTTTAAATAATAAGTTCACTGACCATTATGTTCCATGAGAAATACACAGATCGATTGTCTAGAATAATGTTTGTAAGTAAACTTCTCGAGATAGCGGAACTTGGCCAATTCCGTTTGATCGACAAGTCAAAGCTTATAAACATTAACCAGGCCATTGTTGAAGTCTTATAAAAGTCGCTGGAATCATGATACAGACAGAAGCATTTTGGTGGTGACTTCTCAGGAGTTCTCTGTCAATTGGACAGATGATGCTCATAGCTCCTTGATGAAGAAGTCATTTTGTGTACCTGTATTCGGGACTTCTGCAGGAGTTCTTATAAGCTCCTTGATGAAGAAGTCATTTTGTGAACCTGAATACAGTGTTGTGTTTTCCCACTGAGCTCTCCTGTCTTCATCGTGCTTCTCCGATTGATGTTACAAGACAGGATGATGTGCAACTCCGTGGTGATGTGATATAAGTAAATGTACAACCTTTATGTGTTGATTATACAAATAGTATATGCAATATCCTAATGTTTTATAGTTTTGTATTCAAAATCTTTATGTGCGGATTATACAAATAGTGTATGCAATATCATACTGTTGTTTTTATAGTTTTGCATTCTAAATTAGCCTTTTTAATAAAATTACTTGATTACTTTCTCTAAAGTCGTATCCGAGCCTGTTTGTCAAACCAATTGGCAATACACTCACACAGACTGGATCTGCCTCTCTCTCTGGACTGAGCTGATCTCACACAAGTCAGTGTTCAGAATGAATCTCTGAGACACTCAGCTGGCAGGCTCTTATCGTGCCTGCAACTCCCACACTGACTCATCCAGCTGGGCTGCTATTCCTCAGGACACACCCACCTGACACACCCACCGGGGCTGTCAGCAATCAACACCCAATCCTTTCCTCAGGGCCGCCTTGATCTCAGGAGCCACTCACTAGTCTCATGACTGTTACAGCACTCTCAACCACATTTGACTCCTTGTGTACAGGATAGGTTCACACAGCGTCACTCACTACAAAACCGGCCAATGTGAACAGGATCATACCCTGATCCTGCATGTGATGCACCCCGGCCATGAGGACCATGCCGGCGGTGCCTCACAACACAAAATAAAAACCTTTTCTTTAAATCACGGAGAAGTTATTCAAGCTTATAAGAAGTTGCTCATTTTTCATTGGAAATTTGATTTGCAGACAAGCATGATAGGCCCGAGTATTTTAGCATGGGTGAAGGGTGGCAGGTTGGGTGACTCTGTGGTGACAGATAGGTGAGTATAAGGATAGTTTTATAACATTTTGATGGTGTTATTCGGTTTAGAATTGTTGTAAATACAGATTTTTTTTCATTCTTATTTTCTAATGTGCATGAATCTATTCACTGGAAATCAAATTTGTGGGAAAAAATTGGTGAAGCCAGTCAATTTAGAATTTTTGCTGTTCTATAATCCTCATGTCATGTGTTTGTGTGGAAACTCAAATTCCACGTCCAAGTTTTCCACAGCCTGGATTCTACTGCCTGATCGAAACTTTACTCTATGTTTCCAATGGTCTGGACACCATGTTTGGTGCAATAAGTACCATGCAAAGTTTATAGGCCACACAGTGTTAGTGACACATGAAAGAATGGTTGTCATCATGCCCCGGGCCCTATGGCTGGGGTCAGACTTGGATATGGACCTACGTTTACTGCCTGTACTGAAACAGGACAGCGTTAAAGGTAAGCACTGGATGCAAACATGGGTCCATAGAAACCCTGTGTTTACCTTAGCAGGAGCCGCACACAGAGCTGCATGACGGCTGCTTCTCAGGAGCACACAAGAAAACGCTGCAGGCAGCATTTCCTGTGCGTGGAGGAAAAGCGGCCGCCCAGTAGCTCTGTGTGCGGCTGCTACTAAGGTAAACACAGGGTTTCTATAAACCCTCGTTTGCAGCCAGTGCTTGCCGTTAATACTGTCCAGTTTCAGCGCTGGCTGGAAACATGGGTCCATATCCAAGTCTGACCCCAGCCATAGGGCCTGGGGCATGATGACAACCATTCCTTCATGTGTCACTAACACTGTGTGGCCTATAAACTTTGCATGGTACTTTTTGCACTTAACACTGTCCGGTTTCAGCGCAGGCTGGAAACGTGGGTCCATAACCCAGTGTGACCCTAGCCAATGTGCATCATCTATAAAATACATGGCCAAGCAAGGATTTATGTCAAATCACAGTTCTAGGCAGTGGAATTTTTAGTAGAACCAGTGCAGGAAATTTTAGCTGTTCTCTTGAACTAAAAGTGCAACTGTACAGTTAATCTGTCATTTAATTTGAAGTTTTCTGGACAACTGGAGGCTTTGCAGTATTGTGATTTCAGCAAATCCACATTTATAGCCAGATACTTTGAGACTGACACTAATGTTCTTCAAGTTTGTTGCTTCAGTGTTTTTAGACCTTTAAGTCGAATGTTTTTATGGATACTGCAGTACAATTATCAGAATTTCATAAGTATTTGAAATTTTATTGACAAATTTACGCAAAGTATTTGATATTTAGCATTTATACATAATTTTCAAGATCACTGTAATTCACATGGGCTTACTGGGTCAGCTTTTGGACCAAATCTGATGACAATCCCTTATGGTTTAGAAAGTGATGGGATTTTATCACAATTTTTGTGCTTCTGTTTAACCTACCGATTTTTGAGAGTTGACCAGATATTCTCAATGGGATTATGATCTGGTGATTTTCTTGACTGTGGCCATTATCACTTTTGCCTTTTGGCATGGAACACCATATTGCTCCTGGATTATTGGTTTGGTGAACACTGAGTAAATTTAGCTCAAGTTAGGCCTGTTTCACATCTAAGAATGGTGTGCGTGTTGCTAAATTTGCGTTTTTTTGGCGTTTTTATCGCTAAAAACGCTAGCGTTTTTGGTCCCATAGGTTTTAATGGAAACTAATTTAAAGACGCAGGCAAAAACGCATGAGCATTTCCAAAAACGCAAAACGCATGCGTTTTTGCAAACGAGGCCCAAAACGTCGGGAAATGCGTCTAGCGCGGCGTTTGCAAAAACGCATGTGTTTTGCGTTTTTGAAAACATTCTTGCGTTTTTGCCTGCGTTTTTACATGCGTTTCCATTAAAACCTATGGGACCAAAAACGCTAGCATTTTTATGCGTTTTTAGCGGTAAAAACGCCAAAAAACGCAAATTTAGCAAAACGCACACCATTCTCAATTCTCAAATATGAAACAGGCCTTAATCTTCTCACAAGAAATAATTTTGAAATATTTTTCAATTAATCCAATCACTCTTCTTAAAATATTTAGCCTGCTAAACTTTAAAGGACTGACAGTATTCTGATTTAAAGGATTTCACCAGTGATTACTGTTAGAACTGTTGTTTGCAAGATGCTATTCTCAAGAATGCCTATAAAATTCCATAAAAACTACATCAAATACACTACTATATTTGTCATCTTTATTTTCTACAATTTGTAGAAATTTAATACAGTGCTTAATTAAACCAATAGGGCTATTCATGTGGATGTTTTGGTATGTCAATTTATCAAAAAAGTAGTATATGCTATTTTGATCAGAAATTAGCGAAATTTCCCCAAACATGTTCCAAATTCAAATGATGATTTGGTTTGCAATTGGAAGCCTAAGCAATTTACTAAATAATCGGTGAATGCAGCTTTGTTCGGGAAAGGAGCTTGAAACCTAAAATGACCCTAAAACTTTCCCTGGTTTATTGGAGTCAAAATGCTTGCCAAGAGATCAGCTGGCTTGGAACAACACTAGTGATGGGCGAGTCCTAAATTACTCGGAATCGCTTGACTCTAGCGAGTCCGAGCCCGGGACTCGCTACTCGTTGCGAGTCTAGCGAGTCCAATGTTAATGAATGGGGAAGCGAGTAATAGCGAGTAATGTGCGATTTACAAAGTGCACATGTGTCTCGGAAGCTTCAGGCTCTATCTGCTAGGACTCGTTACTCTGCGAGTTTCCCAGCGTTTACTCGCACAGTAACCAGCCCAATGCAAATCAATGGCAATCCTAGTTTTGTCAGAGACTCTGACAAAACTAGGATTGCCATTGTCTTGCATTGGACTCGCTACTGTGCCAGTGATAGCAGGGAAACTCGCAGAGTAAGAGCTGTCTGCTCTGTGCAGCTCCAGTGTCCTAGAGCCCGCCTGCTGCCTGATGTAGCAGAGATGAGATTGTTCTCAGTCTGCTCATTCCCTGTGCATAGACATCTATATCTATGCACAGGGGATGTAGCAGAGAGGACATCGCGTTTTGGACTACGTCGGACGGAAGAGGACTTTTTTAATTAAAGATGGAGTCCCTCATGGCTTTTTTTTTTTATTTCTAATAAAAAATTTTCTCTGTGTTGTGTTTTTTTTAACCCTTTATTGGAGATTCTTAGTGGCCGGGTCAAACCTGGCCTGACATTAAGAATCTCGGGCTTAATACCAGCTTGTATAACAAAGCTGGTATTAACCCCTTTATTACCCAGCTTGCCACCGCCACCAGGACCGCTGGAAGAGCGGGGTTCAGCGCCAGAGGATGGCGCTTCAATGAACGCGCCATCTTCTGGGGCGGCTGCGGGCTGCAATTTGCAGCGGGGGTTGCCCAGAAAGCTTGGGCCTCCCTGCGCTGAGGATTCCAGCCCCCAGCTGCTTAGCTGTACCTGGCTAGACATAGAAATTGCGCGGAGCCCCACGCATTTTTTTTAATTATTTCATGAAATTCATGAAATAATAAAAAAAAGGACTCCCCTATATTCTTGTGTCTGGCCAGGTACAAATAGGCACCTGGGGTTGGGGGCAGCCCATCGCTGCCTGCTGGATCCGGCTGGTTCCAGAAATACGGCAAAGCCCATGTAATTTTTTTTCTGAAAAATCAATAAAACAATCCTAAAAAAGGGACTGCATCTATATTAACCCCTCGCCCATGGTCCAGGGGTTAATAAAGATGCAGTCCCTTTTATTTACATTGTTTTATGGATTTGTCAGAAAAAAATTTCACGTGGGCTTCGCCGTATTTCTGGAACCAGCAGGATCCAGCAGGCAGCGACGGGCTGCCCCCAACCTCCAGGTGCCTATTTGTACCTGGCCGGACACAAGAATATAGGGCAGCCCTTTTTTTTAATTATTTCATGAATTTCATGAAATAATAAAAAAAAAATGCATGGGGCTCCGCGCAATTTCTATGTCTAGCCAGGTACAGCTAAGCAGCTGGGGTCTGGAATCCGCAGCGCAGGGATGCCCAAGCTTTCTGGGCATCCTCCGCTGCAAATTGCAGCCCGCAGCTGCCGCAGAAGATGGCGCGTTCATTGAAGCGCCATCCTCTGGCGCTGAACCCCGCTCTTCCAGCGGCCCTGGTGGCGGTGGCACGCTGGGTAATAAAGGGGTTAATACCAGCTTTGTTATACAAGCTGGTATTAAGCCCGAGATTCTTAATGTCAGGCCACGTTTGACCCAGCCACTAAGAATCTCCAATAAAGGGTTAAAAAAACACAACACAGAGAATTTTTTTTATGAGAAATAAAAAAAAAAGCCATTAGGGACTCCATCTTTAATTAAAAAAATCCTCTTTCGTCCGACGTAGTCCAAAACGCGATGTCCTCTCTGCTACATCCCCTGTGCATAGATATAGATGTCTATGCACAGGGAATGAGCAGACTGAGAACAATCGCAGCTCTGCTACATCATCTCTGTGAGCAGGCGGGCTCTAGGACCCTGGAGCTGCGGCAGCCTGCACAGAGAAGACAGCTGGACTCGGCTCGCAAAGTAACAGCAGTTACTTTGCGAGTTTCCCAGCGATTACTTGCACAGTAATCAGACCAATGCAAGTCAAAGGCAATCCTAGTTTTGTCAGAGTCTCTGACAAAACTAGGATTGATATTGATTTGCATTGGACTCGTTGCTGTGCGAGTAATCGCTGGGAAACTCGCAGAGTACCGAGTCCTGCGTGTCCCTTACTACTCGCCGAGTAACGAGTCCTAGCGAGTAGATTCGCCCATCCCTAGTTATTACAACTTTGTTTATTTGCTCAACAGAACATGGTGCAGCACCGCTGATACATCATCCTCCACTTTAACATCCACATCTGTTGGAGCGCCACAACATGTCCCAGGCACACACCAGTACGGCATTTCACAAGGTAGTAACATTGCAGAATCTAGCAGGTAATCATCACATGCTGGAGAACATGGATTTGGTTCATTGGGTGTTCCCCTATCCCAATCCTCAGCTACTGGTTATGTAGGCACTACACGTCAGCAGCAGAGGGCTTGGGAAAGGTCTGTCATGCCGGAATTTATACATTTGAGTTCTATATTCCAGGAAAGGATGCGTGTGCTTGGAGAGAAAATAGACCAGGGCTTCAGTTGTGTTGAAAGCCAATTTCAGGAAGTGTTAAAGCGCATTGATCACCTGGAATTAGACCTCAGGAGACCGGCTCGACATTATTTTGCATCAATAGAGCAAAATGTTATGGAACACCTTACACCAGAACTCCAAATTTTTGTAATGAATGCCTGTCAGGATGCATATACTCAGGCCATACAGCAATCTCAAATATTACAGTCCCAGGCCGGGTACTACCAGATTCCACAAACCAATGTGCAAAGAAATCTACAAAGTCAAACACGCCATCAATGGAATATGACTCAAGCAAAACAAACTGCATCTTCCTCAGTGTTGCTAAGACACAATTTGAATACTTTACCAGCACCACCTCCGTTGGACATTACGCCGGCAATACCTCCAGTGCCAACTTAAAGCAGTTTAGTGAGTGCAGCAGCACAAGCAGATGCACCAGCAAAGACACCAACAGAACCGATTCCATCACAGCACGCTTCTCATGGTTTAGACACAATTGTAACTAGTGATGGGCGAATCCTAAATTACTCGGAATCGCTTGACTCTAGCGAGTCCGAGCACAGGACTCGCTACTCGTTGCGAGTCTAGCGAGTCCAATGTTAATGAATGGGGAAGCGAGTAATAGCGAGTAGTGTGAGATTTACAAATCGCAGATGTGTCTCGGAAGCTTCAGCCTGAAGCAATCCTAGTTTTGTCAATTATTTGCATTGGACTCGTTTACTTTGCAACTGTAATCGCTGGGAAACTCGCACAGATAAGAGTCCTGTCTTCTCTGTGCTGGCTGCCACAGCTCCAGGGTCCTAGAGCCTGCCTGCTGCCTGATGTAGCAGTGCTGAGATTGTTCTCAGTCTGCTCATTCCCTGTGTACAGACATGAATGTCTGTGCACAGAGATGATGTAGCAGAGCTGAGATTGTTCTCAGTCTGCTCATTCCCTGTGCATATACATCTATATCTATGCACAGGGATGAGCAGAGAGGACATCGCGTTTTGGACTGCGTCGGACGGAAGAGGATTTTTTTAATTAAAGATGGAGTCCCTAATGGCTTTTTTTTTTATTTCAAATAAAAAATTTTTTCTGTGTTGTGTTTTTTTAACCCTTTATTGGAGATTCTTAGTGGCTGGGTCAAATGTGGCCTGACATTAAGAATCTCGGGCTTAATACCAGCTTGTATAACAAAGCTGGTATTAACCCCTTTATTACCCAGCGTGCCACTGCCACCAGGGCCGCTGGAAGAGCGGGGTTTAGCGCCAGAGGATGGCGCTTCAATGAACGCGCCATCTTCTGGGGCGGCTGTGGGCTGCAATTTGCAGCGGGGGGTGCCCAGAAAGCTTGGGCATCCCTGCGCTGCGGATTCCAGCCCCCAGCTGCTTAGCTGCACCTGGCTAGACATAGAAATTGCGCGGAGCCCCACGCATTTTTTTTACTCCGACTCCGAGACGACTCCGACTCCGAGACGACTCCGACTCGACTCTGAGACGACTCCGACTCCGAGACGACTCCGACTCCGACTCGACTCCGACTCCGACTCCGAGACGACTCCGACTCCGAGACGACTCCGACTCCGACTCTGAGACGACTACGACTCCGAGACGACTCCGACTCCGAGACGACTCCGACTCGACTCCGAGACGACTCCGACTCCGAGACGACTCCGACTTCGACTCCGAGACGACTCCGACTCCGACTCGACTCCGAGACGACTCCGAGACGACTCCGACTCCGACTCCGAGACGACTCCGAGACGACTCCGACTCGACTCCGAGACGACTCCGACTCCGAGACGACTCCGACTCCGACTCTGAGACGACTCCGACTCCGAGACGACTCCGACTCCGAGACGACTCCGACTCGACTCCGAGACGACTCCGACTCCGAGACGACTCCGACTCCGAGACGACTCCAACTCCGAGATGACTCCGACTCCGAGAAGACTCCGACTCCGACTCCGAGACGACTCCGACTCCAACTCCGAGACGACTCCGACTCCGACTCGACTCCGAGACGACTCCGACTCCGAGCCGACTCCGACTCCGAGGCGACTCCGACTCTGAGGAGACTCCGACTCTGAGGAGACTCTGACTCTGAGGTGACTCCGACTCTGAGACTCTGACTCTGACTCTGAGACTCTGACTCTGAGACTCTGACTCTGAAATTCATTAAATAATAAAAAAAATGCGTGGGGCTCCGCGCAATTTCTATGTCTAGCCAGGTACAGCTAAGCAGCTGGGGGCTGGAATCCGCAGCGCAGGGATGCCCAAGCTTTCTGGGCACCCCCCGCTGCAAATTGCAGCCCGCAGCCGCCCCAGAAGATGGCGCGTTCATTGAAGCGCCATCCTCTGTCTGGCGCTGAACCCCGCTCTTCCAGCGGCCCTGGTGGCAGTGGCACGCTGGGTAATAAAGGGGTTAATACCAGCTTTGTTATACAAGCTGGTATTAAGCCCGAGATTCTTAATGTCAGGCCACGTTTGACCCAGCCACTAAGAATCTCCAATAAAGGGTTAAAAAAACACAACACAGAGAAAATTTTTTATTTGAAATAAAAAATAAAGCCATTAGGGACTCCATCTTTAATTAAAAAAATCCTCTTCTGTCCGACGTAGTCCAAAACGCGATGTCCTCTCTGCTACATCCCCTGTGCATAAATATAGATGTCTATGCACAGGGAATGAGCAGACTGAGAACAATCTCAGCACTGCTACATCATCTCTGTGAGCAGGCAGGTTCTAGGACCCTGGAGCTGCACAGAGAAGACAGCTGGACTCGGCTCGCAAAGAAACAGCAGTTACTTTGCGAGTTTCCCTGCTATCACTGGCACAGTAGCCGAGTCTAATGCAAACAATGGCAATCCTAGTTTTGTCAGCGTTTCTGACAAAACTAGGATTGATATTGATTTGCATTGGACTCGTGCGAGTAATCACTGGGAAACTCGCAGACTACCGAGTCCTGCGAGTCCCTTACTACTCGCCGAGTAACGAGTCCTAGCGAGTAGATTCGCCCATCCCTAATTGTAACACCCATACATCATGCTACTTCAAGTATTACTACTGAAGGCTCACACCCTAACCTACCTCCAATACTGCCGAGTACAGCATCACAGCATGTATGCTCCGCAAGTGTGTCTGCAGCCGCATCCCTGACGCATGACACTGTCACCTCATGGACTATACCAGGCCAACAAAAAAAAAAACCTCAAAACATTGGTGCTCCACAACAGCAGTCTGCCAGTGCTACACTATCAAAGCCGCAAACACAGCTGCACATAGCAGGTACAGAGCCCAGCACTCCAACTATACCATCCAGCAAACGCCGTAGAGGTCCAGGGAAAATAAAAAAAGATGTTACTATGAATATTGAATTAGTGGCTGCCCCAGTGACCACAGTGAAAAAGAAAGGTCGACCAAAGAAAAAAAAGGAACCTGTACCACCCTCACCTGCTAATATTTCACTCTTTTCAGATCTTTCTCTACCATCTCTTGGCTCAAATACAAATGTGTCTGTAAGTTCCAACTTACCTTTAACACCCACAGTTTGTTCGTCACCTACTATAGTAGGCACTCAGTCCACTGGTCATGTGTTCAGTCCCATACCTGAATTGGATGCAAGTATACACCAACCAATTCTACATTTTATTACCCCGTCACCAAATCCACTTTCCAGCCCTAGTCCGAGCCCATCAGCACAGCAGAATATTAACACGCAACAGGGAGTGGACACTCCAACAGTTACCTACACAAATTTGTAACGTTTTGCTTAAGTAATGTGATATTGCAAGCTGATTAAGAATCTTTTTGTATATTATTTTCATGATTAAAGAATATTCTTTTATGTGTGCTGAATAAACATTTTTGAACAACGTGTGCTTTCATTGTGTTCTCATTATGTGTAGTCTTTATTATGTTTTTGGTACATCCATGCCATTGTCTTCTCAACAGGTTACATCTGTCTGTCCATGTTTTGCCTTCTGTACTGTGATTACTCAGCCCTGCGAATCATGACTACTCCTTCAGGTACTGCACACTAAACAATCCTATGTCCCCCACAGGACTAGAAAAAAGGACGAGGTCCGTGTGCCTCAGGGGAACACCGGACAGGGCCAGAGGACCAGGACACACCGGACAGGATCAGAAGACAGGGTGCCACACAGTACCGAGGACCACGATAGTGGGTGCCTGCAGCAGATCCACAGGAAGACAGGGGGACTGGGGGACAATAAGACATAGGGGGACATGGCATAGAGGCAGACACAATGGGGCACATGGAGGACAGGCACAGACAGGGGAACATTACAATAAATGGAAGACAATATAATAACTTCGAAATTTTAGAAAACTTTTATTTAGCCACACAACTGCATATAATCCTCTAAAAGTGGTGTTGTTACACTATCGAAAAAAAATAAAAAATTTATCCTCAATGAAAAGGACCATGAATTGAGGTTTAGTTCGATGGTCAAATTGAGATGAAAGTACAACTATGTATATCCTATTAGCAAACCAATGTTATAAACAACAACCTAATTAAACAAGAATGATCCTAACATTGACTATGTGAGCACCTTACCAGTGTTCTGACAACACACAGATGCACAGCCTGTAGGTTGACCGCTGTATGTATTTGAATGTAGTACAGTACACTAATAAACTGTAGGATGTATGTACCTATCTCATTACAACATTTGGTCCTGCCAGTCCACACGTCCACTGTCCGAGACAAAGTATTCCGCATACATATCCCTCATTTGAACAACTTCTACTGTACTACGAAGTGAGTGATCCTGGAAGTCCTGGAGTGTGCTCTCTACATGTCCTTCAGCTTCAAAGCGGTGTCGTTCTTTAACCAGTAAAAAATTGTGCAACACTACACAAGCTTTGACAACCTCGTCTACTGTGTCAGTTTTAAGGTTGATTGCTGTCCCCAAAATCCGCCACTTTGAAGCAAGCAAACCAAAGGCACATTCGACAGTCCTTCGTGCCCTTGTCAGACGATAATTGAAAATTCGCTTAGTATGGTTCAAGTTCCTGCTCGAGTAAGGTTTCAAGAGGTTGGTAGACATTTGGAACGCTTCATCACCTACCAGAACAAATGCCATGGGTGGTCCATTAGTGTTGGGAAGCGGCTGTGGACGAGGAAAATTAAAATTGTTTTCATACAAGCGTTTGCCCATATCTGAGTCTTTGAAAGCTTGCGAGTCATTTGAACGTCCAAAAGAACCTACGTCAGCCGCTACAAAGCGACAATCTGCATCCGCAATAGCCATTAGAACTGTTGAAAAAAATTTCTTATAATTATAGAACTCATACACATAAAGGGTCCCCTTAACAATAAGTGCTTCACCTAAATACGTTTTACCTTACCAAATATTGCCACAGATAAAGCTGTGTCAATATTTTGTGTGAATCAGCACATCCAAAATTTATGGCAAAAAATCACTTTATTTATTAAAATTAATTCATATTAAAATTATTCACAGTACACAACATGTCTTAAACGGGAACACAGTCCCTATCATGCACAAAATAATAGGGTGGGCTATAGAGAATACAGCTGGGGTTGTGGCGGGAGCATTGTGGCAGCAGGGGTCCGAGGAGCGATTGTCCGTGAGAACTACTCTGGCACCAGGTAATTCTGAATACTTTAGTATCCATAGGATGATTTAATGACCTGTAGGAGCCTTCCTTAAGAGAGGGATTAAGATAAATACAAGTGTGATAGCGCTCCATTTTGTTTCCCTGTTTGTATTTGCTGCTACTTATGTATTCTCTATAGCCCACCCTATTATTTTGTGCATGATAGGGACTGTGTTCCCGTTTAAGACATGTTGTGTACTGTGAATAATTTTAATATGAATTAATTTTAATAAATAAAGTGATTTTTTGCCATAAATTTTGGATGTGCTGATTCACACAAAATATTGACACAGCTTTATCTGTGGCAATATTTGGTAAGGTAAAATTATAGAACTCAGATGCACTACCAGCAGGCTTCACTATGCGGATATGTTTCCCGTCCACAGCCCCCAAACAGTTTGGAAACTGACACATTTCATTGTATCTGGAGGCATTGTCCAGCCACAGTTGAGTTGTGGGATGGGGAAGAAATTCTGTTTGCAGGTCTTGGCAGATTGCTCAACAAGTGTGTAGGATTATTCCAGATAGCGTCGAGACTCCAATCCGGAATTGGAAATGGAGCAATGATAGGGATTCACCGTTGGCCAGAAATCTGAAACAATTAAGTTTTTTTGGTTTTACAAAATGGCCTTTACATGTCTTCTTATCAAAGCATTCATAACAACATTATCAAGACTAACATAGTGAGTAATGCATAATTGTGCAATCAAACTTACCTCAGGGTCACCAAAAGACGTTCTTCTGCCGGTATCGCTCGTCGCAATTGTGTGTCGTCCCTCGTGATGGATCCTCGGACACGACGAAGCAGGTCATCAAAGCTCTCCTTACACATACGTGTGTAATCAATAAACTTCAAAGGGTTATCACGAAGTTCAGCATACAAGGAATAGTATACTCCACGGCTCTCTCTCAATTCAACAATGGGATGCAGCCAAAATTGACGACGACGTCTTCTCCGTCTAGCTCTTCTCCTATCTTCCTCACAAGCCACAGCAAAAGCAAATGCCATTCTCAATGAAAAATCCATCTCCTCATTGAAACTCTGCATTCGTAGATCCATCTTCAAGCACGATACAAAAACCTACAATGCATTCTTTAATGTGGGCAGGCTCTATATAGTAATTGCCCAAGAGCCACGCCTTTTGGGTGTGGCTAGAGTCAAGAAAATCAAGAAAAAGATATTCTGATTTCAAAACGCATGCGCATGAATTACGCAAACGCACACATATACGCAGAGCAAACGCATACTTGCGCAACGTTTTTGTAACGAACACCGTCAACGCATGCGTATAAAAAACGCAGCGTAACTATGCTTTTGGCATGCGATTGTCATGCGTTTGCGTTTGCGCTTTAAACGCTGCGGACCCAAATGCCAGTGTGAAGGCGCCCTTAGCCATTAAAAGGTACCAACCACTGAGGACTCTCAGATTCTAATATTTTTCTATCTACTTGCTAACACGGTACAAAGATTTTTTTCCTTATGTTCTATTCCATATTCTTTTTGTCTGACACCTCAAGGCCAAATCCGCTCCGACTTAAACAAGTTCCGTGAGAAGAGCTATGATGCATGGCCCTACTGGTTCTTGAGACTTACTAATTTGTAATGACAACATAATCATCAATGTTCTATGTTATTGCTATCTGTGAAAACTTCTAAATAAAGAATTACAAAAAAAAAAAAAAACAAGTACCGTAGATTCCATAGGTTACAGAATTTGATATCAGTACAATTAAACTCTTATAGTAAGCAGAGGAGCTGGACCAGGTGGTCGCCAATACAATTATATGCAGCATTGCATTTGCTGCATCCCTTAGGGTACCTTTACACACGCTACATTTCTAGGGTGGCTACAGGTAACTTACTGTTGCAGTGAAATCATGGAGACAAGGTTCTATCTTGTTGCTGTGTACAAATGGAATAATCTCTCCATGATTTCACTGCAACCAGTAAGTTACCTGTAGCCACCCTAGAAATGTAGCCGCGTGTAAAGGTACCCTAAGGGTACCTTTACACCGGCAACTTTTCTAGGATTTTCACTGGCAACTTACTGGTTGCAGTGAAATCATGGACACATTGTTCCATTTTGTTGGTGTGTACAAATAGAACAATGTCTCCATGATTTCACTGCAACCAGTAAGTTGCCAGTGAAATTCCTAGAAAAGTTGCCGCGTGTAAAGGTACCTTTACGGTCTTTCAGTAAATATGGAGCTTATCTCCAAAGATATCCATTTAGAAGGTCAATCATTAGGGATCTACGGCCAGTATAATAAACCACGAATGGTTAACGGAAGCCTAGTCAAAAGAGTACCACACCACAACCATCCTCACAATCATACCAGTCCAGGTTGCAACCTGGGTGTTCGGAGGTCCCCCGCCTTCCACTGCCAATGGCAGCTTCCTCAGGGGAATGAGGAGCTATGTCAACTGCTCTCTTTATATATATGTTTAATTACATACCAAATGCCATGCAGGTGAAGCAACCACTTATTGTATTTCCTTTTCGGTGGTGGAATTGTCACTTGCGTCCCTGCCCCATGGAAGCCCGAGCTCTTACAATCACAGGGCTGCTTAAGCAACCAGCCATGAACATCTGGTGATTTGCCAGAAGCGAAATTACATCATAGTGATGTATTTTGCAGATTGCGAGAGATCAGGGCGTTCCAAGTTGTTAGGTTTCCATGACAACCGATCAACAAATCATACGTTGTTAGCCGGAAGCAGTGTAACATTTCAAATGTCATCATGCTGGATTAGCGTGAATAAATTTGAATCTACATAACAATAACCACATAAGCGTTGTTATTATTAAACATTGTCAGACTGAACACACTGAACTGCCCATGTGACAAGTCATTTATATATATATATATATATATATATTTTAGCTTTCTATTAAATTTTTTATATTTTCCTTTATGTATTTTTTATATATATAGAACATATGGGATCTAAGCTAAGAAAGGAAAAGGGGCGTAAATAAGAGAAAAAACAACATCTGGTGAATAGAACCTTTAGAAATATGTTTACTTAGAAAACTGGTGCCATTTATAATAATTATTTCACCTGCTGTATATGTATATAGTCTACATTTTGTAACCAGCTAATTACTGATGAGTAATAACGGTCTTAACTAATGGGTTTATTACATTAAAAACATTCATGTATTTTCATTTATTTAAAGTTGTTGGAACATCATTTATTTATATTGAGTTGCTCTAAGGGTACCTTTACACGCCGCCACTATCACTGGCAACCGGTATCAACCGTACGTGCACGCGCACATTTTTAACGGTTGCCAACGATCGCCGATTCCGCATGTACACGCCGCCATTGCGTCTTCAACTCAAGGTATCATGGTTCCCCGGAAGTTGAAACAGATCCTGCGGATAACTTCCTGTTAAATACCGTCTCCACTTCACACGCCGCTATCCACAAAGGAATATGGGCGTACATCTTTAGCGCCGCAAGAACATAGGCGTGACAAAGTTGTGTATTCCGTGACGCTAACACGCTGATTGCACAATGCAATAGCATCATGATTGGCCAGCCTGCGCAGGAAGGCTGGCTAATACATGATGCCATTGCTATTGTGTAGTGTGAATGGACAGCTGTTTAAATATGGCGCCCTGTGAAGGGACAGCCAATGGTAACACAGTAGCCCCCACCAATCATCGCTGATGGGGCGCGGTATCCATCATGCTGTGGCACACCCCTGGGAAATCACTAGGCGACGCTGATTCCATCCCTGTCCCCCATTTACACGTCAATACCAGGGCAATTATCCCTTTGTGTTGCCTTGGATTTTAGAACACGGCTCGGAAACAGCTACCCGAAGCAACTGCGAGAAACCCGATCACTTTCCCAAATTACGCGCCGCCACTTCGTAGCAATTTCAAGGCAACAATCACAAAAATCTTTATTGCCAGGCAGTTGCTATCACGCAGTGGCGTCGTGTAAAGGTACCTTATGGGTACCTTTACACGCAGCAACTTTTCTAGGAATTTCTGGCAACTTACTGGTTGCAGTGAAATCATGGACACATTGTTCTATAATGTTGCTGTGTACAAATGGAAGAATGTCTCCATGATTTCACTGCAACCAGTAAGTTGCCAGTGAAATTCCTAGAAAAGTTGCTGCGTGTAAAGGTACATTAACTGATTCACTACCACAAGAATATTTTTCCTAGGAATGAACTGCACAGATCTTAGGGTACCGTCACACTAGGTGACATCGCGGGCGATTTCGGCTGCGATGCAGGGGCGTGGCCTATCCCCGCCGATATCGCCGGTGCGTCGCCTAGTGTGACGCGGCGATAATGAGGCGAAATATCGCCTCAGAATGATCGCCAGGTTTCACAGCAGTGTTATGAAACCTGGCGATCTGAACAGGGCAATCAGGCATGATCGCCCTGTGTAACGTGGCTACTCGCAATGTTTAACATTGCGGGTTACCAGTTGCTGGGTTCCTGGGCAACCCAGCGAGCGGTCGCCGACACTACTTGCCGCCGAGTAAGCCGGCAAGTTGCCACGTGTGACATCTCACCGGCGATGTCGGCGGGGATGCGCACACCCGTGATTCCCTGCCGACATTGGCGCCGAGGTGGCACCGTGTAACGGGCCCCTTAGAGTGGCATTCAGCCTATTGAGGGCCTCTTCGCACGATGCATATTTCATTGTGTATTTGGTGTGCATCTGACGCAGATCTGCACTAAATATGCAGCAGCATGTTTTCCCAGCCAAGTCTATCGTATTTGTGATGTCCTGTCCGCAAGGTGCATTGTTTTTCCCACAGTGCATCCACTGCGTATTTGGTTGCGAATAAACATGCAGCATGTCAGTTCTTGCTGTGGATTTTACTACGTATTTCACCCATATGTTTTCAAATAATTTTTATTGAATTTTATATACACGGTCGTATTTCACCCATAGACCCTCATGTTATCTCAAAATATGCAGCAGCTATGCAGCAGTGTTCGTACGATGCATATTTATTGCTTATTTTCAGCCAAATTTGCATTCAAATCTGCAGGTAGTGATGGTGTTGAAGGGAGGGAGCAAGATTTGACATCATTTTTTCTCTTTTCCTTTGAGCCAAGTATTCAATCTTTACTGAAATAGACACAAACCACCTTCACACCCGCATCAAATATGCACCAAAAACACATCAAAAACGCACCATGCGGACAGGGTTGGTTTTGTTGCGTTTTTCTGACAGTAAGTTGAGATTTTGGAAATCAAACATCTGAACCACTCAGCTTTCAAATGGGCCTTGATTTGTAGAAGATTGAAATTTATTTAATTCAAAAGTGGATCACTATGTTTATGATACATTTTTACTTTAATTCCACATTTTACTCATAAAGAATTTTTTTACCGTAAGATCATAAACATTAACTTTTTTTTTAGTATCACCCTTAATTTCCTTTTTGGCTTTCCTTATCTTTTACTTTACACAGTTTGTGTAGAAGGCAAGCTACATGCTCTCCCAGTGTGCTCAGTAAAGCATTCGGCTTATTAGAGCATATCTGGACATTTATTCAGAGTAATTGGTATTGTACCATAGCTGCGATTCAGTGCATTCAAATACCAGGAGGGATTTGACATCTCACTAACAATTCAGAGCACTTGTACTGAAGGAACGTACAAGCACTGCTGTAGTAAATATGTATTCTGTATAGGTTTCGTCAAATGCTCTGTAACTGATAATATTGTGTATGCCATTGAAACGAATAGCTGGATACATCAGGGCTACAATGTGTAACATGTGTATCTGTTGTTGAAGCAATAATATTTTGAGTTATAAATATACTAAGATAGAATATTTCTTTTTCTAAAACTTGTTTTCATCTTAAAGAACTGTCAATGTACGCTGCATCTATGTAGAGTTTGCTACTGCTATTGTGCTTGATGTCTTAACCTTCCTAGCATTATTCCCGAGCCTGACTCGGGGTTAACATTCACTACCAGAAGCGTTAACCCCGAGTCAGGCTCGGGCTTACCCGCGTTCGCGGCAGATGCGGTGAGAAAACCGCATCTGCCGCACTTGCGCCGCACTTGCGCCGCACTTGCGCCGCACTTGCGGTAATCTGCATAGGAACCAACCACCTCGGATGACCCTCATACACTGTTAATATGTGTCCCTGCAGCCTAGTAAACCATTTGCAGCACTGCTTTTGTGTGAAAAGTGGCTGCAGTAGAAGTGAGATAATGATTTTATACACTTACATGCCTGCGTACTTGAGGGCGTCTCCCTGTGTGTGCTGGGACTTGTTGTGCTGTGCTCATCATGTCTGCTCGCCCCCTCCCTTATGCACGCCCCCTCTCAGCCTGCTATAGTGATGTGAGGCTGATTGCGTCATAAAGGGGCGGGGCTAAATCGCGGCATCCCGGTAGCCCCGCCCCTTTATGACGCAATCAGCCTCACACAGTATAGCAGGCTGAGAGGGGGCGTGCATAAGGGAGGGGGAGAGCAGACATGATGAGCACAGCCCACAAGTGCCAGCACACACAGGGAGACGCCCTCAAGTACGCAGGCATGTAAGTGTATAAAATCATTATCTCACTTCTACTGCAGCCACTTTTCACACTAAAACAGTGCTGCTAATGGTTTACTAGGCTGCAGGGGCACATATTAACAGTGTATGAGGGTCATCCGAGGTGGTTGGTTCCCTTTACTATGCAGATTACCGCAACCGCGCCGCAACCGCGCCGCAAGTACGGCGCAAGTGCGGCAGCTATGCGGCAAGTGCGGCAGATGCGGTTTTTTAACCGCATCTGCCGCGAACGCGGGTAGCCCGCTTTTAGCAACAAATTCAAGACCTAAACAGACCGCCAGGGAGGCTACGGTACCGTCCAGTGGCGGAATTGGAGCCGTGCGGGCCCCGGTGCTGCAGGTTCTCTCCCAGGTGAGGAGCGGGGGGGAGTTGGGGGTTGCTAGTGAGGGGTGGGGGTGGTGTTACAAGCTGCAGTCCCAGGTGAGGAGTGGGGGTACTAGTGAGTATGGGCTGCTACCTGCATCTCCAGCACAGCATGACCAGGGAGTAGAGAGGAGAGGAGGGGCGGGATCAGCTGCGGGAAGCAGGAAGCTTCCCTCACTTCACCTCTCCTCTGACACACTATCGCCCGGGCCCCCCTGCAGTGAGGTGGAGGGGCCCCCCTACAGGTGCCTGAGGTGCCCGTAAGCCAGTCAGGGCTCTGGTGCAGCTGAACCAGCTGCACCACGGTAGGTCTGCACCTGGTACCGTCACGTGGCAATATTGCTAGGCAATTTCACGGGCAATTTGCTGGTTGCAGTGAAATCATGGACACATTGTTCTATCTTGTTGCTGTGTACAAATGGAACAATGTGTCCATGATTTCACTGCAACCAGCAAATTGCCAGTGAAATTGCCTAGCAATATTGCTGTGTGTGAAGGTACCTTTACAGTAAGTTTGCAAGCTAAATCTAAGATCCCATCCAAGTTAAAACAAAATGAATGTTTTGTGTGCTGCTCCTCAATTAATAACAGTATATGTAGGATATTAAAAAAGAATACAAGACAAAATATTTCATTCATTTAACTGAACAATAAAATTACTCATTTTTTTATATAAGGTTAAGCCCAATTCTATGTACGTGTCAAAAAGTAGGAGAAGCAAAATAGAAAACATTACAAATAAGAAAATTAAAAAAAATATATAAAAAGCATTTCATTTACAATAGAAAAACATTATAATTTGCTAAAAACTTAAAGAGGTCCTCTTTAGGGATGGGTGAACTGTTTGTTTTTCCTCGCTTTTGTGACCGGGGTTGCTCTGCTAAAGCAAGTTCAGAGTTGATAATCGTCCTCATTATACTTACCGGCTCCGGGTTATTCGTTCCAGCAATGCAGCAGCACTGTGTTACTTCTGGGCTCCCGGAAAATAGTCATGTGACTAGCTCCAAAAGCCAATCACATAGGACCAGAAGATAAGGTGCGGCCAAGAAATGACGCATCATGCATCACACTAGGAAGAGAGAACGCGAACCCAGTAAGTATATCAGGAGTATTATCTCTTTAATTGCTTTAACAGGTCAACCCTGAACACGAATCAAGGGAAAAACAAGCAGATTGCCCATCCCTAGTTCTCTTACCACTCCAAACCTATTTGTTTGGAGCATGGGTTTTCATAATTCTACTGCTCCTTCTATTCCTGTTAGGTTGGAAACACACTGTCTGAGTGACATGCGAGTTACTCGCACAAATCTTGGATCATTCACCTGGCACAACCCCTGCCTCTTTGAATTGGATACTGTCAACAGTTTGTTATTCTATGGAGCTCCACTGCTCCCATCCAAAGAGGGGGAGGCCATCCCGGGTGAATGATCCGAGACTCTCATGTCACTCAGTGTGTTTCCAGCCTTACACTCATAAAAATAAATTGACAGGTAAGTGATGCTTCCCACTGTCAAAGGTATGTGTAGCTACAAATTTGGCCACTTAAGCTCTAATTGTACAGTGCATACACTCCTTATATTGGTAATACCTAACTGTCAATTTCTTCTTAAATTTCCTAGAAACAGAAAAGCAATACAATTTAACTTTATAAAAAAAATGTACCTTACCTTAAACTACCGCATTTTCCGGCATATAAGACGACTTTTTAACCCCTGAAAATCTTCTCAAAAGTCGGGGGTCGTCTAATACGCCGGGTGTCTGGCAAAGAGACAGGGCAGCATCTGCGGGGGGGCCAGCTGCCAACAATATGTGCACTGGGGTGCTCCTGGTGCGTTACCTGGTGGTCTAGTGGAGGAGTATGTGCAGGTTTTAGTCACACTCACCATACGTGGTTATGCTGTCTGCATAACCACGGTGCAGAAGCCTGTGGTGCGTCTCGTGCACCCACTGCCGCTCCCGCTTCCGGGTCCAGACTCTGGCCGGTCATGTGATCTGTCACATGATCTGTCACATGGGGTCTACGTCACCGCAGGTCCTCTGTCTTACTACCACACAGGTCCTGCCGCCCAGTCACTGCAGATTTCACAGCAGCACAGCTCCGCTCCACCAGAGGGGTGAAAAGTGGAAATAGACAATGGAATTAGCGGATAATGCAGGCGTTTAAGAGGAGGACATGTGCAGGGGTGCACATCTCTTATCAGGTGAGGAGATAACCCTTCCTCCCTATCACCCCACTAGACCCCCTGTGAGACTATAGGGTGCATTTTACTATATGGAAGACTATGGGAGGGACATAATATATGGAGGACTAAGGTTGTGCAATATACTATATGGAGGACTATGGGGGGGACATAATATATGGAGGACTAAGGTTGTGCAATATACTATAAGGAGGACTTGGGAGGTGCAATACACTATATGGAATATTACCATATGTGCGTTGGAAGAGGGGTAGTCTTATACGGCGAGTACATCCCAAACTCTATATTTTAACTGGAAAAGTTGGGGGTTGTCTTATACGGCCAGTCGTCTTATACGCCGGAAAATACAGTATCACTGCAGAGTTGTTGTATTTTTATTTATTTTACTGCTGTACTGGTGCTTTAACCCTTTTAACCCCGAGCGATTTTCTGATTTTTGTTTTTCCCTCCTCTTCTCCAAGAGCCATAACATATTTTTATTTTTCCAACAATATAAACATATGAGGGCTTGTTTTTTGTAGGACGAGTTCTACTTTTGAATGGCATTTATTTTACCATATAGTGTATAGGAAAATGGAAACAAAATTCCAAGTGCGATGAAAATACAAAGAAAGTGCAATTACACATTTGTGTGTTTTTTCACTTTGTTCACTATATTGTAAAATTGACATGTTGGTATAATGCCTCAGGTCGGTATTAGTTCATAGATACAAAGTATGTATATTTTTACAGATTGCAGAGATGTGTGGTCTGGGCACTACAGCTTGCATTCTAGTACAGTTGCTTCCCATTTAGGGCAATCCCCCAGTGCTTAGGTGTTGCACGCCACATAGACAGTATTCAACATATGAAAATATACATACGAAAAATAGAAAAAATGTATAGGCGGCACTCACCGATAGCAGGGTTTCAGTATTCTTTAATGCTTGCCATTCAATACATTAAATGTTCCAGTGCGGCAGGGATACCGACGTTCCGCTGGCTCCTCACTCCCTCTCCCCGCCGCACTGGAACTTTTAATGTATTGAAAGGCAAGCATTAAAGAATACTGAAACCCTGCTATCGGTGAGTGCCGCCTATACATTTTTTCTACATACACATGGCTGTGTATGTGTGCGTGTGACTGATGATTATCATGGCTGTGTATGTGTGTGTGTGACTGAGGATGATCATGGCTGTGTATGGCCAGGGTCACATCCGCGTTTTTTTTTTTAAATCCTGATCCGGTTTGGAGCTTTCAAAAAGCTCCAAACCGGACCAGGAAACGCTCCTCATAGGAGCCTATGCAAAACACCGGATGGCTTCACAAGCCATCCGGTGGCCGTATCCGGCACTGCTGCCTGCGTTTTAAATCATGCAGGCAGCAGTTTTCGCAGCGTTTCTGGGACCGCACTGCGGTAACCGGATGGCTCAGGATGTGTAATCCTGAGCCATCCGGTAACTGCATAGGTTGCGGATCCCCGGCTATTGCCGGGATCAGCAAACCTAGTAAAGAGTTAAATTGATTACTAAAGTACTGTTTGAGGTCTGTCAGTCACACGCACACATACACAGCCATGATCATCCTCAGTCACACGCACACATACACAGCCATGATAATCCTCAGTCACACGCATACATACACAGCCATGATAATCATCAGTCACACGCACACATACACAGCCATGATAATCATCAGTCACACGCACGCATACACAGCCATGATCATCCTCAGTCACACGCACACATACACAGCCATGATCATCCTCAGTCACACGCACACATACACAGCCATGATCATCCTCAGCCAAACGCACACATGCTCAGCCATGATCATCCTCAGTCACACGCACACATACACAGCCATGATCATCCTCAGTCACACGCACACATACACAGCCATGATCATCATCAGTCACACGCACACATACACAGCCATGATAATCATCAGTCACACGCACACATACACAGCCATGATAATCATCAGTCACACATACACAGCCATGATCATCCTCAGTCACACGCACACATACACAGCCATGATCATCCTCAGTCACACGCACACATACACAGCCATGATCATCCTCAGTCACACACACACATACACAGCCATGATCATCCTCAGTCACACGCACACGTACACAGCCATGATCATCCTCAGTCACACGCACACATACACAGCCATGATCATCCTCAGTCACACGCACACATACACAGCCATGATCATCCTCAGTCAAACGCACACATACACAGCCATGATCATCCTCAGTCACACGCACACATAGGGTAGGGTCACATTGCAAACATGAATTGCATTCACCGCATCCGGATCCGGATGCGGTGAACGCAATGCCAGGCACACACATTTTTTTACAAAAATGTGTGCTGAATACCGCACTGCGGTAACCGGATGGCTCAGGATGTGTAATCCTGAGCCATCCGGTAACTGCATAGGTTGCGGATCCCCGGCTATTGCCGGGATCAGCAAACCTAGTAAAGAGTTAAATTGATTACTAAAGTACTGTTTGAGGTCTGTAGGGGGGCTTAGACCCCCCTACAGACCGGCCGCCCACTTCGGTGGCCTTCTAGTACAATATCCCCGCTGGCACGGGCTCCTCCGAGCCCGTGCAAGTTCCCAACACCCCCAGCCCCCCGAATTACTATGTCTGTGCTGCTGTGCCCCCGCCAGACCCGGTAATTGCCATTTAAGTTACAGTACCATACCGGAGCCAGCGATGAGCTGCCTGGTCCTCCGCCGCAGGATCTTTCCCTGATGACATCCGGAAGCAACTCCTCCTCACTGCTCTCAGGGCCTCACTTGCCCTCCACAGCAGTAACAAGGCGGGATTCTGAGACACCCTCAGGTCACCCTCAGCAGCCGGAAGACTGAGGTGGGTGGGCGGGAGATGCTGAGGCGGGTGGGAGGAAGATGCTGAGGTGGGTGGGCGGAAGAGTCTGTCTTCCAGTCACCATCATCATCAAAATCATTTTCATCATCATCATACACACACACAGGCACCATCATCATCATACAAACACACACAGTCACCATCATTAGACACACACACACACACAGCCACCACCATCATCATACACACACAGCCACCACCGCCGTCATTATTATCAGTCACACACAGCCACCACCACGATCATCATCATTAACACACTGCGACCACCGCCACAATCATCATCAGTCACACAAAACCACTACCGCCACCATCATCATCATCAGTCACACACAACCACCACTGCTGCCATCATCATCATCAGTCACCCACAACCACTACCGCCACCATCATCATCATCAGTCACACACAGCCACCACTGTGTCCATCATCATCATCAGTCACACACAACCACCACTTCTGCTGTCATCAGTCACACATAGCCACCACCACTGCCATCATCATCATCAGTCACACACAACCACCACTGCCGACACCGCCAGCATCATCATCAGTCACCCACAACCACCACTGCCACCACCACCATCATCATAGGCCAGGGTCACATCGGCGTTTTTTGTTTAAAATCCTGATCCGGTTTTGAGCTTTAAAAAAGCTCAAAACCGGACCAGGAAAGGCTCCTGATAGAAGCCTATGCAAAACACCGGATGGCTTCACAAGCCATCCGGTGGCCGGATCCGGCACTGCTGTCTGCGTTTAAAATCATGCAGGCAGCAGTTTTCGCAGCGTTTACCGGGACCGCACTGCGGTCACCGGATGGCTCAGGATGTGTAATCCTGAGCCATCCGGTAACTGCATAGCTTGCGGGTCCCGATCTGGCAAGTTAATAAAGAGTTAAAATAGCTGCCCTAAATGACTTTTTGAGGTCTGTAGGGGGGCTTAGACCCCCCTACAGACCGGCCGGCGACTTCTATAGTGTTCTTCTACAATTTCTCAATGGTCACAGGCTCTTCGGAGCCCGTGCATGTAAACCAAAGGGGCCCCCCCGTATCACTATACTGGGGTGCATAGACCCCTGTATTACAAATAAGCTGTATTGATGTCTAGTAACGGTTAAATGTGTACATTTGCATTGTAAGTATATACTTACAACATTCTTTCGTAGGCAGAGTGAAGGAAATCCATGGGCGGGGCTGTGTGCAGCAGCCTCCGCCCGCTCCTTCTTAATGCCCGCCCCCTCTGGCCGTAATCCAGTCTTGTGAGGGCGGGGACGTCGTTAAAGGGGCGTGGCTAACTATGTGCCGCGGTTAGCCACGCCCCGTTAACGACGTGCCCGCCCTCAAAACACTGGATTACGGCCAGAGGGGGCGGGCATCAAGAAGGAGCGGGCGGAGGCTGCTGCACACAGCCCCGCCCATGGATTTCCTTCACTCTGCCTACGAAAGAATGTTGTAAGTATATACTTACAATGCAAATGTACACATTTAACCGTTACTAGACATCAATACAGCTTATTTGTAATACAGGGGTCTATGCACCCCAGTATAGTGATACGGGGGGGCCCCTTTGGTTTACATGCACGGGCTCCGAAGAGCCTGCGACCATTGAGAAATTGTAGAAGAACACTATAGAAGTCGCCGGCCGGTCTGTAGGGGGGTCTAAGCCCCCTACAGACCTCAAAAAGGCATTTAGGTCAGCTATTTTAACTCTTTATTAACTTGCCAGATCGGGAACCGCAAGCTATGCAGTTACCGGATGGCTCAGGATTACACATCCTGAGCCATCCGGTGAACGCAGTGCGGTATTCAGCACACAGTTTTGAAAAAAATGTGTGTGCCCGCCATTGCGTTCACCGCATCCGGATCCGGATGCGGTGAATGCAATTTAGGTTTCCAATGTGACCCTACCCATAATCAGTCACACACAACCACCACTGCCGCCACCGCCATAATCATCATCAGTCACACACAGCCATCACCGCTGCCAAATATCATCATCACTCACACACAGCCATCATCATCATCATCATTCACACAAACACACACACACAAACGCATACACAGCCATGATCATCCTCAGTCACACGCACACATAGGGTAGGGTCACATTGAAAACCTAAATTGCATTCACCGCATCCGGATCCGGATGCGGTGAACGCAATGGCGGGCACACACATTTTTTTCAAAAATGTGTGCTGAATCCCGCACTGCGATAACCGGATGGCTCAGGATGTGTAATCCTGAGCCATCCGGTAACTGCCGAGGTTGCGGATCCCGGCTATTGGCGGGATCCGCAACCTTAATAAAGAGTTAAATTGTTGATCTCAATGACTTTTTAAGGTCTGTAGGGGGGCTTAGACCCCCCTACAGACCGGCCGACCACTTATACAGTGTTCTTGTACAATTTCTCAATGGGCACGGGCTCTTCGGAGCAAAGTGCCCTCCCCCCCCCCCCGTATCACTATACAGGGGTGCATACACCCCTGTATTACAATGATGCATTAATGATGTGTAGTCCAAAAAGGATTTGATCACTCGCAATGTAAGTTTATACTTACATGCTGTTGTAGGCAGAGTCCAGCGAAATCCATAGGCGGGGCTGTGTGCAGCAGCCTCCGCCCGCTTCATGTTGATGGCCGCCCCCTCTGGCCGTAATCCACTGTTGTGAGGGCGGATGCATCGTTAAAGGGGCGTGGCTAACTATGTGCCGAGGTTAGCCACGCCCCTTTAACGACGTATCCGCCCTCACAACAGTGGATTACGGCCAGAGGGGGCAGCCATCAACATGAAGCGGGCGGAGGCTGCTGCACACAGCCCCGCCCATGGATTTCGCTGGACTCTGCCTACAACAGCATGTAAGTATAAACTTACATTGCGAGTGATCAAATCCTTTTTGGACTACACATCATTAATGCATCATTGTAATACAGGGGTGTATGCACCCCTGTATAGTGATACGGGGGGGGGGAGGGCACTTTGCTCCGAAGAGCCCGTGCCCATTGAGAAATTGTACAAGAACACTGTATAAGTGGTCGGCCGGTCTGTAGGGGGGTCTAAGCCCCCCTACAGACCTTAAAAAGTCATTGAGATCAACAATTTAACTCTTTATTAAGGTTGCGGATCCCGCCAATAGCCGGGATCCGCAACCTCGGCAGTTACCGGATGGCTCAGGATTACACATCCTGAGCCATCCGGTTACCGCAGTGCGGTCCCAGAAACGCTGCGAAAACTGCTGCCTGCATGATTTTAAACGCAGGCAGCAGTGCTGGATCCGGCCACCGGATGGCTTGTGAAGCCATCCGGTGTTTTGCATAGGCTTCTATCAGGAGCCTTTCCTGGTCCGGTTTTGAGCTTTTTGAAAGCTCAAAACCGGATCAGGATTTAAAAAAAAAAACGCCGATGTGACCCTAGCCATACACAGCCATGATCATCCTCAGTCACACGCACACATATACAGCCATGATCATCGGCTAGGGTCACACTTGGAAGCCTGCATCCAGTAACTGGATGCATTAAAGGATCCAGTTTTTCCCCTTGTCTGTTTGGAGGCATTTTTACCGGATCAGGTACCTGATCAAGTACCTGATGGTACCTATATGTACCATCAGGTACTGGATCAGGTTCCCATAGGGTTCCATGGGTAGGGTCACATTGCAAACCTAAATTGCATTCACCGCATCCGGATCCGGATGCGGTGAACGCAATGCCGGGCACACACATTTTTTTACAAAAATGTGCGCTGAATACCGCACTGCGGTCACCGGATGGCTCAGGATGTGTAATCCTGAGCCATCCGGTAACTGCATAGGTTGCGGTTCCCGGCTCAGCAAACCTAGTAAAGAGTTAAATTGATTACTAAAGTACTGTTTGAGGTCTGTAGGGGGGCTTAGACCCCCCTACAGACCGGCCGCCCACTTCGGTGGGCTCCTAATACAATATCCCCGCTGTCACGGGCTCCTCCGAGCCCGTGCAAGTCCCCACACCCCCAGCCCCCCGAATTACTATACAGGGGTGCCTGCACCCCTCTTGTATACTTATTCCTGTATGTGGGGGAAAATGATGTATTAAAGTATTGGTAGCAGGTCATATTTACGTGTCTTCGGCATTGTTGAGAATAATCCATGGGCGGGGCTGTTCGCGGCAGCCTCCGCCCCATCATTTCTTATGGCCGCCCCCTCTGTGCCTCAGCCATTGATATGAGGCCGGCCGCGTCATGAAAGGGGCGGGGCGCACGGTGTGACGTGTTCGCCCCGCCCCTTTCATGATGCGGCCGGCCTCACATCAATGGCTGAGGCACAGAGGGGGCGGCCATAAGAAATGATGGGGCGGAGGCTGCCGCGAACAGCCCCGCCCATGGATTATTCTCAACAATGCCGAAGACACGTAAATATGACCTGCTACCAATACTTTAATACATCATTTTCCCCCACATACAGGAATAAGTATACAAGAGGGGTGCAGGCACCCTGTATAGTAATTCGGGGGGCTGGGGGTGTGGGGACTTGCACGGGCTCGGAGGAGCCCGTGACAGCGGGGATATTGTATTAGGAGCCCACCGAAGTGGGCGGCCGGTCTGTAGGGGGGTCTAAGCCCCCCTACAGACCTCAAACAGTACTTTAGTAATCAATTTAACTCTTTACTAGGTTTGCTGAGCCGGGAACCGCAACCTATGCAGTTACCGGATGGCTCAGGATTACACATCCTGAGCCATCCGGTGACCGCAGTGCGGTCCCGGCAAACGCTGCGAAAACTGCTGCCTGCATGATTTTAAACGCAGGCAGCAGTGCCGGATCCGGCCACCGGATGGCTTGTGAAGCCATCCGGTGTTTTGCATAGGCTCCTATGAGGAGCGTTTCCTGGTCCGGTTTTGAGCTTTTTAAAAGCTCAAAACCGGATCAGGATTTTGAAAACAAAACGGAAATGTGACCCTAGCCCATGTTAAAAAACTGATCAGGTTTTGCTAAAAGGCCAAAAAATGTTGCAGACCCTATTGAAACCTGACTTCTCAAAAACTGGATCCAGTAGACAGATTGCACTTTGGCAAACAATTGTTAACATTGGAGTCTATGGGTCAGGTACCTGATCAGGTTTTCAGGATTAAAAACTGAATCCAGTAACTGGATTGCAAACTCAAGTGTGACCCTAGCCATCCTCAGTCACACGCAAACATACACAGCCATGATCATCCTCAGTCACAACGCACACATACACAGCCATGATAATCCTCAGTCACACGCATACATACACAGCCATGATAATCATCAGTCACACGCACACATACACAGCCATGATAATCCTCAGTCACACGCACACATACACAGCCATGATCATCCTCAGTCACACGCACACATACACAGCCATGATCATCCTCAGTCACACGCACACATACACAGCCATGATCATCCTCAGTCACACGCACACATACACAGCCATGATAATCCTCAGTCACACGCATACATACACAGCCATGATAATCATCAGTCACACGCACACATACACAGCCATGATCATCCTCAGTCACACGCACACTTACCCAGCCATGATCATCCTCAGTCACACGCACACATACACAGCCATGATCATCCTCAGTCACACGCACACATACACAGCCATGATCATCCTCAGTCACACGCACACATAGGGTAGGGTCACATTGGCGTTTTTTGTTTAAAATCCTGATCCGGTTTTGAGCTTTAAAAAAGCTCAAAACCGGACCAGGAAAGGCTCCTGATGGAAGCCTATGCAAAACACCGGATGGCTTCACAAGCCATCCGGTGGCCGGATCTGGCACTGCTGCCTGCGTTTAAAATCATGCAGGCAGCAGTTTTCGCAGCGTTTCCAGGGACCGCACTGCGGTCATCGGATGGCTCAGGATGTGTAATCCTGAGCCTTCCGGTAACTGCATAGCTTGCAGTTCCCGATCGGCAAAGTTAATAAAGATTTAATTTGAGTACCGAAATGACTGTTAGAGGTCTGTAGGGGGGCTTAGACCCCCCTACAGACCGGGCGGCCACTTCTATAGTGTGTTCTTCTACAATTTTACCTATGGCACGGGCTGATCTGAGCTCCGTGCATGTGATCCAAATATCCCCCCTCCCCTATCACTATACAGGGGTGCATACACCCCTCTAGTACAATACTGCTTTATTTAAGTTATAAACAGCAAGAATTGTCCCAATCGGAAGATAAGTATATATTTACATGTTCCGTAGGCAGAGTCCACTGATTTCCATGGGCGGGGCTGTGTGCAGTAGCCTCCGCCCACTCCTTCTTGATGCCCGCCCCCTCTGGCCGTAATCCAGTGTTTTGTGGGCGGGCACGTCGTTAAAGGGGCGTGGCTAACCATGAGCCGCGGTTAGCCACGCCCCTTTAACGACTCGGCCACCCCCACAACACTGGATTACGGCCAGAGGGGGCGGGCATCAAGAAGGAGCGGGCGGAGGCTACTGCACACAGCCCCGCCCATGGAAATCACTCGACTCTGCCTATGGAACATGTAAATATCTAATTATCTTCCGTTTGGGACAAATCTTGCTGTTTATAACTTAAATAAAGCAGTACTGTACTACAGGGGTGTATGCACCCCTGTATAGTGATAGGGGGAGGGGGGATATTTGGATCACATGCACGGAGCTCAGATCAGCCCGTGCCATAGGTACAATTGTAGAAGAACACTATAGAAGTGGCCGCCCGGTCTGTAGGGGGGGTCTAAGCCCCCCTACAGACCTCTAACAGTCAGTTCTGTACTTAAATTAAATCTTTATTAACTTGGCCGATCGGGATCCGCACACTCTGCAGTTACCGGATGGCTCAGGATTACACATCCTGAGCCATCCGGTGACCGCAGTGCGGTCCCAGAAACGCTGCGAAAACTGCTGCCTGCATGATTTTAAACGCAGGCAGCAGTGCCGGATCCGGCCACCGGATGGCTTGTGAAGCCATCCGGTGTTTTGCATAGGCTTCCATCAGGAGCCTTTCCTGGTCCGGTTTTGAGCTTTTTTAAAGCTCAAAACCGGATCAGGATTTTAAACAAAAAACGCCAATGTGACCCTACCCATACACAGCCATGATCATCCTCAGTCACATGCACACATAGGGTAGGGTCACATTGGAAACATGAATTGCATTCACCGCATCCGGATCCGGATGCGGTAAACGCAATGGCGGGCACACACATTTTTTTCAAAACTGTGTGCTGAATACCGCACTGCGGTCACCGGATGGCTCAGGATGTGTAATCCTGAGCCATCCGGTAACTGCATAGCTTGCGGGTCCCGATCTGGCAAGTTAATAAAGAGTTAAAATAGCTGCCCTAAATGACTTTTTGAGGTCTGTAGGGGGGCTTAGACCCCCTACAGACCGGCCGGCGACTTCTATAGTGTTCTTCTACAATTTCTCAATGGTCACAGGCTCTTCGGAGCCCGTGCATGTAAACCAAAGGGGCCCCCCCGTATCACTATACTGGGGTGCATAGACCCCTGTATTACAAATAAGCTGTATTGATGTCTAGTAACGGTTAAATGTGTACATTTGCATTGTAAGTATATACTTACAACATTCTTTCGTAGGCAGAGTGAAGGAAATCCATGGGCGGGGCTGTGTGCAGCAGCCTCCGCCCGCTCCTTCTTGATGCCCGCCCCCTCTGGCCGTAATCCAGTCTTGTGAGGGCGGGGACGTCGTTAAAGGGGCGTGGCTAACTATGTGCCGCGGTTAGCCACCCCTTTAACGACGTGCCCGCCCTCAAAACACTGGATTACGGCCAGAGGGGGCGGGCATCAAGAAGGAGCGGGCGGAGGCTGCTGCACACAGCCCCGCCCATGGATTTCCTTCACTCTGCCTACGAAAGAATGTTGTAAGTATATACTTACAATGCAAATGTACACATTTAACCGTTACTAGACATCAATACAGCTTATTTGTAATACAGGGGTCTATGCACCCCAGTATAGTGATACGGGGGGGCCCCTTTGGTTTACATGCACGGGCTCCGAAGAGCCTGTGACCATTGAGAAATTGTAGAAGAACACTATAGAAGTCGCCGGCCGGTCTGTAGGGGGGTCTAAGCCCCCCTACAGACCTCAAAAAGTCATTTAGGGCAGCTATTTTAACTCTTTATTAACTTGCCAGATCGGGACCCGCAAGCTATGCAGTTACCGGATGGCTCAGGATTACACATCCTGAGCCATCCGGTGACCGCAGTGCGGTCCCGGTAAACGCTGCGAAAACTGCTGCCTGCATGATTTTAAACGCAGGCAGCAGTGCCGGATCCGGCCACCGGATGGCTTGTGAAGCCATCCGGTGTTTTGCATAGGCTTCTATCAGGAGCCTTTCCTGGTCCGGTTTTGAGCTTTTTTAAAGCTCAAAACCGGATCAGGATTTTAAACAAAAAACGCCGATGTGACCCTAGCCATACACAGCCATGATAATCATCAGTCACACGCACACATACACAGCCATGATAATCACCAGTCACACGCACACATACACAGCCATGATCATCATCAGACACGCACACATACACAGCCATCATTAGTCACACACAGCCGCCATCATCATCATCATCATCATTCACACAAACACACACACACACACATAGGGTAGGGTCACGTTGCAAACATGAATTGCATTCACCGCATTCGGATCCGGATGCGGTGAACGCAATGCCGGTCGCACACAGTTTTTTTCAAAACTGTGTGCTGAATACCGCACTGCGGTCACCGGATGGCTCAGGATGTGTAATCCTGAGCCATCCGGTAATTGCATAGCTTGCGGTTCCCGATCTGGCAAGTTATTAAAGAGTTAAAATAGCTGACCTAAATGACTTTTTGAGGTCTGCAGGGGGGCTTAGACCCCCCTACAGACCGGCCGGCGACTTCTATAGTGTTCTTCTACAATTTCTCAATGGTCACAGGCTCTTCGGAGCCCGTGCATGTAAACCAAAGGGGCCCCCCCCCCCCCCCGTATCACTATACTGGGGTGCATAGACCCCTCTATTACAAATAAGCTGTATTGGTCTAAAGTACATGATAAATGTGGCAATTCGCATTGTAAGTATATACTTACATTCTTTCGTAGGCAGCGATAAGGAAATCCATGGGCGGGGCTGTGTGCAGCAGCCTCCGCCCACTCCTTCTTGATGCCCGCCCCCTCTGACCGTAATCCAGTGTTTTGTGGGCGGGCACGTCGTTAAAGGGGCGTGGCTAACCATGGCACATAGTTAGCCACGCCCCTTTAACGACGTGCCCGCCCACAAAACACTGGATTACGGCCAGAGGGGGCGGGCATCAAGAAGGAGCGGGCGGAGGCTGCTGCACACAGCCCCGCCCATGGATTTCCTTATCGCTGCCTACGAAAGAATGTAAGTATATACTTACAATGCGAATTGCCACATTTATCATGTACTTTAGACCAATACAGCTTATTTGTAATAGAGGGGTCTATGCACCCCAGTATAGTGATACGGGGGGGGGGGCCCCTTTGGTTTACATGCACGGGCTCCGAAGAGCCTGTGACCATTGAGAAATTGTAGAAGAACACTATAGAAGTCGCCGGCCGGTCTGTAGGGGGGTCTAAGCCCCCTACAGACCTCAAAAAGTCATTTAGGTCAGCTATTTTAACTCTTTAATAACTTGCCAGATCGGAAACCGCAAGCTATGCAATTACCGGATGGCTCAGGATTACACATCCTGAGCCATCCGGTGACCGCAGTGCGGTCCCGGTAAACGCTGCGAAAACTGCTGCCTGCATGATTTTAAACGCAGGCAGCAGTGCCGGATCCGGCCACCGGATGGCTTGTGAAGCCATCCGGTGTTTTGCATTGGATCCTATGGGGAGCGTTTCCTGGTCCGGTTTTGAGCTTTTTGGAAGCTCAAAACCGGATCAGGATTTTGTTCCAAAAACGGAAATGTGACCCTGGCCATACACAGCCATGATCAACACTCACACACTCACACACTCTGACCTGGCCTATGCTCTGTCTTGTGCCCTCGGCTGCACCCGCCGGCAAAGCAGCTGACGTCACCGCTGCTGAGCTTGGGATGAACGCAGCCATCAATTGGTTCGCCCTGACCGCCGCCAGGGAGAAGCAATCAAAGGCGGCGTCTCCAATGCGGAAGTGCGGCCGGCAGCAGAATGAATGTTACTGTCCCCGAAGGTGGCGGGGGTAAAGTGAAGGTGCGGCCACCGGCGGGGGCAGTGCAAAAGTGCGGCTGCCGGCGGGAGCAAAGTGAAAGTGTGGCCGGCGGCCGCTAATAGTTGGCAAGCATGTTCTGCATCTGCACAGTGTGTCCCCGGGCCGCATCAATCAGCCTGGCGGGCCGCATGCGGCCCGGGGCCGCGTGTTTGAGACCCCTGATATAGATGATGTTTTAATTAATAATGCATTAGGTGTAGTGAAAGGTACTTTAGAGATGTATCAGTGCTGATAATGATTTAAGGGAATGCCATTGGTTATTGGTAGGATAGCTTGCTCGGCAACCGACTGTAGGGCAAGTGACAGTTGGAAATGGCCCAGAGGGAGGAGCTAGTGCTTAAGGTACCGTCACACGTAATGAAATCGTTGCCGATATCGTTCAAAAGTCACGTGTTCTGTGACGCTTGAACGATGTCAAAACGACATCGTTGTGTGTGACACTACAAACGATGAATGATCAGTCGGCTGATCGTTCATCGTTTGATTTGAGGTCCTGTCCTCAAATCAATCGTTGGTCACCCGGTGGACACGCAGCATCGCTGCGTGTGACACCGGGAGACGATCGATAAGCCAGCTCCCAGCGCCTCTCTGCAAGCGCTGAGAGCTGGTATCCAGGGTAAACTGCAGGTAACTAGGCAATCACTGCAATGATAACAGACAAGCTGCACAGGCGGTGTGGCCCCTGGATAATGGAGGCACACTCACCCCAGAGCCTCCAGTGGGTCCAGCAGATCCGCCTCCACACAAAGCACATTGCACCGCCCGCTGCCCGGAGCGATTATCACAGCGGCTTCCTGTGCAGCTACAAAACCGGCCCGTGCTGCAACACCACTTCCGGTGTAGAGGGCCCGGGCTGAGAGCGGTGGAGTGGGCGACATATCATTATCTGAGGACTATGATTATGGCAGACAGGCGTGAAATGTGTGCACAGCTGTGTGTGAGGGGGAAGCCAGCTCCCAGCGCCTCTCTACAAGCGCTGGGAGCTGGTATCCAAGGTAAACTGCAGGTATCTAGGCAGCCCACGCTGCATAGATACCCGCAGTTTACCTTGGATACCAGCTCCCAGCACTTGTGAGAGGCGCTGGGAGCTGGCTTATGAGTCGTCAAGACATCGTGGAAATGATATTTAAATCGTTTCCACAATGTTTCTGGTCAATTGATCGCTGGTGAGTCTGTTTGTGTGACAGCTCACCAGCGATCTGAACGATATTGTTAGCGATGGCGCGTGCATGTGATCGCTAACAATATCATTCATAGAATTGATGCGCGTGACGGCACCCTTAGAGTGAGACTGCTGAAGCCAGTCAGTAGCTGTTGGTGTGTCCTCTTGCTATCTTGTCATCGGTTGCTATCCAGGTATTGGACAGACATTGTTCACAGTTATATTATAGATCTTCACTGAAATTTCACACATTAGACTCAGGGGCCTTTCACATCAGCATTTTTGCTGATGTACGGCAGATCCGGCAGATTTACCGCATCTGCCGGATCTGATGCCTAATGGCCACAGTTGCGGCGCCGATTTGGCAAGCCCCATTCATTGTCTATGAGGCTTGCGGTCGGCTGCGGCAAGTGCGGTTACGTCGGATCGGCCAGATCCGGCACTAGCGGCTGTAAAAAAAAAGCTGCAAGCAGCGTTTTTTTTCGCCGCCTCAAGTGCCATATCTGCCGCATCCAGCAGAACCGCACTTGCCACACCTGACCGCAAGCCCCATAGACAATGCATGGGGCTTGCCAAATCCGGGCCACATGTTTGCCGTCAGGCGGCCAATCCGGCAGATGCGGCGGCACCTGCCGGATCGGCCGCAAACATCAGCAAAATGCTGATGTGAAAGGGGTCTAACTTAAAGAAATGGCTTTATACAAGTTAGAAGTCACATAAAAGTATTAGACATAAGAACGTATTCAAGCACTGATAGCAACCATTTAAAAAAATTCAAGACATGATGAATTGGATATTGTATTTTATTTTATTTTATATTTGGTACTAAGAACACTATTTGCAAGAAAAATAGGCGACTTTACAAAATCACCATATAGCCATATACAGTGAGCCTGCATCTCTATATTTTTGATTCTTTGGACATTGTCCTCCCCATTAAATTATTATTATTTATATAGCGCCATTAGGTTACATGGCGCTTTACAAGTGAGAGGATAGACAGAGACAAGTGGTAAAAATGACGACAAATCAGTCATACGGGTACAATAGGGAGAGGATCCTGTCCGCGAGGGCTCACAGTCTAGAGGGGGTAGGGAGGGAGACAGTAGGAGGGGGACTTTGTTAATCAAGTCTTTCAACTCCGTTGTCTAACCTAATATTATCAACCGTCATAGAAAAAAGGCTAATTTGGTTATTTTTGTTTCATGCATTTTTTATTTTGGTTAAATTAGAAACATATCACCTAAGATGTGTTATGTTTTCAGCTGTCAGTCTGTTAGAAGTAGAGTTAAAGTATATTCTCTTGTTATATACAAAACTTGAAATAAGCACTTTCCAAGTAATCACTGGTATGTAGAATGACCTTATTATACAGCGCACATTTTTTAGTCCTTGATTAATTGTAATGTTCAGTGGAGTCACTGAGCATTGGAATTAAGGCCAGATCAATGAGTTACATTTTCTACGCTCTAAGACAGAAACTCTGAAGCAAGGTTATTATACAAAACAGTAAGTACATTGCTCCAGGTTGCTAACCACAGGGCATTTATTACTTTAGACCTTATTAGGCAAAGCTGAATACTAATTAGCAAAGACGTGAAATGTTAGAGGACTGCTTGAAAGTGCACAAGCCATATATTAATTTGAACAATGAACACAATAGATTATGGTCTAAAAAAAAGGTTGCTAACATTTTCTGAACTTTAACGTTCATGTCTCATGGGTATTATTATATATGAATTGCTAATTATTAACTATAGTGATCAGGGACTAGAAAGTGCCTGATAGATGCTACATAGATATAGTAAAGTTTTGATGTTATACAGATATAGTACAGGTTTGAATACCGGACTGGCAAAAAGATTTTTTTTAAAACTAAAAAGTTAAAGCAGTTTTGAATAGTGATGGGCGAACCCGAACTGTAATGTTTGGGGTCCATACGGAACAACTAGTGTCCATGCATGGACTCTGAACACGGATGTCACTGAAAAGTCTATTCTAACTTTTTAAGGCATGGGAAAGACTATGTAATTAATGCATGTCATACTTATGACATGCGTATGACATACGGATGAAAGGTGACGGAAAGAAGTACACTGGCAAGTCATGTATGTCATACAGATGTCAAATGAATGAAACAATGCATAAAACTTACATAACATTCTTCTACTTTTCTCACAAGTGATCTCAGCAAGACAAGATACGCAGATGTTAGCGTACAATAATGTTGAGAATTAGTTAAATAATGGTACCATGGTGATTACTAAATACACTACAATGTCTTATCAAATATGTATCATAATATACCAGAATACAGTAGTAGATAACTGCATCTACCGTTCTTACTGAGCCTAATGTGTATATGGTGCTGTTTTGAAGTATTTATTCAGAAGATAGTCATGACCGATGCATTCGTTGGCAGTTATTTAATTATTTTTTAATCAGAAATAAATATTCTTACAGCATCCTGTACACAACATAATTCCTATTCCATGCAAAGCATGACCATAATTTGTGTAAAATAAACATTTATGCATTAGTAGAGCCTGACAAGTGATTACAAAGCATTTCAATATAAGTCAAGCTATAAAAAGGAACTGTGTAGGAAAACAGTTTAATCAGGCATCTTAAGCAACAAACACAAATGTAAACTAGTCGAATAAATCTGAATACTAAATAGTGTTGATTTATGATACATTAATTTCACACAAGAAAAAAGCTATAATTAAACAGATCTGTGAATTAAGTAACAGTTGTCACTCAAGAGTTGAAAGACTCAAATTTCTCCTCTCTCTGTTCACCTAATTAAAACAAAGTGAAAATTATCAGCAAACAAATGAGTGTGGTTTAATTCACACTAAGTTACACAGATGTGTAACACAGATGTCTTCCGACAGGCCTACAGTGAGACCCGATCCACCACACTGTTCTCATGATCGGCACTACCTCCTCCTATTTTATCCCCACTTGTCCCAAATAGACTGTGAGTCCTCACAGACAGGGCCCGCTAACCTCCTGTACCAGTATGACTTGACTATTCACATATATTGTACTTATCCTTGTCTACCCCTTCCTTATGGAAAGCGCCATGGAATCTAATGGTGCTATATAAATAAATAATAATAATGTCTTTAATTGCATTGATTCTCCTCCATTTGCAAACAGTGGGACATATGTCTGAAAATGTATGAAAACGTTTGTACAAATCAACTAACCAAATATCTCCTTACTTACAAAAAGATGCATGTGATAGCTGCTAGTTCAATTTAAATAACTAGACACTTGTACAATCCCTGTCCATAGAAAAGTTCCCCAGAAGAATTGTGATTTGTGATTTGTCTTTGCCACTTTTAGCAAAATTCAGTTTTCTCTTTATTTTTCCTTAGAACCTCAGGGGTAGGGAACTCCAGGCCTCAAGAGTCACACACAGGTCATGTTTTCAGGATTTACTTAGTATTGCACAGGTGATAATCACCTGCACTGGTGATTACTCCAACCCCAGTGCAATACTTAGGAAATCCTGAAAACATGACCTGTGTGGGGCTCTTGAGGCCTGGAATTTCCTACCCCTGCCTTAGGCATTGGGTTCATGGAGTGCACAGCTAATGGTATGGGATGAAAGGATAGGGTCAGACGTGTGTATACTATGCGCCGCCTGTGTATGGATTGCAATGGTAACTGGATGTTTACCGCAGCTGCCAAATCCACAGAGATCTCCTGGATATGTGCAAACAGCGTTACCTATGCGCTCTGCAAAAGTGCATACCGGGGTTTGTCTGTGGAGTCGGCATCTGTGGTTTGCTTCCGGTTGCCATGGAGATTAGTGATGGGCGAGTCCTAAATTACTCGGAATCGCTTGACTCTAGCGAGTCCGAGCCCGGGACTCGCTACTCATTGCGAGTCTAGCGAGTCCAATGTTAATGAATGGGGAAGCGAGTAATAGCGAGTAATGTGCGATTTACAAAGTGCACATGTGTCTCGGAAGCTTCAGGCTCTATCTGCTAGGACTCGTTACTCTGCGAGTTTCCCAGCGTTTACTCGCACAGTAACCAGCCCAATGCAAATCAATGGCAATCCTAGTTTTGTCAGAGACTCTGACAAAACTAGGATTGCCATTGACTTGCATTGGACTCGCTACTGTGCCAGTGATAGCAGGGAAACTCGCAGAGTAAGAGCTGTCTGCTCTGTGCAGCTCCAGGGTCCTAGAGCCCCCCTGCTGCCTGATGTAGCAGAGCTGAGATTGTTCTCAGTCTGCTCATTCCCTGTGCATAGACATCTATATCTATGCACAGGGGATGTAGCAGAGAGGACATCGTGTTTTGGACTACGTTGGACGGAAGAGGACTTTTTTAATTAAAGATGGAGTCCCTAATGGCTTTTTTTTTTAATTTCTAATAAAAAATTTTCTCTGTGTTGTGTTTTTTTTAACCCTTTATTGGTGATTCTTAGTGGCTGGGTCAAAACTGGCCTGACATTAAGAATCTCGGGCTTAATACCAGCTTGTATAACAAAGCTGGTATTAACCCCTTTATTACCCAGCGTGCCACCACCACCAGGGCCGCTGGAAGAGCGGGGTTCAGCGCCAGAGAATGGCGCTTCAATGAACGCGCCATCTTCTGGGCGGCTGCGGGCTGCAATTTGCAGTGGGGGGTGCCCAGAAAGCTTGGGCCTCCCTGTGCTGCGGATTCCAGCCCCCAGCTGCTTAGCTGTACCTGGCAAGACATAGAAATTGCGCGAAGCCCCACGCATTTTTTTTTTATTATTTCATGAAATTCATTAAATAATTAAAAAAAAGGGCTTCCCCTAAAATTTCTTGTGTCCGGCCAGGTGCAAATAGGCACCTGGGGTTGGGGCAGCCCATCGCTGCCTGCTGGATCCGGCTGGCTCCAGAAATACGGCGAAGCCTACGTTATTTTTTTCAGAAAAAATCAATAAAACAATCCTAAAAAAGGGACTGCATCTTTATTAACCCCTGCCCATGGTCCAGGGGTTAATAAAGATGCAGTCCCTTTTATTTACATTGTTTTATGGATTGTCAGAAAAAAATTTGACGTGGGCTTCGCCGTATTTCTGGAACCAGCGGATCCAGCAGGCAGCGACGGGCTGCCCCAACCCCCAGGTGCCATATTTGTACCTGGCCAGACACAGAATATATGGGAGCCCTTTTTTTTTATTATTTCATGAAATAATAAAAAAAAATGCGTGGGGCTCGCGCGCAATTTCTATGTCTAGCCAGGTACAGCTAAGCAGCTGGGGGCTAGAATCCGCAGCGCAGGGAGGCCCAAGCTTTCTGGGCACCCCCCGCTGCAAATTGCAGCCCGCAGCCGCCCCAGCTTGTTATACAAGCTGGTATTAAGCCCGGGATTCTTAATGTCAGGCCAGGTTTGACCGGCCACTAAGAATCTCCAATAAAGGGTTAAAAAAAACACCACACAGAGAAAATTTTTTATTAGAAATAAAAAAAAAAGCCATTAGGGACTCCATCTTTAATTAAAGAAATCCTCTTCGTCCGACGTAGTCAAAAACGCGATGTCCTCTCTGCTACATCCCTGTGCATAGGTATAGATGTCTATGCACAGGGAATGAGCAGAGTGAGAACAATCTCAGCTCGCTACATCAGGCAGCAGGCGGGCTCTAGGACCCTGGAGCTGCACAGAGCAGACAGCTCTTACTCTGCGAATTTCCCTGCTATCACTGGCCACAGTAGCGAGTCCAATGCAAGACAATGGCAATCCTAGTTTTGTCAGAGTCTCTGACAAAACTAGGATTGCCATTGATTTGCATTGGACTCGTTACTGTGCGAGTAAACGCTGGGAAACTCGCAGAGTACCGAGTCCTGCGAGTCCCTTACTACTCGCAGAGTAACGAGTCCTAGCGAGTAGATTCGCCATCCCTAATGGAGATCCATAGCTGGTGGCGCATAGTGTTATTTGCTGGTAACGCTATGCACTGATTCATGCAGAAGCTAAGTTCCTGATGGATTGGCCAGTGCTCAGGTGTAGACGCAAGCCTGACCCTAGCCTAACCATCACTACAAATACCTCCAGCTAAGCCTGAAGCTCCTTGGATTTTGTACCTGGTTTCTTTTTTACATTTCAAGTCAATATTCATAAGAACTGCTGAAGCTGAGAAGCAGTGTTAGGGTAAGGTCACATTAGTGTAAGCATCCAGTGCAACAGTATAGGATGCAATATGCTAATGACCCTCGCGTGAGCCAAGTGTCTCTATACTTTTATCCGATCCTGCTATCGAATCACAGGAAAGGGAGAGATTTAATTATAATAATTCATTTATATAGCGCTATTGATTCCATAGCACTTTACATACATGAGTAATGCTGTCTCTCTTAGGAGCTCACAATCTAAATATCCTATCAGTATGTCTTTACAATATGGGAGGAAATCGGATTGCCCGGAGGAATCCCACTCAAACACGGGGAGAACATAAACACTCAATCCCACTCAAACACGGGGAGAACATCCTTGCAGATGTTGTCCTTAGTGTCCTTGGTGGTAATTGAACTCAGGACTTCAGGACCCCAGCGCTGCAAAGGTTTCAGTGCTAACCACTTGAGGCACCATTACCTCCCCATTTTCTCTATTGCCAGTCTCTGAGTATATCACACTGTAGTGAAGTGCGATATTTCACCTGCACTCATAGACTTTTATGGGCATGAGTGATGCGAGGCTCTCAGACAATTGCAGTATGCTGCATTTTTTTTCTTCGGCCCTGCCTGATTGATTTGCGTTGGCCCCAGTGCAATTCAAGATTTTCTTGCATTACACTTGTGTGAGTTCTTACGCTAGTGTGACTTAACTCTTATACACATTAGATTGAATGTGTTGGATGAAAACAACCCTTCTGGACTCTTTTGTATTCTTTGAAAAGAACCAAAAATTAGCAAGCGAAAAAGCTAGAATAAGTACAAAGGAGTATGTTCACACCATGGCCATTTTACAGAAAAAAAACATCAATAGAAAAACAAAAAATTCATATATACCCATGGTAAAGTAAAAGAGTAAATAACAATAGTACATTTAAATAACATTTAAATAAGATAATGCTCTTGGTTAACACTGAGCAAGGAGCATAAAAGCCAGACCCCTGCAGCAAGACATCAATAAGGTCCTTCTCTAGCATTAAAATCTTACCTTGCATTAATTTTTGAATAAGAGCAGCTGAGGACAATGCCTGACCTCCAGCCAAATGTCCAGAGAAACTTTATAGATGCAATTTCTAGCTCAGAAAGAGGGACCACACACCCATTTATACAAGGTACAAAAGCACAGAAAAAATAAGTCAAAGTATAAATTGGAGTCTTGAGTATGCCACATCCTGCTATCACATCTGGGGATATGAGTGCAGAAGGTCTCTACTAGAGATTGTCTGACCCGCAGATGTTGGGGTTTGCCGGATTCGGTTGGCCTGAGGGTACCTTTACATGCTGAAACCACGGTGAGAAATCCTAACGCCGATATGTCGCCCTGCGACAATCGCCGTCACAATCCTTCCCAGTTGCGGCGTGTAATTGGGGAACTTGGAGGAGATATATCGCCTCGCGCCGGTCGCCTGATTTCAGAGCACTGTAAAGGTACCCTTAAAAAAATCATGTTTGGGACCAGTCTTGAGCCAAACTTGAGGCCAAACCCTGAACCCCATATAAGTCTGTGGAGACACGGATTTCTGCGCTATTAAATGGTGGCAGCAAGGGCTAGGGACTGCAAAAGGAAGAAAAATGCAAGACAACTATACTTTCCAGTTTCTGCACTGCTGTCATTGTTTTTGAGTCTGCTTATTAATGCTTATGCATATTCCTCTGCTTCCCTCACCCACCTACTGGGATAACATCTGTGATTGTGTGCAGTCACACTGTTCCCCCACTCTCTGTGCTGGCATCAGGGATAGGCTGCTGTCACACAAAATAGCGTAAAAATAAATAAATATTTGAAAACAATGGCATGGGGTCCCCAGTAGTACTACATCCAACGTAGATAAAGCCGACAGCTGGAGGCTGCAGTCCCTAACTGTGTGCTTTATCTTGGCTGGCTTGGCTGCAGCTCATCTGTATCTCTCAGAATCACGGACTAGTTGTGGTTGGCAGCGCCTGGCAACCACATCCCGGAAGTGCTCTGTGACACCATCCGGGGACTAGCCAGAACCCCAGGCTGTCACGTGAGTGCCGGAGATCCAGCAATACTATCGCGGGATCTCCGGTGCAGACGGGGAACAGCGCGTTCCCCGCCGCGGCGCCTTTGGATCCCGCTGTCAGAGATTGACGTGAGGATTCAAAGGGTTAATAGCACCGATCAGATTCCGGATCCGATCGGTGCTGTTAGCCCGACATCTCAGATGATCACATCAATTGAGATGTCTGCTATTTGATGTGATCTCTGCGCCGGAGCTCACATCAAACCCCCCTTACCGGCCCATGACGTTGTACATCGTCATAGGTCATTAAGGGTTTAACTCCTATACATAGATCTGGCTTTACTACAAGTTCAGGGGATGCTGCCTATAGATGGGCTGTAGACCACTGGTAAGAAAGTAGCAGGGTCAAAGCTGAGAGCTCAGAAGAGGACAAAATCAGAATCCAATAACGTAGTCAGAGAGCCGGGTGAAAGCCTATATAGCAGCTGGGTACAAAATCATAAAGCTGGAGAATCATTCAAAACAGGCAGAGATAACATAGGAAAATCAGCAATACACAGCAGGATACAAGCAAGTGAAGCAAGGACTATTTCTGGCAGCTTGCGGCTAGGAGTTAATGACTTCAGCTGGAAGCCAATACAAACACATTAACACTGTCAGACTGAAGTACTATAAGTCCCAACCACTCCAACCCTAGTGGAAGAGCGGAATCTGCACTCTCCAGAATTTCTATAAGAGACTTCACCCCTATCTCCAGCACCACCTTTAAGTTACCTTTACACACCGCAACTATCACTGGCGATCGGTAGCAACAGTACGTGTGCGTGCACATTTTTAACGGTTGCTAACGATCGCCGATTCCGCATGTACACGCCGCAATTGCACCCTTAACCTAAGGGAACGTGGTTCCCCGGAAGTTGAAACAGGCCCTGCGGGAAACATCCGGTTAAATCCCGTCGCTCCTTCACACGCCGCAATCAGTAGGGGAATGTGGGCGTACATGTTCTGTGGCGCCAAAACATAGGTGTGACAGACTTGTGTATTCCGTGACTCTAACACGCTGATTGTACAACGCAATAGCGTCATGATTGGCCAGCCTGCACAGGAAGGCTGGCTAATACATGATGCCATTGCAATTGTGTAGTGTGAATGGACAGCTCTTTAAATATAAACTAAAAATAAGGAAGCAAGCGCAGATAAGGTCTTATCTTTTTAACAATCAGCGGCATGAGAGCCGTAATGAACACTGCTCACCTGGTCTAGTTGTGTAACACACAACCAGTATGAAAAACATGTAATGGCGGCTGCTGCTGGACCCACACCTCCACGTGCTATGTGGTCGAATTCCAGATTTTTCAGGGACAATGTGTCGTCGGTCCACGCTGCCACAAATAACATTGAATCAAAAGTTCACGCTATACATTTATTTGGATCCATCCAACGCATTTCGGAGCCTGCTATGCTGATGAAGTAGCATAGCAGGCTCCAAAACGCATTGGATGGATCCAAATAAATGTATAGAGTGAACTTTTGATTCAAGTTATTTGTAGCAGCGCGGACCAACGACACATTGTCCCTGAAAAATCTAGCTCTTTAAATATGGCGCCCTGTGAAGGGATAGCCAATGGTAACACAGTAGCCCCCAACAATCATCGCTGATGGGACGCGGTATCCAGCATGCTGTGGCATGCCCCTGGGAAATCACTAGGCGACGCAGATTCCATCCCTATCACTCGTTTACATGCCAATACCAGGGCAATTCACCATTTGGGTTGCCTCTGATTTTAGAACAATGCTCGGAAACCGCAACCCGGAGCAACTGCGAAAATCCCGATCACTTTCCCAAATTACATGCCGCAACTTCGTAGCAATTTCAAGGCAACCGTGACAAAAATCCTGATTGCCTGGCAGTTGCTACACCGTGGTTGAGGCGTGTAAAGGTACCTTTAGAGTGAACCTAATGGCGCCCGTTGATAGGAGCAGACTCTGGTGGGAATGTTACAGTTTTTTTCTTAAATTGAGGAAAGTATGGATGCAGGGATATCTAGGGATTTATGTTTGATTGGCATGTCTGGATATTTCCCATATTCTTCAAAGAGCATATACCCAATAATAAGCTAAATATGTTAATAGTAGTAGTACATTTAAATAGCATAGGATACATGGCTAGCATTGTTTGATCAAAAAGCATAAAAGCCAACCAACCGTGACAAGGTGTACCCTTTCAGGAGAGTCATAAACTAGTATTAAAAGCTTACATTCAAAAGCTTACATTAACAGCTTCATCTTTCCTCCATCCCATCTTTCATCACCTGATCTATCTATTATGGCAAATAGCATCATGATCTTTTCCACCCCTCATATTTGCTGCCTTGGAGTAACTCTTGACTTTGTCCTATCCTTCAAACCCCACATCGAAACTCTCGCCACCTCCTGTGGCCTCCAGCTCAAGAATATTTCCAGAATCCGTCCTTTCCTCAGCCCTCAATCTACTAAAATTCTTGTACATGCCCTCATCATCTCCTGCCTTGACTACTGCAACATTCTCCTCTGTGGCCTCCCTGCTAACACTCTTGCACCTCTACAGTCTGTCCTCAACTCTGCTGCCCGACTAATCCACCTTTCTCCTCACTACTCCCCTGTTTCTCCCCTCTGCCAATCCCTCCACTGGCTCCCAATTCTCCAACGAATCCAGTTCAAGCTACTAACACTGACCTATAAAGCCAGCCATAAACTGTCTCCTCCCTATATATCTGAACTAATCTCACACTATCTTCCCTCACGTAACCTTCGATCCTCCCAAGACCTCCTCATTTCCTTCACACTTATCCGTTCCTCACACAACTGCCCCCAAGATTTCTCCCGAATATCCCCCATCCTCTGGAATTCTGCGCCCCAACATGTCAGATTATCCACCACACTCGGATCCTTCAGATGGAACTTGAAAACCTCTCTTTTCAGGAAAGCTTCCAGCCTGCAATGACCAAGCCGCCGCCCCACCACCTCTGGAGCTGCTGCCCCACTGCCACCGGAGCCACCACCTCACCACCACCAGATCTGCTGCAACCTGGACCTACTGTTTCCTCCCCATTGCCCCATAGAATGTAAGCCCACAAGGGCAGGGTCCTCTCCCCTCTGTATCAGTCTGTCATTGTTAATTTGTTTACTGTAAACCAGATCTATAATTTTGTATGTAACCCCTTCTCATGTACAGCACCATGGAATTAATGGTGCTATATAAATAAATAATAATAATAATAACATTGCATCAGTGACTTCAATGTGAATAAGGCAGAGGAGCACACTGCACTGACTACAGCTACCTGTCCATGAGAAGATACATTGGTAGATCAAGTGCCTAGCTCAGTCGGAGGGACCACGCTCATATTTGAAAGACCATCCCAACTGGCCTCACCTTGTCACAGTAGGATGGCTTTGATTCTTTTTTATCAAACCTAACAATATTTTTTTTTATCAAAATGTACCCTTTGTTATTTAATATTTACTACTACTATTTACTTATGTATTTTATTATGTATATATGTGCTCATTTTGTGGTTTTATTAACGATAACTATGTATTACTAGCTGGGTGCCCGATGCAGATGCATCGGGATTCTAGAAGAGCGAGTCTCTGACTCGCAATGGCCGCTTCGCGGCCAATGCTTCGCGCTGCTAAGGCGACTCGCCATGCCCGCTGCGCGGGCATAGCGAGTCGCCTTAGAACTGCTCGCAATGGCCGCTGCGCGGCCAATGCTTCGGTCGTATCCACATGACCACGCTGACTCGCAGCGCGAGCGGTCTCAGAGGGGGCAAAAAACCCATTCGTGATTATATAATAGATCAATGCACCTTTAAGGGAACTCCTTATATCATTGTATTTTTAAGCTAATTTCTATGTCATCTAAAATGTTTTACTCTTTACCTTTGCTCCAGTATTCCTTTATATATAGACTTAGTAAATTATCTGAAGGAAGAATCCTATTAGGTATTCTTGTTGTAGATGATCAATGTCCAGGGGAAGTCAAGAGGTTTCCTTTTCTTTAAATTACCTTTATTGTCTAACCAATAAAATGAACCTTTAGAGCCTTTCATATTTTAGTTAGAATATATGGGACAAATTAAATCCCTCTTCATTAAAGTATAATAAATCATATTTTAAGATGCATATAGGAGCATTCCCATAGTTGCTTGTTAAGAACATATGTTTTAGTCATGATTAATTAGCTCTTATGGACTGGACTATTTTGGGCCTTCGGAATATAGCTTTTATTTTTTATTTTTTCTCATCAATGTATTCTGCCATGAGCTCTTTCATTTTCAATTGGCAAATTTCTATTAGGTCTCAGTTATTATGGGATAAATTGTAGCTTTAATTGATGTTTTTTGGTACCAAAGTTTTTATTGAAAAAGCCTTTTATTCCAAAATTTTCTTTTTGTACGTTATGCACTATTTGTTAATATTTGAAACCTTATATATGTGAGTCATTATATTTATTAAAATTATTTTAACCATATTTAACATAGAAAATGATTGCAGTATCAAAAATCAATAAAGTTTCTCTGCAACCGAACTTGCAATAACAAGTGAAATAAAGGTGAAAATGTTGCATATATGGAAAAATCTAATGTATAAAGCTGAGTGTATGTGTGTATGTATTATAGCCCCACCAACTCCAAATATTCATGCTCAGTCCACATAGCCACACCTACTTCACATAGCTTTGCCCACTTCACAGCCCGCATCTTCACATAGCCCCACCCCTCCACATAACCTTGCTTACTTTAGGGGGTAGGAGTCTTTATATTTTATAATGCAGATTTATAATCCTCAATATAATATAATGCAGCCTTATAGCCCTCCATATAGTATAATATAGCCTCATAGCCCTCCATGTAGCATAATGCAGTCTCATAGCCCTCCAAATAATATTATGCAGCCTCATAGCGTTCCATATAGCATAATGCAGCCTCATAGCCTTTTATATAGTATAATGCAACCTCATAGCTCTCCATATAGCAAAATGCAGCCTCATAGCTCTCCATATAACAATGCGGTAGGTGGTGTGGAGTTTGTAGGTTTGGAGTATTCTCAGGACACAAAAGGATCTTCAATGGCAGCTATACAGTCTTGATAGGGTGCCACAATTCTCTGTCTCTGCCCTGCACCTCAGCACTGTCATTCTTCTACATGCTGCAAGTCAACATCTCTCCAAGTGTCATACTCTTCTTCATCAGCTGGAATGGAAGTGACATCTGAAAAGGTTCTTAGATGATGGTAGTCTCTTTCATGCTGTGTATTTTCTAACTGAGAAACTAATTTCTCCACAACTGCCACCAACATATCAATAATTGATGATGCTTACTCTAGTGTATCCCAATCAGTGATATAAGGTAAACATCTGTTAGATTCCCTAGCCTGTGTTCTTGATTCTGAAGATGATGTCCCTGCTGCAGGTCTCCAAGGCTAAGTGATCTTGTATTGACTTTGGTATGCCCTATAGGAAGTACTCTTTCTCCAAGGTCCTTTCTATCCTGGGCTGCTGGGCTATCTACAATTTTTCAATTTCTCAATTCTCTGCTCTCTGATATCAGCCTCTGAAAAGTATCTAATGGAAAAATACAAAAACCCTGTCCTGCCCAGCTAGCTCTCTCTGTTTCTCCAACTTTCTCAGATAATGAGCCACTTCCTCTTCTACTCATCCTCTTGCAAGATCAATAGAAGAGTAAACGCTGCTTTGAATTGTAGCCTAGGGCTGTGTAGCAAAAGTAACATTACTGTCTTCTGCTATGAATAACTGTTTATACCCAACTACAGAAGTCTCCTTACATAAAATTTCCAATGCTGGTAAAACATAAATCTTACAGGGATTGTGCGACTTTAGGCTACAAATCTGCATTTACTCTACATAACTGTGACGATGTGTATTGTAAGGTTTTTCTGGTTCTTGCACCAGAGGCAGCGGGTTTATTACCTCAAGCATGTGATTTCTATACATGTGGACACGTGCCAAACAAGTGGGCGCAGCCAGGCCCGGCGTCAGCACCCGACGCACTCGGGCAAGTGCCGGGGCCCGACTGCTTGGAGGGGGCCCACCGGGCCCCTGAGGGCTAGGGTCACACTTGCAATGTGACCCTAGCCTGACGCAAGTATTGTCTGCTGCAGCGCAGAGCGTTTAATGCTATGCGCTGCCAGCAACGTAGCCCATAGAAACCCGATGTTTACATTGACAACCAATGGTTGGCAAGGTAAACATTGGGTCTCTATGGGCTCCAGCGCATAGCATTAAAAGCTATGTGCTGCAGCCGAAAATACTTGCATCAGGCTAGGGTCACAATGCAAGTGTGACCCTAGCCTCAGGGGCCCCTGAGCACACTGCCCCCACAGCCAGAGCCATATCCAGGGGGCAGCTGGGGTGGGGTCATTTGCAGGAAGGGCACACTCAGCCTCCTGCAGCTCCGGAGATCTCCCTCCGTGGGAGCCGACAGGCCGCACACTCAGGGCTGACAGGACCTGTGATGATGTCAATGGAGGGTGGAGTCAGGGGTCACATGACCAGCTCCTCAGTGTATGCAGGACTCTGAGCATCATGATGCCAGAATAGCAATTAGGTGAAGTTTATGTGTGGGGTCAGGAGGGATTTACAGTGTGAATGTAGCAGAGGTGAGTGTGTTCTAGGGGTATGGCATTTTGGTGAAGTTTATGTGTGTGGGGTCAGGAGGGATTTACGGGTGTAGGAGCGAGTGTGTAGAGGTGTACGGAGCAGAGCGAGTGTGTACGAGGTGTACGGAGCAGGGGCCGAGTGTGTACGAGGTGTACGGAGCAGAGCCAGTGTGTAGAGGTGTACGGAGCAGAGCCAGTAGTGGTGTATGAGGGGTGGTACGGAGCAGAGCCGCGTGGGTAGAGGTGTACGGAGCAGAGCCGCGTGGGTACGAGGTGTAGGAGCAGAGCCGCGTGTAGTATGAGTTGTATGGAGCAGAGCCGCGTGGGGTACGAGGTTATGTGTACCAGTGGTAGCCCCTGTGGATTCCGCTCCTATAGTCCAGCCACCTTTGCCAGCAGCATTCTTCTTCCATGTAGCCTCTTTGCCGCTGTCTGCATTCTGCAGTCAGAATAGGGGGCACGATGTTGTCATGACTGTGCTGATATGTGCAGAGTGACCGGAGGAGACTGGAGCAGCGAGAAGAAAGGTGAGGAGAAAGAGAGATCCAGACGGCCAGACACTCAGCTTGGCTGCGGTGCCACCCATATGGCAGTGCGGCTCCATTGAGCTGCTTGCATTATTTGTGTGCTTGAGGATGCTTGTGGATACACCAAGCATCCTCAGACGCACAAAAATGCAACATTTTGCATTTGAAGGGTATTTTTAAAAAGCGCAAAGGAATGCAAACGCATTTTAGCCCGCTCCTAACAGCGTGTAATATACTCACAGTCAGAAACAGCTCTTGCTGGTTTCAGCAGTCACTGTTCCTGTAAGGCTGCCTTCACATAGGCGTTTTTTTTAAATGTGGCAGTTGCGGTAAAAAAATCCGCATCTGCCGCATTTTCCACCTAGCGGCTGCACTTGGTGCACATTTGCTGCAAGCCCCATGCATTGTCTATATATATATTATAGTCCATGATATGTACAAAAGGGGGCCCACTGAGACTTTTTCGCCCGGGGCCCACAGAAACATGGAGCCGGCCCTGGGCGCAGCCTTGCTCAATTCAAGCGTATTGTGCAAGACTGGATTCAGTCTAATTGAAATGTAGCCATGAATATTCAAACTGCATACCAGTGGTAACATGACAGTCCATTTATGGTACCAGCAAAGTAAAATCCTCATAACATCATACCATGCAGTGTGTACAGTGTGAGAATTCACAAGTCTGCAGTGTCATTGTTAATTCTATTTACTGTAATACTACAGTATAGGAAGAGGGCTTCCCATTAATTTGAAGGTGGTAGCAAGATGGGCCTTCAATACCCTGGCTGCCATGATAACCTATTAATGCAGCCACTGACTTTAATGATCCATGTAGGACATTGACAACAGTATTTAAAGTTATGGCCAAAAACATTGGCACACTTGAAATTGTTACAAAAAAATTGAGTTTTTCTCCAAAAAAAGATTGCAGTTACACGTTTATTTTATGCACGTTTATTTTCTCTGTGTATATTGGATCAACAGAAAAAAACACAGAAAAAAAGGTAAATTGGACATAATTTTACATACCGTATATACTGGTGTATAAGCCAACTCGTGTATAAGCCGACCCCCCTACTTTTGCCCCCAAAAACTGGGAAAACTTATTGACTCGTGTATAAGCCGAGGGTGGACCCCAGCACAGGTATGCAGCCCCCCAGCAGTGAGGTATACAGCCACCAGGAGTATGGTATACAGCCACCAGGACAGGTATACAGCCACCAGCAGTAAGGTACACAGGCCCCCCCAGTGGTATACAGGCCCCAGCAGTATGGTATACAGCAGGTATACAGAGGTATACAGGTGGCCCCCAGAGGTATACAGGCCCCCAGAGGTATACAGGCCCCCCACACTGTGCAGCCCCCAGATGTATACAGGCCCCCAGTGGGGTATATAGCAGGTCCCCAGTGCAGAGCCCCCTACACTGTGCAGCCCCCAGATATAGCAGGCCCCCAGTGCAGAGCCCCCCCATACTGTGCAGCCCCCAGATATATACAGGCCCCCAGTGGGGTATATAGCAGGCCCCCAGTGCAGAGCCCCCCCACACTGTGCAGCCCCCAGATATATACAGGCCCCCAGTGGGGTATATAGCAGGCCCCCAGTGCAGAGCCCCCCCACACTGTGCAGCCCCCAGATATATACAGGCCCCCAGTGGGGTATATAGCAGGCCCCCAGTGGGGTATATAGCAGGCCCCCAGTGGGGTATATAGCAGGCCCCCAGTGCAGAGTTCCCCCCTCCCGCTGCATTATCTTACCATCCAGCCGCGTCTTCATCACCGCCGGTCCTCCCGTCCATCCTCGCGCGCTGCGTTCCCGGTCTCATGTGACCCGACGGTCGCAGTCGGATGACGTCATTGCGCCGGGTCACGTGAGACCCGAACACAGCGCGAGAGGATGGACGGGAGGACCGGCGGTGATGAAGACACGGCTAGATGGTAAGATAATGCATCGGGAGGGGGGCTCTGCACAGTGTGGGGGGTGAGTGCCACTGGGGGCCTGCTGTATACCCCACTGGGGGCCTGCTATATACCCCACTGGGGGCCTGCTATATACCCCACTGGGGGCCTGCTATATACCCCACTAGGGGCCTGTATACATCTGGGGGCTGCAGAGTATTGCACGGCTCCCCCTGCCGCTGTGATGGGCGGGGGGAGCCGTGCATATCTAATGAGCGGCCCCATGTGACGGGCCGCTCTGTCAGCAGCCTCCCCCCGCCTCCTCCAGCCTCCCCAGCACCCGGACACAGCCCCCACACACCACATACCGTATTGACCCGTGTATAAGCCGAGGGGGTGACTTTTCAGCCCAATTATTGGGCTGAAAAACTCGGCTTATACACGAGTATATACGGTAATACCCCAAAATTTTGCATGTGATGCTCATTCAAATGCACCTGTGAGAAGTAACAGTTGTGGACAATATGAACATCATACCTGAAACCAGATAAAACGTGGAGAAGTTGACTTAATCTTCACATTTTGTGTCTGTGCATGATTCACAAGCATGGAGGACAGAAAGAGTAGAAGAGAACTGTCTGAGGACTAGGGAATCAAAACAGTTTAAAATAGCTACAATCAATACCTACAATAAATGACTAAAACAACCTATCAATATATGAGAAAATACAGATCTTTATTCAATTACTAAAACAGCTATAAAATTATATATATCTAATATATAAAGCTGAATGTGTGTATGTGTGTATGTATGTATGTGTGTATATCCGGGATTGGCATCTACACCGTTGCAACTACAGCCACAAAATTTTGCACAGTCACACGTCTGGACCCCGAGAGCGTCATAGGCTATGTTGTGAGGAGAAATTTTAACCCTGCGCGTTCCAGTTCACCAAACAATTTTGCCCCTATCTACATAGTGGGGAAGAAGTGAAAGGAAAAGTATTGGAGGAAAATCGACAGCTGCCAGCTACAGCCACAAAATTTTGCACAGTCACACTTCTGGACACCGAGAGTGTCATAGGGTATGTTGTGAGGCGAAATATTAACCCCGCGTGTTCCAATTCACCAAATAATTTTGCCCCTATCTACATAATGGGGAAAAAGTGACAGTTACCAGTTGACAGTTGTGAATGAGAGGGGCTTAATGACTGCGCCAAAGACTAACAGCATATTCCAGAATATAGTCACTAAGGTGGGGCCCTGACATGGAATATTCACCACGCACGGGGACATGTATACACACCACACGCACACAAAGAGTAACAGAAAGTGTATAGTCACTTAGGTGCAGCCCCGACATTGGATACTCAGCACGCACCCGAACACACACACACCACAAAGAGACAAACACAACACAGAGACACACACTCACACACCCCATGGGCACACACACACTCTATAGCGACACATGCACTCACCCCACAGGGACACACACACACACACCACAAAGAGACACACACAACACAGAGACACACACACCACACAGACCCCCCCACAGGGACACACACATACCCACCCTATAGGGACACATGCACTCACCCCACAGGGACACACACACCATAAAGAGACACACACAACACAGAGACACACCACACAGACACCCCCACAGGGACACACACATACCCACTCTATAGGGACACATGCACTCACCCCACAGGGACACACACACACCCCAGGGACATACACACCACACAGACAGACACAGATGTGCACAAATTGCCTCACACAACTCGCCTTATACGTGTGCTATCTTTAATTTCCAAAAATAAACATCTCATTAAAAACAGCCAATATGCAACACATGTGCCATATAGGGAATTAAGGCAGATCACATGAGCTGTCTATTATGTGTATGCGTGAGGTAACATATACTGCCCGGCCGGGGGGAGGGTGTACTATTGGCTGGAGATTTATCAGGCTGCCTATAGCAACCAATCACAGCTCAGCTTCTGTTTTCCTACAGGTCATTAATATGACATGTTCAATTCTATTTTGTTATAGCTAACATCGGTTATTTATTAACCCGGTTGTAGCTGGGTACTACAGCTAGTCTAATATATAAAGCTGAATGTGTTTATGTATGTGTGTATATATGTATATACGGGTTTGGCATCTACACCGTCGCAACTACAGCTCAGCTTCTGTTTTCCTGCAGGTCATTAATATGACATGTTCAATTCTATTTTGTTATAGCTAACAGCAGTTATTTATTAACCTGGGCGTAGCCCGGGACTACAGCTAATATATATATATATATAAATATATACCGTATATACTCGCGTATAAGCCGAGTTTTTCAGCCCAAATTTTGGGCTGAAAAGTCCCCCCTCGGCTTATACGCGAGTATATACGGTAATCTATGTGCAGCAGCAGCCCCCGGAGGTATACAGGCCCCCCCATCAAGCTCCACGGACCCGCCCCCCCTTGCGTAGCAGCCTGTAAAGGAAAATCATACTTATCAGTGTCCCGCGCTGTCCCGCCGCTTGCCGACATCACGATTCCGGGCTTCATTCCGCGTCTTCCGCACTTCCTGTGGTCGCGGGAATGACGTTATTGCCCGCGACCGCCGGAAGCCGGAAGACGCGGATTGAAGCCCGGGATCATGTGTCGGCAAGCGGTGGGACAGCGCGGGACACTGATAAGTATGATTTTCCTTTACAGGCTGCCGCGCAAGGGGGGGGGGCCCTGGAGCTTGATGGGGGGGCCTGTATACCTCCGGGGCTGCTGCTGTATACAGCCCCTTGGGCTGCTGCTGTATAGAGCCCCTGGGGCTGCTGCTGTATACAGCCCCTGGGGCTGCTGCTGTATACAGCCCCTGGGGCTGCTGCTGTATACAGCCCCTGGGGCTGCTGCTGTATACAGCCCCTGGGGCTGCTGCTGTATACAGCCCTGGGGCCGCTGCTGTATAGAGCCCCTGGGGCTGCTGCTGTATACAGCCCCTGGGGCTGCTGCTGTATACAGCCCCTGGGGCTGCTGGATACTACCACTGGGGCTGTATATACCTCTGGGGCTGCTGTATACTACCACTGGGGCTGTATATACCTCTGGGGCTGCTGTATACTACCACTGGGGCTGCTGTATATACCTCTGGGGCTGCTGTATACTACCACTGGGGCTGCTGTATATACCTCTGGGGCTGCTGTATACTACCTCTGGGGCTGCTGTATACTACCTCTGGGGCTGCTGTATACTACCTCTGGGGCTGCTGTATACCTCTGGGGCTGTATATACCTCTGGGGCTGCTGTATACTACCTCTGGGGCTGCTGTATACTACTACTGGGGCTGCTGTATACTACCACTGAGGCTGCTGTATATACCTCTGGGGCTGCTGTATACTACCTCTGGGGCTGCTGTATACTACCACTGGGGCTGCTGTATATACCTCTGGGGCTGCTGTATATACCTCTGGGGCTGCTGTATACTAACTCTGGGGCTGCTGTATACTACCTCTGGGGCTGCTGTATACTACCACTGGGGCTGCTGTATACTACCACTGGGGCTGCTGTATACCTCTGGGGCTGTATATACCTCTGGGGCTGCTGTATACTACCACTGGGGCTGCTGTATACTACCACTGAGGCTGCTGTATATACCTCTGGGGCTGCTGTATACTACCTCTGGGGCTGCTGTATACTACCTCTGGGGCTGCTGTATACTACCTCTGGGGCTGCTGTATACTACCACTGGGGCTGCTGTATACTACCACTGGGGCTGCTGTATACCTCTGGGGCTGTATATACCTCTGGGGCTGCTGTATACTACCACTGAGGCTGCTGTATATACCTCTGGGGCTGCTGTATACTACCTCTGGGGCTGCTGTATACTACCTCTGGGGCTGCTGTATACTACCACTGGGGCTGCTGTATACTACCACTGGCACTGTATATATCTCTGGGGCTGCTGTATACTACCTCTGGGGCTGTATATATCTCTGGGGCTGCTGTATACTACCTCTGGATCTGTATATACCTCTGGGGCTGCTGTATACTGCCACTGGGGCTGTATACTACCACTGGGACTGCTGTATACTACCACTGGGGCTGCTGTATACTACCTCTGGGGCTGCTGTATACTACCTCTGGGGCTGCTGTATACTACCTCTGGGGCTGCTGTATACTACCACTGGGGCTGCTGTATACTACCACTGGGGCTGCTGTATACCTCTGGGGCTGTATATACCTCTGGGGCTGCTGTATACTACCACTGGGGCTGCTGTATATACCTATGGGGCTGCTGTATACCACACTGCTGGGGGCTGTATACCTGTGCTGGGGTCCACCCTCGGCTTATACACGAGTCAATAGGTTTTCCCAGGTTTTGGGGGCAAAAGTAGGGGGGTCGGCTTATACACGGGTCGGCTTATACACGAGTATATACGGTATATATATATGTGATGCATGAAAACAAAAAGTTAAAATATATATGCACAACAAAAAATCATATAACATCTATACTAGCAAAATAGTGGCCACACCCTCCAAAGAAGCCTTGGTAAAATGAGTGTTGGGTGGTGATTTGTAATGTGCACTTCATTTAATTATACAGACTATCCATTATTCTTACTTGTGGATGTCATTTACCTGATCATATTAGTTTTACTTCCTTTTTCTATTTTATTAGGAGTCATTTCAGTTTGTCACATATTCATTACAACTAGGCACTTAATAATTATCAAAACCTTTTTGTGCTTATATGCACCTTAATTATATTATTACTAGCTGTGAGCCCGATGCAAATGCATCGGGTGTCTAGAATATTTTTTTTTTTTTTTAGATTTTCAAATAATAATCCAATATAGTAGATAGGAATTTTTTATTTTATTATTTATTTTGTTTTGTTTTTTTACTATTTTTATTATTATTAAATGTATTTATTATTTGTTATTTTATGAAAATTTATTTGTATTAAAATTATTTTATTTTATTTAAAAACCGCATCTGCGGCGCGGTTGCGGAAATCCCCATAGAAAGTATAGGGGGACTTGCGGCAGGTGCGGCAAAACCGCACTTGCCGCACCTGCCGCAAGTCCCCCTATACTTTCTAAGGGGATTTCCGCAACCGCGCCGCAAGTGCTCGCACTCAGCCAGCGACTCGCAATGCGGCGCGGTTGCGGTAATCCTTATGGGGATTACCGCAACCGCGCCGCAAGTGCTCGCACTCAGCCAGCGACTCGCTGCCGCACCTGCCGGAAGTCCCCCTATACTTTCTATGGGGATTACCGCAACCGCGCCGCAAGTGTAGCGACTCGCAATGGCCTCGCGGCCATTGCTCGCGCTACACAGCGACTCGCAATAGATCCCCATTGAAAGTATAGGGGGAGTTGCGGCAGATGCGGCAGCTGAGGTAGCGACTCGCAATGGCCTCGCGGCCATTGCTCGCACTACCTCAGCGGTAAATCGCTAACTTTGTAGCCGGGCCTCTGGTTCTATTTTCGGCCAGCGACTCGCAATGGCCGCTTCGCGGCCATTGGTCGCGCGTGGTGACGTCACAGCGTGACATAGCCACGGCGTTTTCGGGGTCCGACACAAAAATGCCTACGGCAATTATATAGTAGATAGCTACTTTTGGGGGGAGTCCAATACTTTTTTTGGGGGGTCCAATACTTTTTGGGGGGGTCCAATACTTATTGGGGCGCGTTCAATGCTTTTTGGGGTGCGTTCAATACTTATTGGGGCGCGTTCAATGCTTTTTGGGGCGCGTTCAATGCTTTTTGGGGCGTGTTCAATACTTTTTGGGGGGCGTTCAATACTTATTGGGGTGTGTTCAATACTTTTTGGGGCGCGTTCAATACTTTTTGGGGCGCGTTCAATACTTATTGGGGTGCGTTCAATACTTTTTTGGGCGCGTTCAATACTTATTGGGGTGTGTTCAATACTTATTGGGACGCGTTCAATACTTTTTGTGGCGCGTTCAATACTTTTTGGGGCGCGTTCAATACTTATTGGGGTGCGTTCAATACTTTTTGGGGCGCGTTCAATACTTATTGGGGTGTGTTCAATACTTATTGGGGTGTGTTCAATACTTATTGGGACGCGTTCAATACTTTTTGTGGCGCGTTCAATACTTTTTGGGGCGCGTTCAATACTTATTGGGGTGCGTTCAATACTTTTGTGTTCAATACTTATTGGGACGCGTTCAATACTTTTTGGGGCGCGTTCAATACTTATTGTGACGCGTTCAATACTTATTGGGGTGTGTTCAATACTTTTTGGGGCGCGTTCAATACTTTTTGGGGCGCGTTCAATACTTATTGGGGTACGTTCAATACTTTTTGGGGCGCGTTCAATACTTATTGGGGTGTGTTCAATACTTTTTGGGGGGCGTTCAATACTTATTGTGACGCGTTCAATACTTATTGGGGTGTGTTCAATACTTTTTGGGGCGCGTTCAATACTTTTTGGGGCGCGTTCAATACTTTTTGGGGTGCGTTCAATACTTTTTGGGGCGCGTTCAATACTTATTGGGGTGCGTTCAATACTTTTTGGGGTGTGTTCAATACTTTTTGGAGTGCTTTGCTGGGCTAAACCTGAATGGTGCACAGGGGTTAATCACATGTCAGGTCTGTGTGTGAGTGAAGATGTGCTGATTGACTCACTGGGTTGCAGCTGGGAGTGAGTAGGCTGGATAGGAACCTGCCAGGTGTCTGAGTGAGGAGAGGACGATTCAGAAGTTCAGAGCACTGGCATGTGAAGAGGTGCTGGAAGTGATCCGTCCTCAGTGGGTAAGTGATGGGAGCCTACCAGCTGATGTGTGCATGGCAGCCAGTGTCCAAGGGCCAGGCGGTCACAGCTGACTTTGGGACATTGAGGGGGGGGGGGGCTGTGCGGCCATTGAGGGGGGAGGGGGGGCTGTGCGGCCATTGAGGGGGGAGGGGGGGTCTGTGCGGCCATTGAGGGGGGGGGGTCTGTGCGGCCATTGGGGGGGTCTGTGCGGCCATTGGGGGGGGTCTGTGCGGCCATTGGGGGGGGGGGTCTGTGCGGCCATTGGGGGGGGTCTGTGCGGCCATTGGGGGGGGTCTGTGCGGCCATTGGGGGGGGGGTCTGTGCGGCCATTGGGGGGGGTCTGTGCGGCCATTGAGGGGGGGGTCTGTGCGGCCAGTAGTATGATGATGATGATGATGATGATGATGATGATGATTGATGATGATGATGATGATGATCTGTGATAGCGACTCGCAATGCTTGCACTACCCAGCGACTCGCAATAGATCCCCATTGAAAGTATAGGGGGAGATGCGGCAGCTGAGGTAGCGACTCGCAATGGCCTCGCGGCCATTGCTCGCGCTACCTCAGCGGTAAATCGCTAACATTGTAGCCGGGCCTCTGGTTCTATTTTCGGCCAGCGACTCGCAATGGCCGCTTCGCGGCCATTGCTCGCACTAAAGCTAGCGACTCACAATGGCCTCGCGGCCATTGCTCGCGCAGCTGACGCCTCGCATTGGCCGCTACGCGGCCAATGCTTCGCCGTGGTGACGTCACAGTGTGACATATCCACGGCACGTTTTTTTGGTCCGACACGAAAATGTCTTAGACAATTATATAGTAGATTATTATACCACACTTACAGCAAATAAGATCATTATGCTGGATTTTGTGTTTTAGGCATAGCACCCAGTGTGCCGATTACCACTGGGACCACCTTCACTGGCTTGTGCTAGAGTCTTTGCAGTTCGATCTTTAAATCCTCATATTGTGTCAGTTTTTCCAATTGTTTCTCCTCCAGACTTCTTCGTCTTCTTCTCACATATTTACTAGAGATGAGCGAGGTTCGACTCGAATTGTTCGCCAATCTCAAATTCGAGTTGTTTTTCGCGGTGCTCAAGTCATTCGCCGAATTCAAACAAATTGGTTCAAATTCGGCAGTTCTAGAAGCTGTTCGATTTTGGTTCGAAAATGCGGCAGATACAGTCAGAAAACCGCATCTGCCTCATTTTCAACCAAAATAAACAGCTATTAAGTAAAATAAAGTGTTGCTGGAGCCATCGGTGGACCGCCGGACAGGTAAGCATAATTTATTTTTTTTCTTAACACTTTATTTTACTTAATAACTGTTTATTTTGGCTGAAAATGCGTATTAAGTAAAAGAAAGTGTCTAAAATATGAAAATGTCTATTTTAACCTTTCCGGCAAGGTCCTCTTGCTGATAGGACCTGTGGTGACGTCAGTTATCGCGGGAACTCCGGTCATGTGACTGGTTTTTGTGATGTCACCACAGGTCCTATCAGCAACAGGACCTTGCCGGAGCCATCGAAGGACAGCCGGACAGGTGAGCATACATTTTTTTTTTAATTTTTAACACATTATTTTATTTAATTTCACTTCCGCAATGTATGTATATACATTGCGGAAGTGAAACAGCCTCACATAGCTGTTTATTTAGTGTTCCGGGGTATTCGACGGTGTTCAACGAGCATTTGACGGACATTCGTCGAACACCCTGCCGATTCGACAAATCGAATCAAACACGAACACTAGGGTGGTGGCTCATATCTAATATTTACATATTGTTGTAGTCATTTATTGTAGGTTTTGTTTGTTGCCAGTTGATTCATATGACTACATTGGTATACACTACATATTCTATTTTATATATTTTTTGGTGACCTTCTGGTATACTGGCAACCAAATATATAGGATAAATATCTTCAATCTCAAGGTTAAAAATGTATCCCTATACATCTTGATGTTTCTTTGTCCACAATGAGCAACATAGTAAAGATATTTACAACTTATTGCACTGTAGCTAATCTTCTTGGATGTGGTCGGCAGAGAAAAATTGATCAAAGGTTGCAATGCAGGACACTCCAGATGATTAACATGTAGCCCCAGCCTCAATCAAGTTCCAAAAGAAATTCAAACTTTCCTGAAAGCTCATGGTGTATCAGTGTCAGCGTGAACTATTCATCACCATATGAATTAAATGAAAAGCTATGGCAGGAGACTAATAAGACTCTACTTCGGACACAGAGACTTAAAAATCTTGGACTGCAGTTTGCCAAAATGTATGTGAGTAAGCCAAAATCCTTCTTGGAAAATGTCTTGTGAACAGATAAGACCAAGATAGAGCTTTTTGGTAAAGCACATTATTCTATTGCTTACCGAAAACAGAATGAGGCCTACAAAAAAAAAGAGCGCAGTCAAATATGGCAGAGGAGCAATGATATTTTTGGGTTGCTTTGTGACTTCTCGCATTGGGTGCCTTGACTGTTTGCAAGACATAATGAAATCTAAAGATTACTAAACAATTATGGGTCACAATATAGTGCCAAGTGTCAGAAAGCTGGATTTGCCTCTTAGGTGATGGGTCTTCCAGCAGGACAATGACCCAAAGAAGTATTCAAAAATGGATGTAAACAAACTGCTGAAGGGTTCTGAAGTGACCAGCAATGACTTCAGATGTAGACCCCACTAAAAACATATGGAAAGATCTAAAAATCACTGTTAGGCGGCCGTCACACGCTTCAATATCGATAGCGATATTGTTAGCGATCACATGCACGCGCGATCGCTAACAATATCGTTCACATTGCTGGTGAGCTGTCACACAGGCAGACTCCCCAGCGATGTGGACCAGCGAGATCGCTGGTAACTATGGTACACATCGGGTTACTAGGCGCCGCACGGCGCTTAGTAACCCGACGTTTACCATAGATACCATCTCCCAGCATAGGCTCTGCCGCTGGGGATCATTCATCATGGTGTCACACACCACGATGAAGCAGATTGTTCAAGCGTTTATCGCTTGATATGAGCTCCGGCTCACCAATCTGCGATCTAACGATCAAGCGATTTTACATTGTAAAATCGCTTGATTGCACGCAGCGATGCACAAACGATATCGCTTAAGCGATCAAAAAGCAGATCACTTAAGTGATATCGTGCATTAAATTGATGCATGTGACGGCCGCCTTAGGAGAAGGTAGCAACAATATTGTGCAACCGCTTTTTGGAGTTTTGGCCAAAACTATGTCCAGTTTGCTTTATTTTCTCAGTTTTTTTGTGTTGTTCCAATGCGCAGAAAGGAAGTAAAAATTTGGATTGTCAAACAAATTTAATTGCAATATATTTCTGGGAGAAGTACTTAATTTTCTGGATTAATATCAAGGATGGCCATTACTTTTAGAGTTGAACTTGTCACTAATGTCCTAAGTAGAAAATAAAGAGAAAAGGAACAGCACAAACCTGTAATGAGAATAGGGTGCAAAGCCCAGGCAAAGCTATGCCCAAAGCAAAATACCATGAAGATGGAAATACAAGACAGTGCTCCAAAAATAAACAAAAAAGTGGACAGTAATAGCCCATTTAGTATATTTCGGTGGCAAACATTTATCAAGATAATACAGTAATACAGAAGCATTAGGCTTATATACAGTAAGTGGTCCAAGACCTAATACATTCATAAGTGACATTTTTTCCAATATCTCCATACTATAGTCATATTAAAAAACATATGATGTCTTCCATTAAAAAAGTGCATACAATGTCTGCAGTTTATATGGGGACAATAATCCAGTATTACATTGAACAAGTGATTACCAGTAGAGATGGGTGAACCCACGGATGTTCGGGTTTGGCGCATCCGGCCAGACCTTTCTTAGTGTCCGGATGCGACTTGACCAGAACTTGAGCCTGAACCCCAAACCAGGACTTTACAGTTATGAAATGGTGGTTGTAAATTCTGGAGGAGGGGGGCTGTAAAAGAAAGCAAAACAATGATTAAAGCCGCAGAATAATAACTACAGAGGATCACCCTCTTGTAACACCGCTTCCCGGTCAGCTCATTAACCTCCAGTTTATTTACTGGACTCTGCCTCCAACAGCCATTAACAGATGCTCACTCTCTTTGACAGTGTTTGTCCCTGGCTGTTTTGCCCCACCCAGTGTGCTGGTGTCTGTGATTGGTTGCCATATGCATTAGTATATTGGCAAAAACCTGCCTTCACAGGTGTGCAAAAATATATAGATAATTTTAAAAAATTTGTGTAGGGGTTCTCTGTATTTTTTTTCCAGTGCAGATAAATCAGCCAGAAATGGGCTGCCTCCCCACCCCCGCTGCCAAGTTTTATCTTGGTTGGCAATGAAAAGTAGAGTGGATCCCACTTTATTTTGAATTATTTGAATAAATAATTTTAAAAAATGTGTGGGCTCCACCCTATTTTTTATTGCAAACCAAGGTAAAACCAGGCAGCTGGGGACACAAGATCCATTTTCCTACAGACCATTCATCAATGGCCATGGCTTGAGGTTGAGCTAAACGCTAGTAAATAATAATGATATATTACTTATCAGATATGGAAGAATCTCTTTAAATCTTAGGGATCTGACTACATTAAAAATGTATCTACAGGAATATATTAACATGACTGAATTTTGGCCTTTGTCTGCCTGCTTTGTGTCAGTATAATGCAAAATATACATTAAAATAAAGCTAAAGATATAGAATAGTGTGGAAGACTAAGCCATCCATAAAAAGGTATCCAGTTAAAAAATTGTAAGCGTTTATATGTATAGGGGCCATAAGCTTGATATGAACAGATATTACTGTACCTGTTGGAAAATGTGGCATGAAATCTATTGTTTTTATTGGTTTTAATGATGCTGTATCAAAATCATAAGAAATCCAACTCAGAGCATCAGAATCCACAACTTGAGGAAAACATCTTATTCATATTTTGATGACATTACAGAATGTATGCTGTATTTGGCAGCAATTCTATCACCAATTTTCTATGTCATTTCATTTAATAATTGCTTTTGACTGTGTGACAAGATCAATTTTCCCTTAGCCATAGAGATTTTCATCATTCCCAGTTGCTCATCTTAAAAGGGTTATATGGTGATCTTATTCCATCACTTGCAGATATAAAAAGAGCCTTCAAAATATTACTGCAGTTCTTTTCTTTATTAAACTTGTACTACAGAGGGTAAAAGCTTCTAATACATTGAATATTAGTGCTAAGTACACTAGAATGACAAGTAATACAGTACTTTCCATAAATGTTGTGTATGCCTTTTTATTACTTACTTTATTAACAGTGTGTCAAATAAAAAAAATATAAGGTAGAGAGAAGAAGATTCTACCATTAGGGATGAGCAAGTACCGAAATATTAGTAATCGCTATACTCATAATGAGTATTTTGTAATAATCATGTATTCGTTCCGAATAGCGAGTACAATGCAAGTCAATGGGAAATGCGAGTAATTTTCTGCTGAACCTGACAAGGAGGTCTGGGGGCCTGAGGTAAAGGCTGTAATAAATAGGAAAGTGATGAAACAGAATGGGAAGAGCCTGAAGAATATGCCTATAGGCAGCTCTGACTCACATATGGTTTCCGGGAATGAGTTTGTTGCAGTATAATGCCACTTTTAGGCTAGGGTCACACATAAGCCCTTGGTCCGTTTTTTGGCTTCATTTTGTCATTTTTTTTTTCTAAGTCCAAAAACTGACAGAAAAACGGATTGGATGTAATAAACACCCTGTCCGTTTTTTTCTGGACCTAAAAACATTGATATGTCCGTTTTGAGCCAAAAACGTTGCTAGCAACGTTTTTGGCATCAGTTAAAAAACGCATGCGTTTTTTTAACATGGGCCCTATGGGAAATGCATGCGTTAACGCATGGCACATATAGGCACCTGCGTTAACACATGCGTTAACGCATATGCGTTTTTAATGAAAAAAAATGAAAAAATGACTAAGTCCAAAAACTTTCAGAGGTGCAGGAGGCTCAAAAAGCACCCAAAAAAAACAGATTGGTCATGGAAATCAATTCCAAAAGCGGATTTCTATGTGTGACCCCAGCGATATACAAGAACAATTACCAAATCTAACTTTATTGCATTTAACAGGCCAAAAAGGTTAAGAAAGAGTTTTTCCTGCTTAATCAAACCAGAGAGCCAAAAAAATCCCTTTTAGCATTTGTTCACATGTAATGCTGTGGCTTTTTCTCGCCCTTTAAAATTGACTCGCCCTGACTGATACATTTTGTAGGTCATACATCATTTTTAGTTAGCTATTCCCCAGCACTTTACAAGGCCAGCTAGAATGTGCTAGTAGGAATGTTGACTTGCACAATCTTTGACCTGAGTGGACTCAGGAGGAGGCCCTGTAACATGCGTTTTGTTGGGACTGCTCTTACTTAGACATTTGGGCGGTCCTTCCCTCAATGAGACTCAGATGGTGGAATTCATTTTCCATAGCAGTTCACAAGGTGCCCATTGTAGCATTGGTTTTGGCTGGGGTCACACATGAGCCTTGGATCCGCTAAAAGCATCCATTTATTTACTTAGAATTTTGTGGAAAACTGATGTGTTAACGGATCCATAGGCTCCAATGCAAAAAACGCAGTGGCAAAATCCACTGCTAAAAAACGCTATACATTTTCTTTACTGCACCCAAAAATGCTTCTAGCAGTTTCTGGGTCCAGTAAAAAATCGCTATGTGTTTTTTTTACCATGGGAGCCTATGGGAAACGCATCCGTTAACGGATGGTACATATATGGTTTTTTTTGCATCAAAATGGCAACTTAAAAAGACGCATAGCAGTAATGGATGCTGCCCAAAAACAGACTGCCATGTGTGACTCCAGCCTTTATCTTCCTCCTTCTCCTCCTCCACCTACATGTGATTCAAATGTTCAGAGGGCCTGCAGTAGTCAGGAAATCTGAATTTGCTGGGGACCCAGAGGTGGCCCCGTAACATATGTTTAGGAGGGCCCTCCTCTAGACATTTGGAAGGGTCCTCCCCTATACATCTGGGGCAGAAACCGCTGCCTGAAAAATAACAGCATAAGCAAAGCTATGTTTGATGCAACTGAAGGTCATCTCTACATCAGGAAGTGCCCTCTTCTATTCATTTGAGAGGACACTCTTATTCATTTGCCAGGGCCCACCTCTATATATTTGGGGGGCCCTCCTCTATACATTTGGGAGGGCCCTTGCGACCGCTGGTCACAAGTAATAACTAGTCTCAGAGGAGCAGAAAACTAACTGAAATAAATGGAGAGTTAATATAACAATTATACTATTTACTGGTAGTAAAGAGAGGTCAAAGCAATCCGAGGTCAGGTCCCGGAAATGGCGCACTACAGCAAGCGGTTAACAGAAGCAAAATCCAAGTCACGCTGAAGTCAGGAAATCAGAGACAGAAACAGAGTACCTAGGTACAAAACAGAAAGAGAAGTCATGTCACTATCAGTGGGTCAAGTTCAGGTAAGAAACAAAGTCGTGCAGGGTCTGGGTCAAAACACAAAGAGAACACAGCCAAAAGCAAATGTACAATTGACCCAGAGCAGAGCTGCAAGCTAGCTTGAATAAGTTCCTAATTAAGTGAGCTGAATTAAGGTGATTGAGGCACAAACCAGCCCAGCCTGACAGTCTCCACAGACCTAGAACAACACAGGCAATGTGGAGATCGTGATAGCACTCCTCTACACATTTGGAAGGGCCCTACTCTATAATTTTGAGAAGAAAATAGACAAGAAAGATACACGTAAATGCATTACCCAATGGTCTAGTGGAGGGTTTAGAATTCACTAACCTGTCCTGGTTGTACCACCCGTGCAACCAGGATCTGCAGCATGTATTTTTTGCCACACACCGAGCAGACCCAGTGCTTCCGGGTATGCGGTGGCTCACATGATGTTGATATCACTGCAGGTCCTGCGAGCAAGATTCTAAAACTTGAATCTCCCAGCAGTCTTCTTACCTGCAACCCCACACACTAATCCCTCAAGAGGGATAATCAATTGCAAATTAAGGAAATTGTAGTGTGTAAACTGGGATCCAGAGAATATGACAGCGAAGCTGATCGTTCTTAGGGTAGTTGAATCATATCACAATGAGTTTCAGTGGTCAAGCCTGCCTTCATCACTCCCATACTTTTGGGAGGACACTTTTATATTCATTTAGGAGGTCCCTCCCCTATACATTTGGGAGGGCATTCCTCTAAATTTTTGAAAGGGCCCTTCTCTATACATTTGTAAGGTTCTAGAGAATTTTGAGTACTGCATCAAGCTCGAAAGCAGTCAGGCTATAATCAGTGTACCCATCCTGCTGCTATTTCTGTTGAAACAATCACTGTATAATCTCAAAGAAGAAGCTTTGAAAGAACAGCATGTAGCTATAGATCAAGATTTCCCAGTGAGGAAGGTGAGACAATTAAAGAGGGAGAGGACTTCTTTTTATGTGCTACCAAAAGGACTCCTATTGCTACAGATAGGACTCCAAACGTCTGTTTGGATGGTCTGGAGAGGAGGAGGTGGAGAAGGAGGTGATTCAGCATGAGGAGAGGATGGATATTGCTCATCCTGTTGGGGAAACAGAACCTATGCCTGTTTGCAGCTTGTCCCACATGGCACAGTTCATGTGTAAGTGTCTGTTTTAAGATTCTCGTGTGATACACATTTTCGCCAACAACCTATACTGATTAGTCACCTTTCTCAGCCAGAAGGCAGAAGGAGAAATTTTCTTCTTTCCTTTTGGAGTCACCAAATGGTTGCACAATGGAATCCTTAAATATATGCTGTTGTAGATCAGTTGTTGAAAACATCAGCCTCTGAAAACACTTGTGGCAGAGGTACCGGCTCTTTTCAACAGCAAGGATTAATGGGGATTGACACGTACACCTGTTCCAACAGAGGTGGGGGAAAATGTGCACAAACTGGGCTATTTTCAATAAAGCAGCACATCAGCAATGGCTCTCTGTGCCTATAATTATGCCAAGGAGATAGAAGGTGAACAACATGCTCAAGGGATACTTAAGTGACCATACCTGTGTCATTCCTGATGCTTCAATTCCCTTTAATTATTAAGTGTCCAAGCTGAATAATTGGCCTGACCTCTCCTTTTATGCCTTGGAGGTGCTGGCCTGCCCTGCTGCTAATGTGATGTCAGAGCATGTTTTCAGTTACGCTGGGGCAATCAATCATCACTGAAAGGCGCACATACCTCTCCATGGAATATGCAGACAGACTTTTTTGATTAAATTCAACAAGGACTGGATTTTTTCTCAGTTTGTAATTGAATGCCTCCAGATGACAGCATACCAACTTAAATACAACAAAAATGTTAATTTTTTTAAACAGATCTTAACTAAAGATGACTAAATCTTTTAAAATGTGTGTTTAGTTTGCTAAAGGGGCTATGTTCACCCACTTCATCAGCGAGAAGGTCACTGAAATACCAAACCCCTTTCAATGTAGTCGCAATAGTGGTATAGTGGAATCGTAGGTTCAACGTTGATCAGGAATAGGCAGATGAGTGACAGGTGTAGGTATGGTGCTCACAGAGCCTAGCTAAGTTCACAAAACACGCAACAAAGACACCACAACAAAAGTGTCCCATTTGAAAAAATCGCAATAGTGGTATAGTAAAATCGTAGGTTCAACGTTGATCAGGAATAGGCAGATGAGTGACAGGTGTAGGTATAGTGCTCACAGAGCCTAGCTAAGTTCACAAAACACGCAACAAAGACACCACAACAAAAGTGTCCCATTTGAAAAAATTATGCCAAGGTAACACCAAAGTTGTATCAATTGACTCAGTAATGCAACATAATACCTTTCTTATCATTCTCAAAATATTGCTGACATATGCAGCACCCCACTTGGTGGTTGGGATGCCTAAAAACAAAACTGTGTGTGAGTGCGAAACCACTGGCACTTCCCATGTGTTACCGCCTTCCAAATATGTTGTCCAGAAAGCAGCCACTGATACCTTCAGCACACAACCTGCAGTTGCACATACACAACAAACATTTAACATTGGAGAGTGGAAGTATATTATTATATATATATATATAGTATTATATTATATATTATATATACTTCTGATGTCAAGCAAAATGTGACCCCACAAAATGACTGGGGGCACAAGGACCAGTACTTTTAAAGGACATTAGCAAATGTAACTGCACAATGCGTACTGAAAATGTAGCTGTAAAAGAGTTATTGAACTTATTGGTCTAACATGCAGGTCTTGAAATGCTATTCAATTTTCTCTGTCCCAGCTCCAAAAATGTCTTTACACTATTCTCAGCTACTAGAGACAGAATTTCAATAGCTCACTAGAACCCTATTAATATTTCGGAATTCTTAGCATAGGCCAAGAAAATGTAACCTCAAAACTGACAGGGGGAAGAATGAAAAGTTTGCGCTTTCTGATAAATACTATTAAATGGTAGTAGCACTGCTTAGGATTTTGCAAGCACTAAAGGACTGTATTATTTGGTAAGCTTTTGGTGGCACAAGACAACCTAAATGTCTCTCCAAAAGCAGTGGGAAAAGGGGCCAGTATGTGTTTTGGATCAGGCAGCGCTAAATGCTTGTAGCTCTGCTGTGGATTTGGCTAGAGTACAAGCACCGTATTAATGTGACTGATGTGGACAGGACAAGCCAGAATGTGACCCCCAAAATATTGTGAAGAAGGGACTGGTGCGTGCTTTATGTCAGGCAGCACTAAATGCTTGTAGTACTGCTCTGGATTTGGCTAGGGCATTAGTACTGTATTAACGTGGCTGATGTGGACAGCACAAGCCAGGCTGTGACCCCAAAAATATTGTGAAGCAAGGACTGATGCGGGCTTTGTACCAGGCAACACTAAATGCTTGTAGTATTGCTGTGAATTTGGCTAGGGTTCTACCACCATACTAATGTGGTTGATGTGGACAGCACAAGACAGGCTGTGACCCCAAAAATATTGGGGAAAAAGGATCGGTTGATGCTTTGTACCAGGCAGCACTAACTGCTTGTAGTACAGCTGTTAATTTGGCTACGGCATTAGCAGCGTGTTATGGCTGATGTGGACAGAGCAGAACATATATTTAAATCATACCCCAAAAATCCTGTAAAATTATGTTATGGCATATTTTTTGGGTAAATCTTATTTTTAGGGAGACCCAAAAATACTAGACTTTGTTTCATGTATATAGTAATCAAGGAGATATACAAATCTGAATAGGAGATGCAGACTCAAGTGTATGATATTTATAATTGATATTTTTTTATATCAACTTTATTTATTTTTGTTTTGTTGGAGCAGTTGAATAAGTTCCCAAACCTATAGTCTAATAAAAGCTAGGCAACATAATGTATTCATTTTATGCAATTCTTAGGATCTCTGCTATCTGCCAGCATATGAAGACAAATGATTTACATTGGAAGACAGACATTAAAAAAGAAAGTTCTGCTCACAATTTCTGCTTAACTTTTTTCTACTTGTTTTGTAGACTACAATAAAATTGAATAGTCAAAAATACATCCACTTAGTTTGCATATTTAATTTGGAAAACAAGAGACAGGACATAATGACACCAAGGAAAATATGCTCTACTGCAATCAAATCAGACTAATCAGTCTCATTCAGATGTCTAATTTCATATGAGAAAAAAATACTATTTTTATAAGTATGCAGGATGTGATTTTCATTTACTTTAGATCCATATGTCAATTTTTACCACTTGTGTCATCAACACCAATGGCCTTGTTCACACACAATTTGCGTTTTTTTTAGCACTCCTAAAACCACATGCGTTTTTTTAGGAGTGCTAAAAATGTCCCTTGTGTGTCTGAATCCTTTTTGGACTTAGTCATTTTTTGGCCAAAAACGCAGGCAAAAACGCTAGCGTTAACGCAGGGTGCCTAAATGTGCCATTTAAAGACGCATGCATTTCCCATAGGGCCCCATGTTATAGAAACGCATGCGTTTTTCTAACATGGGGCCCTATGGTAAACGCATGCATTAACGCAGGTGCCTATATGCACCCTGCGTTAACAAATGCATTTCCCATAGGACTCCATGTTAAAAAAACGCATGCGTTTTTGGAAACAACCCCTGCGTTATTTTCCAGCACCCAAAAAACGCTGCATGCAGCGTTTTTAGGGCTGGGGGAAAAAAACGCAAGTTGAGCTGAAAAACGTATGTACACTTAAATGTACCCTGCGTTAACGCACCTGCGTTTTTGAAAAACTGCAGAAAAAAGCAGAGAGTGCCAAAAACACAGGTGAGTGAGCAAGGCCAATGTCCAAAACTATCCTACCCATTAAACCCTTCCCACCAACTGATGTAACTGTACATCTATACATCTAAGTTGCAAATACTTTCCCATCATCTGAAACACAGTTATGTCAAGGAGAAGATATGGGCACAGAAGTTGGGCTTGTGCCATCCAGAGCAACACCCAGCTAAGCTGTTGCTGCTTAGGCTGGGACCTGACATTGCTCAGATCTCTGTACTTATTGTTCACATACTGACTAGAGATGAGCCACCACCCTAGTGTTCGAATTCGATTTGATTCATGGAATTGGGGGTGTGTTCGTCGAATGTTCGTTGAACACCGTTGAACACCATTGAAAACAATGGCAGGCAAACACATACAAACACATAGAAAACACCTTCAAAGGTGTCCCAAAGCTGACAAACTACTCAGAAGACACAACAAACATATGGAAAAGTGACAAGCACATATAAAAATGTGAAAAGTAAAGAGCTGGACAAGTAAAAGGAGGAGGAGACACAGATATAGGCGTGTCATGTCCTTCTAAAATCATGTAAAACACAGCAACTCCAAAAAGAGTCTCCATTTTTTCCAAAAATTGGGGCACAGACACCACTTAAGTGGCATCAATTGCACCAGAGTTGCAAGCTTAAAATTGTTGGTGACTGTCATGCAGCACATTCAAAAATCCACAAGCCTTTAATCTCCCCAGGATGACACAGGGGTAGAAAAGTCCTTGCGGATCCATGACTTGTTCATCTTGATGAACGTTAGTCTATCTATATTCTCACTGGACAGCCGCATGCTCTTATCTGTCAGCACACCACCAGCAGCGCTGAAGACACATTCAGAGAGAACGCTGGCTATCGAGGCACGACATGATTTCCAAGGCGTGTGTGGCGAGCTCAGGCCATTTTTCCGGATTAGAAGCCCAAAATGAGCAAGGGTTCAGTTCCACAGTTATGGCATCGATGTTCACTTGGAGATACTCCTGTACCATCCTATCTAGGCGTTGACTATGTGTCAGACTTCTTGTCTCCTCTGTCCTTGCAAAGGATGGTCTAAAAAATTGTGAAACGATTACAAAAAATTGCTGTTACCAGCAGATACGGTGTTACTGGTAAGGTTTGAGTGATGACTCAACAGTCCCACGGTTGGCAAGTTAGAACTGTGAGATTCACTATGTGCACCACTGATGTTTTGTGGAAAAGCAGATTAAAGATTCTGTAGCAGCCTCTGCTGACACTCCTGCATGCGTAAATCCTAGGGATGAACGAGTACTGAAATATTCGGACTCTCTAGACTCGTAACGAGTAGGTCCCGATACTCGGTACTCATTATGAGTATCGCTAGTCCTATTTAAGTCAATGGTGAAGCGAGTACTGCGATTAATTCCTCTGTTGCTGAACCCTATAAAGAGGTCTGGCAGCAGAGGAAAAATCTGCAATTCCCTAATTCATTGTTTATAAGTCGGCGGTAAAAAGCCGTAAGCTGTAAATTCAAACCAGATTCTCCCGGATTGCCCCGGTCCGGAGCAATCCAGTACCATAGAGTCCCATGTTACTGGGCACCGGTTTGCTCCGGACTGGGGCAATCCGGGAGAATCCGGTTTAGGGTACAATGCTAAACATCAGGCAAAACCGGATTTACCTGGTTCAGGGCAATCCGGCGCACCGTAACATGGGACTCTATCCGAGAGAATTCGGTTTGATTTTACAGCTTATGACTTTTTACCGCAGGCTTGTAAACAATTATGGAATTGCAGGTTTTTCCTCTGTTGCCAGACCTCTTTATAGGGTCCAGCAGCAGAGGAATTGCATTTCCCTTGATTTACATTGGACTCGTTACTGTGCGAGTAATTGATAGGAAACTCGCAGAGTAACGAGTAGCCCGAGTACCCTATTATTCGGCGAGTAACGAATAGTAACGAGTAGACTCGCTCATCCCTAGTGAATCCCTTTCTATGGCAGGAAGTATTTTGCCAAATTTACTCTTGTACCGGGGATCTAAGAGTGTGGCAACCCAGTAGTCAGCATTAATATGAATTCTGACAATCCGAGGGTCATGTTGCAGGTAGTGCAGCAAGAAGGCACTCATGTGCCTTGCGCATCCAGGAGAACAAATCCTTGCTGTGTTGGTGACGGCGAGTTAAGTATCAGGCTTCCTTCCTTTGCCCTCTCCCCCCAACCGCGCACAACAGAAATGTGATCAAGGTCTCCTCATCTGCTGAGTCTTCCATGCCCATCGCCAGTTCGTCCTCCACTTCTTCCTTGGCTCCTGCACCTTCCACAACAGTTTGGCTGCTACCATGCGCCCTCGTTAATCTCGCTCCCCACACTCCCATGCCTGCCGTCCTTGGTGCTGCCGATCGTCTGGACCTTGGAGATGTTGTTATCCCTTCCGCATGTGACTCCTCCTGTACTTCCTCACCCTCCTCTTGTCCCACCACCTGACTCTGAATACTGTTTAGAGTGTGTTCCAGCATGCAGATGAACGGAATAGTCATGCAGACAATGGCATCGTCAGCACTAAGCATCTTCATCGCCATTTTGAAAACTGTGCTGAAGGGTGCATAGGTCCTTGATCTGAGACCACTCCTGCAGCATGATCTGCCCCACCTCTGGATCTCGTTGGCCCAGGCTATACGTCATGATGTATTGCACCAGGGATCGGCAGTGCTGCCACAGTCGCTGCAACATGTGCAGAGTCAAATTCCAGCGTATTGGCACATCACATTTCAGATGGTGAACCGGCAGGCCGAAACACTTCTAGAGCGATGCAAGTCGTTGAGCTGTGGGATGCGAACGGCGGAAGTATGCACACAGTGACCGTGCCCTCTGCAGAAGCTCATCTAGGCTAGGATAGTGGGTTAAAAATTGCTGGACAACCAGGTTCAAGACTGAGCCATACAAGGCAACGTGTAAACTCTCTCCAGGACCAAGTGCCTCCAGGTCCGCGCTGCTGCCACAAAGAAGTATCAAAGACACCGGAATGCTTTGAACAAAGTCCTCGCGGCAGCTGCTAAGTTTGAGCGATCAAGCTAGTTGTGAGCTTCACAACCAAACCAGGTGAGCAGATTTTATGCTATTTCTGATTTGTCTCCTAAGTGGGATAAGACCCTATGCGCATTCTCATTTTTTAGATACAAGCCACTTGTGTCACATTGCCCCAGCGAAGGCCAGCACTGTCGCACACAGCCTTCCCTGGCTTCAGGGTGAGTGGAGACAAACATTGATGAAGCTCGGTCTCCAGAGCTGACCACAACTCCTCAGCTGAGTAACTCACATTTCCCACACATTTCAAGGTAAAGACTGCCTGATGCCATTGAGCCCTACTGCCAGCATAGGCAGGATTCCTTGTGCGCAGTTACAACGTGGGTGGCATTACCAGACAGACTTTGAGCGGAGGTGGAGGACCTAGACAAGGTTAAGGAGGCAGAAGCAGTGGAGAACTTCTACAGAGGATTGATGCACAACTCGTGGGGATGGCAGGACTTGCACAGCAGACCCTTCTCCAGCTTTCACCATAGTTACCCAGTGCACAGTCAGCGAGAAGGTAATGCCCCTGTCCATGCTTACTGGTCCAAGTGTCTGTGGTGAAATGCACCCTGTCACACACAGAGTTTCTCAAGGAAGCGGTGTGCGACATGCTGGTGTAGCGCAGGCACACCTTTCTTAAAGAAGTAGTGGCGACTGGGCATCTGGTACTGGGGCACTGCGATGGACATAAGGTCTCAAAAATCCTCTGTGTCCACCAGCCGGAAAGGCAGCATTTCTGTAGCCAACAGCTTGCAGATTGGGAAAGTCAACCTCTTAGCTTTGTAATGGCTAGGAGGAAATGGTCTTTTACTTGTCCACGTCTGAGCGACCGAGGGCTGGCTGCTGTGCTGAGACAGGGTTGAGTAGGGTGTCCCCGGAAAACTGCTGCTCTGTGAGGAAGGTGCAGGTGGAGATATAATGTTGCCTTCATCCAAAGGTGGTGATCTCGATGTCTGAGAGAGCTCAACACCAGCAGGTGTTTCCACTTCCAAAAGAACTGATGACCTGCCAATCACACTGGCTGTTGTGGGTAAAGAGGTGGAAGGTCTGCGACCCAAAGCATGTGTGACTGCTGTCCCACAGTCACAGAGGATGAAGAGCATGCGGATGCATTTGATGGGGTAGACGGTGGTTGGCCCGCCCCGCTAGGCCGCACTGTAGCACAGCGAGCTTCCCACTGCAACTTATCCTTTATATCCATGTGGCGGTTCATGCATGAAATACTCAAACTATTGAGTTTTTGGCCTGTACTTAGAGATTGGTGACAAATCTTACAGATGACATAAGTTGGGTGATCCTTTGCGATGTCAAAAAAGGCCCAGGCTAGGCAAGGCTTAGAGCCCATGCGACCTGAAGAAGAGCCACCACGACTTCTGCTCAGAGGCAGAGTTGTGGCTGGCGATGCAGTTGTTGTTGACGTCCTTTCAGTACTCCGTCTCTATCAGGAAGGTGCAACCTAACCTCGTTGTCACTATCATCCTCTTCCACTTCCTCTACTGACCTCATCGACTGGCTGACTGTGGGTTGACAGTAAGTGGGATCTCCAACCTCATCATCAGCCTGTGTGCTCTCACACCCCTCATCCTCAGACATCTTGCTCTGACCGAAAAGTCAAGTTGTCATTACAATCAGGTATCTCAGTCTCATCAGCATCTTCCTCATTGTCTCCACCAAGAGGAGATACTATTTGGGAAGTAGGGTCTACATTATGCTCAGAACCTTCTTCATTTGGGCCTGGATCCAACTCACAAAGCTTCTGGGCATCAGTGCAGATAATTTCCTCGTATGGACTCACTGCAGCTTTGGAGCAGACCTCTGATTCCCAGACTATGGTGTGACTGAACAGCTCTGCAGACTAAACCATCTTTATTACCCCATACTCAGTAGGGCGGCTGGAGACTTGGGAGCTGGGAGGAAGCAAGTGCGATTGGTGTGAAACCTCAGAGGACTGGAGTATTTGTGATGTTGAAGTTGAGGTGGAGGAGAACCCACTTGATAGAGCGCTTGATATCCATTCAAGCACCTGCTCTTTTTGTGCCTCATCTACAATTTGTAGCGATGGTCGTGTCTGTAAGAAAGGGATCATATCAGATTGTCCACGAAAAGAAGTGGACATCTTAGTTTGGCTGGAAGATGGTCTTTCTTCTGCAGATGTTACTGTTGCTTTACTACCTACCCCACAGACACAAACGTTTTTTCCCTTTCCGCCACGCCTATTCCCCTTTCCACCAGCAGCAGGCCTTTTGCCACTCATTTTGTATGTGAACAAATTGGCAACTCTGAAGTTGTTGGCAAAAAAAAAAATCGGATGGAAATCGAGCAGAGCTGAGTGGCCAAACAGTGCTACTAGGCTCAAACTATTACCTGGGCTAGATGCAGTTATAAATTAGTATGAAATAGACAGGCGGTGTAGCTTGGTTCACAAGTGGGCTACCCCACTCACTAACAGACACTACTAACTAGGCCTAAACTATTACCTGGGCTAGATGCATTTAAAATTAGTATGAAATAGACAGGCGGTGTAGCTTGGTTCACAAGTGGGCTACACCACTCATTAACAGACACTGCTACTTGGCCCAAACTATTATTTGGGCTAGATGCAGTTAAAAATTAGTATGAAATAGACAGGCGGTGTAGCTTGGTTCACAAGTGGGCTACACCACTCACTAACAGACACTGCTACTAGCTCAAAAGGATTTACTGGGCTGGCTGCAGTAAAAAATTGGCTACTGGATAGACAGGCGGTGTTGCTTACTTTACAGCTGGGCTACTCCACTGATTACCAGACACTGCTTCTAGCCCAAAAGGATTGACTGGGCTAGCTGCAGTAAAGAATTGGCTACTGAAGACAGGTGGTGTAGCTTTCTTCACAGCAGTGCTACACTACCTGCCCAAAAGGATTGCCTAAGCTAGATTTCGCCAGATGCTGTGAAAAACACTTGCACAGCACTGGCACACACATGCCTAACAAAAACTAATAGGAACTGCTCTAACCTAGCCCTCAAAAGGGCTGAAATTACAGTTAGTCCCTACTTCTATGAAGTAGCTCTCAAAAGGGCTGATATTCCAAGTCCAACTAGTCCCTACTTCCTACTTGTCTGAAGTAGCTGATGTTCAGATGATTCCCTACTCCCTTAACCCATCTGTCTATCTAACTTGATATTCGCTCACTATCTGTCTAAGTCACACATTATAGCGCCCACAGCAGCAGTAGTGGTGCCTGACTGACACACAACTGCAGCACTGAGGTAATGGCGGCGATGGGGAAAATGGCTGAGTCTTATAGGGCAAGGACATGTAACATACACAGCCCATGACACATGCCCTTGCTTGTGTGCAAAAAATGCACTTTGCTGTGTGTGTGTGATAGGCTGACACCCTGCACCGCCCCACTGTATATGCAGTTAGGAGAAAAAAAATGGAGATTGGCATTATTTCAGCAGCACTGATCTAAATCCCTGCCCCCTGCACACTATACACTGAAACTGGATATTAACATTCAATAATAGTATTACTGTGAAAAGCCAGTTACGCTTTTAGTGAATGAACCATTATCGAACATAACCTCGAACTGACGAATTTGAAGCAAATTGTTCGCATTCGTCAAATGATTCGAAACACCGCCCAACACAGGTTGAATTTGAAATTGGCGAACATTTTGAATTGAACATCGCTCATCTCTAAGGCCCCTTTCACATCAGCGTTTTTTTAAATCCGCATCTGCCGCGAATACCGCATAACCGCGACACTTGCGGCACAGTTGCGGCAAGCCCCATGCAATGTCTATGGGGCTTGGGGTAAGTGTGCGGCAGGTCGGCAAGTGCGGTTTTGGCACTTGTGGCAGGTGCGGCCGCGAAAAAAACCGCGGTCAGTTGCCCGCATCGCTGTCGAAACCGCACTTGCCGCACCTGCCGCAAGTCCGCATAGACATTACATTGGGCTTGTCGCAACTGTGCCGCAAGTGTCACGGTTATGCGGTAATCGCGGCAGATACGTTTTTTTCACCGCATCTGTCGCGATTTAAAAAAAACGCCTAATACTGACACATATTGACAAAAGAAAATTTGCTCAGCACTTGATTGTAAGGTGCTAATGGTTGATAAGGCAACAAATAAGCTCAACTATAATCTCCATCTAATATATAGTTACCTAGTGGTATCTTCTAAGGATGAGCGAGTACCCTAATGTTCGGACTCGCTATACTCGCAATGAGTAGGTCGCCGGTACTAGGTACTCAGTACTCGTTGCGAGTATAGCGAGTACGATTCCTGTCATGAATAGATGATATTGCTCATGATTTTTTCTGCAGAGACAGATCTAACTCCATCATCCCTCCTCCCTTTGTTGGTTTCTGTGCAGTTTACATAGAACCATTTCCAGCATCCCCCGAGCTTAAGTCATTTACGACGGATCGTAAATAACTTTCAGGAGAGTAGAGATGGACACCAGTCTGAACCAGTTTTGTCTCTACTAAAGAAACAAAATCCTTTGTCTAAATTCACGGTGGTTCCAATATTGAATTGAAGAAGACCCGTTCATGCCACTTCCACATAATGCATATTTTAGATTCCTTATCGTGGTGCGCATTCAATGATGTGTTTTGTACAGTTATACCACATTCTGGAACCTGGGAATGGATTGCTGCCATTCTAAATATGACAAGCAGGTCATATTTGGTATAAAACTTCTCAGAATTACCTGACGTGGAAAATGAGTTATAGATCATAATTGTGAGACCACCCCATCCCCAGATATGAAGAATGGGGATTTATTAAGCATGGTGAGAGAGGAGGTACCCGAGGATCCTCCCAGGGAGGAGGGATCACTCTAAGTGGTGGGGGTCACAAATTCCCCTGGTTTAATAAAAGCAAAGAAGGCTCTTTTTGAGTCATTCCAACCCGGGTTGAGATAGCTAAAACACCGTACTCGCTGTCTGAAGGAATCCTACCATCCAGGGGAGAGGCCCCCCCACAGAACCAAGCTTACCATGCGTGACTAGGTCTGAACTTTTCTTACTTTATTCCTTTATTTTTTATAACTGTCTATTCATACAGTGTATATTGTCTCTTATATAATATTCTGTACATCTTTTGTAACCACTGCCTATTTTGGAGTAAAATATTATAATTTACTAGTCTCGATCTCCTTGTCCTATGAACGAGCTCTCACGACCTCCCTGTTCGTTTTTACGCTATCATACAGGTTACCGATCCACTTGCAAGAGATCGGTGGTGGCAGATACCGGTTTTTGTATTTATGTGATATTGTGGGCCTGAGGGTGACTGGATTGAGGTATATATACATTCCTGGAAGGAACTGGTGGTATATATACATCCTGTCACATCACGTGCCGCAGTAGACCACATAAATTAGGGCAGCTAGGCTCCTTTCTTATCCTCTGGCAATACCAGATTTGGCCAGCAGGCTAAGGGGGCGCCAGAGAGCTGCAGGTCCTGACTAAGCTAATCATGACAATTGGTGGCAGCGGTGGAATCATAGGACATTAGTGATCTGGTTTGAGCAATCATTCCTCTCACTAAAAACTTGCACAGTTCTTACAAGAACTCTGCACAAAGTTTTAAAGATCAAACTCAGTGGTTATTAGATCTGAGACAATACTGTGTGTGTAGCAGTTACCCCTCCCCCCTCTTTGTTTTTCTATTCTATCCTTTGATTTGAAATCATGGCCACGGCAGTGAAAAGCTGGTATAAAGATTATAACAAGGAGGCTCTCGCCTGCCTGTGCAAATACAGGAATATAGACCCCTCCGGCAGAACCAAGAAGCAGATGGAGCAGATACTGCTGCAATTGGATGTGGAGGAAGCCCAGCACCAGAGCCAGAGAATGGAGAGGCCAGCCAAAGCCATGTCAGTGCTGATGCACAGCGTCCAGCTGCAGAGGTCAGTCAGAGCATGGATGTTGTTGCTGCTGAGCCCTTACCTGTGGATTCAAACCGAGTCCTAGAAGGTGTTCTGGCAGGGGTCCCACCTGTAGACGCATGCCGCGTCAGCGACCAGGTCAGCATGGACCCCTATCTGCAACTGGCCTTACAGCAATGTCCCGCTGAGGATTCCCAAGGACCGCCTGCAGCTCATTCAGCAATACCGAGAAGCTGCAGAGCGGCGAGCTGAGGCCCAAGCTCAGAGAGACCACGACCTGCGGATGGCCCAGCTGGAAAGGCAGTCATCTACCCCATTGAACTCTGAATCGACCAGTTCAACCACCTTCAAGCCCCATCCAAAGTATTTCCCTGTGCTGGATGACAAAGGTGACCTGGACATTTTCCTGAGGGGGTTTGAAAAGGCTTGCTTACAGTACCAGCTGCCACGTGACCAGTATGCCCCGTACCTCATTGCAGCGCTGAGAGAAAAAGCGCTAGAGGCGTGTGTGGCTCATCCTCGAGAACTAGATGGGAACTATGATGCCATTAAGAAGGCCCTAATCCAGAGGTTCCAGCTGACCCCTGAGGTGTACCGCAGAAAGTTCCGGAACCTCCAGCGTGGACCACACGACAGCTACAGTGATGTGGTCCACGGGCTCAGAACCAACTTCGAGCAGTGGATTCAAGGACTGGAAGTGACCACTTTGAGCAGCTAAAGGATCTAATGTTGAAAGACCAGTTCCTGCATCTCTGCCCCACTGAGGTGCGACAGTTCGTGATGGATCAGGAGCCACCAGATGCGAGCAAAGCAGCGCAGATCGCAGGCACCTACGAGGCTAACCGGAGACCAGAGGTGCGGAAGTCTATCATCACCAACGGGAAAGGGGGTAAGCCGATGACCACCATCCCTGCCCCTGCCAGCCGACCTCCCGGAGGTCCTGTCCCAGCGGCCAGCACTTGGCTGACAGCTGATGCACGTAAGTGCTTTACCTGTGGACAACCGGGACATGTGAGTGCAACGTGTCCGGAGAGGCAGAAGAAGAGCCCCTCATCTGAGGCCCCAGGGCCTAGTGCTGCAATTTATTTGGTGGGTGGTACGGGTGGGAGTTCCCGGGAGAACTTGCAGTCGGTCACGGTGGGTAACACCATCACTGTGGGGCTCAGGGACTCTGGCGCAGAACGAACTCTCATCCACCCCGAATACGTGTATCATCATGAACTTATCCCTGGAAAGACACTAACTGTCACCGGTATCGGGGGTGAGCGCCGATATTTGCCCATGGCCCGAGTTTATCTGGACTGGGTGTGGGAAGAGGGTGGAGGGAGGTTGGGGTAACCAAGAATCTCCCCGCCAATGTGTTATTGGGAATAGATTTGGGGCGGATGGTTGCACATTATGTTCCTGATAACGCTCCCAGGTATGACATGTCAGGTAATGTCAATGTGGAAAACGTGAAGGGTAATGTCAATGTTGATAACGTGGAAGGTAATGTCAATGTTGATGAAGTGCCAAGAAATGTCAATGTTGATGATGTGCAGGGAAAGGTCAATGTTGATAATGGGAATGGTAATAATGTTGATGATGATGTTGATGATGATGTTGATGACGATGTTGATGTAGAACAGGGAAATGTCAATGTGTTGCCTGTTATTGAAGTGAATCCTGATGTTAGGGAACTCAGTGATATCACACTGCAGGTTGCTATTACTGAAGATCCCAGGAAGGAAGCAGGAATCAGCACTATGGGAGATGGAGGCAGGCATGGCAACCCCAAGAGTGGTGGTTGTGTGCCACCTGCCAAGGTCACGACGGACTGTGACATGGCGGGTGCTAGCTGCTCCATGAGAAGTGCTGATCCGGAGGCATCACAGCGTGATGGACCTTGTGGTGGAGGAGAACTCAGTGATGTTACGCCACGAGCTGACATCACCAGGGTGTCCTCCACGGTGCAACATTGGTTGCTAAGGTAGATGGTGGCAGGCATGAGGACCCTGGGGAACATGGCCTCATGCAGCGTGCCAGTGTCACGACGGACTGTGACACGGACGAGGGTAGCTGCCCCATGGTAAGTGCTGGTCCTGAGGCATCACATCGTGATGGGCCTCATGGTGGAGGAGGACTTAGCCATGCCCCGCCACGAGCTGGCATCGCTGAGAGTCCCGTCCAGGTAGTAGACCTCGTTGCTAAGGGAGACGGAGGCGGGCATGGTAACCCCAAGAGTGGTGGTTACGTGCCACCTGCCAGTGTTACAACAGACTGTGACATGGCGGGTGCGAGCTGCTCCATCCTTAGCCGGGATCCCGAGGGATCGCCAGAAGAGGGAAAAGTGCTTTCTCCAACTGGGCACGAGGATGGGAACACAGAGCCCATAATCTGTCCGGTTGGTGGGAAAGCTGTGTTCACTACCTGCCAGGGTGATGGAGGAGCAGCCTCCCTATCCTGTCAGAGTAGCGAAAGACCGCACTCCACAGTCGGCCTAGACGATAGGGAGATCGGGCCCATTGTTTATTCGACTGATTGGAAAACTTGGCTCCCTGCCGTTCAGGACCATGGGAAAGAGGTATCCCTGGCTTGTCCGGATGGGAGACTGGTATGCTTGGTCTGCCAGGAAGATGGAAGAGCAAACCTCCTCTCCTGTCAGAAAGGCGAAATGGCAGTCCCAACAGCCTGTCAAGTTAAGGGGCAGTCCCAGTCCCCGACTTGTCAGGGGATGGGAAAGCTGGGTGGCTGGCCAGCCAGGCAACTGAGAGAGTGGTGTTATTTCCCAGGGAGATGGCCTTCCGAGGTGCTTTCACCCACAGATCGAGTACTGAGAATGCAGAGACCGCACTGCATTCAGGGTCCTCAGCCTGTAGAGAAATAACCAGACCACCTGCCGACCCAGAACAGGTCCAAGATGGTTCCTGTGAGGTCGGGGCTTCCGCTCCCCTTCCGGCTATCTCTAGCCAGGGGATTCAGACGGTCATAGCAGCAAAAGACAGTCCTGAGGTGCTGGAAGGCACGCAGAGACCTCGGTCTCTGAACCAGAACCGAAGAAGGTCCTCTGGGATCCAGGTAGAAGGAGTGGACCCCAATTGACGCATGGCAGACAGCTCAGAGATCTCTCTTCCATAGCGTCATCAAAAAGGGGGAGGTGTCATGAATAGATGATATTGCTCATGATTTAACTCCATCATCCCTCCTCCCTTTGTTGGTTTCTGTGCAGTTTACATAGAGCCATTTCCAGCATCCCCCGAGCTTAAGCCATTTACGACGGATCGTAAATAACTTTCAGGAGAGTAGAGATGGACACCAGTCTGAACCAGTTTTGTCTCTACTAAAGAAATAAAATCCTTTGTCTAAATTCACGGTGGTTCCAATATTGAATTGAAGAAGACCCGTTCATGCCACTTCCACATAATGCATATTTTTAGATTCCTTATCGTGGTGCACATTCAATGATGTGTTTTGTACAGTTATACCACATTCTGGAACCTGGGAATGGATTGCTGCCATTCTAAATATGACAAGCAGGTCATATTTGGTATCAAACTTCTCAGAATTACCTGACGTGGAAAATGAGTTATAGATCATAATTGTGAGACCACCCCATCCCCAGATATGAAGAATGGGGATTTATTAAGCATGGTGAGAGAGGAGGTACCCGAGGATCCTCCCAGGGAGGAGGGATCACTCTAAGTGGTGGGGGTCACAAATTCCCCTGGTTTAATAAAAGCAAAGAAGGCTTTTTTTGAGTCATTCCAACCCAGGCTGAGATAGCTAAAACACCGTACTCGCTGTCTGAAGGAATCATACCATCCAGGGGAGAGGCCCCCCCACAGAACCAAGCTTACCATGCGTGACTAGGTCTGAACTTTTCTTACTTTATTCCTTTTATTTTTTATAACTGTCTATTCATACAGTGTATATTGTCTCTTATATAATATTCTGTACATCTTTTGTAACCACTGCCTATTTTGGAGTAAAATATTATAATTTACTAGTCTCGATCTCCTTGTCCTATGAACGAGCTCTCACGACCTCCCTGTTCGTTTTTACGCTATCATACAGGTTACCGATCCACCTGCAAGAGATCGGTGGTGGCAGATACCGGTTTTTGTATTTATGTGATATTGTGGGCCTGAGGGTGACTGGATCGAGGTATATATACGTTCCTGGAAGGAACTGGTGGTATATATACATCCTGTCACATCACGTGCCGCAGTAGACCACATAAATTAGGGCAGCTAGGCTCCTTTCTTAATCCTCTGGCAATACCGGATTTGGCCAGCAGGCTAAGGGGGCGCCAGAGAGCTGCAGGTCCTTACTAAGCTAATCGTGACAATTACTTTCGCAGTGTAAAAGTACCCTAAAAGTAAATAAAAGCTGTTAAAAATAATAAAATTACATAATCACCTGTCCGACGCCTGCACCGGGACCGGCAAAGAAGACCCCGGGACCGTCCCAGAAGACCTGCAATCACCGGACAAGGACCTGTGACTTCCAGCCAATCAGATGGCTGGTAGCAATCTGGCCAATCAGATGACGACACGTCACAACCACGTGATTGCTAGCGGCCACCTGATTGGCCAGATTGCAAGGTCCTGGCAGTACACTTAAGACCTTGCAATCAGGTGGCCGCTAGCGATCACGTGGTTGTGACAAGTCGCTATCTGATTGGACAGATCACTACCAGCCATCTGATTGGCTGGAAGTCACAGGTCCTTGTCCGGTGATCGCAGGTCTTCTGGGACGGTCCCGGGGTCTTCTTTGCCAGTCCCGATGCAGGCGTCGGACAGGTGAGTATGTAATTTTATTATTTTTAACAACTTTTATTCACTTTTTGGGTACTTTGCAGTGTGTCTAGAGATACACTGCGAAATTAATCGGACTATTCGCTACTCTCGAGTAATCATAAGATACTCGGAGGTTAGCGAGTACCCGATTACCCCCTACTATTTGGCGAGTTCCGAATAGTAGCGAGTATACTCGCTCATCCCTAGTATCCTTCATTGCACACACCTCCTTCCACCTGCACTAGGAAACTCTGAGGTTCAGTTTGTGACCTGTCTGGGAGGAAGTACATGGGGTGTAGGTGCACTGTGGTGGCTATAGTGGGCCCTACATCTCATCTGCTTTTGCACATGCCACAGGCAGAGCCTCAGAGTTTCCTATCAGCGGTGGGTTTGAACACACGCAAGCACACACATGCACACACATGCACACACATGCATACCCACGCACACACAAATACATACACACATGCAAATACACACATGCACATACATGCTCATATGCACACACGCGCATACATGCACATACACACATGCACACACGTGTATTCATGCACATACACACATGCATACATATACATGCACACACATGCACATACACATAAACATGCACAGACATACACACACATACACGGACATACATACACATACACACACATGCACATACACACATACATACATGCACATACACATATGCGCATACACATACAAGCACATACATACACATATGCACACAAGTGCATAAACACACATACACACTCACAAATACAAACATGTGCATAAACACACATGCTTACACACATACATGAACTCTCATGCACATACATGCACATAAACACACATGTAAACACATGCACATACACTCATACACACACATGTACATCCACATACACACACATAAACACACATGCACACAATCTCATACACATACACACAAAAGCATAAACACGCATACACACACATTCATACATGCACATACGCACACATGTGTATAAACACATACATATGCATACATACACACACATACATACACATGCACATACACACACATGCACATTTGTATGTAATAAAGGATTTCTCTCGGTGTGGTGTTTTTTTAATCTTTACTGACAGTATTGGTGATGGCAGGCTGTCATACTGACGGCTGACATTAGCAATAAGGCTTTTAACGTCAGCTGCCGAAAAAAACTGACATTAACCCCATTATTACCCAGTCTGCTAACAGTACATGGCAGTTGGAAGAGTGGAGAAACCGCCAATTTTGGCATCTCTCATGAAGGCGACAAATTCTGTTGTGGCTACTGGCTGCAATTTTTAGCATAGGAGGCTCAGAACGCTTGGGCCTCACCACGCTTAGAATTACAGCCCCCAGCAGTGTTACCTTGGCTGGCAATAGAAAATATGGTGAAGCTCATGCCAATTTTTTTTAAGTTACTTATTTAAATAACTAAAAAATAATAGGGCTACCCTGTATTTTTAATTGCCAGCAACACCAGGCAGTGGGGGTTGGAAGCCAGCAGCTGCTTGGTTTATCTTCACTGGCAAGGACAAATACAGTGAAACCCTACACATTTACCAGGAAATTAACCACTTTATTACCATAGAAAAAACACAGAAACAGGTTTTTAACAAAAAAAATATTATTTACATACATTGGAAGAGAGCATGAGGGGAGAATGACAGTGGACAGACCACACAGGGGGGAGACAGCACCCAGCACTACAGAGCCCACCCCATTGTGATGTAACTACCCTCTAGATGCAATCACATCAGTCCCACATCTAGTGAATATCATAAACATTAGTCTAATGCTGTTCTTCCCCTTTTAAAGTGTTTTAGACCCTTAATTTTTCTTCCTTTTGATTTAAACGGGGTTTTGAAGTTCAACAAACTGTTATATAAATATAAAAATATCTATTCATTTATAAAGCCCTATTAATTCCACAGCACTTTACATGAATTTTGCAACACTGTCCCCATCAAGGCTCACAATCTAAACATCCTATCAGTTTGTCTTTGGAGTGTGGGAGGAGGTTGTCCTTGGTGAGATTTGAACCTAGGACCCCAGCACTGCAATGCTGCAGTGCTAGCCGCTGAGTCACTGTGTCATCCTGTGTCATACTATTTGCCGATTTAATTTGGTGAATATGTGCCCGTTCAGCAAACCGAACCAAACCCAAATTTTAAAAGGTTTGCTCATCTCAACTTGTAAGGCTCTCTGCCATTAATGCATTGCTTCATTTGTTTGGGGCAGAAAAAAATTAATTTTCACCACATCTGGAAGGAAAAAAAAGCACAGTGCAAACAGGCAGATTTTGATGCAGAATCTCAAAATCAGCGTAAAAAACATATTCATGGAGAGCCGAAGTTGTTGTGGAAGGGGTCGAGGATTCTTCTTTAGCCCTACTCATAAAAGGCAGCATCGGAAAAAAATTACCATCATCATGTATCTGGTTATTGATGGTAAGTTGATTCCTCTTTACCCCTGTCTACTTCCACAGAGACTTCTAGGGCAGGGTTAGCCAACTACAGTCCTCAAGGGCTGCAAAAAGTGACAGTTTTAAGGATGTCCTTAGCTTTGCACTGGTGGTAATTTAACCCCTTCAGGGCCCAGCCTATTTTGACCCTAAAGACCTTGTCATTTTTGGCAATTCTGACCAGTGTCCCTTTATGAGGTAATAATTCTGGAACGCTTCAACGTATCCTAGCGATTGTGAGATTGTTTTTTCGTGACATATTGGGCTTTATGTTAGTAGTAAATTTAGGTCGATATTTTTTGCGTTTATTTGTGAAAAATAAAAAATTTGGCAAACGTTTTGAAAATTTAGCAATTTTCAAATTTTGAATTTTTATTCTGCTAAGCCAGAGAGTTATATGACACAAAATAGTTAATAAATAACATTTCCCGAATGTCTACTTTACATCAGCACAATTTTGGAAAAAAAAATTTAGGGGTGAGAAGTTATAAGGGTTCAAAGTTCATCAGCAATTTCTCATTTTTCCAGCAAAATGTACAAAACCATTTTTTTTAGTGACCACATCACATTTGAAGTCCTTTGAGGGGCGTACATGACAGAAAACACCCAAAAGTGACACCATTCCGAAAACTGCACCCCTAAAGCTACTCAAAACTACTTTCAAGAAAATTAGTAACTCTTCAGGTGCTTCACAGGAACTAAAGCAACATGGAAGGAAAAAATAGACATTTTAATTTTTCTAACAAAAATGTTCTTTTAGCCTCAATTCTTTCATTTTCACATGGGTAACAGGATAAAATTGATCCTAAAATTTGTCGGGCAATTTCTCCTGAGTACACCGATACCTCATATGTAGTCATAAACCATTGTTTATGTGCACGGCAGGGCTCAAAAGGGAAGGAGTGCAATTTGACTTTTGGAGCTAATTTTCTATTCAAAAAGGGAAATGGCACTCCTTCACTTCTGAGCCCTGCCGTGCACCCAAACAGTGGTTTATGACCACATATGAGGTATCGGTGTACTCAGGAGAAATTGGCCAACAAATTTTAGGGTGTATTTTATCCTTTTGCCCATGTGAAAATGAAAAAAGTTAGGCTTAAAAAAATTTTTATGAAAAAAAAAGTACTTTTTCATTATTATGGATCAATTTGTGAAACAGGGGCTCTCCAAATGCGACATGGTGTCCGCTAACAATTCCAATTGGAGCTCCCCCACAAGCAACCATAATATTGAAAAAGTATTTTTGTTTCCACAAAAAGTTTCTTTTTTCATTTTTACAGATTAATTTGTGAAGCACCTGGGGGTTCAAAATGCTCACCACCTATCTAGATAAGTAGGTGTCCGCTAGCAATTTGAATAGAAAATTAGCTCAAATTGTTAGCGGACACCATGTCGTGTTTGGAGAACCCCTGTGTGCCTAAACATTGGAGCTCCCCCACAAGTGACCCATTTTGGAAACTAGACCCCCAAGGAACTTTTCTAGATGCATAGTGAGCACTTTGAACCCCAGGTGCCTCACAAATTGATCAGTAAAAAGTAAAAAAGAAAATTTGTGTGAAAAAAAAAGTACTTTTTCCTTATTACGGATCAATTTGTGAAGCTCCTGGGGGTTCAAAGTGCTCACTATGCAATCTAGATATGTTCCTTGGGGGCTCTAGTTTCCAAATAAATCCCCTTGGTTGTGTGGAGGCTGCAAATGTTCAGGCACACAGGAGGGGTCTCCATACGCGAAGGTTTCCGCTGAACTATTTGAAGCTAATTTTTCCAATTAAATTGTTGCGAGACACCATGTCCATGTATGAAACCCGTGTGCACCAGCACAAGGGCAACTGGTAGATGATGGGTACAGCACCAGAAAATGGCGCCTCTAAGAATGCGCTATTTTCTGGGGGCCTGTGGGTTGCAATTTGCAGCGTGGGGGCCGTTTGGGTCTCTGCATGCTGAGGGATCAGCCCCAGCTGCCAATTGTATGGCTGCAACCAAGATTTACAGCAAAGGCCATCATCTAACTGATCTTAGAAAAAAGTGTCCAATCATTTTGGTCGCACATGACACTGGCGCTCGCGATCTGCAAGTAAAAGAGACTCCAAATGCCATACATGTACACAAGGTGACTCAGAGACAAAAGGTGCCAATTCAGACACACCAAGCATAGGGAGCGTGTTAGTGCAGCCTGTCTGCACCCATGGGCGTGGCCTCTCGCAACACAAGGAGGAGACTGGTGGCATTCATGGACACAAGGTTACCAACAGGACATCAGTCACACAGATCTAAGTGAAGCAAAGTGTCAGAGCTCAGTCTGTTGGTCATGGCCAACTATTAGATCAGGCGGGCTGCACCGCATCTTGTATATGCATCGCAAATGACCGACGCCCCCCAGAGTGCTCAGCCCATACTGTAAAAGATGAAAAGGTGCAATAAACACTAAAGATAAAGATGTGAGGTGTTAGTAGATATTTGGCCAAATATGTAAGCTCGTAACCCACGTCAAGGGCCCTAACGCTTACGAGTCCTAACCATATGCCTGACCATATGTTTGTTAGGTGGGAAAGCCACCAAACATTGAAAAAAATCACCGGCAGCCTTCTGCTAGGTGCAATGGATGTTTTACCTGGCTAAATTTCGGTGAGTTTTTATCTTTATAGTATTATGTCCTATTTCTGTTATTTTTTTCAATGTTTGGTGGCTTGCCCACCAAACAAACATATTGTCAGGCATATGGTTAGAACTCGTAAGCGTGAGGGCCCTTGACTTGGGTTACGAGCTTACGTATTTGGCCAAATATCCACTAACGCCTCACATCTTTATCTTCAGTGTTTATTGCACCTTTTTATCTTTTGCAGTATGTGGCTGAGCCCTCTGTGGGGCGTCAGTCATTTGTGATGCATAGACAAGGTGCAGCGCAGCCCGCCTGATATAATAGTTGGGCATGACCAACAGGCTGAGCTCTGACACTTTGCTTCACTTAGAAGCTAAGCCCATTTGTTTTTTATTTCTAGAACTAATTCTAGAAAAAAAATGACGTGGGGCTCCGCCATATTTTTGGTCCAGCCAGGTACAACTTGGCAGCTACGGACTGCCAAGAAAAAACTCACCGAAATTTAGCCAGGTAAAACATCCGTTGCACCTAGCAGAGGGCTGCCAGCTCCACTGGTAGGCAACACAAGTATAAGAACACCGGTGCTCAATTCCCTGCAACCCAAGCATGGGGGCGGCTGTGGCGCCTGCGTCCTGCCATGCTAACAAGGAGGAGACTGGTGGCATTCATGGACACAAGGTTACCAACAGGACATCAGTCACACAGATCTAAGTGAAGCAAAGTGTCAGAGCTCAGTCTGTTGGTCATGGCCAACTATTAGATCAGATGGGCTGCACCGCATCTTGTATATGCATCACAAATGACCGACGCCCCCAGAGTGCTCAGCCCATACTGTAAAAGATGAAAAGGTGCAATAAACACTAAAGATAAAGATGTGAGGTGTTAGTAGATATTTGGCCAAATATGTAAGCTCGTAACCCACGTCAAGGGCCCTAACGCTTACGAGTCCTAACCATATGCCTGACCATATGTTTGTTAGGTGGGAAAGCCACCAAACATTGAAAAAAATCACCGGCAGCCTTCTGCTAGGTGCAATGGATGTTTTACCTGGCTAAATTTCGGTGAGTTTTTTTCTTTATAGTATTATGTCCTATTTCTGTTATTTTTTTCAATGTTTGGTGGCTTGCCCACCAAACAAACATATTGTCAGGCATATGGTTAGAACTCGTAAGCGTGAGGGCCCTTGACTTGGGTTACGAGCTTACGTATTTGGCCAAATATCCACTAACGCCTCACATCTTTATCTTCAGTGTTTATTGCACCTTTTTATCTTTTGCAGTATGTGGCTGAGCCCTCTGTGGGGCGTCAGTCATTTGTGATGCATAGACAAGGTGCAGTGCAGCCCGCCTGATATAATAGTTGGGCATGACCAACAGGCTGAGCTCTGACACTTTGCTTCACTTAGAAGCTAAGCCCATTTGTTTTTTATTTCTAGAACCAATTCTAGAAAAAAAATGACGTGGGGCTCCGCCATATTTTTGGTCCAGCCAGGTACAACTTGGCAGCTACGGACTGCCAGCAACCCTCAGCTGCCTCATTGTACCTGGCTGGAAACAAAAAATATAGCAAAGCCCATTGTTTTTTATTTCTAGAACTAATTCTAGAAAAAAAAAAATGATGTGGGGCTTCGCCATATTTTTGGCCCAGCCAGGTACAACTAGGTAGATGGGGGCTGGAATCCTCAGCATGGAGAGGCCCAAGTGTTCTTAGCCCCCAATGCTTTGAATTGCAGCCAGCAGCCACCCCAGAAAATGGTGCATTCATAAAGGAGTTAATGCCAACTTTTTATTGGCAGCTGGCACTAAGCCAGAGATTCATAATGTCGGGCCAATGTTTAGGAATCTCTAGTAAATAGTCAAAAAAAATACACCACACAGAGAAAAATCTTTTTATTTGAAAAAGAAAACACAAACAAAATTCAGACTCCATCATATTTATCTTATCCAGGAGGAAGAGCCCGGGAGAGGAAGAGGGGCCCACACCGGAGCTGGCCAGCGGGCACTGGCGGGTGCAGCCCGCCGGGAGGTGAATGGGGGGGGGGAAGGTGGCACAGGGGAAGGTGTCAGCTTCCTCAGCCCCCTCAATGTTTGCACCAGGAGGAAGCTGACAGGCGGATGCAGCCCGCCAGTGGTAACAGTTATTTACCGCCAGCAGGCATATCTCCGGCGGATGACTGTTACCTCCAGGTGGGGGAGAGTAGAAAGGGATCAGGAAGGCCCTGGAGAAGGAGGGGGCTAGGAGGGGGAGGGCACTTGCCATCCTGCCTCTCCAGATCTGATTGGAGAGCTCCAATCAAATCTGGAGGGGGTTATTCGCTCTGATTGTCAGTCTCAATTTCAACTGCCAATCAGAGCGAGTTTAGCCGCGGGGGGCTAAGCCACCCCCCTGGGCTAAAGTATAGGTGCTTGCGCTCTTACAGCTTCGGTGACTTGTCACTGACACTGTCACCGGAGTTGCAGGAGCGCAAACAACCCATGACATTATAGAGACGTCATAGGTCAGGAACGCACCGACTTTCATGACGTCTCTATAATGTCATAGGTCGGGAAGTAGTTAATCACCTGCAGAGGAGATACTTCCAATGTCTTGTGCAATGCTAAGGAAATCATGAAAACATGCACTGTTTGTGGTCCTTGAGGACTGAAATTGTCCAGCCCTGTTCTACAGGAATGTCTTGCATTTCCATCACTCACACCTTCAGGCCAGAGGCCTGTGGCTTGCTTACTAGTATCTGCAGGGCAGTATCAAAACACCGCTTAGACTGGTTTCACACTACTGGGTTTTGGAATCCGGGGGAATGAGGGTAAAACCAGCATTTTCCCAGATTCCCCCGCAATTGTTTATCATGATGCAACTGGATGCACCTGCACTGGTATTCTCACTGATCCGTCTAAAGCTGAATTTTTGTTTCGAAATTTGCAAAAACAACTTTTTGCCATTTTGACAATATAACAAAATTTGTAACAATCTGCTATTGTGCTATTAGCTGCTGTTTTTACTGAAACAATTTTGGAGTTGATATTATGTCTTGATCGGCTCTTTTTGCAATTAAATAGAATATTACGGCAGACGAAAATGTGGAATTATGATGTTTTGATTGTTTATCTTGTTACGCTATTAGCTGGTCAGAATAGTTTACTTTATATATTTATGAAGTGGACTTTTGGAAATGCAGCGATACCAAATACCGTATATACTCGTGTATAAGCCGAAACGTGTATAAGCCAACCCCCCTACTTTTGCCCCCAAAAACTGGGAAAACTTATTGACTCGCGTATAAGCCTAGGGTGGACAATGCAGCAGCTACCGGTATTGAAAATTGTCAAAAATGAAAATGGATACGAATAAAATTTTGAACTTTTAGTTCAAATAAAAACAGTAAACTACCAATGCAGCAGACCATCATCCTGTTATAAAGCCCCCTTTCACTGGTATACAGCCCACCATCCCTGTATATAGCGGCCATCACTGGTATATATAGTAGTGCCCATAACTAGTATACTGTCGCTGCCATCACTGGTATACAGCCCCCAGCACTGGTATACAGCTCCAGCATTGGAATACAGCTCCCCTGCAGTGGTATACAGCTCCAGCAGTGCTATACAGCTCCCCTGCAGTGGTATATAGGCCCAGTCACTGGTATTCAGCTCCCCTGCAGTGGTATAAAGCCCTAGCAGTGCTATACAGCCCCAGCAGTGGTATACAGACCCCATCACAGGTATACAGCTCCCATGCAGTGCTATACAGCCCCAGCAGTGCTATACAGCTCCAGCAGTGTTATATAGCTCCCCTGCAGTGGTATAAAGGCCCAGTCACTGGTATACAGCACCCCTGCAGTTGTATACAGCCCAAGCAGTGCTATACAGCCCCAGCACTGGTATACCCCCAGCACAAGTATACAGGCCCCTTGCAGAGGCTATACAGGCCCCCCAGTAGGGGTTATGCAGACCCCCCATCGCTTTAGAGACCCCTTGCTGCAGGAGCATCAGAAATCTCACCCTCCGCCGTCCTCTGGAGCCACCGGGTCCTGGGTCCTCGGTCCTAGTCTGTCCTCCTTCCTCCAGCCTCATCCTCGGTCCTCCGTGCTCTGTTCTCCCTGTATGCACGCTTCTAATGCTGTGGGCGGGTTGGACGCAGCGGCGATGACGTCATGCTGCCGCAACGCCCACTGCACGGGAAGCGTGCATACAGGGAGAACAGAGAACGGAGGACCGAGGATGAGCTGGAGGAAGGAGGACAGACTAGGACCGAGGACCCAGGACTCCCGGTGGCTCCAGAGGACGGCGGAGGGTGAGATTTCTGCTGCTCCTGCAGCGACAGCGGGGTGGGGGGGGCGCACTGTATTATGCACGGCTCCCCCTTTCACTGATTGACACGAGGAGCCGTGCATATTTAATGAGCGGTGTCACATGACCTCCCGCTCCTATTCCAGCCTCCCCCAGCCACCTCCAGCCCCCGGTTACTGTCCCTCCCCACTCAGCCAGTATATGACTCGCGTATAAGCCGAGGGGGGACTTTTCAGCACATTTTTTGTGCTGAAAAAGTCGGCTTATACGCGAGTATATACGGTATGTGTTTTTTAGATTTTATTGTTAATGTGGCAAAATGTGGGGTGATTTCAACTTCTGTGTTTCTTTAATTTTCATATTTTTAAAAGCTTTTTTCATTTTTAACTGTATTTAGTAGTTTCCCTTGGAGACTTGAAGCTGCAGTCATCAGCAATGTTAGTTAAAGATAAAATCACAATCTCATATGAATGCTGGCCAAAGCATGGTATTCACAGGACAATCATAATGACATGGGGATCTTCAATAGACTCCCTGATGTCACAATAACTCGTCAGCGCCCTATGAACATGTTGTGAGTGCATTCGATTCTGAAATTATGCGCTCCCCCTACCCGAGCTTGTTAATTAGCGCTACACAGGAAAGAAGACAATGTGTGGTGTTATAGGAGCGCTGAAGCAAGGGGACCAAAGACTTAAATAAAATTAACAAACCTTATTTATTAAGTCAGTTTGCTCTCTAATGCCACAGCGCGTTTCGATAGCTCCCCTTATTTCAACTACATTGTTGAAGCCCCCCTTATTTCTATGGGTCCTCACTATTGGCACACCATTTTCTCCTTCCTTTCCATGTAAAATAGCGCTGTCAGAGATTGACAGGGCATTTAACAGGTTAACAAGCCCACTTCACCCACTATTGTTAAATTCACATGATGGCTATTTACATCAGCTGTTAAGTGTAGGGAAAGGTACTGTCTTAGCGTTCAAACCTGCATCAAAGGCAGGAACATGGCATGTGAAGTGTATGTACATCATATATTGTGAAGGAGTTAATCCAAAATGCGAAACTAAGCAAATGTATTCTTTCATCATATTAAAATACAAGCAAAAGATAACAAGATAATTGACATTCCTCTAAGAAGGCTGCACTGATAGGAATGATGGACAGTTTTCTTATATTCAATTTATTTTAAACACTAAACAGTATACAGTATATAATTAAAAGTCAATTTTAGCACAATGCATTTTAAAATTATTCCTACATTTGATTTCAAAATGTAACTAAATAACCATGTTATATACAACGTAATTAGGTTTGTTCTATTCATTAGTCTTATAGCGTTCGGCTAATGAATACAGTGATTACTATGACAGTAGCTTTAATGCCAAGGAATTGTAAATCATGCCTGTAAGTGCCATAAAATCTTACCATCTGTAAGCAAACTGTGAAATATGTTAACAAGTGGATATTTAGTTTTGAATAAAGTTTTCTTCTAATGTCACTTTCAAGTAGAAATGAGTTTTTGGAATTTGATGTGAGTTTAATTTTCTACATGATTTATTACAGTGACCAGATATTTCAAATGTCTTTCCATATATTCTGAATCATATTGTGACTCCTGCAATAAACAGTTCATGGATATTTATGAAATACTATGTAGGAGTAACTATGGGCGAAATACATAAATAAGATAAAGTTACAGCTTGGTGTCTAACAGTGTACTGTATATACAAAGTAGTTTGATAGGTATAAGGGTTACTTTTTAAAAATAAAACTTCTTCAGAGAACAAATGGGTTAAAATATATTTTTGATTCTTGCCTTGAAAATGTAAAGAAATACAATTTTGTATACAATCTATAAAATACATAATGTGATGAATAGAATTTAAAATATTAAGAGCAATAAAAATATACATGAAATGCTATGCTCACACGAGCATCTAATTCGGACAAGTCATATCCGATATTTTATCGGAAAGCACTAAGTTCAATGTTCGTCTAACTGCAGACCTCGAGAGCCGCAAACAGGTCATGTTTTCAGGATCTCCTTAGCATTGCACAGGTGATAATTGAATCACCTGCAATGATGATGATTTCAACCCCTGTGCAATACTAAGGCTGGGTTCCCACTGCGGGATGGTTCCGATCCGTGGCTGTCCGTGTAAACCAGAAAGCCCCGGACTGGTTTTTTGACCCATAGTATACTATGGGGCCGGATAGAATTCAGAATTCTCCCATGTACACAAAAACGCTCCTCTATTTGGCAAAACCCGGATTGCCCCTGATTGTCCCGGATTCACCCGAATCCTCCCGGATGTGGGACAATCCGGCACTCCCTAACATGGGAGCCTATGGGGTCGGATTGCCCCGGTCTGGGAGGATCCAGGTACCGGACCCCTGCGGATGCATGCCGCAGTTGTTTCAGGACCACGGCTGGCTCCCTGCCAGCCACGGTCATGATTCATCAGTGGCGGACGCTGCATGCGGGTGCACACCGGACCGGAGGGCATATTAGCCCTCTAGTTCTGTGTGCTGATCCGGTCCGGGGCTGTCCGGTTCATCCTGACAGCCTCAGATCGGATCTGACCCGCAGTGTGAACCCAGCCTAAGGAAATCCTGAAAACCTGCACTGTTTATGGCACTCAAGCCTGAAGTTCCCTACCCCTGGTCTATGGGGCAGTGCCGATCAATGATTTTTCTCATACTGATTTGGTATGAGAAATAAAACGCAGCATGCTGTGATTAGAAGAGTTAATTGGATGTTTTGCACCCATTCAAGTTAAAATCTTTGGACTGTAGTTGAATGACTTCCAAGTGTAGTCTGATTTCCACAGACTCACAGAATGGAGAAGATGGAGAAATTTTGTTTTCCATCTTCTAATGCAGTGTGCTACAATTCTCTAATATGAGATAATTGGATCACACTAAGCTGACACGCATATCAAACAGATCAGAGTTTGATTACAGTGTCATAATAGTTCCTATTCTCTCACTCTCACAGTTATGTGAGCGCACCCTAATGATATTAAAATTAAAATGTAATACTTGTAATAAATAAAATGCACCAACCATAATTTTAAAGTCTTTGATTATATTGCACGCTGAAGAATAAAGTATATATTTGAATCAAATTTCATGTTACATATTATATTCTATTGAACAAATTGTCATTGTATTAATATAATTATTTTGACTAAAAGGAAGCTTTCTGCTTGTTCATGCTGCTCAAATTGTGGGAAGCATGAACTAGAACCTGTTTACACAATTTAAGTCAGGTATAATTTTCTGTGAAATTTTACTGTGTTTTAGAGTAAAGTTAGCTTGACTGTCTGGCCAGATGGAGACAAGGCCAGTCCAGCTTCACCTTAGGCTGGCATCTCCCTGGATGTCCTCTGATGATTGACAGGCCTCTCTCAATAGCAAGAGACCTGTCAATCACCTGGATTGCATTTGGGAAAAGCTGTCTAGGAATGGGGCATGCTGCATCCTTCCAAGTGCATGTGGTGTCAGTCATTATTGCTGCTTTTAGTGAGTTTTTCTGAATGTATGTCCTTTTTTGTGAATTATTATCTAAGAGTGGCTCCTGAATTGTCTTTGATTATGGTGATTATGGTCCCTGGCAGGATCTTCTAATTATGATATCTCTGAAATGCTTAAGTGTTTCAGAGAAATCAAAACTAAACTTTACAAAAATTAAGAAGGGGTTCCTAATCAACATTTTGATCAAAGTGTATAACCTACTCCCATTTCACAGTGACCTGGGTCACTATGGTATTACATGCAGCAAAGTATGATGACTAATTGCACTGCAATGCAGCACCTGCTACACCATCCTATGGACTCATCAGCACGCAGCAAAGGCCCACCACCAAACAGTGAAGAAACAAGTAAACAGATCACAAAAATAAATCTTCCCATGTAGGGCTAAATTAAAAAAAACATGGGTCTCCATGAGTGGAGTGATGTTACCATGTAAGCATGTAATATAAAATTAATAGTTGCATATTTAACATCATTTTTCAATTAACATATATCTGAATTGCAACATGTATTTATCACCACATTTTTCCCAGTATTACACATTACAATTGACATTCACAATGAATATTATATACTAGATGGTGGCCCGATTCTAAAGAATTGGGTAGTCTAGAATCTATATAGAGTTTATTTAGTAATAGGGGAGTGCTGTGAAATTAATTGTGTGTATACAGGCGGCTCAGTGGTTAGCAGAGTATACGGTGGCTCAGTGGTCAGCAGTGAGTGCGGTGGCTCAGTGGTTAGCAGTGAGTGCGGTGGCTCAGTGGTCAGCAGTGAGTGCGGTGGCTCAGTGGTCAGCAGTGAGTGCGGTGGGTCAGTGGTCAGCAGTGAGTGCGGTGGCTCAGTGGTCAGCAGTGAGTGCGGTGGCTCAGTGGTCAGCAGTGAGTGCGGTGGCTCAGTGGTCAGCAGTGAGTGCGGTGGCTCAGTGGTCAGCAGAGAGTGCGGTGGCTCAGTGGTCAGCAGTGAGTGCAGCACAGGCTGGAGGGGGCAGAGGCTGGAGGGGGAAAGGAGGGAGGAGGCAGAGGAGGCAGAAACTGGAGGGGTTAGAGGAGGGAGGGGTCAGAGGAGGGAGGGGGCGGAGGCTGGGGGGCAGAGGAGAGCGGAGGCTGGGGGGGCAGAGGAGAGCAGAGGCTGGGGGGGCAGAGGAGAGCGGAGGCTGGGGGGGCAGAGGAGAGCGGAGGCTGGGGGGGCAGAGGAGAGCGGAGGCTGGGGGGGCAGAGGAGAGCGGAGGCTGGGGGGGCAGAGGAGAGCGGAGGCTGGGGGGGCAGAGGAGAGCGGAGGCTGAGGGGCAGAGGAGAGCGGAGGCTGGGGGGGCAGAGGAGAGCGGAGGCTGGGGGGGCAGAGGAAGGAGGCTGGGGGGCAGAGGAGAGCGGAGGCTGGGGGGGCAGAGGAGGGGGAAGGCTGGGGGGCAGAGGAGAGGGGGGGTCAGAGGAGAGCGGAGGCTGGGGGTCAGAGGAGAGCGGAGGCTGGGGGGTCAGAGGAGAGCGGAGGCTGGGGGGTCAGAGGAGAGCGGAGGCTGGGGGGTCAGAGGAGAGCGGAGGCTGGGGGGTCAGAGGAGAGCGGAGGCTGGGGGGTCAGAGGAGAGCGGAGGCTGGGGGGGTCAGAGGAGAGCGGAGGCTGGGGGGTCAGAGGAGAGCGGAGGCTGGGGGGTCAGAGGAGAGCGGAAGCTGGGGGGTCAGAGGAGAGCGGAGGCTGGGGGGGCAGAGGAGAGCGGAGGCTGGGGGGGCAGAGGAGAGCGGGGCTGGGGGGGGTCAGAGGAGAGCGGAGGCTGGGGGGTCAGAGGAGAGCGGAGGCTGGGGGGTCAGAGGAGAGCGGGAGGCTGGGGGGTCAGAGGAGAGCGGAGGCTGGGGGGTCAGAGAGAGCGGAGGCGGGGGGTCAGAGGAGAGGAGGCGGGGACGGGGGGTCAGAGGAGAGCGGAGGCTGGGGGGGGCAGAGGAGAGCGGAGGCTGGGGGGGGCAGAGGAGAGCGGAAGCTGGGGGGGCAGAGGAGAGCGGAGGCTGGGGGGGCAGAGGAGAGCGGAGGCTGGGGGGGCAGAGAGCGGAGGCTGGGGGGGCAGAGGATAACGGAGGCTGGAGGGCTGAACACTCACTGGGCTGTTGGCGGTCAGCGGCAAGGCTGGCGGCGGTTCCGGAGGCCGGCCCCGGAGTGTGGGCGGGGCTAGCTCCGTGATGGAGGAGAGTCACCGGGTGTGTGGAGAGAGTGGCAGGACTGGGAGCGGTGCCGGCGGAGGCCGCACACCGGAGTGTGGGCGGGTCCGGGCCGGTTCCCGCATGTTGGTGGGCGCACAGCAGGCTGTGTGCGGAGCCAGTGGCGGGATGGCGGTCCCTGATGGAGAGTGGGCGGTGAGCAGCAGGGCTGTGGGCCGGATGTGGGTGGGCGCAGACGGGGCTCTGTGCAGGGCCGGTGGCGGGATAACGGCGAGTGGTGGCGCTTTAGCGCCCACGGCGAGGCGCTGTGCCATTTTGACAGCGGCTCGCGGTGAGCGCTATGCGCTCACCGCTCGTGGGTCTGGTACTTCCGGTTCCGGTCTTTGACACAGGGCGCAGGCCATCACGGAAGTTGAGCGGATTGGCGGGAAGTGGCCTTCGGTTTTTATATATAAGATATATATATAGCAGTACGATGGTATATGGTGGTAATTAGAGCACATGTATAGCAGCACTATAGTATATGGCGGTAGATTATAGTAAATGTATAGCAGCACTATAGTATATGGCGGTACATTACAGTACATGTATAGCAGCACTATAGTATATGGTGGTACATTATAGCACATGTATAGCAGCACTATGGTATATGGCGGTACATTACAGTACATGTATAGCAGTGCTATGGTATATGGCGGTACATTACAGTACATGTATAGCAGCACTATGGTATATGGCAGTACATTATAGCACATGTATAGCAGCACTCTGGTATATGGCAATACTGCGGTGACCGCGGTCCCCCACTCCTCCTGGCCCCGGTCGTCCACAGTAAAAATAAAAAAATCCTCAGTGAGGATACTCACCTGTCCGGCGGCTCGCTCCGCCTCCGCCTTGTAGGTCCTACAGGCCTTTAGGACCTGTAGTTGCCTGGGCAAGCAATCAGCTGAGGAGGTGAGGGGGGGCAGGATTGTGTTGGGGGGGCAGAATGGAGCGAGTGGGGAAAGAGTATGGAGGCGGGGCAACAGGATGGAGGCGGGGCAAGAGGATGGAGGCGGGGCAACAGGATGGAGGCGGGGCAACAGGATGGAGGCGGGGGGGCAGGATGGAGGCGGGGGGGCAGGATGGAGCGAGCGGGGCAGGATGGAGGCGGGGGAGCAAGAAGAGCGGGGGGCAGGATGGATTGAGCGGGGCAGGATGGAGGCGGAGGAGCAGGATGAAGCCGAAGGGGCAGGATTGAGCAGGATGGAGCGGGAGGAGCAGGATGGAGGCAGATGAGCAGAATGGAGCAAGCGGGGCAGGATGAGTAAGCGTGAGGGCAGGATGGAGGCGGGGGAGCAAGAACAGCGGGGGTGAGGATGGAGCGAGCAGGGCAGGATGGAGCGAGCGGGGCAGGATGGAGCGAGCGGGGCAGGATGGAGCGAGCGGGGCAGGATGGAGCGAGCGGGGCAGGATGGAGCGAGCGGGGCAGGATGGAGCGAGCGGGGCAGGATGGAGTGAGCGGGGCAGGAAGGTGCAAGGGGGGCAGGAAGGTGCAAGGGGGGCAGGATGGTGGGTTGCGGAGCAGGATGGGGTGGCGGAGCAGGATGGAGGGGGCGGAGCAGGATGGAGGGGGCGGAGCAGGATGGAGGGGGCGGAGCAAGATGGAGGGGGCGGAGCAGGATGGAGGGGGCGGGGCAGGATGGAGACGGAGGGGCAGGATGGAGACGGAGGGGCAGGATGGAGACGGAGGGGCAGGATGGAGACGGAGGGGCAGGATGGAGACGGAGGGGCAGGATGGAGGTGAGTGGCGCAGGATGGACAGAGCGAGGCAGGATGGAGAAGGCAGGGCAGGATGGAGGCGGCAGGGCAGGATGGAGATGGCAGGGCAGGATGGTGGTGGGGGAGGGGGGAGGATGTAGGGGGCGGGGCAGGATGTTGGCGGGGGGTGAGGATGGTGGTGGGGGTGCGGGATGGAGTCGGGGGGGCAGGATGGTGTTGGGGGCCAGGATGGATAGGGGGGGCAGGATGGATAGGGGGGGCAGGATGGAGGCGCTCCTCCTGACCCCTTCCGCTCCCCGCGGCACCCGTCCCTCTGGGCCTCCAGTCTCTGCGGCCGCCCTCCCCCCTCCCCTTCATGGTGATAATAAAAATAAAAAAACCTCAGTGAGGATACTTACCCTGCGGCGGCTCGCTCCACCCGTCTTGTAGGTGGCAGGACAGGAGCTGTCGTTGGCTGGGAAACCGATCTGCTGGGGGTGAGTGGGCAAAGCGGGGGTCAGTGGGCAGAGTGGGGGATGAGTGGGAAGAGCAGGGGTTAGTGGGCAGAGTCATTGGGCAGAGCAGGGGTCAGTGGGCATAATCAGTAGTCAGAGCAGGGTCAGTAGGCAGAGCTGGGGTCTGTGGGCAGAGCTGGGGTCAGTGGGCATGGTCAGTAGCCAGAGGGGGGGGGTAGGTAGGCAGAGCAGGGTCAGAGGGCAGAGCGGGGGTGAGTGGGCAGAGTGGGGGGTGAATGGGCAGAGCATGGTCAGTGAGCAGGATTGGGGCATCAGTGGTCAGAGCAGGGTCATAGCGGGGGTCAGTGGTCAGAGCAGGGGTTAATGGGCAGAGTGATTGGGCAGAGCAGGGGTCAGTGGGCACAGTCAGTAGGCAGAGCAGGGGTTAGTGGGAAAAATCAGTGGGTAGAGCAGGGGTGAGTGGGCAGAGCAGGGTTTAGTGGGCATAGCAAGGGTTATTGGGCACAGTCAGTGGGCAGAACAGGGGTTAGTGGGCAGAGCGGCGGTCAGTGGGCACAGTGAGTGGGCAGAGAAGGGTGAGTGGGTAGAGCATGGGTGAGTGGGCACGGTCAGTTGGCAGAGCAGGGGTCAGTGGGCATGGTGAAAGGGCAGAGCAGGGGGTGAGTGAACAGAGGGTGGTCAGTGGGCAGGCCAGGGTGAGTGGTAAAAGCAGGGGCGAGTGGGCAGAGCGGGGGTGAGTGGGCAGAGCGGGAGTAAATGAGCAGAGCAGGGTCAGTAGGCAGTGTGAGGGGTCAGTGGCCAGAGCATGGTCAGTGGGCAGTGTGAGGGGTAAGTGGGCATAGCATGTTCAGTGGGCAGTGTTAGGCGTGAGTGGGCAGTGTGAGGGGTCAGTGGGCAGTGTGAGGGGTCAGTGGGCAGAGCAGGGTCAGTGTGAGGGGTGAGTGGGCAGAGCAGGGTCAGTGGGGTGTGTGAGGGGTCAGTGGGCAGAGCAGGGTGAGTGGGCATTGAGGGGTCAGTGGGCAGAGCATGTTCAGTGGGCAGAGGAGGGTCAGTGGGCAGTGTGAGGGGTCAGTGGGCTGAGCAGGGTGAGTGGGCAGAGCAGGGTCAGTGAGGGGTCAGTGGGCAGAGCAGGGTCAGTGTGAGGGGTCAGTGGGGGGTGAGTAGGCAGAGCAGGATGAGTGGCCAGTGTGAGGGGTCAATGGGGCGAGCAGGGTGAGTGGGCAGAGCATGGTCAGTGGGCATAATGGTGGGTGAGTGGACAGAGAGGGGGTAAGTGAGCAGAGAGGGGGTGAGTGGGCAGAATGTGGGTGAGGGGGCAGAGAGGGGGTGAGTGGGCAGAGTTTGGGGGTGAGTGGTCAGAGTGGGGGTCAGTGGTCAGAGTGGGGGTCAGTGGGCAGAGCAGGGGCAGAGTGGGGGTGAGGGGGGCAGAGGGGGTGAGTGGGCAGAGTTGGGGGGTGAGTGGGCAGAGTTGGGGGGTGAGTGGGCAGAGTTGGGGGGTGAGTGGGCAGAGTTGGGGTCAGTGGTCAGAGTGGGGGTGAGTGGGCAGGGGCAGAGTGGGGGTCAGTGTGCAGAGTGGGGGTGAGGGGGCAAAGAGGGGGTCAGGGGGAAGAGTAGGGGGGTGAGTGGGCAGAGTTTGGGGGTGAGTGGGCAGAGTGAGGGTCAGTGGTCAGAGTGGGGGTGAGTGGGCAGAGCAGGGTCAGGGGCAGAGAGAGGTCAGTGTGCAGAGTGGGGGTGAGGGGGCAGAGAGGGGTTCAGGGGGAAGAGTAGGGGGGTGAGTGGGCAGAGTTTGGGGGTGAGTGGGCAGAGTGGGGGCCAGTGGTCAGAGTGGGGGTCAGTGGGCAGAGTAGGGGCAGAGTGGGGGTCAGTGTGCAGAGTGGGGGTGAGGGGGGCAGAGAGGGGTTCAGGGGGAAGAGTAGGGGGGTGAGTGGGCAGAGTTTGGGGGTGAGTGGGCAGAGTGGGGGCCAGTGGTCAGAGTGGGGGTCAGTGGGCAGAGCAGTGGCAGAGTGGGGGTCAGTGTGCAGAGTGGGGGTGAGTGGGCAGGGTCAGGGGCAGAGTGGGGGTCAGTGGGCAGAGCAGGGGGTGAGGGGGACAGAGGGGGTGAGTGGGCAGAGTTGGGGGGTGAGTGGGCAGAGTTGGGGTCAGTGGTCAGAGTGGGGGTCAGTGGTCAGAGTGGGGGTCAGTGGGCAGAGCAGGGTCAGGGGCAGAGTGGGGGTCAGTGGGCAGAGTGGGGGTGAGGGGGCAGAGTGGGGGTGAGGGGGCAGAGAGGGGGTCAGGGGGAAGAGTAGGGGGGTGAGTGGGCAGAGTTTGGGGGTGAGTGGGCAGAGTGGGGGCGAGTGGTCAGAGTGGGGGTCAGTGGGCAGAGCAGGGGCAGAGTGGGGGTGAGGGGGGCAGAGAGAGGGTGAGGGGGCAGAGTTGGGGGGTGAGTGGTCAGAGTGGGGGTCAGGGGCAGAGAGGGGTTCAGGGGGAAGAGTAGGGGGGTGAGTGGGCAGAGTTTGGGGGTGAGTGGGCAGAGTGGGGGCCAGTGGTCAGAGTGGGGGTCAGTGGGCAGAGCAGGGGCAGAGTGGGGGTCAGTGGGCAGAGTGGGGGTGAGGGGGCAGAGAGGGGGTCAGGGGGAAGAGTAGGGGGGTGAGTGGGCAGAGTTTGGGGGTGAGTGGGCAGAGTGGGGGCCAGTGGTCAGAGTGGGGGTCAGTGGGCAGAGCAGGGGCAGAGTGGGGGTGAGGGGGGCAGAGAGGGGGTAAGTGGTCAGAGTGGGGGTCAGGGGCAGAGTGGGGGTCAGTGGTCAGTGTGGGGGTGGGTGGTCAGAGTGGGGGTCAGGGGCAGAGTGGGGGTCAGTGGTCAGTGTGGGGGTGGGTGGTCAGAGTGGGCGTCAGGGGCAGAGTGGGGGTCAGTGGTCAGTGTGGGGGTGGGTGGTCAGAGTGGGCGTCAGGGGCAGAGTGGGGGTCAGTGGTCAGTGTGGGGGTGGGTGGTCAGAGTGGGGGTCAGGGGCAGAGTGAGGGTCAGTGGTCAGTGTGGGGGTGGGTGGGCAGAGCGGGGGTGAGGAGATCGTGGGTCAGTGTGCAGCGCAGGGGGATGAATAGGCAGAGTAGGTGAGATCGGGACAGGACCTTTGATGACGTCACGGTCATGTGATATGTGACTCCACCCATCATCGTGACGTCATCAGAGGTCCTCAAGCCCCATGAATAGAGATCGTGGCTGGCTGGAGGGAGCTGTGGTAAGAGGCGGGGGGGTGACCGGAGAGTGGGGGGGTGACAGGAGAGTGGGGGGTGACCGGAGAGTGGAGGGCGGCTATGGTGACAGGCAGGGGGGTGATGGGGCAGCGGGGGGAAGTGTTGTGACAGGCGGGGAGCGCGGGCAGTGGAGGATGGCTATGGTGACAGGCAGGGGGGTGATGGGGCAGCGGGGGGAAGTGTTGTGACAGGCGGGGAGCGCGGGCAGTGGAGGATGGCTATGGTGACAGGCAGGGGGGTGATGGGGCAGCAGGGCTGTGGGCCGGATGTGGGTGGGCACAGACGGGGCTCTGTGCAGGGCCGGTGGCTGGGGCTCTGTGGGTCTGGTGCTTCCGGTTCCGGTGTTTGACACAGGAGGGAGGCCATCACGGAAGCGGAAGCGGATTTTGGGCGGAAGTGGCCTTCGGGTTTTATATAATAGATAATTATATCATAATATAAGCTATTATACGGAATAAATTAAATGTCGGCACTCAAAATGTTAAATAGAATGTCACGATATTTGAGAGGCAGAATAACGGGGCACTGATCACTTAAGATCCAAAGTAGCGGTATCAGCAGTGTCAACTGCAGCAGAACCGGGGGTGCACAGTCTTATAACAGCCTGAGAGGTAAAATCACATTGAAGAAAGAGGCACTCACCCGATGATAGTTGTTCCTCAATGGATGACTTTAATCAGCATTAGGGTACAGGGTGCTGGGGAGGGGTTGTCGGAGGTGCAGACGACGGCACCGTTTCGGATCAACTGACCAAGACCAAGACCAGCCGAAGGATCAGTTGATCCAAAACGGTGCCATCGTCTGCACCTCCGACACCCCTCCCCAGCACCCTGTACCCTAATGCTGATTAAAGTCATCCATTGAGGAACAACTATCGCCGGGTGAGTGCCTCTTTCTTCAATGTGATTAAATAGAATGTCAATTATTGGTATAATAAAAGCCAAAGTTACACAAATTGTGTTATTGCATATGAATATAAAATTGCATAAATAAATTTAAATCGTGTGTACATAAACACACTTCAATTTGATACTGTTGTGCATTTAATATTAATGGAGATTTGATTTGGAAGTGCTTCTCTTCTCCTATTTCAAATGAATGGAAGTGAGACAAACTAAAAAACATGTTGCTGACTTACCCTGTGAAACTGCAAGACATTTCAGAGCAATTCAATTGAATCACAGTACCAATAAACTTGAACTCATCTCTCAAAAAACAAGCTATGTCAGGACTCTGAATTCTTTGAGAGGTGTAGTTTCCAAATTGGAGTCACATGTGGAGGGTTTCTGCTGTTTTGGCACCTTAGGGGCTTTGAAAATGCAACATGGTATCAACAATCTATTCCAGACAAATTTACGCTAAAAAAAACATTCAGCACTACTTGCATTCCATTCCTTACCGTGTGCCCTAACAAAAGTTTTCGATCACAGATAGGCTACAGGTGTACTGAGGAGAAAGTGCACATCAAAACGGTGCTGTCTGTTTTCACCTTTTAACGCTTTAAGAATAAAAAATGTGGGTCTTAAGCCGCAAATTATTTTAAAAAAATGGGACGAGGAGAAGAGATCCGGAGTGATAGTAGAGATGCTTCCAAAAAGCATGAGGTGTATTCCACTTACAATAATTTATTAGTATGTTCGTAACAGTAGGAATCAGGGTACAACACGTTTCGGCTTTATAATATAAAATAAGCCTTCCTCAGGTACATATTAGTAGCATATGCAGTCTATGTATGAAGTCAGCATTAAATAGGTCAGTGTAATGGGATTATTTTAGTAGGAGCTCCACATGGTTTTATGCAGCTCCGCTTCTCAGTGAGGTAGGAATGATTAAAACTTGGTAAAACCTTCAGAGATTCAACCCAAATAAAATATGCTATAGTCTCAATAGTTTACATTAATAAAAGTGTATATTAATCCAATACTGATATATTTAAAAAGTCGTGTCCTGAATAAAATTCATGTCTTGAATAAAATGTATTCATGATAAATTACAGAGATAAAAATTGTTTCAGTAATATCACAAATAAAAAATATGACTGAAATCCTAATCTACAACAGATAAAGAAAATAAATATTTTCATATTGAAATATCTAGTTCCACATAGGGTTTTGTGTGGATTATAAAGGCAAAGTTATTAAGGGGTTAATGTTATCAATATTTTATTACCGGTTTAATTTTGTATAGAGTTTGGATTTGGATTAGAGTAAAAGGACCACTGAAGAAATTATTTTTTTTCTTGAAATATTTTCCAGTTTGTCATTTAGCCCAACTGGATGTAGAGATTGTAACCTGTACATCCAGTAGGCTTCCTCACAATTCAGTGTCTGCAAGCGATTTGTAAAATCAATCGGTACGTGTTCTACTTGGGTTATATTTACGTCGATTTTCCTCCCGTGCTTGAAGAGAAAGTGGTGTGACAGGCTGAGCTTTAAAAAGCCTGTCTTCACGTTATATCTGTGTCCATTTAAGCGGGTTCACACCACTTGTGGTGATTTGCTATGCACTCAAGGCTCGTCCATATAGGATGCCATTTACATTGATACAAAATGGTGCAGTGTCCAAATGGGCAGCCCAGTATGATGTCTCTGCACCACAGGATGAATGATTCTCCATTGGGCCCAGCCACAACCCACAAAAAAGATAAAAAAGTGCAAAAAGTTTCTTCTGATAACAAAAACCTTTTTTGTGAGGTATTGGTTAGATGTTTTGGCCAAGACACTGTAAGCTCGTAATCCACGTCAAGGATCCCCACTTCCTGCCAAGTGCTCTGTTGGATTTGTTTTTTGGCTGCATGTGCGAAGTTATTTAATGCTGCCTTTTTTGAGTAGCTTTTGGAGTAGTACTTACGGTTTAATCAAGCTTAAAGGTAATAAAAAAAATGCTGTAAATTTGCAGATATGGGGTAATGTAGAAATAAAGAGGGAGACAGGGAAGGAAGCAGAAAGTTTGTTTAAATAAAAATCATCTTGGAAATTATCATCGAATCCTGTTAACTTCCTATCAGGAGCACATATAGAACCTTCATCGAGATATGGGGTTAGTCTGAGAGCTACAATTTTTCTAAATCTGTCCAGATGCCGCCCTGAAAACACGAGTAATTTTTTTTTTCTAGCAGGGTAGAGCACTCACTCATTGCCAAAGCAGCCCGAGCAGCTTCAGTCACAGTATAATAAGCATCGGCTGTATCCACGCACGGGAATGATTGACAGACGCCTCTGTACTGAGTCATTGCTGAGTCGGCTGGCAGGCAGATTCAAGACATGCTTACTGCCACTGCTCACTGTCAGCTTTGTGGTGAAAGAAGCTGCCCTGGTTGCCCCTCTATTACTAAAAGTCCGAAGTTGCAGGGAGGAGTAAATTTAATTTCTTCCCAGTAGCAGAACTTTCAGTCTGGCAGCTTTAGGACACTATTAACTTGTAGATTAACCGCATATATGCAGGTTATATAATTTTTGACAAGACAGGTTCCCTTTAACTTTTTACCTTACATATTTTAATGAATCTACAGTAATGCTCAATGAAAAACAAAATAATTTATAGGAAAAATATACAAAGAAATACACATTTTTCTCATCAATGTATTAGTATATTATCCTTTTGTGAAAAAATGTCCTTTCTGTTCAAAGAGCCTACTGTAGTAGAGCAAATCATATGATATTAATGGGATATATTTGAGGCAGGTAGATAAAAGCTAACTCTGATGAATTCACAGATTTCTTACCACTTACATCTCACCGAAAAGTATTTATGTGACTGAAGTTCTTTTCAGGTTTCAATGTGAATGAATCATAATCAATGTTATTGGATGAAGCATCTGTCGGAGGTATTGATGTTGAAGTCTAACAGAAACTGTATTTAATATTGTATAAAACAGCTGTAAATCTCTGTCAGTAACACTTGAATAGACAGGCAAGAGAAAACCATTACCCAACCATAATTAATATTCTGAGACAATTAATAACTGCCTGTACAGCCACTCAGTCTCCAAAGGGGGCAAAATACATTAAAATTGACTTTTTTACCTATTCTTGACATAGTGGCTCTCTTCCAGATAAAATTAAAAATGAGACCTTAAGTTTAATCCATCAATGACAGCAACACATACACTGTTTTCTTTTTATTGGATCTATACATGGATGAATTAAAAAAAATGTAAAAATTACAGTATATGCACTCTATTTTTTGGACTATAAGACATAATTTTTACCATGAAATAAACTTGCTAAAAAGTGTGACTCTTATAAACCAGTGACAGCTTCTTATGATTGAAGATAATCCTGACACAGTGTGCTTCCTGATCACTGACAGAACCATGCAGAGGTACGTATGATCTCCTTTAATCTGACATTAATCAGTCTAATAAATGCAGTGCAGAAGAGAAAACCACCACTACATGCACATTATTAAACCTGCATACATGCTGCAGGTCCAGGTCATGTGATCAGGAAGGAATGTGAAAATGTGGTGGTATAAACACAGTATGCAGCAGAGTTATATTATGTGTGTGGCTTGAAGCAGTAGACTACGTGTGCTGTCGTCGCAGAGCTGTGAATATGTAGCAGAGCTGTGAATATGTAACAGAGCTGAATGTATATGTAACAGAGCTGTGAATATGTAGCAGATCTGAGTGTTCATGTAACAAAGCTGTCAGTATGTAGCAGACAGTTGCGGAACTACCCTGGGGGGGAGCCCGTGCTTCCAGCCGCCCGCCGCGACCACGAGTGCCCTAGGAGAGGAGGAAGGACGTGAAGTGAGTGAAGCCTCGCTTCCTGCAGCTGTGCCCGCCCCTCCTCTCCTCTCAACGGCGCTGAACCTGACCGACCACAGGAGGCACCCTAAGGCAAGTGCCACACCAAGTACGCCCGCAAAAGCTCCGTCAGCACCCCCACAAACCACCCCCCCCCCCGGTCATCAACTCTGCACAACAGGAATAATAAAATTTCTGCTAGCACCCCCTCCTCCCTCCCCCACTCCTCACCTATGATTCCTGCACCTGGGCCCGCGGCGATGATGTTACGCCACTGGTAGCAGAGCTGTGTGTGCATTTATAAATATTTAGTGGATTTGTGTATAGCAGTTCTGTGTGTGTATATAAAGCAGAGTTGATTGTACATTTAATGCTCATGCAGAAGAGTTGTGCATATGTTTGTAGCACAGAGAGTAAAAAAAAATTATATGTACTTAAACTTTAAAGCAATATGTGCATAATTAACGTATGCTGCGATGAGACATGAACAATAAATTCCACGGCTTCCTTTCATCATTCATTGTAACGGGTTTGGGCCCTCTGTCTAATGTCATTTAATGAGACTTCATATTAAACGTGCTTTTTCCTTTGGCACTTGTGGAGTTAATGTCAGTCTGCTGCAACAAGCTACACTGTGATGCGAATTATTAGGCAAATGAGTATTTTTATCACATGATACTTTTTATACATGTTGTCCTACTCCAAGCTGTATTGGTTTGGAGCCAACTACCAATTAAGTAAATCAGGTGATTGCATCTCTGTAATGAGGAGGGGTGTGGTGTAATGACATCAACACCCTATATAAGGTGTGCTTAATTATTAGGCAAATGCCTTTCCTTAGGCAAAATGGGTCAGAAGAGAGATTTGAAGGACTCTGAAAGTCCAAAATTGTGAGATGTCTTGCAGAGGGATGTAGCAGTCTTAAAATTGCCAAACTTTTGAATCGATGTTCACTGAACAATCAAGCGTTTCATGGCAAATAGCCAACAGGGTCACAAGAAGCGTGTTGTGGCAAAAAAGGCAAAAATAACTGCCCATAAATTGAGGAAATCAATGTGAAGCTGCCAAGATGCCATTTGCCACTAGTTTTGCCATATTTCAGAGCTGCAACGTTATGGAGTAACAAATATCACAAGGTGTGCTATACTTCTGGGACATGACCAAGTAAGGAAAGGGCTTAAAAACAACCACTTTGAACAAGAAATTATAAGATAAAACGTCAAGACGGACCAAGAAATATATTAAGACTTGATTTTTTTAAAGGTTTTATGGACTGATGAAATAAGAGTGACTCTTGATGGGCCAGATGGATGGGCAGATGCTGGATCAATAAAGACAGAGAGCTCCACTCCGACTCAGATTTCTGCACAGGTGTTGGTCAGGTACTGTATGGGCTGGTATCATAAAAGATGAACTTGTGGGACCTTTTCAGGTGAGGATGGAGTGAAGCTCAACTCCTGGATCTACTGACAGTTCTGGAAGACAACTTCTTCAAACAGTGGTACAGAAGAAGTCGGTATTGTTCAAGAAAAACATGATTTTCATGCAGGACAATGCTCTTCACACAAGCATACAAACTACTCCACAGCGTGGCTGGCCAGTAAAGGTCTACAGGGAGGGAAAACAGTACACCTCTCGGAACAGTGTCTGGGAGGCTGTGGTGGCTGCTGCACGCAATGTTGATCGTAAACAGATCAAGCATCCGACAGATTCATCAGTTAACCATAGTAGAAAACATACTGTTACCAGAGTTGCAATTCCAAAGGGGTTCTGATACTGTGAAGATTCAAGATGCTTTCGCAGAAAAAAAAACACAGATGGACAGTCTTAGTGAAGCCAAATACACTATTTTTCTCAACTGATGTATAAACACAGAAGAATAGAAAAAAATAAAATTCCATGATGTGAACAAATACAGCAAGCCAGACTGTATTTATTTGGGAAAAAAGAGCTTTCTAATGGTATCTGTAGCGTAAGCACACTGTGTTTATCAAGTTGAGTAGAAAATCAAATCTGTGCACAATACCTCTATAATTATAATAATACATCTGTCAGCTCACCACACATTGACTGACTTATGACACTTTGATTTCAGTTGGAATCTAAATCTTATCATCAGCCACATTGCCAATGTTTATACAGTGGGCAGCGTAAATATAATAGTCCTCCATTTGCCATCCTGAAAATACCCAGACATCCAAATTGAAGTCATTGTCACATTAAAAGGTCATCTCTTATTCGCTCCTCTAACAGACTGTGGAATGTCATGTTTCACACCAGGATCCAATGCTGAACACAGTATCTGCTATAATTAGGAATCCACACTCGACTTATAAGAAGTAGCATGTGTTAGATGACAGCATGAACAGTTTTTGGCAAACAATTTCTTTCACAAATAATATCATTACAGATGAATCATCATTTAAATGAATGCTCACAGCTGCACAAAAAGATGCCACTGAATGAAGACTGATTACATTAGATCAGTTTTCTGCCTCTCAACAACTGTCTGGTTGACTTTACAAATGTCATATGTGTGGTATTTCGGTAACCAGAGTAAAGGATTTTAATGAAGACAATAAGCAATTTATCATAGTGTCAGGGTCAGAGTAGCTAAAAATCACTTGCCTATACTTGTTTTTCAGTGTACAAGACAGATAAATTTATCATTCTCAATTTTTATAATGAAACATGTAAGTGAAGGAGAACACATTGCTCAAGTTCAACAAGAGTAAGTCAACTTTTATTCCATTTAGTGCTAAACAGCAGAAATAAAGGAGAAGCTCTTCATTGGGTAAGATGTCTGAGATTAAATCTAATGTAAGCTTAAATTGATACCAATTAGTGCACTCACCTGGGGAAGTTATGTTCATGACACAACACATGAATATCTGCAGTATTGTACCCCTCAAGCATTTTGTGACATAAACAAGCAGTAGATGCAAATCCATAGAATAAAATACAGGAGTCCTGGACGCTGCTGACTAAAGCAGGCTCCATTCAGATATCTGTATTTCACAACCATGTTCTATCCATCCTTCATACTCAAAGAACAAGGATCAATTATAGTGATGAGTGAGTAGCGATATACTCGGCTGCGGGAGATTCATTGCGAGTCGTTTTTAATTCTCGTGTATTAGTCCGAATATCCAATGTTAGTCAATTAGTGATAGGCTCCACTCACATTCTGCCATAAAACAAGCATTTCCGTGACTGGGCTCGAGGGTGGGCTTTTTCGCGTTATCACTGCATACAACACATTGCTGTACCCCACAGTGAGATCTTTTCAAGTGGCTCTTACTGGAGTGCCAACTGCCTTGTGTACTGAAGGGAGCTGGCAATTTTAGTCATATTGCTCAAGATCAACACGTCACTCACGAGCACCAGCAATACTTGCCCAATAATGAGAATCATGAATACTGTACTATGCATGCGATTAACGAATACCAAGGAACACACTTGCTGATCACTAGTTCTGACCCAAAGTCAGATTACAGTATCACTAGTAAAGCCAGATCAGAGGGGTAGGCATTTTTCAATTCGAGCTTGAAGAGATACTTATGAACACAGTGCTGAACCCTGAATAAAAATCACCCATTCAAGTATTTGGGTCCTTAAAAATCACAGATAGCAGATGACATCTACGTTAGGGATGAGCGAGTACTCGGGCTACTCGCTACTCAGTGAGTTTTCTTTTGATTACTCATTAGGAGTAGGGATGAGCGAGTCCTAAATTACTCGGAATCGCTAGACCCGCACGAGTCCGAGCCCAGGACTCGCTACTCGTTGCGAGTCTAGCGAGTCCAATGTTAATGAATAGGGAACCGAGTAATAACGAATAATGCTATTTCCAAATCGCTGATGTGTCTCTGAAAGTGTGCGAGTCCAAACTCGCAGGTTTTTCTCTTATTTGGAGCCGAGCTGCAGGCAGGACACCGTACAGCAACGCACTGGCACAGGAAAAAATTGTTTAGTACGCAGAACCAGGCACTGTTAGGGCTCCTTCACATTTGCGTATGGTAACGCAGCGTATGCTGCGTTCCCATACGCATCCAAACGCATGCGCACTGCGTTCCTATGTTTAACATAGGAACGCATAGTGCCTGCGTTTGGCAGCGTTTGCTGCGTTCGGGTGCGGATGCGGACGATATCTGCTCTCTTCAGGGTCCAGCGTCCGCACCCGGGACGCAGCATGTTGCATTTTTTTGGGCGCTCGGGGACCTTGGAAGATCAGCAAGCGTCCCCAAGCGCACAAAACCTGCATTGTCTTCAATGGGTCCGCAGTGTTCTGCGCTTGACAGCGCAGGAGAACGCTGCGGACCCATTGAAAAATCTCCCGGTGGCCGCCGGTGATGTCACAGGAGCTCACCGACGGCCACCGGGAGATCAGCTCAGCCTCTGCTTCTTCTCTTCTTCTTCCCTTCTTCTTGTCTTCTTCCCCGCCGGCGGTAATCTCCTAGCGATGTCGGCGGGGAGAACAGCTGATTTGACAGCTGTTTGAATCTTCCCGCGCCGACATCTCCTCTCGGTGTCGGCGCGGGAAGATTCAAACAGCTGTCAAATCAGCTGTTCTCCCCCGCCGACAGTCCCGGAGCTTACCGGCGGCCGGGGGGCGGAGATCTCCGGCGCTGATCTCCGCCCCGGCCCGCCCCCGGACAAAGCCGATTGGCGTGGCCGGGCTCCCTAGTGATGTGTCCGCAGGCGGACATTATCCGCTGCAGACACATCAAAAGACCATGCTTTTGACAGCGTTTGTGTCTGCATGCCATCAGCATGCAGACACAAACGCAAATGTGAAGGTAGCCTTAGGCTGCGGTGCTGGCTGCGTGCAAGTTTACAAGTACCGTGCGAGCTGCAGGCAGGACACCGTACAGCAACGCACTGGCACAGGAAAAAATTGTTTAGTACGCAGAACCAGGCACTGTTAGGCTGCGGTGCTGGCTGCGTGCAAGTTTACAAGTACCGTGCGAGCTGCAGGCAGGACACCGTACAGCAACGCACTGGCACAGGAAAAAATTGTTTAGTACGCAGAACCAGGCACTGTTAGGCTGCGGTGCTGGCTGCGTGCAAGTTTACAAGTACCGTGCGAGCTGCAGGCAGGACACCGTACAGCAACGCACTGGCACAGGAAAAAATTGTTTAGTACGCAGAACCAGGCACTGTTAGGCTGCGGTGCTGGCTGCGTGCAAGTTTACAAGTACCGTGCGAGCTGCAGGCAGGACACCGTACAGCAACGCACTGGCACAGGAAATGTTTTGTGGAAAAATGGCACCAAAATTATTTGGTAGACTAGTGCCAAAAATAAGAAAAAGCTTAGGATTACAGCTCTGCGGAAAGCTGGGTGAACTAAGCTCTGAGGATGGTGCTGGATTCACTGTAAGGCTGCTCCTATCTCCCCTTCCTTACAGTCCTGTACAGCAATCCTCCGTCCTGGTAGTTCTGAAAAGAACTTTTGGGTTATGTGTGAGGAATCTTGACTCCTACACTCCGTCCTGTTAGTTCTGAAAAGAACTTTTGGGTTATATGTGACTCCTACACTGCCTAACTGTCCCTAGATCTGCTCCAAGTCTCCCTGCACTAGGTCAGCTCTTCTCAGGAATGTGCCCAAAATGGCGGGGGCAAGCCTTATATACTGCCTTGCCTGTCATAGATGACATAGGCATCACGATGGACAGCAGCCAATCATAGTCCTGACACAACCAAAGCTGCTATGGCATTACTGACTATGATTGGCTAAGATGCTTGTCCTTCTTCACAAGTTTTCTGACCTAACACGCAATGCTGACTAGTAACATAAAAGATTCTGGATTCGCGAGTCCCGAATAGAGAATACAGGACTCGGAATCGCAGACTCGCTAGGATTCGGACTCGTAGACTCGCTCAGACTCGCTGCTGTTTGGGGAGATTCAAGCTATATAGTGATGTGATAGAGCGAGTCTAGCGAGTCTAGCGAGTGAGATAAAGTAAACTCTGACAAAACTAAGATTGCCATTGACTTGCATTGGACTCGTTACTGAGCGAGTATTCGCTAAAAGACTCGCCGATTACCGAGTCCAGCGAGTCCCTTAAGAATCGCCGAGTAACGAGTCCTAGCGAGTAGACTCGCTCATCCCTAATTAGGAGCAGCGAGTAGTACATTCACTTTCACAGTGTATCTGCATACACTGTGAAAGTGAAATAAAAGTTAATAAAAGGTGTTAAAATTTAAAAATAACATACTCACCTATGCGACGGCTTTCCCGGGACCCGAAAAGAACACATCCGATGGCCTGCAAGGACCTTAAGTCTGATGGCCAATCAGATGGCCGGTAGCAATCAGGTGGTGTGTGACATCACACATCACCTGATCACTACTGGCCATCTGATTGGTCATCAGACTTAAGGTACCATCACACACGGCAATATTGCTTGCAATTTCACGGGTAATTTGCTGGTTGCAGTGAAATCATGGACACATTGTTCTATTTTGTTGCCGTGTACAAATGGAACAATTTGTCCATGATTTCACAGTAACCAGAAAATTGCCAGTGAAATTGCTAGCAAAATTGCCGCGTGTGACGGTACCTTTAAGGTCATGGCAGGCCATCGATGTGTTAGAACATCTGATGGCCAATCAGATGGCCGGTAGCGATCAGGTGGTGTGCGATGTCATATACCACCTTATCGCTACCGGTCATCTGATTGGCCATCAGACTTAAGGTCTTGGCAGACCATCGGATGTGTTCTTTTTGAGTCCGGGGACAGCTGTCGGATAGGTGAGTATGTTATTTTTTTTTATTTTGAACACCTTTTGTTAACTTTTATTTCACTTTTGCAGTGTATATAGATACACTGCGAAAGTACTCGCATTTCCCATTGACTTACATTGGACTAGCTATTCGTAACGAGTACCCGAGTATTAGGACCTACTTTAGATGTGCAACGCTGGTCTTGGTACCTTGGAAGATTGCTATGAGGAGAACCCGGTCAGATACTACTAGGTGTTAGTTAACACAGCTTGAATCTCTTTTTTTGGACCAAAACCATAGACTTGATGGGGAATGTCTTATCTGAAATAGGGATGAGACTGTGGCATACTGTGCTAGCACAATACTGCCAAACACACCGGAGCTCAGATGTGGACTAGGCCAAAGACTTTGCTGAGGGAAGGATAGGCATGCAGGTTTGTGGCAAAAGGTGAAACAAAAATGCTGCAAAAATGCATAAAAATATGCAGCCTCAGCAAATACCCATAGGTAGGTTTTATACATGAGTTTTATTGGTAAATGTGCTATTTATTATTTTTTGGAATATCTTATAGTCCCATTATAATCAATGTGCATTTTTACATGTCCTTTGTTTTTCAGACTGATTGTCGACAAACAAAAAATATCACTCTTTAATCAACGCCAGGAATGAAATTCCTCAATGCAAGTCAATCGCCTTTTGAAAAAAAAGGATTTAAGATTAATGTAATCCATGTGCTTTCAGAATGTTACTGCTTAATGAGTAGAAAAAAACTTTAAAAAAATGTATACATCAAAAATAGATACAAAAAAGATTGTAAAAACTGACATATGGACCAAAGATGGCTCCAGCACACTGTAAAAAAAATTGACAGTTTTTGATACATGAGAAAAAAACTGACCTAAATTAAAGGGGTTGTCCTGGCTTTTTATAAAATCTCAGTGCGCATCTAGAATGCAGAATGCTGACAGTTTATAATTTATCCCCTGTCAGCATTTTGCAGAGTTACCTAGATATCACTATGAGGTGAAATAAAGTGTCCACTTCACTGTTTGAAGGAGTGCTGCCTGGTTTTTTGGATTATTTGGGGTTTGGAGGAGATGACCAGGGGGTGTGTTTGTTTAGGAGCTTGAATGTAAATGTCATAACTGATCATTTACATCCACTCTCTAACAAGCGTGCCTCACACTGTAACAATCCCCTCCATCTCAGTATGCCCGCAACCCCAGTCTCAGTATGTCTGCCCCTGCCAGTCCCAGTATACACAGGGATTCCACATTCAATTATCCTATGTAATCTTTGATAGAACTGCCGAATTTCACTGAGAACGGTCATCTTCATTTCTGAGACACTGTGATTAATCTGCAGCTCTAAAGAGATGATCGCTCTCAGTGTTGTGGTGTGTGCGCTCACCTCCCCCTGTACCAGCGCTGATGGGATATGATGAAGCGTGCTTATGCCTCACAGCCACCCTCTGTGCACAGAAGGGGTGGGGCAGGATGGGCGGCTGTGAGGTATTAGCAATCTTCATCATAGCACAACAGCTATGGCACAGGAGAGGTGAGCGCACACACTGCAGGAACTGAGGGCAGTGGAGTGTGGAATGGTCAGGCATCATTGTGACTGGTGTGGCCGGGCATACTGAAACTGGGCGGGCAGGCATGCTTGGGACCGGAGCGGCTGGGCATACTGAAACTGAGGTGGCTGGGCATACTGAGACTGGGGGGAAGGGCATGCTTGTAAGTGGAGTGCTGGGCATACTGACACTAGGGTGGTAATTGGACTGGAGTGGCTGGGCATACTGGAACTGGGGAGGCCGGGCATACTGAGACTGGGGGGGTGAGCATGCTTGGTAGTGGAGTGGCCCGGCATATTGAGACTGGGGAGCAGGCATGCTGAGATAGGGGTGGGCATGTTTGGGACTGGAGATGGACATGCCTGAGATTGGGGGGGTGCAGGCATGATTGAGACTGGGGGGATGGGCATACTGAGACTGGGGGGCAGTCATACTTGGGACTAGGGAGGGCTTGTTAGTTTGTGTGGGACTTGTTGCTTTGTGGGAAGGGCTTGCTGCAATCTGGGACATGTTTGTAGGAGAGTGAGTGTGAATGACCAGTTATGATGTTTATACTCAAGCTCCAAAACAAACACCCCACCCCGGTCGGTCTCCTGCAGATGCAAAATTGTGATATCTAGTAAACCCTGCAAAATGCTGACGGGGGTAAATTATAAATTGTCAGCATTCTGCAGCATAGATATACACTGAGATATTATAAAAAGCCCTTAAATGAGCAGCATGATAGCTCAGTGTTTAGCAACTTAGCACTGGGGTCCTAGGTTCAAATCCCACCAAGGAAAACATCTGCATGGAGTTTGAATGTTCTCCCCGTGTTGCATGGGTTTCCTCCAGGCACTCTGGCTACCTCCCACATTTGAAATACATACTGATAGGATGCTTAGATTGTGAGCCCCAATAAGGACAGTATTGCAAATGTATGTAAATTGTTATGGAATTAATAGTGCTATATAAATGAATAAATATTATTCTCAAGGTAAGGCGTTGTTCAAACTTTCTTTATTTGCCTATTTATCCATTCTGTGTTTTTAATGGACAGAAAATGTACTCATTTTAGTCTTGGTGCTTTTCACATGTCCGTGTTATTTTTATTCACTGGCATGCTCAAAAAAAATTCAAGAAGACGTTCATTTTTTATCCAAGTCACGGATAAAAATCACTCATGAAAATCACAGATAGCACAAGAAAACAATCCATGTGCAATCTGTATTCTGTTTTTAACATTGTAATAGGTAGCAAAAACCAATGAATAAAATTACATACTGTACATATGAGAAAAATTTAATGTTGAAATGAGGTTAAATCAGTAAAAATCATGGATAGGACTCTTATGTGAAAGACATCTGAATAAAGGGGCCGTCACACGCTACGATTTTGTGAACGGTGTCACCTACGATCTCAGGGGTGCACGCATGTGGACAACACTTTAGTGAGGTGTCACACATATATATATCGTTCATGATGCAGCAACGATGTTGTGTGCAGGTATCGTTCGCACAACCAGCGAACGATGCTTGTCAATGTTGTGAATAGGCGAAATCGTTAAGGAGATCAGTTATGGCGGTGTCACACAGAACGATACAAGCAGATTGCATGATCTGATTTGGGGTCCGGTTCTCAAATCTGTGATGAACGATAAGACCTCTTATCGCTTGTAAGATCGACATGTCACACGCAACTACGTTGTTAGAGCGACTGAAATCCCCTGACGTTTCAGCAATATCATTACTGATATCGTAGCGTGTGACGGCCCCTTAAGGCCGATCACTAATACCTTTTATTTATTTTCATTTGTAAAAAACAGGTAGGTAAATTCATATGACAGAACACAAAGGAAAATAAATTAACATACAAAAGTGAATGTAACAGATACCGCTACAGTATTTCTGAAGTTTATGTGAAAAAAAAATGAATAGGAATAGTTGTTTAAAGAAGTTGTCCACAACTTTCACATTGAACTATCCTTAAGATAAATCATTAATGTCTGATCAGCTGGGGTTTAACCCTCACCAATCAGCTGCTCTTAGCACTGACAGCAGGAGCAGATGGCCAGAACCGGTCAGTTCTATAGAGCTTGCCTATCTTCTGTTAGTGGTCAAGGCCTAGTACTACAGATTAATCCTAGTGTTGATTTAAACAGGAAGCAGATAGGCTATCAGACCCCGGCCAATCAGACATTGATGATTAATCTTATGGATAGTTTATCAATGTGAAAGTAGTGGACAACCTCTTTAAAAGGAATCTGTCAGCAGGTTTTTGATACCTCATCTGACAGCAACATAATGTAGGCAAAGAAACTCTAAATCCCACAATGTTTTACATGATTGGGAATAAAGAGAAGTTCTCCAGCTTTTTATTTTTCTTCAGTTAAAAAAGATCAGCAAGTTACAGGTAACATGTACCCCAGTGAGGGGAGAGTGGAAATCCCATGCGTTGGTTTTTATAATACCAATTCTTCTGTCTTCGCTGGAGAACTTCTCTTTTTCCCCAATCTTGGATTTCCCGTCTGTACCAGGGCGACTCCGAGCAAGGGTGTGGATCCTGTTTTCTGAATACTACAGGGGTGAGCTGAATATTTTTTTTCCTTTTACTACAGACACTGTTTTACATAGATTACGGCTGAAGCTATTCTGACATTATCAAAGCAATTAGTTTCAGGAACATAACAAAGTTGAGATCTCTGTCGCCACCCACACCAGGCTCTTAATAAGGATTGTTCATTGACTGTCAAGTGTCAATCACAGCAGTGGGTGTGTTAGACTGCCATTTAACTGACAGAGTAGTCCTATAATACTAATCACAGATTAATAAAGCTTTAAGATGATAAAAACAATTGCACGTAGCCTAATAAGAGAGGCACAGTTGCTTTTTCTCTTTTATCCCTTACAGCATGCTCTCCTCAGATTATAAAGCAAAAACTCACTGACAGATTCTTTTTAAGTCTACAATTCTATTAAAACTGGTGTATATGTAAGATAAAAGAACATGATATCAGAAGTATTTTGTGATCATTCAAATATTTTGGCTTTTTTCCTTTGTATTTAATTGGTATCTTTTTTTATTAGATTCCATTCTCAATGAATATCTCTTTAGCATTGCTGCAAGACCTTTTATAATCTTTGTATTTGGTCATTATAACCCACTACAGGACATTTTGATTTAAAATGTTGAAATTCATTCATGTTGTATGTACAATAAATGATCTATCAAATGTATTAAAAATGGCCAGGCAGCACCAGGCAGTAAACTTACATTTATTAATGGCGGAGCACATTGAAGTTCTTCCTTCTTTTTCATAGTCATCAAATGTTCACCTTAGCATTATTGCGACTCATTTTCAGCAAATTAATTCCAAAATATTTTAATCTGCGGTCTACTGCATGACAAAAGTCTGTTGCTACCAGAAAACCATCAGCAATCATATTGCCAGCTACTGAATTATCTATTTTTTATATTGTAGTGGTATTTCACAATTCTGAACTTCAATTTGAAATTCTTAATAGTAAATTACCATTTTAATTTTCCCATAACCCTGGTTTATTAATAATTTAAATAAGCATTGCTTAACATAGATATAATACAGGTGCATCTCAATGGATTAGAACATTTCAGTAATTTCAATACATAAAGTGAAACACATATATTATATCGTCATTACAAACAGAGTGATCTATTTCAAGTGTTTATTTTGGTTAATGTTGATGATTATGGCTTACCGCAAATGAAAACCCAAAGGCTATTATCTCAGAAAATTAAAGTAGGGGGGATGAAGGGTCTGAGAGATAAATATTACCTAAATAGGTATCAGAGACTCCCTTGTGTGGTTGTGAGAGTCACAACCACTATCAAAGCATATCACGTCTTCTGCAGGCCCCAGCATGGTGCATATAGAGTAGGGAGGATGAAGGGTTAAAAACCAAGCTGCCGAATTCCACAAGACATCAAAGGATGAATATTATATTGATTTTTTAGTCAATGAGCTTCAGGGCTCCATGTCTCCTTCCTCAGGATAAATTAATATCATATTGCCATGTTTCAGGGCGTTTGACGGAGTGACTAATAAATCAATATTATCTTCACCCTTTGGTTTCTCATGGAATACAGCAGCATGTTTTTCAACCCTTCATCCTCCCTATTTTAATTTTCTGAGTTAATGACCTTTGGGTTTTCATTACACAAAAGATTAAAGTGCTCCCATAGGGAGAGCCTCGTGATCTAATGGGGCAAATTAAACTAACCCTTTGGGTTTTCATTTGCTGTAAGCCATAATCATCAACATTTACCGAAATAAACACTTGAAATATATTACTCTGTAATGGCTCTATATAACATAATTTTGTATGTGGCCCCTTCTCATGTACAGCACCATGGAATTAATGGTGCTATATAAATAAATAAATAAATAATAATAATAATAATAATAATAATAATATATGCATTTCACTTTTTTTACTGAAATAATGAAAAAAAATTGACTTTTTAATGATATACTAATTCATTGAGATGCACCTGTATGTCTCAATTCTCCTATTTACGCCATACATTGTCAGTTCTTAGGAAGAGGGGTAAGCCTATGTCAGACTCCTCTGGTGGTGGCTTAACTCCCAAAGATCCAAAAAAGTAATGCAGATGAAATTCCTTCATCCTCTTTTTATTTTCTCCCGACACCTGTCATTGTTTGGAACCTGCTTTAACTTGTAGTCTAGTTCACAAATAAACAAGCAGTTTTCATCAAGATTCACGCCATTTTTCGGTTATATTCATTGTTACACTCTTGTGACACACCAGAACAATTACCGTATATACTCGTGTATAAGCCGACCCGTGTATAAGCCGACCCCCCTACTTTTGCCCCCAAAACCTGGGAAAACCTATTGACTCGTGTATAAGCCCGAGGGTGGACTCCAGCACAGGTATACAGCCCCCAGCAGTGTGGTATAAGGCCCCCCAATGGTAGTATACAGCAGCCTCCCCAGTGGTAGTATACAGCAGCAGCCCCAGTGGTATATACAGCAGCAGCTCCAGTAGTTAGTATACAGCAGCCCCAGAGGTATATACAGCCCCAGTGGTAGTATACAGCATCCCCAGAGGTATATACAGCCCCAGTGGTAGTATACAGCATCCCACAGGTAGTATACAGCAGCCCCAGAGGTAGTATACAGCAGCCCCAGAGGTAGTATACAGCCGCCCCAGAGGTAGTATACAGCAGCCCCAAAGGTATATACAGCAGTCCCAGTGGTAGTATACAGCAGCCCCACAGGTATATACAGCCCCAGTGGTAGTATACAGCAGCCCCACAGGTATATACAGCCCCAGTGATAGTATACAGCAGCCCCACAGGTATATACAGCCCCAGTGGTAGTATACAGCAGCCCCACAGGTATATCAGCCCCAGTGGTAGTATACAGCAGCCCCAGAGGAATATACAGCCCCAGTGGTAGTATACAGCAGCCCCAGAGGTATATACAGCCCCAGTGGTAGTATACAGCAGCCCCAGAGGTATATACAGCCCCAGTGATAGTATAAAGCCCCAGAGGTATATACAGCCCCAGTGGTAGTATACAGCAGCCCCACAGTATATACAGCCCCAGTAGTTTAGTATACAGCAGCCCCACAGGTATATACAGCCCCAGTGGTAGTATACAGCAGCCCCACAGGTATATACAGCCCCAGTGTAGTATACAGCAGCCCCACAGGTATATACAGCCCCAGTGGTAGTATATAGCAGCCCCAGTGGTATATACAGCCCCAGTGGTAGTATACAGCAGCCCCAGAGGTATATACAGCCCCAGTGTAGTATCCAGCAGGCCCAGTGGTAGTATGCAGCCCCCCCTCCTTAATATGCGTCCCCCAGTATTAATAAACAGCCCCCCCCTCCTTATCATGTCCCCCCCCGGCTGCGGCAGCTGTTAAAATAACAAACACTTTATACATCACCTTCCGACGCAGCTCTCAGCTCCTCCGGTCCTCAGCGTCTCCGCTCGCGGCTTCTTCTTCCATGATGTGCCGGCTTGTGACCGCGCGCAGGAAATGACGTCATCTCCTGCGCCCGGTCACATGACACCGGCACAACAAGGAAGAAGAAGCCGCGAGCGGAGACGCTGAGGACCGGAGGAGCGGAGTAGCTGCGTCGGAAGGTGATGTATAAAGTGTTTGTTATTTTAACAGCTGCCGCAGCCGGGGGGGACATGATAAGGAGGGGGGGCTGTTTATTAATACTGGGGGACGCATATTAAGGAGGGGGGGCTGTGTAGTGCAATATGCACGGCATCCCCCCGCCGCTGATGGACAGGGGGATGCCGTGCATATTCATTGCACTAATGAGGCGACCCCACGTGACCGCCTGCGGTCACCGCGGCCCCCTCCTGCCTCCTCCAGCCCCCGGTCACAGCTCCCCCCCCCACAGCATACCGTATGACCCGTGTATAAGCCGAGGGGGGGACTTTTCAGCCCAATTTTTGGGCTGAAAAACTCGGCTTATACACGAGTATATACGGTACATTTAAATATATCCTTATCCCTTATGACTTTTTCATACGGTAGCATTTAGGTCAGGATTTTGTGTCAGTTGTAAGCCAAACCTTTGTTGTTGTTTTTTAACTATGGCCAGGGTCACATTTGCTTTTTGACCCTGGCCTGCCGGAATCCGGTTTTAACTGAGAACTTTTTCCAGCCCCGCATAGCGTTACCGCTATGCTGTGCTGGAAAACGCAGTCCCTAGTTACCCGATGTGTACCTTAATGACCTGTCACACAGGCAGCGGCTTGGAGTGCGCTTTACAGCGCCGCACAGGAAACGCTGTCTGCAACGGTTTCCTGTGCGGCGCTGTAAAGCGCACTTCGAGCCTCTGCCTGTGTGACAGGTCGTTAAGGTACACATCGGGTAACTAGGGACTGCGTTTTCCAGCACCGCATAGCGGTAACGCTATGCGGCGCTGGAAAAAGTTCTCAGTTAAAACCGGATTCCGGCAGGCCAGGGTCAAAACGCAAATGTGACCCTGGCCTATTACTAGTTTTAGTTAACAAATTCTGATGAAAATATTGACTAAAATATTGCCGCCATGTAACAGTTGCCTAGAGCTGGAATTAAAGATGAGCAAATCTTTTGGAGTTTAAATTTATAACCTTCACTCATTTTTTCCCCAAAATTTGAATAATGGTGAATGCATTCTCTGTAAATTTCAATAACGCAAAGCTTTGTATTGGCTGGAAAAGTTACACTCTGGGATATCCAAGTAATGCTCTGAACCCTATCTGAGTTCTTTATTGCAAAAATGAAATTAGTACAGTGGTGAACTAATCTGCCCACCTTTGCAGTGTGTGAAGAATGAAAAAAAATGTGGTTATTAAGGTAGTGAACTACAGTATATCACAGGTCAATCAGTTCACAATCAGACTGACTATGCAGGTACAGGACCTCTCTATGTCTAGGGTCACACATGGCAATCAATGTTTGTAAGTGTTTTCCATGACCAATCCGTTTTTCCTAGGCTGCATTTTGTGCCTCCTGTGTCCCTGGACGTTTTTTGGACTTAGTCATTTTTTTTAAAAACGCATATGCGTTAACACATGTGTTATCTGATGGTACCTATATGTACCATGCGTTAACGCATGCGTTTCCCATAGAGCCCCATGTTAAAGCAATGCATGTGTTTTTTTTACTGCACCCAAAAACGCTGCTAGCAGCGTTTGTTGGATGCTGAACAAAAAGGCATGCGTCTTTGAAAAAACACACTGACACGTAAGTCCAGGATCCGTTAATTGATATGCGTTTTTGGACTTAGAAAATAAAAGTCCAAAAAACGGATCTAGGGCAAAACGGATGGAATGGAATGTGCCGATCACTTGAATAATTTTGTTGTTATGCACAGACTGAGAATTCCACTCCCTTTCTAATGTTTTTTCAGTGCTGCAGTAGTACACGACAATTAGATTTAGGCTTTTCTTTATTTCTTCTCCTGTTTCCATGCCTGAAATAGCTTTCCCTGCCCAATCTTTTATAGTCCCTGTGATAGCCCCTCTTGATTGGCTGTTCTAGAACATGTGATAGCTACAAAGCATTTTGAGAAGGCTCACATGGCTGCACCTGAGACCACTTTTTGGCTGATGCAATCTTCAGCAGTGTATGAAACGGTGGAAGATATTTGATTTTTCTGATCTTCACAAATCTAATAGTAACTTGTTTGGATTCACTGTGACCTGAACATTTTGGGAAACTCAACTTAATTTAATCTCCTGTTGATCTGTTCCTCTTTAGATGGAACACCACATAGGGCCACTTTACACACACCAACTTATCTGTCCAACTTCTGAACAACTTACTGGTTGCAGTGAAATCATGGACATATTGCTCCATTTTGTGGCTGTGTACAAATGGAACAATGTGTCCATGATTTCACTGCAACCAGTAAGTTGGTCAGAAGTTGGACAGATAAGTTGGTGTGTGTAAAGTGGCCCATACAGTTTTTGTGATTTTATTATGCAGTTTTTTTTTACCCAAACCTAGAAGTGGATGCAAAGGGCTAAATAAAATACTGATATAACACCACTTTTTTGTGTTCACTAGTATGTTTTGTTCACAAATTGCACCACACCTACCAGAAAAACTAAGCACATGATCAAAGTTGGTATAGCTTTCGGTTCTGACTTGGAATGAGCGAGTAGTGAAATACTTGGATTCAGGAGATTCGAAGTGAGTAGTTTTTAATACTCCCGTATTTCCGTATTCATCCGAATAACGAGTCCAATGTTCTGCCTACACACAGCCGGCCATAAAATGAGCATTTCCAGGACATGGTAGGAGGGTGTACTTTTTTGCATTTTCATTGCATACAACACCTTGCTGTACCCCCAGTGAACGTCTACCACTCAATCTGCTCTCACTGGGGTGATGACTCCCTTTGGGTACTGAAGGGAGCTGGTAATTTGTGTCAAGATCATTGCTCAAGATCAACACATCACTCATGAGCACCGGCGATTCTCGCCAGATAACCAGTATCACAAATACTGTACTATCCGTGCAAGTAATGAATAGTAACGAACACACTTGCTCATCACTAGTCCTCACCCAAAGTCAGACTACAGTATCATTAGTAAAGCCAGATCAGAGGGGTGGGCTTTTCTCAATTTGAGCTCGAAGATATACATATGCACATAGTTTTTTTCCATAGCCAAGACCCTATAAAAGAAGGAAATGCCAAAAAATGGAAATAATCAAATTATTTGAATATCCAAGTATGAAACAAAAATGCACAAAAATTTTCAGACACAATACTAGGTTAATACTAGCATTGAGTATTATGTCTGCATATTTTTGGGGATTTTGTTTCCATAAGCAGTCCAACCTAAAACTTTATATGCATAAAAACTAGTTGAACTGATACAATACACAACTTAATTGAATCAACCTAATTAACCTCTGTACGCTATAAAGATGATTAATATGTAATTAGACTTTATCACACATCTGAAAATAAAAGTCTAAATTTGAATGTTTTACATTAAGATGGAAGACGTTTTCCACTATGAGCCCGATTCAGAAGAAATCACGACTTGATGATTTCTGAGTCAAATGAGTGCAGAGATCAATTTTAGCACTTGTGATTCTCATTCTGTACTGGCATAAAATGGTTGGAGTACGGAAGGTGTTAAATACAAGTTTTCAGAATTTTTCAATATACTATTACATTAGATTTAAAGGGATCCTGTCACCACCAAAACACTTCAAACCTATTAAAAGCTGTCCCTACAGCATAGTAACACTTACCCTACACTCCTTTTACCTCCTAAAAGCACCAAGTGAAATAGGAGAAAAATGTTATTATAGTACCTCATTATGGATGATAATGAGTGACTATGCTATTCATAGTCACTCATCCAGGCTCTCCCACTGCATGATATCACGCCTCCATAGGCGTGATCTTGGAATCTGATTAAAATGCGCGCCTCCCCGCCGCTCTCTGTGTCTCGGCTGGCCTGTAGTGGGGCTCGGTGACGCGATACGTGTCATTTCAGCGCCGGTGACGTATACACCCGCGCCGCTCTGTTAGCTTCAAAACGCACACTGCGCATGCACACGCGCACGCGCAGTGCGCGTTTTGAAGCTAACAGAGCGGCGCGGTGTATACGTCACCCGGCGCCAAAAATGACGCGTATCGCGTCACCGAGCCCCACTACAGGCCAGCTGAGTAACAGGAGAGCGGCGGGAGGCGCGCATTTTAATCAATTCCAAGATCACGCCTATGGAGCGTGATATCATGCAGTGGGAGAGCCTGGATGAGTGACTATGAATAGCATAGTCACTCATTATCATCCATAATGAGGTACTATAATAACATTTTCTCCTATTTCACTTGGTGCTTTTAGGAGGTAAAAGGAGTGTAGGGTAAGTGTTACTATGCTGTGGGGACAGGTTTTAATAGGTTTTGAGGTGTTTTGGGGGTGACAGGATCCCTTTAATAATTTATTCATTGACTAGAAACATTTTTTAGGGAAGCATAAACTTGAATTTTTTTAACCTATGGCTATTTTGGTATATAAGTGAGACATTAATGGCTGTCAAGATACAAGTAAACATTTTGAAATGAATGGTAAAAATCTTGCTTTACTCATCTAAAACATCTCCATTAGCAGAAGCCAAAATACAACATCAACAGCAAGTGAGTGCTCCGATATAATTGAAAATCCTAAAATGAGGGATGCAAATCATTAAAACATAATTATCTAAAGAATGTGGAACCTAGATGAAAAAGTCAACTACGTGAAAGAAGACTTTCATGCCAAAGAATATAACAAATAGTCAAAATGAAATGTCAACAAAATTACCCCAAAATGATAGATGAAGAAATGGCAACACAAGTATCCAATTAATTTCCTTCCTGAAATGCTTACCAGTGGAAAATCTCAAATTCTACAATCTTGTTATTTTTTTTATAGCAAAGTAGTGTATGCAAAATATGTTCATTGATTGCATTGCAGGGTAATCTTTAAGCAGCGAACCTGATGTGGCAGTAATTAGCAAGATAAATGTCTTCCTAATGATGGCACTACTGCTGATGATTTTCATCACTGTGTCAATCATAATACACATACACTTTCTCAATCATTATATTACTAAACAAATGGTATTATTTATTATGTTGCTATTGGCTTTTTAAATGTGTGCTCTTCATTTAGGAATTGTTCTTAGTGTGTTTTACCTTTATTGCCTTACTAGAAATAGGCCCAATGCTATTGCATCGGGAGGGCAGTCTTTGTGCCTGTGTCCCCTTGTGCGCTCTCTCTTGTCTGTGCTGTCTCTTCCCCTGTGCGCTCTGTCTTACTTGTGCCTTTCTCTCTGTTCTGTGCACTCTCTCTCCCTGTGGGCGCTGTCTCTCCCCATGACTCTGCCTCCCCCTGTGCCTCTGCCTTCCCTCTGCATTCTGCCTCCCTTGTGGCTTCTGCGTCCCCTGTGCCCCTGCCTCCTCTGTGCCTTCTGCCTCCCGTGTGCCTGCCTCCCATCATTGAGACACCGCTCAGTGCTAACCACTGAGCCACCACACAGTGCTAACCACTGAGCCACCGCACAGTGCTAACAACTGAGCTACTGTAGAGTGCAGACCACTGAGCCACCATACAGTGCTGACTACTGAGCCACTGTACCATGTTAACCACTAAGCCACCATATACAGTGCTAACCACTGAGCCACTGCACAGTGCTAACCACTGAGTCACCATACAGTGCTAACCACGGAGCCACCGCACTGTGCTAACATCAGAGCTACTGTAGAGTGCAGACCACTGAGCCACCATACAGTGCTGACTACTGAGCCACTGTACAATGCTAACCACTAAGCCACCATATACAGTGCTAACCACTGAGCCACTGCACAGTGCTAACCACTGAGCCACCATACAGTGCTAACCATGGAGCCATGGCACAGCACTAATGACTGACCCACCACACAGTTCTAACCAGTGTACATTGCTAACCACAGAGCCACCACACAGTGCTAATAACTGAGCTACTGTAGAGTACAGGCTACTGAGCCACCATACAGTGCTGACTACTGAGCCACTGTGCCATGCTAACCACTAAGATACCATATACAGTGCTAATCACTGAGCCACCGCTCAGTGCTAACCACTGAGCCACCACACAGTGCTAATCACTGAGCCACCGCACAGTGCTAACCACTGAGCTACTGTAGAGTGCAGATCACTGAGCCACTACAGAGTGCTGAATACTAAGCCACTGTACCATGCTAACCACTAATCCACCATATACAGTGCTAACCACTGAGCCACCATATACAGTGCTAACCACTGAGCCACCATACAGTGCTAACCACTGAGCCACCACACAGTGCTAACCACTGAGCCACCGCACACAGTTCAAACCACTGAACCACTGTACACTGCTAAGCATCGAGCCACCATATATTGCTAATCACTGAGCCACCATATACAGTGCTAACCACTGAGCCACAATACAATACTAACCACTGAGCTACTGTAGAGTGCAGACCACTGAGCCACCATACACAGTGTTAAGCACTGAGCCACCGCACAGTGCTAACTACTGAGCCAACGCACAGTGCTAACCACTGAACCACTGTACAGTGCTAAATATGGAGCCACCGTACATTGCTAATCACTGAGCTACTATATACAGTGCTAACCACTGAGCCACAAAACAATGCTAACCACTGAGCTACTGTAGAGTGCTGACTACTGAGCCACTGTACAGTGCTAACCACTGAGCCACCACATACAGTGCTAACCAATAAGCCCACCATATACAGTGCTAAGCACTGAGCCACCATATACAGGGCTAACCACTGAGCCAACCCACAGTGCTAACCACTGAGCCACCACACAGTTCTAACCACTGAGCCACCGCACAGTTCTAACTACTGAGCCACTGCACAGTTCTAACCACTGAACCAGCGCACAGTTCCAACCACGGAGCCACGTACTGAGTCATCATATACAATGCTAACCACTTAGCCACCGCACAGTTCTAACCACTCAGCCACCGCGCAGTTCTAAGAATGGAGCCACCGAACATTGCTAACCACTGAGCTACCATATACTGTGTTAACCACTGAGCCACCATACAGTGCTGACCAGTGAGCCACCATTCTGCGCTAACCACTGAACTACCTAAACACTGAGCCACCATATAGAGTTCTAACATCTGAGCCACCATATACAGTGCTAACCACTGAGCCACTATATACAGTGCTAACCACTGAGCCACCAGATACAGTACTAACCACTGAGCCACCATAAAGTGCTAACCACTGAGCCACCATACACAGTTCTAACCTCTGAGCCACCATACAGTACTAACTACTCAGCCACTGTATACAATGCTAACCACTGAGCCACCACACAGTGCTAACCACTGAGCCACCATACAGAGCTAACCACTTAGCCACCATATACAGTGCTAACCACTGAGCCACCATATACAGTGCTAACCACTGAGCCACCATAGAGTGCTAACCACTGAGCCACCAGATACAGTACTAACCACTGAGCCACCATAAAGTGCTAACCACTGAGCCACCATACACAGTTCTAACCTCTGAGCCACCATACAGTGCTAACTACTCAGCCACTGTATACAATGCTAACTACTGAGCCACCATACAGTGCTAACCACTGAGCCACCATACAGTGCTAACCACTGAGCCACCATATACAGAGTGCTAACCACTGAGCCACCATATACAGTGCTAACCACTGAGCCACCATAGAGTGCCAACCACTGAGCCACCTGATACAGTACTAACCACTGAGCCACCATAGAGTGCTAACCACTGAGCCACAATACACAGTTCTAACCTCTGAGCCATCATACAGTGCTAACTACTCAGCCACTGTATACAATGCTAACCACTGAGCCACCATACAGTGCTAACCACTGAGCCACCATACAGTGCTATCCACTGAGCCACCATATACAGAGTGCTAACCACTGAGCCACCATATACAGTGCTAACCACTGAGCCACCATAGAGTGCCAACCACTGAGCCACCTGATACAGTACTAACCACTGAGCCACCATAGAGTGCTAACCACTGAGCCACAATACACAGTTCTAACCTCTGAGCCATCATACAGTGCTAACTACTCAGCCACTGTATACAATGCTAACCACTGAGCCACCATACAGTGCTAACCACTGAGCCACCATATACAGAGTGCTAACCACTGAGCCACCATATACAGTGCTAACCACTGAGCCACCATAGAGTGCCAACCACTGAGCCACCTGATACAGTACTAACTACTGAGCCACCATAGAGTGCTAGCCACTAAGCCACAATACAAAGTTCTAACCTCTGAGCCATCATACAGTGCTAGCTACTCAGCCACTGTATACAATGCTAACCACTGAGCCACCATACAGTGCTAACCACTGAGCTACCATACAGTGCTAACCACTGGGCCACCATATACAGTGCTAACCACTGAGCCACCATATATAGTGCTAACCACTGAGCCACCATACAGTGCTAAACGCTGAGCTGAGCCAACTATAAATCTCCCATCAATACCGCGCTGCTCAGCTGATTGGTTGAGTGCCGGGCAGCGCACGACCAATCAGCTGAGAGGCGCGGTATTGTCGGGAGATTTAAACCTGCCTGCCAATACCGCACTTTGGCAGGGAGTTTGAATCTCGGCTGCCATATTGGAACTTGGGTGTTTCAATATGGCTGTCGGGGCACTTCCACTGCAAGCAGCCAAGAGGTCATCTCCTGGCTGCTTCGCCGCTAACCTCCGTGCGGCAGGTGATGGGCCGCAGCTACCATCGGGAGATCAGGGGCTAGCGCCCCTGATCTCCAGATGGTAGATTGAGGTCTGTGTTACTTACTTTTGGCACTTGTGTCGCTATCCCACAATGGTGCTGCGGTGCATTGTGGGATAGCGACATAAGCGCCAGAAGTCTGTGACACATATTATTGGTGATTATATAGTAGATTTTCCAATTTTTCTGTTTCCCTATTTTAACAGTAGTATATGTTATCTTTATTTTTCCTAGTTTTTGGCCTTTATTTAATACTACAGTTTTCAAACACCAAATAAAAAAAGATAAACAAATGTTATATCTATGGGTAGAAAAGAAAAAATGATGGCACTCACCTTGGTTGTTGTTCACGTGCAATTTCTTTATTCCATGCAATGGAGTGGGTTACATGCAGTTAGGGAGGGAGGTTAACCCGTAGAAGCCTAAGTAAGGCGAAATGGTGTGCCCGTCGTCCTCCACCGCACCCCCCTCCCTCCCTAACTACATGTAACCCACTCCATTGCATGGAATAAAGAAACTGCTCATGAACAACAACCAGGGTGAGTGCCATCATTTTTTCTTTTCTACCTATGGATTGCATTCTAAATGGAATTGATTTGAGCAACACCCTTGGTTAAAAACTGGTTTGACCCGTAACAAATGCCTCTAGTGCCGAGGTTTCTTGTTTACTTGATATTAGAAAATGTTATATCTGCAACGAGGGTCTTTTAGGAAAGAGTGACTAACATTATACTCTTTACAAAAATGCATCCTTGAATTGGTTAAGAAGACCTGTGAATTTACTATTTAATTTGAATATTATTTGCTTTCTAAATATATGTGATAGTGGTAGTGTTCTTTAAGATACAGTGGAACTTTGGATTACAAGTAACTTGGTTTGAGGGCATTTTACAAGACAAGCTAATATTTTTAATAAATTGTAACTTGGTATAGGAGCAAGATCTGGAATAAGAGCATTATGTGAGCCTTCCCCACCCATCTACAGGACTTATTCTCCCTCTACTGTGCAGATTCAGTACAGTACTAGTAATGCTCACCTCTTCTAGCGCATGCGCATAAGCCATCACTCGCAGTCATTTCCTCACTTCGGCGCTCCGGCCTTTGCGTGTTCACCCTACTTTGAACATGGAACCCTCTATACTTAACGTCACTACTAAATCAAGTTTAGTTACTGTAACTGATTAACTTCCTGTACATAGGTTTACTATTTATACCATTGAACTGCAATTAACTGCAGAAACGGTACTCATTTGTTTTGAATACAGTAAATATTTTTGGATTATGGAATTAATCATTTGCATTTCCATTATTTCTTATGGGAAAATTTGCTTTAAACTAACACCTATGCAATACTAAAGAAATCCTGAAAACATGACCTGTTGGTGGGTCCTGAGGACTGGAGTTGATAAACACTGCTTTAAAGAATACTTTACCCTACAAGTGTGCACCACCTTATGCTATAATACCCATCTGTCCGCTGAAAACTTTAAAAATCCTGAGCCAAATACCTTGAACAACCCAGGTGCATTAATTGGTGCTGAACATTTCTGTTTGTGTCTAAGGCTGGCTTCACACTGCAGTTTTTTCACTGATCAGTGTCCATCCAGTTTGTGTGCCAAAACCAGGAGTGTCTCCAAAACTCAGAACAGGTGTCAATCTTTCAATTATAGTTTTCTCTGCAAGTTCCTCTTCTGGTTTTGGCACACAAACTGGATAGACACTGATCAGTGAAAAAACTGCAGTGTGAAGCCAGCCTCAGAGGTTATTGGAGGTACTCTCATAAGGTTTATCCCCTCTCATAAGGCTGTATGCTCACGGTCTGGAGGTGCTGCGTCTTGTACGCAGTGCCATTGGACCTGCTGGAACCAGGGGAGACTTTAGCTACTCTCTACTCACCATCTGCGGTGGGTGCAGGGCGGCTTCTCCCTGTGCGCAGCTGATGGTAACTGCTTCCAATCCCGCAGGATGAAATCAATATGCTGCGGAGATGCAGAAGTCTAGAAACCTGCACGGCAGTTGAAAACACGCTGCTGTTGAGTGAAGCATAGTGAGCATGGGATTTTTACAAATACCAATCACTATGCTGCTACTGTACAACACAGAGATTTGGATGCAGCGGCAAGACTCTGCATCCAAAACGCTACTTTTACTGATCGGGAGAACACAGCCTAAAGCAGAAAAGCACTGTAATATAAGATGAAGCTTCCTACATTCTTCTCTGTAGCCCTAAATAGCTCTTTGGAGAAAGACACCAACGCTCACGTTTTACTTACTCCTTTTCTTGTTATCTCACTAATTAAGCTTTTTGCTTCTGTTTAAAATCTCCTTCGAACTTGACACACTCTGTAATCATCAAGGGAGAAAGCTTGCATGCTATTTCTAATGGTGGGTTTACACGTCCCGATATCGGCCCGATATCGTAACCAACGACGCGGGAGCGTGCTTTTTGTGCGCGCTTTTCCCTGCATCGCATCGGAGGTTTACACGCCGCGATATCGTGATGCAACGTCCGTACGATGTCTACGCCCCCCGACGCAGAAACGACCAGTTAACATTGGAGTCAATGTGTGACGTTGCCCTACACATCGGAGTTGGGCTGTCACACAGGACGATCCTGCTCCAACCGGCATCCGATATCGGGCGGTTGAATAGCACGCTCATTCAACCCCCGATATCATTTTGCCATGGTTCCTGCATCGCGTTGTACGTTCAAACAGTACAACGCAGGTACGATATCGGGTCCAACTCACGAACCACGTGACTTTTGGTCGGAGTTGGGTCGGAGTTGGACGCCGATATCGCGACGTGTAAACCCACCATAACACCGCAGTCACATTAACTCAGGAATCCACACAGCAGCTCAGTGGATTAACTGTTTAGGCTGTACATATATCACTTTATACATCACTCATGCTATTCAATGATGTGTTGCCTGGGCATGTTAGACCATGGCCATTTAGGTCTCAAAATGCATTGGTACACACAACAACAAACCCTTGCATTAAACATACAGGACTTTACTGTATCTGTGACACAGTTGTTGTAGCATACATATTATAAAACATTGAATTACACTGGGGAACAATTTGAAAAAAAATTTCTGTTGAGTTAGGTTTTTGAGCTGATTTATACTAAAATTGGCATGCTGATTCCAAAAATGTAGTCAGTTTTTTTCTAGCACGTCAAGTTTTTCCTCCACAACTTACCTGCCAGAGATGCACAGTTGCACTGATATCTGTAATAAGACTTGTTATCTGATTACAATTCGACTTATATAGAGCTATGTGGCAACTTGTAAGAGTAGTCACAACTGAGACAGTGTGGTGAGAGGTGTGTGCAGCTCCCAATACGTCATAATTATCAATATCTTGAAAAAAAACACTTTTTAGGTACAGTAGTTTACAAAACCAAGAAAAACGAAAAAGCACAGCAGTATACAGCGGGTGCAAGGCCCTCCTACCACTTCACTGGTTGTTATTTAAGATGAAAAAATGAAGGGCAGCACTTCCTTTAGTGTATCCATGTGGGTTTATTTTGTCCTAGGACTGCGACGTTTCGGCACAAGGAGGAAGGCTGTGTGCCGAAACGTCGCAGTCCTAGGACAAAATAAACCCACATGGATACAGTAGTTTACATATTTTTGAGAAGACAAAAATCCTATAGTTCAAAAACTTGACGTGATAGAGAAAAACTGAGATCATTTCTGGATTCAGCATCCAAAAATTAATTAAGAACAGTTGTCTGACCTAACTCCTAAAAAATTGTGTTCCCCAGTGTTATTAATAGGTACCTTTTTAATCACTTTAACATGACAATAACCAAGTCTTGAACAGTTCAACAGATAGCAACATGTATTCACATAGTAGCAGTCTGTGATATTTGAAAAAAAGTGTCCCATTTTCAATCCCCTTACAATCAGGCAATGTAATGATATAATAATAACTATATGTCATCTTTCAAATATCTGTTATTCTAGTGCGGCCTGTCCAGGATCTCCACTGGTCCTACGGATGCTTATGTGCTATAAACGAAATCCTGCAGCTAGTCATGTGCCAATCACTTTTAAATAGGCATATGAAAGGGAGCAACATAATCATCAAAACTAAACAGCTGCCCTTCTCTTGCTACAAAATGTGCATACTGTGATAGCTATCAATTCATTGGCTAATTATCATTTGTGCGTGCACAGCATCAGTTAGGCTGCTTTCACATCAGCGGTTTTCGCTGATCGCGGCAGTTGAAAAAAACGCAACTGCCGCGATTACCACATAACGCCCGCACTTGCGGTTCACTTGCGGCAAGCCCCATACAATGTCTTTGGGGCTTGTGGCAGGTGCGGCAAGTGCGGTATCAGCACTTGCGGCAGGTGCGGCCGCGAAAAACCTGCGGCACACCGCGTTTTTTTCGCGGCCGCACCTGCCGCAAGTGCTGAAACCACACTTGCCGCACCTGCCGCACACTTACCGCAAGCCCCATAGACATTGTGTGAGGTTTGCCGCAAGTGAACCGCAAGTGCGGCCGTTATGTGGTAATCGCGGCAGTTGCGGTTTTTTTCAACTGCCGCGATCAGCGAAAACCGCTGATGTGAAAGCAGCCTAAATTTGATAAAAACAATAGGACTTTTTATATTCTTTGCTGTTTTTCTACATTGCCTCTAGGGGTGTATCGTATTAAGAATCTGGAGGTAATAAAGGAATAAGAAAATTAGATCTTTAAATGTACTTTTTAATTCATTTATGTTGTATTTTACATAGTGCCAACCAATAATGAACTGTAGAATTCTAGAATAATATTTAATAGCAGGAAACTTGTCAAAAGAGATATAGAAAAATGAGAAAAGCAAGGTTAAGAGACATAACAAGATTGGAAAATATATATACAAATATATATTTGTTTATTTTCGTAAAAACGGAATACATTAGACTACTACTTACAAGAAAGCTTTGAAAAATAATGAGCTTCAAAAGAAAAAAAAAGTTATTTGTAGTTGTCATTACTGACAAAAGCAGATTGTCGTGCAAGCTTTAATGGTATCTGGCATGTCACCTACTGCTCCTATTTACTGAGGTTTGGTAGGTAATTCCCAAATGATGTAAAACTCTAAAATAAAAATGTATAATTTAAACATATAAGAATCTCAGTAGATCAACACACAAGCCTTTCAAAAGATGTCACATAAAGAAGTTTATTTTATTATTGTTGTCAACAAAGGGAAAAATATTAATCTCAAAGAAAACAACACAGATCAAGAGTGACATCTAATGACCCTAGAATCCTAATTTTATTCTTAGTTTTCTTTAAAAATGTAATATTGATAAAATGGGAATTTAAATATTTCAAGATGTTTTATGCTCAAAGTTATGAAGATAATAAGCCATTTACTACTTAGAAAGTTTTCCTTTTCAAGAAAAACAAAACAAAAACAACATATTTTGAGTAAGGTTAGGGCCCTTTCACATCAGCGTTTTTTTCAAATCGCGGCACATGCGGTGAAAAAACCGCATCTGCCGCGATTACCGCATACCGGCTGCACTTGCAGCACGGTTGCGGCGCGGTTGCGGTAAACGCCATACAAGGTATGGGCGGACTTGCGGCAGGTGCGGCAAGTGCGGTTTTGGCACTTGCGGCAGGTGCGGCCGTGAAACAAAATGCTGTCAGCCGCGTTTTTTTTCGCGGCCGCACCTGCCACAAGTGCCAAAACCGCACTTGCCGCACCTGCCGCAAGTCCGCCTATACCTTGTATGGCGTTTACCACAACCGCACCGCAACCGTGCCGCAAGTGCAGCCGGTATGCAGTAATCGCGGCAGATGCAGTTTTTTCACCGCATCTGCCGCGATTTGAAAAAAACGCTGATGTGAAAGGGCCCTTAGCTGTGGTTTCTTGAACTAAGTGTTCAGTAAAAGATACCACCAATAGAAAGACTTAGGGCCTTTTCAATTCTGCATTTATATTCCGTTTGGGTTGCAATTTGTTTTTGACAGCATATGTGTCAAAATCGAATTGGGATGCATGCGTTAGAGCACCCATTAGTTCTAATGCAAAACGCAATAAAAACGCATGCAAAATCCATGTCATTTTCACAAAACAAATGCGTTTTTGTAAATGCAGCCCAAAACGTTGCATGCAACGTTTTGCATGCGTTTTTTTCATTGCGTTTTGGATTGAAACCAATGGGTGCATTAACGCATGCGTTTATATGCGTTAGTAAAAACAAATAGGAACAGAAAAGCAAACCCCCTTAGATGTGAACTTAGCCTTACAAGAAGATGCTCGAACACAGTTGCACTGATTTTCATAGGAACAAGTAATTTAAGGAGAGATATAGTAAAATACCCCTCTGTCCCAAAAATCTACCCGAGTTCAACTGTCAACCACAATGTTTCAACTATGAGACCAGAGTTTATGCAGCTGCTAATAAACTCAATATTGCATCAAACCCAGAAGAGAAGAACTACTGTACCTGTAAAGTTCAAAATTGTTGTTATGAGTGCTCCTGCAATTACAAAGCTATCACCGAATAATATATAAAGACACCTTCCCTTCAAATGACGTATGTTACCCAATGTTCAGGGCCGCATCATCAATGAGCCAGTATGAGCGCTCTGCTCAGGCGGCGATGAGTCCCTGCAGACAGGGGGCGGCGGATCGGTCAGATTACGTGCTCCTGTCAGTGACTGTGTGGAGCAGCTGCGGTCGGGACTGGGGAGGGAGGAGGCTCCTGGCTGCTTTTACTTTCAATACAGCAGCAATTGGCTCTGCCTCCTCAGCATCCGCCCCCTCCAGCCAAGGAGTGTGATGATTGGTCAATCCAGCAGTCATTCTACCTCTGCATCAAGTGACCCTGTCTTCATGGGACTCCAGGTGCTGTATATGGGGGGCTCTGCTGTATATGGGGGCTCTGCTGTATATGGGGGCTTTCCTGTATATGGGGGGCTCTCCTGTATTAGGGGGTGCTGTATATGGGGCTGGAATACTGTATATGGGGTGGCTCTGCTGTATATAGGGAGCTCTGCTGTAAATGGGGGGCTCTGCTGTATATGGGGGCTTTGCTGTATATGGGGGGCTCTCCTGTATTAGAAAGTGCTGTATATGGGGCTGAAATGCTGTATATGGGGTGGCTCTGCTATATATAGGGCAGCTCTGCTGTATATGGGGAAGCTCTGTATATGGGGGGGCTCTGCTGTATATGGGGGGCACTCCTGTATTAGGAGTTGCTGTATATGGGGCTGGAATACTGTATATGGGGTGGCTCTGCTGTATATAGGGAGCTTTGCTGTATATGGGGAGTTGTATGGGGGCTCTGCTGTATATGGGGACTCTCCTGTATTAGGGGGTGCTGTATATGGGGCTGAAATAATACTGTATATGGGTGCTCTGCTGTATTTAGAGGAGCTCTGCTGTATATGGGGAAGCTCTGTATATGGGGGCTCTGCTGTATATGGGCGGCTCTCCTGTATGAGGGGGTGCTCTTTATGGGGCTGGAATACTGTATATGGGGGGCTCTGCTGTACATAAGGAGCTCTGCTGTATATGGGGGTCTCTGCTGTATGAGGAGGTGCTGTATATGGGGCTGGAATACTGTATATGGGGGCTCTGCTGTAATATGGGGCTCTGCTGTATATGGGGGTTGCTGTATATGGGGGTTGCTGTATATGGAGAAGCTGATATATATGGGGGGCTCTGCTGTATATAGGGAGCTCTGCTGTATATGGGGCTCTGCTGTATATGGGGGGTCTGCTGTATATGGGGGGGCTCTGCTGTATGTCGGGGTACTGTATATGGGGGGGCTCTGCTGTATATGGGAAGCTCTTATAGTTGGGGGGCTCTGCTGTATATGGAGGGGCTCTGCTGTATGTGGGGTGCTGTATATGGGGGATGAGGGTAACTGTATATGGGGGGCTCTGCTGTATATGGGGGGCTCTGCTGTATGTGGGGGTGCTGTATATGGGGCTGGGGTGCTGTATATGGGGGGCTCTGCTGTATATGGGGGGTTCTGCTGTATGTGGGGGTGCTGTATATGGGGTAGATGCTGTTTATGGGGGGTTGTCTGTATATTGGGCTTCTGCTGTATACGGGAGGTACTGTCAGTTATGGGCATACTGTTCTGTTAATGGGGCAGCTGTGCTGTATATTGGGGTGCTGTATATGGGGTACTATGCTGTTTATGGGGTTGCTGTTATAGGGCTCATGTGCTGAAATATCGGCGGTGCTATATATGGGGTGCTATATTGTACACGCGGGTGCTATATGGTATATTTAGGGCTATGGGGGATGCATTATAGAATTTGGAGGACTATACATGGTGCATTATCCGTACTATATGGAGGGCTATGGCGATGCTTTATAATATTTGTCGGTTTATGGGGTGCATTGTAATATATGGAGGACTATGGGGGTACATTATAATATATGGAAAATTATGGGGTGCATTGTCTATGGAGGTGCATTATATCATATGGATTGCTATGGGGGTGTATTATAATATATGGAGCCAATTATACTATATGGAAGTCATTATAATATTTGGCGGCTCTGTGGGGGCAGGATAATTCTTGCAGGACTATGATGGAGCCTTTATTGGGGTCTATGTTGGGGTCTATTATACAGTGTGAAGAGGTTTAGGGACCATTATACTATATGGAGGACGGTGAGGGAGTCACAGTTGGGATCATACTCTGCGAAAGTAGTTGGAGGGTACAGATTGGTACATGTGGAGGGTCCTATGGAGGAATTCACTGTGGGGGGATCATAGTGTTTGGGGGACACTTTTGGTGGCATCATACTATATGGGGACAATGAAAGATCAATTCTCCTGCTGGTTGGTCAGCACTTGTCCTCCTTTCTGCTCCCACATTGGGGGATGATGGGAGCTGCAGATGGATGACGGGGATATTGGGAGATTTTGGGTGCTGTGGAAGGATAATGGGGGCTGCAGGGAGATATTGGGGGATGATGGGGGCTGCAGAAGGATGATGGAGGCTGCAGGGGGACATTGGGTATGATGGGGGCTGCAGATGGATGATGGAGGCTGCAGGGGGACATTGGGGATGATGGAGGCTGCAAGGGGATATTGGGGGATGATGGGGGCTGAAGATGGATGATGGAGGCTGCAGGGGGACATTGGGGATGATGGGGCTGCAGATGGATGATGGAGGCTGCAGGGGGACATTGGGGATGATGGGGGCTGCAGATGGATGATGGAGGCTGCAGGGTGACATTGGGGATGATGGGGGCTGCAGATGGATGATGGATGACAGTTTGGTTATGCTGGGCTGTGATGACAATTACTGTACAGTATGTAATAAATGTTCATTTTTTTTGTTCATCAATAAATGTGAATTCTTCATGGAGATAAGACGTCCCCTGAAAATAAGACATCGCGCTTCTTTGGGGGCAAAAATTAATATAAGACAGTGTCTTATTTTCAGGGAAACAGGGTATTAGCTCCGGACAGCCCCGAGTGCAGCACTTGTGATCGGCTAAGCGTTTCGGGAGGAGGCATGGTCTGTTGGGGAAGACGCGCCATTTTCCCAGCTTAGTGCAGTGGCGGCTTGTTGATGCTCAGACTGCAGGTCGTTGTATATGTGGACGGTGCGGCATGGTGACATGTCTGACTAGTCAGTGCCAGGCAGTGATCACATTGGAGCTGCCCAGAGTTTTGTAGGTGTGTGCCATAGATAATAGGTGGCAATCAGTGCTGCCCCCTGTGCTATAAGGCTGCAGCCACTATTGTGTGTCTGTAGCTTGTGCCAAGCTGCCATTGCCATTAATGATCCTTATTGTGGATTCTTCTATGTGATTCTTGCATGTGCGTGTGATAGTTCTGACGTCCTTGTGTTTGGGGGGGCGCCATTTTAAAGTTTGCCTCAGGCAGCAGAGAGGCTAGGTTCACCCCTGCCAATGTTCTCTTTTTCCTATTTCTCTTTCCCTAAAATTTGGTCTTTCCAGTATTGTTAATGACAGTATCTTCATTGTCAACATGTTAAAAGTGACACTACTGGTATTTAAATCAAAGGTGACCATCATTTGTTGGGTTCCACTGGGAAATAAATCCAACTTAGTTCTCACTACTCTACAACATGACCATGTGGTGAACTAAGATGAACAACAGTTTGAGATTTTCCTTTAAAACAGTATCTCCAAAAAAATAAAGAGAAAAGGGTTAATGTAGAATAAATGTACTTTAGATGAAGTTATGTTCATTATTATGATTGGCTATTTATCTTTCACACGATGATCTTTATATAATTATAATTTTTTTTTTGTCTTGTAACACAATTATTTGCACCATATTTGGCTTGCTTTAATTCACTGTGACGCTCAGTACATACTATGCCAGGGTTTGTCGCTGCTGCCGCAGTTGCTGCAGGGTGGAATTCTACCATGTTGGCACATTGCATATCAAATGGCTAACCAGTTGTCCAAAAGACCTCTGTAGCAATGCTAGTCGATGAGTCGCTGAGTGAGAATGGCGGAACTGAGCAGACAGCAACTGTGCCTTGTGCTGCAGCTCATCCAGGCCGGAATAGTGGCGCAGGAATTCTTGGACAACCAGGTTGAGTATGTGAGCCATGCAAGGCACATCAGAAAGTTTGCCCCAGCATAGTGCCACCACCAGGTTTGCACCATTATTGCACATGACCTTCCCTGATTCCAGGCTTAGCAAAGACTGCCATTGCTCAACATTGGACTGCATAGCTGTTCACAACTATTCAGCTGTGTGACTCACATATCCAGGTTTTTCCAATTTCAGCACTGCCTGATGGCGGTGAGGCCTGGCAGCGCAATATGGAGGTGGAGGTTATTCTGTTTGGGCTGTTGGAACATTGAGGGAGAGGTCAAGGGCACAGCAGAAGGCCCTAGATGATGTGGAGGAGGCACAAGCAGTGGATGAAGAGGTAAAGGTTTGTTCCAAAAGTCTTGGGGATTTCAAGACTTGGTGAGTAGCCCCTTCCCCACTTGGCCCCTCAGCCACCAGAGTCACTGAGTGGCCGGTGAGGGAGATGTAACACCCCTGGCTATGTTTGCTCATCCAGGTATCACTGGTGATATGCATCCTGTCACACACATAGTTTCTCAAGGAATGGGTGGAATTTTTGCCCCTACTTAATTTCTGACTAGAAAGTTCGCAAATTATGTAAGTTGGGTCATCTTTTGCAGTGTGAAAAACGGCCCATTCTAGGCAACCCTTACCACATTGGACAGCTGAAGACCCTTGACGGTTGCTGTCCAAAAGAACAGTTGTGGTTGAGGATGCAGTGCCTATCATGCTTACAGTCCTCAGACTCTGTGCAGGAAGACGCAACCTAACTTTCACCTCCTCTACTAAGCTACTCAGGTGTGAGACTCTGAGTTCATTCCAAGTGGAATCTAGAACTTCATCATCATCATCCTCTCTGTTGTCACACTCCTCACCATGAGAGTCACCCTTTCCACTTCCTGCCCTGAAAGCACAGCATAGTGCAGGTGTTACTCATATATCAGAGTCTCATCATCATTACCTCCACTCCCAGAGGTTAATGTATGGTGACAAGGGTCTTGATTCTAATAGGACTATACTTCCTCCATCCCCTGATACATCTCCAAAAAATTTTGGGAATTGCTGCAGCCGCTTTCCTACTCTGGAGTATGTGAATCTTTGGAGCAGAACCCTGATGCCAATGGAATAGAATATATGAACATCTCTGCAGAATTACCCATCTGTGTTTCCCCCCAATTAGTTGTGCAGTTGGAAAAATGTGACAGGGGTGACACATTGGTAATTGGGTCGCCACCTCTGAGTTCTGTACTGTTTGTGATGTTGAGGTGGAGGAACAGGAGGACAGGCCACTTGATGCAGCAGTTTTCATGAACTGTAGCAAAAGCTGGGCCTCATCCACAACTCGTATCACACTGCTGCTGCTAAACAAAGAGACTGCAATAGGCTGTCCAGTAACAGCTGTCAAGTAACAGTAGCAGCTGTCCCCCTTGAAGCAAAAAAAAATAGAATGTCAGACAGCCAATGGGATTCAAGGGATTGAGTGGACTCTAGCAGAGTCCATAGGCTGCGCGAGAAGAGGATTGCTTTCTTCCTGTGCTTTATACCTACCTCGCCGCGCTCCCTCGGTTACCCCCAGCTGTATCTTCTGATCCCCCTCTGGGCCTCAGCGAACGCAGGCTCTAGGACCCGAAAGCACCATGTGACCGGTGACGTCCCAGTCACATAGTGCTGTTTAAGGTCCTGCGCCAGGTCCTATGGTGCCAGGGTGAGAACTGATCAATAAGGGAATCCGGTGAGGTGAGTAAAAAAGAATTATATTAGTATAAGACAAGTAATTAGAATAAAAATATTTTTTAAAATTTAAGCACTGCTATAAATACATATAATTTTCTTAAAATATTCGTTTCATTCACCTTTTCTGTTCTAAAATTCTACAACCTGAATGACAATGGCTTATCTCCCCCAGTTTTGATCTTGGGTACACCTATCAAAGCTTTAATGCCCTGTCACACATAACGACTGCTCCAGCGATCCCGACAGCGATAACGACCTGCCAGGATTGCTGGAGCGTCGTTACCTGATCGCTGGGGAGCTGTCAAACAGGCAGATCTCCCCAGCGATAAGGGCCATGGGAGCCACCTCCCACATCGCTGAAGGCGATGTCAGCGTCCTCCCTGCTTAGCGCTGCCTGTAAGTAGGGAGGATGCTGGTAACTATGATAGACAGCGGGTGCCTGGATACCCGCTGTTTGTCATAGTTACCAACGTCCTCCCTGCTTACAGGCAGCACTAAGTAGGGAGGATGCTGGTAACCATGGTAAACACCGGGTATCTAGGCAGCGCGCGATGCCTAGATACCCGGTGTTATCGTAGTTACCAGCGTTCTCCCTGCTTACAGGCAGCACTAAACCAGGAGAATGCTGGTAACTATGATAAACACCTGGTATCCAGGCAGCGCACGCTGCCTGGATACCCGCAGTTTGTCATAGTTACCAATGTCCTCCCTGCTTACAGGCAGCACTAAGCAGTGAGGATGCTGGTAACCATGGTAAACACCGGGTATCTAGGCAGCGCGCGATGCCTAGATACCCGGTGTTTACCATGGTTACAAGACAGTGAGGTCACTGATCGCTAGTATCTCACGGTCACACGCAGCAATGCATGCTGACCAGCAGGAAACCAACAATCAAAAAATGACCCACAGCACTTTGCAGCGATCAGCGACCTCACAGCAGGGGCCTGATCGCTGCTAAGTGTCACACATAACGACATCGCTGGAGAGATCATTGTAAAGTAACAGTTACAACGATCTCTCTAACGATATCGTTATGTGTGACTGGGGCTTTAGTAACATTAGCAGTAGGATCTACCTCATGTACACCTCCAACACAAAGCTTACTCCCCTTTCCAACAATCTTTACCCTCTTTCCCTTTCCACCACTACCTCAGGATTTGCCACTCATCTTTTATGCACACAGATTTTGAAACCACCTGTTTGAGGCCCAACACAGTTGTGAATCACAGGTTACAGGCAAAAAATGCTTTTTTGGGAGAAACTCAAAGATTTGAGATTCACAGGTACAGGCAAAAATGCCTTCTTAGGGGAAACTGAAGGATTTAAAATGTATGGCTTAGAGGCCAAACCAAGCCTTTTTAGGGGAAACTGAAGGATTTGAGAATCACAGATTAGGCTGGGGTCACAGTTGCATTTTTCACAAGCGTTTTTGGAGACCTGCGTTTTCAAAAACGCATGTAAAAAACGCACCCATAGGCCCCCATGTTAAAAAACACATGCCCTAATAGCAAAAACGCATGTGTGACAGTACCATGCGTTTTTGGTGCATTTCCAAAAACGCATGCGTTTTTTAATATGGGACCCTATGGGAAACGCATGCAAAAACGCATGTACAATTAGTACCATTCAAAAACGCATGCGTTTTCCATAGGAGCCCATGTTAAGAAAACGCATGCGTTTTTTTAACATGGGCTCCTATGGAAAATGCATGCGTTTTTGAAGGCACTAAATGGTACTAATTGTACATGCGTTTTTGCATGCGCTTTCCATGTTATAAAAACGCATGCGTTTTCTTCAAAAACGCATGCGTTTTTCAAAACGCACCAAAAAATAGGACATGCACTATTTTTTGGTGCAGATTTAAAAACGCAGCCAAAAATGCAGGGAGCCATCACACATCTTAAAAAACTCATGCTGACATGAAAAAACGCATGAGTTTTGTTAAATCACTAAAAAAAACTCATGTCAACTGTGACCCAGCCTTAGAGGCCAAAAAATGCATTTTCGCGGAAAGAGAAGGATTTGAGAATCACAGATTACAAGCCAAAAAAATGCCTTTTTTGGGGAAACTGAAGGATTTGAGTATCATAGTTTACAGGCTAAACAGAGCCTTGTTAGGGGAACCTGAAGGATTTGAGATGTGCAGGTTAGGCTAGGGTCACAGTTGCATTTTTTACAAGCGTTTTTGGAGACCTGCGTTTTCAAAAACGCATGTAAAAACGCACCCATAGGCCCCCATGTTAAAAAACGCATGCCCTAATAGCAAAAACGCATGAGTGACAGTACCATGCGTTTTTGGTGCATTTTCAAAAACGCATGCGTTTTTTAATATGGGGCCCTATGAGAAACGCATGCAAAAATGCATGTACAATTACCGTAGTACCATTCAAAAACGCATGCGTTTTCCATAGGAGCCCATGTTAAAAAAACGCATGCGTTCAAGAAAATGCGTTTTTGAATGGCACTAAAAGGTACTAATGTACCATGTGTTTTTGCATGCGTTTTCCATAGGGGCCCATGTTATAAAAACGCATGCGTTTTCTACAAAAACGCATGCATTTTTCAAAACGTCCCAAAAAATAGTGCATGCACTATTTTTTGCTGCAGATTTAAAAACGCAGCCAAAAACGCAGGGAGCCATCACACACCTTAAAAAACTCATGCGGACATGTAAAAACGCATGGTAAAACGCATGAGTTTTTTTAAGTCACTAAAAAAACTCATGCCAACTGTGACCCCAGCCTTAGAGGCCAACCATAACCTTTTAAAAACATTGAGTCATATGTTGCTGACAAAAAATACCTTTAGGGTAAGTGCACACTGGCCGGGTTTTCGGCGGTTTACCTGTGTAAACCGCCGTTTTGTTTACATTAGTTTTATGTTAATTTATGTTAATCCAAACCGGCGTTTGGATTAACATTAAAACTAATGTAAACAGCCCAAGGCTGTGCACACACCGGCGGTTACCCAGCGTCATCCGTTGCTAACCCGCAGGTTTCCCAGCGGGTTAGCAAAGAATGACCATGTTCTAAAAACCGGCGGTTCTGCAGCGGCTGCAAGCAGAATCATGTGCTGCTTCCAGCCGCTGCAGAATCGCCGCCGAGAACCCGCTGGGCAGCTGCCGGATACCGCCCGCACATACCCGCCAGGAAGCCGGTGGACGGCGCCGGAGCTTCCTGGCGGGTCCCGCCAGCTGCCGCCGACAAACACGCCGGGTAAGTGTGAACTTACCCTTATAGGGGAAACTGAAGTATTTGAGAATCAGAAGGGGAAACCAAAGGATTTGGCAATCCCTTCCTGAATGCAAAAAAAACCAGCTTTGCCAACGCACACTGATTTAGGAATCACCCTTGTTCTCAGTACAAACAGCCTATGTACAGATGGATATTCTCACCCTCCTATGCCAATCTAAAAAGCGATAGAAAATCTAGTTATCTAATTGTGTTACACGAACGGAGCAACACTCTGAAAATGGCGATAACAACAAATAACAGCTTCTTATATACCTAAGGACATGTCACTTTGGCAGCCAATTAAGCCTGCCGTTCTGTTGGGGTCCATTTGACGCGAAATTAAATTTGAGACCCTGTAGATCATTTGTTACTAGAAATAGGCCCGATGCTATCGCATCGGGAGTGTGGTAAATTAATCATCTGTGTATGCTTAGTGGTGCTGACAGGAGCAGCGGACATGTCTCACGTCGTTTGTGCTTATCTGTTCTATATCATCCCTCTGCACTTTTGTATTATATGTGTTGGGTCATTTGACCTCTTTCACTCCTTTGCACTGTTTCTTCCTTGTTGTGGGCTGTATTCTGGTACCTGGTGTTGGGTTTCTTGAGCGGTGCTCACTATGTGGTGTCTACCCTGTGTGCTGTGTGTCTGCTTACCCTATATGGTCTCTTATAAGCTGTTGTGACTATAATTGGAGGTGGTACATTGTTTTTTGCAGTTTGATGTGTGTGATTTGTCCATAAAAAACAGTTGACTAACATTAAAAAATCAAACATATCTCCAAATGTATACTCTGACCATTCCACAGTGACTTTGGAAATGTCTTTGAATAGACAACACCCCAACAACAGAACATGGCGCCTAAATGAAACCATATTAGCCGAACCTAAGGTCAAAACTCGTATACAAGAAGCACTACATAGATACTTCACACTAAATGACACACAGGATATTTCGGCACAGGTTTTGTGGGAAGCACATAAATCAGTCATCCGGGGTGAACTAATATCGATCTCTTCCCACTTTAATAGACAAAGACAAAAAGACATGTACGACTTATATGATGAGATAGCCTCACTAGAACTAAAACATAAAAGACAACTCGACCAACAGACAATGCTATTGCTGTCAACAAAGAGACAACATCTAAAAGACCTCATAGTTCTCCAATCGGCAAAATACTATAGCGCATGGAAGAATAAACTATACGCCCACGGAGACAAAGCATCCAGACTTATGATTTCACTCATTCGCAAGAGACAGGCACATACTCAGATTGGTACGGTCAAAAACAAACAAGGTGTTAGATCCGACAACCCCACACATGTGGAAGGTGCATTCTTAGACTTTTATAAACACCTTTATGATTTGAGACCGAGCGAGTCTGATGAGCAGATCAAATTGCGGAGGGACGAGATCAGGAACTTCCTGAAACATCTAGGATTACCCAATCTGACGGAAACACAAAAGAATGAATTGGCAAAACCATTCCAAATTACGGAACTCCAGTCCACTCTGTCGAAGTGCCCGACTGGAAAATCGCCAGGACCTGATGGGTTTACAGCACAATATTATAAAACTTTCCCTAATGTACTATTACCACGGTTTTTGGACTTATGCAACGCTGTTCTCAGGGGTCTGCCTCTCCCACCACAGATGTTGGAAGCTAGCATCTCATTGATACACAAAGAAGGGAAAGACCCCGAGCAATGTAGTAGCTATAGACCAATTTCTTTATTAAATATAGACCTAAAAATGCTCTCCAGTTTGATAGCGCGAAGAATAGCGGCACTGTTGCCACATTTGATCTCGCCTAGTCAAACGGGATTTGTGGGAGGAAGAGAGGGGAAAGACAACACACACAAAATATTGCATCTGATGCAAATAGCTAAAAGCCGTGGAACCCCTTTAGTACTCTTGGGAACAGACGCTGAGAAAGCATTCGACAGAGTGGACTGGACTTACCTTGAGGAATCTCTAGATACTTTTGGAATACCCCGTACACTCATTAGAGCCATATTGGCAATGTATAACAACCCCACGGCCAGAATTAGGATAAATAACTCGCTAACAGACACATTTGTAATAAAAAATGGCACGAGGCAGGGTTGCCCGCTTTCGCCGCTACTCTTTGTGCTCTCCATGGAACCTCTACTGCATGCCATACAATCCCATCAGGATATTGAAGGCATCATGTTGAACCATAAGCATTATAGGGTGGCGGCGTTTGCGGACGACCTGCTCTTGCTAATGACCTCCCCACTACGCGGATTTCCAGCTCTAATGAAATTGTTAGACCATTTTAGTCATCTCTCAAATTTTAAAGTTAATCCCTCTAAATCTGAAGCACTTGACATCAACATTAACACTACAACTTTAACAAAATTAAAAGAACTCTACCCCTTCACTTGGCCCACTACATACATAAAATACCTCGGGGTGAAGTTGGGGAGAAACAGCCGAGATCTTTTTCGACTTAACTTCAAACCAATGCTTGAAAATGCTAGAAACACTATTGACTCATGGAAGGACAACCATCTTTCATGGATGGGTAGAAAAAATTTGTTAAAAAGTCTGATCCTCCCCAAGTTTACCTACATGTTCAATATGCTACCAATACTGATTCCGATAACATTCCTCTGTAAGATTAATGCTTTGTTTAGTAAATATATATGGCATCAGAAAAAGCCCCGCATATCATACCGAACACTAACGCTTCATAAGAATATGGGAGGAATGGGAGCACCCGACATAAGGAAATATTATCATGCTGCAATAATCTCGAGAGTGATTGAAATTATTAGGCACCCACGAGATAACTTATGGATTGCAGCAGAAGAAGCATTAGCTCCAAATACACTCAGATCCCTATTCCTTACACATGAAAAGAACACCAAGCTGACTCCAATCCATAACATACACACCAAAGCCACACTTCAAATTTGGTCGAAACTGCGCCATATGTTGATACCACCACTATCACCCCTACTTACATTAAGGGACCTTCTCCCAGGTAAACCCGACAACGCTACTGATGAAGTACATAGGATACCTGCTTTGAAAAACCTGACAGTAGACCAAATTTTGATTGATGGCACCATGCCGACCTTCTCTGAAATACGGACTACCCCTGGACTCCAAAAACTGAACTTCTTACACTATTCCAGCATCAAATCAAAACTGAAACCACTCCTAAAGCAGGCGGATCTCTCACGAGCCATGACACCGTTTGAGAAGCTATGTGCGGCCACATCAAAACCAAAAAAAGTTTTATCCACTTTATACCAAACACTGCTGATGGATGCATGTAGCCCAAAAAGGAGCTATATCACGCATTGGGAAAAAGATCTAGGCTATCGCTTTACCTCATCGCAGCAACGATTTATATATGAAAGATCTCATGGCCCCTCGCAATGCGTACGGGCACAGGAAAATACTTTCAAAATCGTGTCGCGATGGTATATAGCACCCAAACAAACCTACCATTGGCAAAGAGAGAGCCCAACAAACTGCTGGAGATGTCAAGATCCCGAAGGAGACTATTTTCACATTTGGTGGACATGTCCCAAAATCAGAGATTTCTGGAATAGAGTGGGCACGTTCATACAGACTGTGACAAACAAAACACTTAAGCTCTCACCAGAGACCACGTTACTGAACTTCCCAATATGGACGGATGACAAATACGCGTCTGATTTAGCACGACATTGCATTACCGCAGCAAAATTATTAGTACCACTGTACTGGAAGACACCAAACCTTCCGACCACCGCACAATTATATGACAAAATAAATGCTCTATACAGAGTAGCAATGACTGTGGCGTCAGTTGAAAATAGACAAATGAAACTCAGACACATATGGTCCCCATGGACTACTTTCCGGAAAACGTACAATTATACGCATGACTAAGATATTTCTTGCCCAAAAAACAATTTGAAATGCATCGGACACTGACTTCCTAGGAGCTGGACTACCTTTCCCCCCCCCCCCTTCACCCCCCCCCCCTCCCATCCCCCCTTAATTCTCCCTTTTTCTTTTATTACCCTTCCACTTCTTCCCTTTCCCTCTATCTACTATCCTCACCAATATAATCTTTCACTCTTTTCCTTTCTTTCTTCATCTCTCATCTTTAATGTTGTAAACTTAAATATATGGTATTGCATAGAAAATAGAGACTTGGACAACTTCGAACATGAGAAAGATTCACATCCAGGTTTTCGTAAGCCATATCGCGGTTGCGAGAAGGTGAATACTAACTCTCCTACTTCAAATAGCTCGCCAACAAAAATGAACATTTTGGGAGAACTCCAGCTATAGGATAAGTACCGATGAATACAATACCCACGTTATATTATGTCCAGCCTATGTAATACTCTTGCATTACCTTTACATTATCTTTGTAATATTTTTGACAACTTCTGTACTTGTTGATGTTCTTACCTTTACAACATGTTGATCGTTATGTTATGCATACATCTCCAATAAAAAGACCATTGAAAAGAAAAGATGTGTGTGATTGTCCGTTCCCAAAGTGGACCAAAAAAAAGAAAGGAAGTGAATGGATATAATTTATTAACATGTCAAAAATAATGGCTAAACTTCTTACTTTTACATAATAGTAACAGAAAGACAATCCATAGAAATGTTACTATATTCTATTTCTATGCATTAGGTAGATTGGTGTAAATATATTATTTAAGTATGCATGGGCAAACTATGTATGTCTGTATCTATAATGTCTGCTCGATGTATATGTGTCTATATATCTATCATCTATGTTTATCGTATTAAAAATTATATAGCTATAGCACGTGGCCGGTATGACTCGCATGGCCTGCTGCAATCTGGGTGATTGCTGGACCTAGCAGTTCACACAGAGTTAAGTGTGTAATTGTACACAAGGGGTTAAGTGCAGCTAGGTCTGAGGTCTGTGCATGAGTAAGTGGTGCTGATTGCCACTATATTGCAGGTGTGGGTGTGGCAGGCAGGATTTAGCATGCCCAGTGCTGTGAGCTGGGAGATCAGTTAGTCTGTGAGAAACATCCAGCCAGTGAGGATGTGAGAGTCACAAGCATTCCATCCCTTTGAGACATGGAGGGAGGCCTGCCATCTTCATGTGGGAAGCACCTGTCCCTCTGACTGAGAGTGTGTGTGAACCTGTGGCTGGACGCAGGGATTTGTATGGTTCCTAGAGTTGGGAATCCTGGCAGAACTTGGAGGGTGCTCGCTGGACGTGTTGGTGCTGCTGTGGCCCGGGATACCTGCCTGGTAAGGAGGTTGGAAGGCAGCTGGCAACCTGAATAGCACATGAGGAGACCTTGTGGATGCCTTGATTGCCCTGTAGCTCAGGTTTTCTAATCCTTGTTGTGGGCCTGGAAGGGCAGCAGTCCATGGATATTTTATGATGGACTGTGTGTATGAGTCTGTATGTGGTCCATGGAAGTGTTATGATGGACCGCATGCGGTGTATAGGTGCCCAGTCAGGCTGGAGTCCGTGTGTATGCTATATAGCATGGGAGAGACCGAGGACAGCTCAAGGGCCAGGCTGTCGTAGCCGCCATTTGGACTGACTTAGGTTGTGATATGGTCCCATTGACCTAGTGTGAATGTGTAAAGGCTGTGTGCAGTATAGCAGCCTGTATGAGACCGTGTGACCTGTGTGAACAGGGCTGTACCGGCTGTGCCCGATGGGTCTGTGTGTCTCAGGTGTTCCATAAGGTGGGGACATGCACCATGTGTGTGAGAGACTGCCGTGCCCTCGGGTGTTCCATAAGGTGGGGACACGTACCAGGGGCTGAGACGGCATATGTGTTCCATAAGGTGGGGACACATACCATGCACTGGGACTACAAATGTCTCGTACGGGGGTTCTGTACATAATGAGCCCTGTGACTATGTTAGACACTTGATCAGGTTAAATGTTGTATAGACTGATCTGTGTATATAGTGTCAGGTGGGCGTTGCCACCCTTGGGACCCACTGTAAGGTCCTAAAGGTCCCATTGATAACCATTTTGTAAATGTTATGTATAAAGTGTGGATAAGGCTAGGTGGCCATAATTGCCATAGGGAGCCATGATTGGTGCTCCTGGTGTTCGATGGAGCTGCATTCAGGGCTCCCATGTATATTTTAAAGAGGTATATGTGAAATGTAATATGCTGTTATCTGTAATGTCATATTGATTAATGTTACTATGTGAGTGTACTCTGTTTTATATGTGGTGAGCAACCAATCAGATTCCACTTTTTATTCCTCACATACTCTTTGCAACAAGTAAAGGTGGAATCTGATCAGTTGCTAAGGGCAACTGGCCAGTTTCACAGATCTAGTTTTCACAGATAGATCTTCCCCAAATCTGTTTTCTTTTCAGATACTTCAGATAACCCATAATGGTAATTTATATATAAATCAAAATAAATGTTATTATTTTCTGTCCACCTACTTTTGGACCATTCTGTATGTATAAAATCTGCAATTTTTTAAGGTATTAATCTACATATGTATGAATATATATCTATGTAGCAATGTCTCTATCCATATGGATTAAAGCTGGAGGGTGAGATATGGTGAACAGCCGTCCCACCCATCTCTTCAGCTGTTCACAAAAAACCCAGCTCAGGTCCCACTAGGTATGCTATATCAAGAATATCTGATATAGGATCAACATTCACATTGTTCCTAAATATGACTATCCTAAATATTATAATAAAAATGACAAACATTGAGGGACAATGAGTTTATGTTTATAAATGGAACAAATTAGATGTGACAGCTCTAAATGCTTATATTGGTTTACTTCTTTTAGCAGGAGTATGCAAATCTTATGGTGGATCAACTAAAAGTTTGTGGAATTCCAAAACCAGTCACCACATATTTAGAGCTACAATGTCTCTTGAAAGGTTTCATGAGATTTCTACAGTACTGAGGTTTGATAATAAAACAGATTGAAATGAAAAAAGAGGTAAAGATAAACTAGCCACTATTAGAAATGTTTGGAATAAATGGCTAGAGATTCTTCAAAAATTATATAATATTGGTGAAACTGCAGCTGTCAATAAACAACTGATGGCATTCCGAGGTAGTTGGCCGTTCAGACAATACATACCGAGTAAGCCAGCAAAGTACGGCATTAAGATATGGACACTTTGTGACAGCAAAATCTCATACGTTGTAAATGCTCAAGTGTATGCAGAAAGAAACCCTGGAAAACACCTGAAAAAAATCAGGGTATGCAAGTTGTTGCCGTAATCGAGTAGTAATCGAGAAGACAGGAAGCCAGACATGGTAATAGATTATAATGCCACAAAAGGGGCAGTTGATATACTAGATCAAGCACTATCAACTATCAACTGCATCTGCCCCTAGCCTGCAGGATCCGGCAGAAATTTAGTTTCTGCATAGAGCAGGGCATAGCGTTACCGGTAGGCTATCGATCTCTATGGTAAACAGTGTTCCTGTGCGCTCTGCTAAAACGTATATACGGGGATTGTTTGTGGAGCAAGCGGCTGTGGTAAGTGTCTGATTACCATAGCAACCCATACACAGGCAGCGCATGGCGTTACCTGCTGGTAACACTATGCACTGCTCCATGCAGAAACTAGGATTCTAACAGATCTTGCAGGCTAGGGGCAGATGCTAGCCTTACTCATGATCTAACCAGGAGTGGGTGATAAATACAGAAGTGGACGTGTTTCTATTATATTTTTCCTCTGATTGTTCCACTCCTGGTTTTAGCAATAAAAATTGATGAGCAAAAACAGACCAAAAATGCACAGTGTAAATGGAGCCTTAGTGCCATATTGGCTAATGATGCATGCAGAGCTCAGTAGGGTCATCTTTTACAGCTTACAGATTGTAATTTTGTCAACTCCAATTGATTTCAAGTGCTTACCAAGGTTTATAGGCACAGCAACCAGTGTGCAGATTACCATCGGGACCGCATTTACAAGCTTGTGCTAGAGTCTTTACAGATCCATCTTTAACCCCTTCCCGACCTCTGACATACAACGTCATGAAAGTTGGTGTGTTCCTGACCCATGATATTGTACAACATGGTGGTTACAGCGGCACCAGTGCCGCAGTAATCGCCATCGGGCCCCGGTGCTCTGTGGCTGGGATCGCCCCCTCCCTCGGAAGCATAATGGCGGCGGTGCAGGGCATTGTGCCTGCCCGCGGCCTTCTGCTTCTCTGCAGCCCGATGTCCTTGGGTGGAGCCCACTGGGACGGGGTACTCGGTACCGGACCGGGGTACTGCTGGGGATGTCACGGCGGTCCTGGTCCGGACCGTGTCCCGGGTTCGCACAATAAAATGGGGTGTATTTACAAGGGATTTGGTTTGTCGTGACGCCACCCACAGGTTGTGGTCACGGTGACCACCGCTGCTGCAGAACCTCCGGGGATGATGTTTTGGCAGCTTTAGATGGAACGGCTCTCCGCAGGTAGAGCCTGGTTCCCCGGGGCAGTGGTAATTAAAGTCTGTGAATGTTGTTACAGATGTTACAAGGAAGTAGAGGTAGTAGTAGAGATGATGAGAGTGGAGGCAATGGCAGTCTATGAGGGAAAATAGGGTTTCAGCACAAGGATGACACACTCATGTTTGTTGTCGTTTTCCAAGTCTTTACTGTACAGATGGTAAAACAGAGTATTGTTCACAGAGTCTGTACCAGGGTTGCTCCCACCCTGACCGGATCTTTGGCTTCCTACTTCTGTGCTTTGTGTGTGGCCCTGCTGCCGCTTTTAGCTGAACTGCTGGCCCTGTCTCCACTCACGGGTACCAATCTGCTAGGCAACTTGAGTCCTGAGGTTCTTTGCATGTCAACAAAAGCCTGAAGAGAGTGCCAGAGACTTTGCCTTAAATCTGCAGGAAGCACTCAAAGCACTTAAGCTAGCAGAACCTGCCTTAGCCCCGGGAGCTGACAAAATGTTAATTGACCAGTTCATAGAGGATCTCTTATCCCCGTCCCACAGAGGACAGTTGAATATGATGCTCATCCAGAATCCTAAAATGACATTTGCTGAGTTAAAAGACAGAGCTATTCGTCTGCAGCAGGTAGAGGAGCCCCGGAATCTGCAATCTATACAGGGCCCTGCAGCAACACCTCTGCAACCAATAGCATCAGTGACATCTGCCATGTCAACGACCGCTGCTGAACACAGAGAGCCTATCTCTAATGAGGCCCTCAACCAAAAGCTAGATGCCTTGACTGACACCGTCATCTCAATGGCCAAGGTCATCAAGGAGCTGCGAGAGTCAAAGCCTGCACCCAAGATCAAGTTGGCGACCAGCAGAGAGGATGTCCCATGGATGAGGCCCAGGAGATATCAAGCGACAAGAGGACGACCCAGCGACCGCTATCAGCCGGATGGACAGCCCATTTGCCGCTGTTGCCAGAAACCAGGTCACTTTGCCCGAGAGTGTGCTTTAAACGGAGATTCCCTGGGCAGGCGGGCCGCTCCTCAGGTATGAACTCTAAAGGTCCTTCAGCCTGGTTTGATAGATTCGTGGGAGGACAGCCAGTGATCCCTATCGTGTTGAATGGCATTCCCTTTAATGCCTTGTTGGATACCGGGTCCCAGATAACATCGATTCCACATGTTCTTTACAGAAGATACTGGGCTGATTCAGACATTGATAGTGGTCCATCAGACTTTAAAATGAATATATGGGCTAGTAATGGACAATTAATACCACAGGTTGGGTTCAGAGAAATGACCATTCAGATTGGAAAGATAGAATTGCAGAACCAGGGTATTGTAATTATAGATGTTGACCGGCGAGATCGTGAACCAGTAATGTTATTAGGAATGAATGTATGTATGAATGTAATTGAAAAATGTTTTTCCGAGGTAATTACTGTTTTGCAGCAGATCGCCGAGACTGCCGGAACCAGACAGCAGAGGCTTTTGCACAAAGAAATAAAAGCTCTGATGTTAAAGCAACAGGTAGAAATATCCGGAGGTGAAATCAGCAGTGTACGAGTAAGTGATCCAATACCCATTGTAATACCTCCAAAAACTGAAATGTTGGTCTGGTGTAGAGCCGCAATAGGCATCAGAGGGCAAGACTATCAAGCCCTGGTAGAACCTGTGTACTCAGACAGTAGACCTTCTATACTCACAGCTAGAGGAGTGGTTGAGGTACACTGGGGAAGAGTGCCATTACGCCTACTAAATTGCGGAGAGGATGAGATCACATTACCAAAGTATGCTACTGATGTGGCCAGGGCTGTGGGGGTACTCGGTCACCGGGCCTGCTGAGTAGGGAGTCACAGGTGGACGGTATCCCGGTGCCGTGCCCTGGGGATCATTTGAAAGGGGGTGAGGGAATTATTTACAGGGGGACGTGACGCCACCTGTAGGGTCCAGTAAGGTGGTACCGGCGCTGCCAGCCGGCCGCTGAGGTGATGGAGGGGGGCAGCAAAGTGTGGTACAGCTCCCCACAGGTGGAGCTTTACCTCAGGGCAGCAATAAATGAAGATGGTGAGGGAGAGCAGTGAAGGAGGAAGATGGTGGGTTATAGCCGATGAACAGTCACACATACACACAGGGATAGTTGTTCCGGTACCTTTTACTGGTAGTCACAAAACAGGTACAGTTCTGAGTAATAACCGAGTCCCTGGTGCAATTTAGGATCAACTCCTTAGAAAGATATGAGGCCTCCTTTATCTCTATTCTTTCTCTTGAGGGATGAGTCTTGCCTGAGTTTGAGCTCTCCAATTCTCTATTGTCTAAAACTAACAATCAGGCCCTTCTGCGGGAACCCGGTTTATCCTGTGGCCACTGGTCCTCTGTATGGTTAGCTTTTTAATGTCTCTAATCTCTTCCTTCAGGGCTAAACTTCTCCTGAAATTGCTGGGCTTTTATTGTGGCTATACAAGCCCACAGCATCGGATTCCAGTGTCCGTTTGTCCTCAAGGGGGAATATCTTTTAGTCCCTCTTCTTATTCCCTACCTCTTCTCCTTGCCTCCGGCCCCTTCCCTGGGGTGTGAACAGCTGACAAAATGGTCCCTTCTGGTCCTGGATATCTGTCTTTTCCAGAGACCAGCAGCTCAGCCTCCTCCTCTTTCCTCTCCTCACACGAACTAACTGCCTAGCAACTGTCTCCTAGGACCAACTGTCTCCTCCTCTCAGCCTGGATCTCATTAAAGGGGAACTGACTTAATGCAGCCAGTAGAGCTCCCCCTTCAGGTCTGGAGTGGAAGGTGTTGTGTGCTGAACAAACCAAGGTGTCAATCCTTCCTTGCACCAGTGTAACCTGTGGCAATCCCCCGCAGGGGTGCCACACTACCATGGCTAAGTTGTACATGGTTGATAATAACAACATCATAGCCGTCGAGCCCTTGGACCCGTCAACTCAGGCGGATGACAATGGCTCAAAGGAAAAGCTGGAGGATTGGTGCCAAAAGCTACATGTAGGTACCAGTTCTACACCTTCCCATCAAAAGCATGGAGTATATCGGGTAGTGAAAGAATATGAGCAAATATTCAGTAAACACCCGTTAGACTTTGGACAAATCAAAGGGGTAGAGCATACTATACCCACAGGTAACCACCAGCCTATAAAAGAGAGGTATAGACCATTACCACCCGCTCACTACCGAACCACCAAAGACATGCTCAGAGAAATGAAATCTGCAGAGGTAATAAGAAACAGTTGTAGCCCCTGGGCAGCACCTCTAGTGTTAGTTAAAAAGAAGGATGGGACCTTGAGAATGTGCGTAGATTACCGGCAGATTAACCGCATCACACATAAGGACACATACCCATTACCTAGGATTGAGGAGTCATTAGCTGCATTAAAATCTGCTAACTACTTTTCCACCCTTGATCTGACTAGTGGGTACTGGCAGGTTCCTGTGGCCGAGGCCGACAAGGAGAAGACAGTGTTTACTACGCTAATGGGCCTCTGTGAGTTCAATTGTATGCAGTTCGGATTCTGCAACGCACCCGGGACCTTCCAACGCCTCATGGAGAGCTGCCTAGGACACAAGAACTTTGAAACTGTCCTCCTGTGCCTAGATGACGTCATAGTCTACTCCAAGACGTATGAGCAACATCTACAAGACCTGGCAGAAGTGTTCGAAGCCTTGTCCAAATATGGCATGAAAATAAAGCTATCTAAATGTCACCTTCTCAAACCAAAGGTACAGTACCTGGGACATATCGTGAGTTCAGAGGGAGTAGCACTGGATCCTGATAAAGTCACAGTGATAAGGGATGGCCAAGACCTACAAACGTGAAAGAAGTGAGGCAATTCCTGGGCCTGGTAGGCTATTATAGAAGATTTACCAGTGGATTCACGAAGCTAGCAGCTCCTCTACAAGATATCCTGGTAGGACAATCAAGAAAGTGCCTGGGGGTGGTGTAGACAATCCAGGCCTCCTAAGCAGATATGCCCGTGGACAAAGGTACATAGTTAATGTAACGTTAAAAAGCCCAGTACCCGCAGAGACTATCCTGTATGAACTTTTTGCATGTTTTTCGAATTTTTTCCTTTTATTTTATTTTTATGGACCATACTATCACGGACTCGTTGTGGTATAAACTTTCTTGTATATAGTCATCAGCCCGGAGGCAATAGACTAAACCCCCGGAAGGACTGCTTTTTGAGTTCTTGGACTGTTTTTGAACTTTAGTGATTTTTGTACTTTTTACATTTAAGTCTCTGTAAATATTAATTGTATTAATTGTTTGTTTCTTTGTTGTTCCCCAGTCCCGGAGAACTGTCTTTTACTAAGGGGGAATGTGGCACCCCAAGGGTTAATGTGCCACAGAAACAGCAACACAGGTTTGCTCCCCACACAACACTACACTAGAAAGTGGGAGGAGCTTAGGTGGCACCTGCAAGAGTGGGAGGAGCTAAGGTTGTTTACCTCAGAGCAGGAGTGACAGTTAGTCAGTTTGAGTTTGAGTCTCGTTAGAGTTGAGTTTAGAGTCTGGAGGAGAGTCGAGTTGGAGTGGAGGTCCTGAGAGGTCTGAGGGAAGGTGACAGAGGAACAGAGGAACGTACCAAGGAGTTACCCTAAACTCACCCCACAGAGGCGCTTAGGACGGATACCAGATCCGATGCTGTGCCTGAGACAGACAGGACAGTGAATACTGGGATAGTGAAGGTCCACTATCTTCACTGTACCATAGCAAAGCAACACGGAGGGGTCAGTGACACAGAGGACTCAAGTTGCCTAGCAGATTGGTACCCGTGAGTGGAGACAGGGCCAGCAGTTCAGCTAAAAGCAGCAGCAGGGCCACACACAAAGAGCAGAAGTAGGAAGCCAAGACCCGGTCAAGGTGGGAGCAACCCGGCCCTGGTACAGACTCCGTGGACAAAACTCTGCTTTACCATCTGCACAGTAAAGACTTGGAAAACGACAACAAACGTGAGTGTGTGTCATCCTTGTGCTGAAACCCTACTTTCCCTCATAGACTGCCATTGCCTCCACTCTCATCATCTCTACTACAACCCCTAATATCCTGTAACATCTGTAACAACCATCACAGACTTTAATTACCACTGCCCCGGGGAACCAGGCTCTACCTGCGGAGAGCCATTCCATCTAAAGCTGCCAAAACATCATCCCCGGGTTCAGAGAAATGACCATTCAGTTGGAAAGGTAGAATTGCAGAACCAGGGTATTATAATTATAGATGTTGACCGGCGAGAACGTGAACCAGTAATGTTATTAGGAATTAATGTAATTCATGTAGCTTATTGGTGCTGGTGGGCATGTACCTACTTGTAATGTTTGGTACTATAGAAGATGAAGATCTGACTGTAGGACTGGCAAGCTCACTGGGACCAGGAATTGATTCTTCTCTACGGGTTCTACTTCCAGTTCTTCAGGTCTTGGGACTTCTTCTGGTAACACGGGTTCTGACCGGGTACTGCAGGGGATGTCACGGCGGTCCTGGTCCGGACCGTGTCCCGGGTTCGCACAATAAAATGGGGTGTATTTACAAGGGATTTGGTTTGTCGTGATGCCACCCACGGGTTGTGGTCAGGGTGACCACCGCTGCTGCAGAACCTCCGGGGATGATGTTTTGGCAGCTTTACATGGAACGGCTCTCCGCAGGTAGAGTCTGGTTCCCCGGGGCAGTGGTAATTAAAGTCTGTGATGGTTGTTACAGATGTTACAAGGAAGTAGAGGTAGTAGTAGAGATGATGAGAGTGGAGGCAATGGCAGTCTATGAGGGAAAATAGGGTTTCAGCACAAGGATGACACACACTCACGTTTGTTGTCATTTTCCAAGTCTTTACTGTGCAGATGGTAAAACAGAGTATTGTCCACGGATAGAGATGGGCGAATCCTAAATTACTCGGACTCGCAAAGACTCTAACAAGTCTGAGTCCAGGACTCGCTACTCGTTGCGAGTCTAGCGACTCCAATGTAAATGAATGGGGAACGAGTATTGCAGCGATTCCTCTGCTGCCGGACCCTATAAGGGGTCTGGCAGCAGAGAAAAAACCTGCCATTCCCCATGTTATTCTTTTAAAGCAGCGCAAAAAGCCGCTGGCTTTTAAAGAATAGTAAGAAAAAAAAAAAAAACATTGAACGGGGATGGGGGGGGGGGGGGTAGGGGGGTAGGGGTGAGAGGGGGTGCAACGAAATTTATGGCGGTCACGACAATATTAGACATGACCGCCATGAATTTCCAGTAATCAATATAAAAAAAAACACAACACACAGAAATTTTTTTTATTAGAAATAAAAAAAGCCATTAGTGACTCCATCTTTAATTTAAAAAATCCTCTTCGTCCGATGTAGTCCAAAACGCGATGTCCACTCGGCTACATCCCTGTGCATAGATGTACATGTCTATGCACAGGGAGTGAGCAGACTGAGAACACTGGAGGACCCTGGAGCTGCCGCAAACCCGCAGGACCCGGAGCCCAGCACAGAGCAGACAGCAGAAGCAGGAAGGGAGGTAAGGAAAATTTCTCCCCCTCCATTCGCTCCCTGCTCACTTCCCCCAGCCCAGTCCTAATTTAGATCCGGCGGGGTGGTGAGGGGGGGCGGACTCGTTACTGTGCGAGTAATCCCTGCGATTACTCGCAGAGTAACGAGTCGGGCGAATCCCTTACTACCCGGTGAGTACCGAGTAGTAACGAGTAGTTTCGCCCATCCCTATCCACGGAGTCTGTATCAGGGCCGGGTTGCTCCCACCCTGACCGGGTCTTTGGCTTCCTACTTCTGCGCTTTGTGTGTGGCCCTGCTGCCGCTTTTAGCTAAACTGCTGGCCCTGTCTGCACTCACGGGTACCAATCTGCTAGGCAACTTGAGTCCTCTGTGTCACTGACCCCACCGTGTTGCTTTGCTATGGTACAGTGAAGATGGTGGATTTTCACTATCCCAGTATTCACTGTCCTGTCTGTCTCAGGCACAGCATCGGATCCGGTATCCATCCTAAGCGCCTTTGCGGGGTGAGTTCAGGGTAACTCCTTGTCCTGGATATGTTTCTCTGTTCCTCTGTCACCTTCCCTCAGACCTCTCAGGACCTCCACTCCAACTCAACTCTCTCCAGACTCTAAACTCAACTCTAACTTGACTCAAACTCAAACTGACTAACTGTCACTCCTGCTCTGAGGTAAACAACATTAGCTCCTCCCACTCTTGCAGGTGCCAACTCCTACTTTCTAGTGTAGTGTTGTGTGGGGAGCAAACCTGTGTTGCTGTTTCTGTGGCACATTAACCCTTGGGGTGCCACATTTGCAAGGAGATCGAGCTGCAGAGAAGGATCTGACAGCGGGGACAGCGATCCTCTATGCCCTACTGGCAGATCCTTCTCTGCAGCCTGATATCCATGCAGGGTCATTGGGCTGTAGAGAAGCAGTGGGCGGAAGCAGGCGGTGCTGCCCTGCACCGCCGTCATGCTTCCAGCGCTAAGTCACCCACGATCTTACAATAACAGCATTAGTGTCTGGGGAGAGGAAATGCAGGGTCACTTACCTCTCCCCGGCGATGATCGGCAATGAGCCGCTCACCATGGTGACCCGATGTTGCCATGGCAAAATCTGGTCACCTGACCCAAGCCTCAGAGATTACACTTGATCCCTTGCTACAGTCTCTGGATATAGCAGAGGCGATCAAGCGTCGTGGGACCTTCATTTTGGACTACCCTGGATAATAATAACGATGGAGTCCAAATTTCTTATTCTAACAAAAATTTTTCTCTGTGTGGTGTTTTTTTTTTTACTTTTTACTAGAGATTCCTAATGGCCTGGTCTAACACTTGCCTGACATTATGAATCTTGGGCTTAAAGCCAACTGCCAATAAAAAAGCTGGCATTAACCCCTTTATTAACCAGTTTGCCACGGCACCAGGGCAACTGGAAGAGTCTGGGTACAGCGCCAGAAAATGGCGCTTCAATGAAATGCACCATTTTGTGGGGCAGCTGCGGGCTGTAATTCGCAGCATGGGGGGCTAGAATGCTTGGGCCTCTCCATGCTGAGGATTCCAGCCCCCCAGTTCCCTAGTTGTACCAGGCTGGACCAAAAATATGGCAGGTCCCCATGTTGTTGTTTTTTCTGAAATTAGGTCTATGAATAAAAAAATGGGCTTCACTGTATTTTTGGTTGCCAGCCAGGTACAACGAGGCAGCTGGGGGTGGGTGGCAGTCCACAGCTGCCAAGTTGTACCTGGTTGGACCAAAAATATGTCAGAGCCCCACGTCATTTTTTTTTCTGAAATAAGGTCTATAAATTAAAACAATGGGCTTTGCTGTATTTTTGGTTGTCAGCCAGGTACAACTTGGCAGTTAGGGGGCTGGAATCCTCAGCGTGAGAGACCCAAAAGTTGTGGTCCCCCAAGCTGCAAATTGCAACACACAGCCACTTCAGAAAATAGCGCATTCATTAGAGGTGCCATTTTCTGGTGCTGGTACCCCAACTCTTTCAGTTGCCCTTGTGCTGGTGGCAATGCTGGTGGCACGCAGGCTCTCCATACGCGACATTTTGTCCGCAAACAATTTGAATGGAAAATTAGCTTCAATTGTTAGCAGACACCATGTCGCATATGGAGAGCCCTGTGTGCCTGAAAATTGGAGCCTCCCCACAAGTGACCCCATTTTGGAAACTAGTCCCCCGAGGGAACTTATCTAGATGCATAGTTGAGCACTTTAATTCCTCAGATGCTTCACAAATTGATCCGTAAAAATGAAAAAGTACTTTTTTATTCTCAAAAACATTTCTTTTTTAATTTTTACAGATCAATTTGTGAAGCACCTGGGGGTTCAAAGTGCTCACTATGCATCTATATACGTTCTTTGGGGGGTCTAGTTTCCAAAATGGGTTCACTTGTGGGGGTCTCCAATGTTTAGGCACACAGGGCTAACAATTGGCTAACAATTGGAGCAAATTTTCCATTCAAATCGTTAGCGGACACCATATCATGTATGGAGAGCCTGTGTGCCTAAACATTAAGCTCTCCCACAAGTGTCCTTATTTTGGAAACTAGACCCCCCAAGGAACCTATCTAGATGGGTGGGGAGCACATTGAACCCCAGGTGCTTCACAAATTAATCAGTAAAAATGAAAGAAGAAAATTTTGATTAAAAAAAGTACTTTTTAAATTTTTATGGATCAATTTGTGAAGCACCTGGGGTTCAAAGTGCTCACTATGCATCTAGATAAGCTCCTTGGGGGGTCTAGTTTCCAAAATGGGGCACTTGTGGAGGAGCCTAATGTTTAGGCACACGTGAGCTCTCCATATGCGACATGGTGTCCGCTAACAATTTGAATGGAAAATTAGCTCCAATTGTTACGGACACCATGTTGCTATGGAGAGCCCTTGTGTGCCTAAAAATAGGAGCACCCCCACAAGCGACCCCATTTTGAAACTAGACCCCCCAAGGAACATATCTAGATGCAAAGTGAGCACTTCGAACCCCCAAGTGCTTTACTATTGATCCGTAAAAATGAAAAAGTACTTTATTTTCACAAAAATGTTCTTTAGCCACAATTTTTTCATTTTCACATGGGCAACGAGATAAAAAGGATCTTAAAGTTTGTCGGGCAATTTCTCCTGAGTACACTGATACCTCCATATGTGGTCATAAACCACTGTTTGGGTACACGGCAGAGCTCAGAAAGGAATGAGTGCCATTTGACTTTTTGAATAGAAAATTAGCTCCAAAAGTCAAATGGCGCTCCTTCCCTTCTGAGCCCTGCCATGCCCCAAACAGTGGTTGATGGACTACATATGAGATATCGGTGTACTCAGGAGAAATTTCCCAACAAATTAAGGATCCATTTTATCCTGTTGCCCATGTGAAAATGAAAAAATTGAGGCTAAAAGAACATTTTTGTTGAAAAAATTAAAATGTCAATTTTTTCCTTTCACGTTGCTTTAGTTCCTGTGAAGCACCTGAAGGGGTTAATAAATACTTTTGGAATGGTGTCACATTTGGGTGTATTGTGTCACATCGGCACCTCAAAGGGACTTCAAATGTGATGTGGTCACTAAAAAAATGGTTTTGTAAATTTTGCTGGAAAAATGAGAAATTGCTGATGAACTTTGAAGCCTTATAACTTTCTAACAAAAATTTTTATTTTTTTCAAAATTGCGCTGATGTAAAGTAGACATGTGGGAAATGTTATTTATTAACTATTTTGTGTCACATAACTCTCTGGTTTAGCAGAATAAAAATTAAAAATGTGAAAATTGCTAAATATTCGCCAAATTTGTGATTTTTTCACAAATAAACGCAAAAATTATCAACCTAAATTTACTACTAACATGAAGCCAATATGTCACGAAAAAATCATCTCAGAATCGCTAGGATCCATTGAAGTGTTCCACAGTTATTACCTCATAAAGGGACACTGGTCAGAATTGAAAAAGTGGCAAGGTCTTTAGGGTCAAAATAGGCTGGGTCATGAAGGGGTTAAAACCTAATATTATTTCAGTTTTTCCAATTGTTTCTTAATAGTTTTATTAATATTATACCTAAGTATGCTGTAAAAAAATATAAATGAAGGTTTGTTCATTATATTGTTTGTGACCCGTCCCAAGACTTGGGATAATCAGATCTCAGGCGTTGGATACTGGGGATGTTGCCCGGGACCGTGCCCTGGGGGTTGCTTTAAAAAGGGGGGTGTTATTTACAAGGATTTGATTGTTTATGTTTTGTCGCCACCTACAGAGTCAGACCTACGGGGATGATGGATGGGCAGCCTGATGGTATAGCTCCCCGTAGGCGGAGCGAGTCCCCGGGGCAGTGATGTAGAGATAGGTTTTGGCACAGGGATGAGGCTTTGCATGCGGGAGGTAGTTACAGTCTCCATGCTGGACAGGATCAGTGCTGTAAGAACTGACACACACTGGGAGTAGTAGTTTTCCGTACCTTTATTGATGACAAACCGGCACTGTCCAGGGTACACTCCAGGTGGTCGGGATGCACTTCAGGATTTCCACAGTGAGTGATTTATAAGGCCTCCTTGTCCCTTCTTTTACTTGTGGTGAAGCTCTGACCTGTATAGAACCTGGCCTGGCCTCCTGCGCATTTCTCTTCCTCTGTATCTCTGAGCTCATGTAGAAACCTTCTCCGGATTTCTGCTACCTCTGGGGATTTTCTGCGGGTCCTGGCTCTTTGTTTGGTTTGTGGTTTTGAGGTGACCGGGGAAACCGAAGTCTCCTTGGTCGACCGGTGTTCTTCTGCTGGGCTAAATGCTCGTTAGCAGACTCAGACTCCGGTGACCGGATTGCTTCTGTGGGGTGAGCCGGTATGGCTCCTCTGCCCCCAATTCTACTTCTTTCTCTCTAGCCTTGCCTCCGATCCTCACTCTCGGGTACCTCACTCTGGCTAGACTGTCCTCTGGTTCAGGCCAAGCGTGGTAGTCTTCCTCAGTATTGCTTCATACTGAACTCTTCACAGTCCTCTCTGGAACTGCACTACCTAACTCCTCCCCCAGCACTGGTATTTATAGGGGATCTTGCTTAAGGGCAGCAAGTGGAGCTCCCTCTACAGGCCTGGGGTGGAAGGTGTTGAGTGTGTAGGTTGCCTGTTGTGGAAATCCCTCCATGCACACACACATGCCACATTTGCAATGCTGACAATAAAGGTAAAGGTAAGTTATGGTAATGCTAATGATACATTTCTCTTAAAGCATACAAGCTGAGTGGATAGATATGCCAGAATTTACTATATTGCAATTACATTATTGTTATTAAATAAAAAATTAATATATTTTTCATCCAAAAAGACATTCATAATAGCTATATTAATCTATGATTCTATTGTGCTCAGAGTAATCCTTCCATGAACACCTGACAGCTGCTGCTCAGAAGTGGGTGGAGAATACAGCTGGGTGTAAATGTAGATAATATGCATCAATTGTTTTCTAGCAGAAATACAAATTTATAAACTGTTCTTAAATGATTATCAAGATTGTATGTCATTCAGCAATGCATAAATTAACTATAGGAACGTGCTGTTACACTTTACAATAATTGTAATGACATCTGGATTACAATCCAAATTCCTAGTATATTTACTAACATCAAATTTATCACGGTATTTCCTAAATTGTCTTAATCTACCATAAATACCATAATCATTACCATATTTGTTTTAACATTACATTGCATTGAAGTGATATTGGCAGATGGACTCTGCTATTTTTATGGATAAAGAGGGTTCTAGGGTTAGGGGTGAGCTGATTCTGACCAATTGCTAGTAACATCTACTATATAATCGTCTAATGTTCTCTGTCAGTCACGGAATTCTTGCGTCAGCTCTCATTGGTTGCCGGCAGCTGCGGAAACCGATGAGCGCTGCGTATGTAAAAAGCTGCGTACATTCAAAATTAGACGATTATATAGTAGCTGTAACCTGGTGACAGTGACGCATACGGCAACCCCGGCAACGGTATCCGCCGCCTCCCTCCTTCGCCTCTCGCTTCCCTCCTCACCTCTCGCCTTCCTCCTCACCTCCCTCCCTGCTGTTCTCACCTGTCTTCTCACTCAGTACATCGGTCAGGTGACAGGCGGGCTGATGTGATGTCACACAGCCCGCCCTGTTGCACGACCGTTGTAAACAGAAGACGGGTGAGAACAGAGGGGAGCTAGGGGGATCCTGCCCCCCGCCTCCATCCTGCCCTCCCACATCCATCCACCCGCCTCCATCCTGCCACCCCACAGCCATCCTGCCCCCCCACATCCATCCCCCGCCTCCATCCTGCCCAACCCACAGCCATCCTGCCCCCTGCCTCCATCTTGCCCCCCCGGCTCCATCCTGCCCTCCTGCATCCATCCTGCCCCCCCACATCCATCCTGCCCCCCCACATCCATCCTGACTCCTCCCACAGCCATCTTGCCCCCCTGGCTCCATCCTGCCCCCAGATCCATCCTGCCCCCCGCTCAATCCTGCCCCCGTCTCCATCCTGCCCCCCCTTGGCTCCATCCTGCCCCCCCTCAGCTCCATCCTTTTCCCCCTCGGCTCCATACTGCCGCCCCAGCTCCATCCTGTCCCCCTTGGCTCCATCCTGCCGCCCCACATCCATCCTGCCCCCCCACATCCATCCTGCCCCCCCCCGCATCCATCCTGCCCCCCGCATCCATCCTGACCCCCCGCATCCATCCTACCCCCCCGGCTCCATCCTGCCCCCCCGGATTCATCCTGCCCCCCAGGCTCCATCCTGCCCCGCTTGCTCCATCCTGCCCCCACCTCCATCCTGCTACCCCGACTACATCCTGCCCCCCACATATCCATCCTGCCCCACCGCATCCATCCTGACCCCCCGCATCCATCCTGCCCCCCCCACATCCATCCTACCCCCCCCCAGCTCCATCCTGCCCCCCGGCTCCATCCTGCCCCCCCCGGCTCCATCCTGCCCCCCAGGCTCCATCCTGCCCCCCCCCAACACCATCCTGCCCCTGTTGCCATCCTGCCCCACCGCTGCCTTCCTGCCTCGCCGGCTCCATCCTGTCCCGATCGCTCCATCCTGCCCCCCACCACCATCCTGCCCCCTGGATCCATGCCCTGTCGGCTCCATCCTGCCCCTCCGCTTCCATCCTGCCGCCCTGGCTCAATGCCCTGCCGGCTTCATCCTGCCCCCTCGCCTCCATCCTGCCCCCATGGATCCATGCCCTGCCGGCTCCATCCTGCCCCACTGCCTCCATCCTGCTACTCCAACTCCATCCTGCCACCCCCGGCTCCATCCTGCTCCCCCGCATCCATCCTGCCCCCCTGCATCCATCCTGCTCCCTGGCTTCATCCTGCCCCCCCGCCACCATCCTGTCCTCCTGCTGCCATCCTGCCCCCGCCACCATCTTACCCATCCGGCCCCAATCGCTCCATCCTGCCCCCCCACCACCATCCACGGCCCCCTGGCTCCATCCTGCCCCCCTGACTCCATGCCCTGCTGGCTCCATCCTGCCCCCCCTGCCTCCATCCTGACCCCCCGACTTCCATCCTGCTCCCCGGCTCCATCCTGCCCCCCTGCATCCATCCTACCCCCCCCGCATCCATCCTGCTTCCCTCGCCTCCATCCTGCTCCCCTGGCTCCATCCTTCTCCCTGGCTCCATCCTGCCCCCCTGCATCCATCCTACCCCCCCGCATCCATCCTGCCCCCCCGGCTCCATCCTGCCCCTCTGCATCCATCCTAGCCCCCCGCATCCATCCTGCCCCCCGCATCCATCCTGCTCCCCCCATCCATCCTGTCCCCCTTCCATCCTGCTACCCCATCCATCCTGCCCCTCCCCTTCATCTATCCTGCTCCCCCATCTATCCTGCTCCCCTGACTCCATCCTGCCCCACTCACGCCATCCTGCCCCGCTCACTCCATCCTGCCCCGCTCACTCCATCCTGCCCCCCCACCTCCATCCTGTACCACCATATACCATAGTGCTGCTATACATGTACTATAATGTACCGCCATATACTATAGTGCTGCCATACATGTACTGTAATGTACCGCCATATACTATAGTGCTGCTATACATGTACTGTAATGTACTGCCATATACTATAGTGCTGCTATACATGTACTGTAATGTACTGCCGAATATCATAGCGCTGCTATACATGTACTGTAATGTACCGCCATATACCATAGCACTGCTATACATGTACTGTAATGTACCGCCATATAGTATAACACTGCTATACATGTTCTGTAATGTATCGCCATACACTATAGTGCTGCTATACATGTGCTGTAATGTACCACCATATACCATAGTGCTGCTATACTTGTGCTGTAATATACCGCCATATACTTATGGAAGAAATACATCTGTTACACTTTAAAACAAAGGTGTGAGCAACATTTTTTCTTAAAACTCAAGATTGACAAACTGGTGGGAAGGAACTATGCTGAAAACTATAAATAATACTACAAGAACTAAATAATAATGTTTAAATAGCACTAGTCATTCAATAGCACTTTACATATTGCATTTGCAGCACTGTCCCCATTGCAGCTCATAGTTCAAATATCCTAGTTCAAATATCCTATCACTATGTCTTTGGAGTGTGGGAGGAAACTGGAAAACCCAAAAGAAACCCACACAAACACGGGAAGAATATACAAACTCCTTGCAGGACATCAGCATTGCTAGATTTACAGTTTCCCATGTTCCCATGTGACAGAATTGTAATGTATCCATAAATATCTGATGCTATAATGATGATCCGTAAGTCATCTGATTTTTTTCATGCAGTGTACTGATTTTAGAATCAAATAACAGTATTCTTCAATTTTTTTATCATGCTGAATGTAGCTGAGAAACAAAGGTATACCTGCATTGCCTCATTGGATAGTATTGGTCCACATGCAAACCTTTTTTATTGGATTGCACTCATCTAATTTATCTTCTTCTCTGAGGAAACCCTATTATGATGCTGTCATACGTCGCAATATCGTGTAGGATATCATATAGAAGTCACGGGAGCGTGCTCGAACGGAGATTTGGATCATGATCAGAGTGTAGATGTGTCATGTTGAGATTTCGTCTACAACATTGTGGTGATTCCGGGGTGAGATCGCGAATAGCGGTCGTTAGGATTACTTGTTTTGACAGCGCTGAATGGGAGAAATCGTGGAACACATCATTATTGCGGTGTCACACTGCACGATGCAGCAGATGGCATTATTGCAGATCGCCTGAACTTATTCTCAAATCTGCGTTGTGTGATCTCACGATATCTCACACTGATATCGCGGTGTCACTCGCTACGATGCACTTACGACATCGTTCCGATGTTGCAGCCACGCCTCCAAACACGTGACTTCTATGCGATATCCTACACGATTTTGTGACGTGTGACAGTACCATTAGTGTTGGCAGCAGAATTCAGTTTGTGTTGGTTAAAGGATAGGCCTAATATGCACACATTTTCCTGCACCCAACTACTATATCCCAGTCTTTCTACAGTTTAAGTGAAGTAATTAGATTTTTGATTTGTAGCAGCTAAGCACTTATTGCTTATCTGGTTGAATAATTATTATGCTTTTTCATATAGTGGCATCATGTTTCACAGAGATTATCATCACTACATCACTGAATTCCCCATCACTACATCTTTGAAATGCTGGAAGAAACTGGAGAACCATTAGGAAACTCATGCAAACATTGGAAGAACATGCAAACTTTCCACAGATGTTGATGATGTCTTGGGTGGGTTTTGACCCCAAGACCCTAGTGTTGCAAGGCAACATTGCTACTCACTGAGTAATCTATAATACACCACCTTAACGCACCACTCCAGTACAGGAGTTTTGTTTTGTTTGTTTTTTAGGACTGGAGTTGTGTTTTAAAGCTAAGTCCTCTTATAATAACCATCCAACATTTTCATTCTTTTTCAGCGCCACTCTTGTCCCATGCGCAATCTTGCTCCCTCAAAGTCAGACTGGCCAGAAGTCAGAAGTTACGTCCCAAGTGCTTAGTGCAAGTCTTTGAGAGCCAGAATGAGGCTCTCATACATCTACATTAGTTGTGACCTCTAGTGCTCTCCATGAAACACTGTAGGGAGCACCGGAAGGTGAGTATACAATAGGGGTAAGGTTACTTAGATTTAAAGCATCACGCCAGAGGTAAAATAAGACTAAAAAAATGCTAAAGTGGTGCATAAATCTCACCCTAGAGAAGTATTATATGGTAATTGCCAATAAACTGCCATAAACTAGGGTTATGCTTCAGGTTAGGACTACAATTCCAATGATTCATCCACATTGCAAGTAGTCATAGTAAATGGAGTCATGTTGTTGACCATGACCCACTTTTGGCTGAATTCTAATCCTGATGGATTTCAGTGAGACTCGGTTTACTATCATTACTTGTTATTGTAGCTACAGGACATTGTGATCAGTGCAAGTCACTGTCAAAGTCCATTGCTTACATTTGGGGACTTTCTTGCATGCGGGTAGGCCTTCTTTGGCGAAAAGGTGAAGCAGTTTTTCATGATGATGGGAAGCAATTTCCTATTCATGAAGAGTTCATGCAGCAGATTAAAACATGTGTTATAAGGAATAATATAAAGCACCTTCAGACTTTTATGAGCTGTTTAAATGCAGTCCATTTATTAACCTTTTTCTCTTGTTTACATTGTAGCTATGGAACTATAAAGTGATAGTTAGCATTCTAATATTTTACAGTATGTTAAATATAATAATTTTATTCTAATGTGCTGCCAAATATGTGCAATCAATTAAAAGGGTGGTCCAAAATACAATTTTTAACCTAATCCCTATCTAGTTATTGCCATAATGTAACAAAGCGTTATCAGGGGGCTATAGAAACTGCCGAAGCCTCTGCCCACTTCATAATCCAAAGCGTCATCAGTGACACCGATGCCAGGGGCTGGACTAGTTAGCACCAGTGCGCTCTGAGCCAGCTCTGATCAGACTGTAATGGGTTATTTGTTTGGCACTGCTGGGACAATATGTTGTGTGAGGCAACTTAATTTATTCTTGAACACAAAGCATTTCAGTTTGATGGGACTTGGTATGTCCAAAACACTGGTACAGCTATGGGCATGCCTGCTGCATGCATGTTGGTGAATTTACACTTAGCGTTTTTTGATGGCAGGTTTATATATACTGAACGGAACCTCGTTTTGAAATAAATTAGGGACTTTCATCGGTATATAGATGATATGCAAATTTTTGGGCAGGTTCAAAGATGGAATTTCTTGAGCTCATCCTGGATTTAAATTCTTGTAATGACATAAACATGTCCTTTACCTCATTCTTTGCTCACAAAGGTTTTGAGTTCCTTGACATTGAAGATTCGATTTGTGACAACAATATCACAACAAAAGTTTTCAGGAAAAAATTACAGCATTTTAATAGCACCCATCCATACCATGTGAAATGGTCCACCTTCTTTTAGTCTGTTTTTACGAGTAAAGCACATCAATAGTGATAATACTTTTCAAACTCAAACCAACAAAGTTTTTGATTGTTTTAAAAATAGAGGTTATCCCCCACCATTATTGTGTACTCACTCAATAAAGCAATTATAATATTTGATCGGAATCAGGTCAGGTCAAAATAAAAATGGCATATTTTTAATATAATTTGATTTTAACATCATTCCCATAAGATCACGTCCATAAAACAAAAAATTTGGCACTTTTTAGAGATGGATATTGTGCTTTATGATAGAGCAATTCAGGGTCCTTTGATATCCTATCGAAGAAGCAGAAGCCTCAAGGATATGTTGGTTCACAATAAAATCTTTACATCAGGGTCTCATGCATCCAATTTGTTCAGTAGGGGTCTACCTTAGGTAATTTCAAGTGCAATTCGAGTTCCTTTTCCTCCCAGTTGAGTACAGTAAATACTGTGACAGTAGGCCACATAACGTATGAAATTAGGGATATTTTTACTTGTAAAATTAAATATGTTGTGTATCAGATTTTTTTGTCCTTGTGGATTATTTTATATTGGAAAGATAATAAGAAATATGTGTGTTAGATTCCATGAACATTGTCACTTTGTCTCGTCTGGGAAGGGTTCTCCAAAATTGATTAAGCATGTGAGAAAATGCACAATTCTGTAAAAGTTGGATTTTTTTAGGTCTGGAGGAAGTAAAACCCCTCAGTAGAGGTGGAAATCAGCAAAAGGAACTTTTATGCAGAGAGACGAGATGGATCATAAAATCTGACTTCATGGGTCCATTAGGACTTAATAAAAATGATATGTCTGCTTTTTATGATCTGTTTCTTTTTCCCCCTATCTATTTTTGTTTATGATTCCTATGGTATTTATCTCTGTTATTATGAATCTGTTTTTAAATGGCATTGTCACTTTAAATTTTCAGCATTGTCATGTCATAAGCTCACTTACTACACCTGAATGGCTAATATTGGTGCAGATCTTATGAGCATTTTGTATTTAGGCAAATTGAAGCGAATGAGCTCGAAATTGCCCTCCCCTGTCAGCTTTACCACTTTACACTTTTTATGTTCTCCCTCACTGCCTTCTAATAGCTGATGTTCAGTGTGACAAATCTAAATGGCCCTCATGATCTTAAAGTCATGGCCAAAAGTTTTGGCACCCTTGAAATTGTTCCAAGCAAGTATTTCTCCAAGAGAGTTGATGCCATTATACATATGTTTTGTCATATACATGATCATTTCCTTTGTATGTATTGGAACAACAACAAAAACAGGAAAAAAAGGTAAATTGGGCATAATTTAACAAAAAACTCAAAGTGTTCAAAGTGCTGCCCATTGTGTTGGATTGTCAATGCAACCCTCTTCTCCCACTCTTGACACACTGATAGCAACACTACAGAAGAAATGTGGCACAAGCTTCCAGTATCTGTTGTTTCAGATGCTGCACACCTCGTATCTTCACAGCATAGACAATTGTCTTCAGATGAGTGATGAGGCAAACTTTTTTGTGAATGGTGAAGTTAACAACAAAACCACCGCTATTGGTCTGACACTAACCCACAGTGGATAGATCCCTCCAGAACTGTTGGAACACAAAAATTGATGGTATGGTGTGGTATATGGGGTACAAAGATAGTGGGGCCATTCTTCATCAATGAAAACCTCAATGCCACTGGATATTTGAAATTGCTACATGATTCATATATCTATAATTTTAGACTATGGGGTCATTTTTACTGCAGCTGCAAAGGATTTTGATGGGTTCGGCCTTGTTCACACATACCATCCGTTTTTGCCTTAAATCCGTTTTTGGGAACATTTTGGACTTTTTTTTTCAAAGTCCAAAAACGCATATGTGTTAACGCATGGTGCACTTAAATGTCAATGTATTTTTTAACCATACATGCGTTTTTGTTCAGCATCCCAAAAAACACTGCATGCAGCGTTTTTAGGTGCTGTAAAAAAGCATGCGTTTTTTAAAAAATGCATGCATTTTTTTAACATGGGGCCCTATGGGAAAACACATGCGTTTTTGCATGGCACATATAGGCACCATGCATTAACGCATGAGTTTTTGCATGCGTTTTTGGTGAAAAGATGACTAAGTCCCAAAACTTCCAAAAAACATTCAGAACCTCAGGGGACACTATTAGCACCCTTAGAAAAACGTTATGTGTGAACAAGGTCTTCCACTGTAGTTCTAATGGCCACTTTACACGCTCCAACGTTGGTCCGATATTGGATCCGACAGCGCCAGAGCGCGTTTTTTCTGCCCAGATTTCCAATATCGCATTGGAGATTTACACAGCGCGATATCGGCATACGATGTCTACGCCCCCCCTTGTACAGCCGACCCAGGAACGACCATTTAACATGAGAGAGAATAGGGGACGTTGTACTGCACATCATAGTTGGGCGTTTACACAGCACGATCCGACTCCAACCTCCATCCAATATCGGGCCGTTGGAGAGCACGCTCATTCGATCCCCGATATCGTTTGGGCGTCGTCCGTGCATCGTATTGGACGTTTAAACCATACAACGCACGAACAATATCGGGGCCAACGCACAAACCACGTGACTTTTGGTTGTCTTAATTCCAATCCAGACCTATTCACACATGCTTTTTTTTTCAAATGTGGATTTAGGCTGGGGTCACAGTAGCATTTTTCACATGCGTTTTTGGAGACCTGCGTTTTCAAAAACGCATGTAAAAAACGCACCCATAGGCCCCCATGTTAAAAAACGCATGCCCTAATAGCCAAAAAGCATGTGTGACTGTCCCATGCGTTTTTGGAGCTTTTCCAAAAACGCATGCGTTTTTTAATATGGGGCCTTATGGAAAACGCCTGCAAAAACGGTTGGTACATTAGTACCTTTTAGTGCCATTCAAAAACGCATGCGTTTCCCATAGGAGCTTATGTTAAAAAAACGCATGCGTTTTAGAAAACGCATGCGTTTTTTTAACATGGGCTCCTATGGAAAACGCATGCGTTTTTGAATGGCACTAAAAGGTACTAATTGTCCATGCGTTTTTGCATGCGTTTTCCATAGGAACCCATGTTATAAAAACGCATGCGTTTTCTACAAAAACGCATGCGTTTTTCAAAACGCTCAAAAAAATACTACATGCACTATTTTTAGGTGCAGATTCAAAAACGCAGCCAAAAACGCAGGGAGCCATCACACATCTTAAAAAACTCATGCTGACATGAAAAAATGCATGAGTTTTGTTAAATCACTAAAAAAAACACATGGCAACTGTGACTACAGCCTAAGTATACCTTTGTCTTAGGCTGGGTTCACATTTGCGTTTGGAACGCAGCATAACTAAAAGCAGCCAAACGCATGTGCACTGCGTTCCTATGTTTAACATGGGAACACATAGTACCCGCATTTGGCTGCATTCGGTTGCGTTTGCATTCGGGTGCGGATAATCTGTAACATGTTACAATGAACGCAGCAGATGTTGACGTCATTCAGAGCTCCTCCCTGCCTGAATCCCGTTCTGGTCTCTTTTTCTCTCTCTCTCTCGCTCTCTCTGCAATTCCTATGGCCAGACCGTAATGATTTCCTATGGACACCTATTATGTGAACGCATGCAGACAATTGGCCGCTGTGTTCACATATAAGTGTCTGCGTTCGGCACTGCGTCTGTGTATGCGCACCATATGCTGTGCTGCCAAACGCAAATGTGAACCTAGCCTTATGGCTAGGTACTGAACAATAATTTGAGGTTGTTGAAAATATTTAAATTGTTAGCATTTTTTAACTAGATTCACTTTGGAAAAACATTCATAGGAGTTTCATGTTAAGGTGTTAATGTTTAATGAAATGTAGCTCGCCAATAACAGGGTCACTCATGCTGCCCCATGTAGGAACACTCCTAACACCTTGTTTCACTAAAGTTATTCTTGCATTTAGAAAAAATTAATGTCTGCCAAGGGCACAAAGTAATGGTAGCATCTTTTCTACATGTATGACTTCCTGATAACATAAATGAGCTCCCAACACCAGCAGTACTCATAAAGCCCCACATAATTACACTGCCACCATGATGTTTCACTTTAGACAACATACATTTTTCTCAATTTATATTTCTAAGTACATGGTGCCGACAATGAAACCTAGTGATGGCAGTGTAATTAATTGCGGCTGTATGACCGCTGCTGGTGTCGGGAAGCTAAATTTCATTGATGGTGCCATGAATTCACAGCTGTACTGCTCTACAGTGGGAGAAGATGATGCCATCACTCTGTGCCCTTGGAAATATGCACACTTTTTCAACTTAGCAAAGATCCAAAACAGATGCTGAGTTGCATCTGAAGAACAGGGTGAAAATGATTCAGTGGACAAGTATCTCTTGATATGAACCTGACCAAAACATCTGTAGGTAATACCAAAAAGACAAGTTGAGCATCACTCAACAGCCAGCACTCAGTCTCTAAAAGAGGTTGCTCTTGAAGGATGTAAAAATATACATGTCAATATGCCACCAACGTATTCATATCATGTCTAGAAGAATGGTACTGTCATTGCGATCATACAAAATCCTCAATGTTGTAATTGTGGTATGGTTTCATTATTGCATCAAGTAATTTGAATAAAACAGAACATTTTGTAATGGAAATTATATTATGAACCTTATTTTAAAGGTATGGGCTAAAAAATGTTTTTTGAAGCTTAGTCTTGCAACATTTAGAAAAATGTACTTGTGTTCAGTGAGATATACGGTAGATTCAAATCTTATTTTTTAACGATGGTGTACTCACTTATGCTGAGGACTGTACATTAGGCTACATGAAATCTAAAGGGATGAATGAAAATGACAATATGAACATATTTTAATAGAACAAACCAACCATTTTGTTCAGATAGGTAACGTATTTTTTGCTATTATCTATTCTATTTATTTACATACTTTACATCCATTTTTTATACATGTTTGAAAGCAGCTGCAAAAAGTGTCATGTCCATTGAGAATAAAATGTGTATCTTACTGTGTGCAAGAACTGTGAACGTCTGATATCTGCCGCCATCTAGTGTAAGAGTTGTAAAAATTGTTACATTTTGTAATGTTTTTCATTGGCAGAGTTGTATCACATGGTGAATGTGGTTTAAATACATAGAGGAACAAGAACATTTTTAAGAAAGGGGAATTTCTAATAACTTTAAAACAGGTATAGATGCTTAACTCCTTCACATAGTTATCTCTGCCAGTCTGTGGCTTGATATTAAAAACAAGGAATATCAACAGGTTTAGTTCAACAAAGGTGATTATGTTGTTGCTTGTGTTGACTCTTTTGTATTGAAATAAATATTGTATGTAGTGATGAGTGAATCTGCTTGTCACTATTCGGTACTTGCACGGATATCACGGTATTCAGCCCTCGGTACTCGTCGAGTATTTGTGTGCTTGCCTCCCTAGAATAGAGTGTCCCGCCAAGTATGTTCGCTCCCAGATTTTCAGCCACTAAACATTCTGGGCTTGTTTGCCAATCATCACAGTAATGCTGTAGACATATTGGTTGTGGCATTACTGTGATTGAGGGGCAACCCACCATCATAGGATCTACAGTTGTGGCCAAAAGTATTGACACCCCTGCAATTCTGTTAGATAATACTCAGTTTCTTCCTGAAAATGATTGCAATCACAAATTCTTTGGTATTATTAACTCCATTTAATTTGCCTTAAATGAAAAAACACAGAATGAGAATGAAGCAAAAAGCAAAACATAGATCATTTCACAAAAAACTCCAAAAATGGGCCAGACAAAAGTATTGGCACCCTCAGCCTAATACTTGGTTGCACTACCTTTAGCCAAAATAACTGCGATCAACCGCTTCCGGTAACCATCAATGAGTTTCTTACAATGCTCTGCAGGAATTTTAGACCATTCTTGCTCCAACTGCTCCAGGATCCTGATATTTGAAGGGTGCCTTCTCCATACAGCCGTTTTTAGATCTCTCCACATGTGTTCTATGGGATTCAGGTCTGGACTCATTGCTGGCCACCTTAGAAGTCTCCAGTGCTTTCTCTCAAACCATTTTCTAGTGCTTTTTGAAGTATGTTTTGGGTCATTGTCCTGCTGGAAGACCCTTGACCTCTGAGGGAGACCCAGTTTTCTCACACTAGGCCCTACATTATGCTGCAAAATTTGTTGGTAGTCTTCAGACTCCATAATGCCATGCACACGGTCAAGCAGTCCAGTGCCAGAGGCAGCAAAGCAACCCCAAAACATCAGGGAACCTCCGCCCTGTTTGACTGTAGGGATTGTGCTCTTTTCTTTGAATGCCTCTTTTTTTCTCCTGTAAACTCTATGTTGATGCCTTTGCCCAAAAAGCTCTACTTTTGTCTCATCTGGCCAGAGAACATTCTTCCAAAACGTTGTAGGCTTTCTCAGGTAAGTTTTGGCAAACTCCAGTCTGGCTTTTTTATGTCTCGGGGTAAGAAGTGGGGTCTTCCTGGGTCTCCTACCATACAGTCCCTTTTCATTCAGATGCCAACGGATAGTACGGGTTGACACTGTTGTACCCTCAGACTGCAGGGCAGCTTGAACTTGTTTGGATGTTAGTCAAGGTTCTTTATCCACCATCTGCACAATCTTGCGTTGAAATCTCTCGTCAATTTTTATTTTCCTTCCACATCTAGGGAGATTAGCCACAGTGCCATGGGCTTTAAACTACTTGATGACACTGCGCACGGTAGACACAGGAACATTCAGGTCTCTGGAGATGGACTTGTAGCCTTGAGATTGCTCATGCTTCCTCACAATTTGGTTTCTCAAGTCCTCAGACAGTTCTTTGGTCTTCTTTCTTTTCTCCATGCTCAATGTGGTACACACAAAGACACAGGACAGAGGTTGAGTCAACTTTAATCCATGTCAACTGGCTGTAAGTGTGATTTAGTTATTGCCAACACCTGTTCGATGCCACAGGTAAGTTACAGGTGCTGTTAATTACACAAATTAGAGAAGCATCACATGATTTTTCCAACAGTGCCAATACTTTTGCTCACCCCCTTTTTTATGTTTGGTGTGGAATTAGATCCAATTTGGCTTTAGGATAATTCTTTTTGTATTTTTCATTGAAGACAAATTAAATGAAGATAATAATACCAAAGAATTTGTGATTGTAAACATTTTCATGAAGAAATTGAGTATTATCTGACAGAATTGCAGGGGCGTCAATACTTTTGGCCAAAACTGTATATAACCCCTGCCACCACCATCTTGTGTACTATGCATCCGGAAACAGCAAAGTATGAGTGTAGAGGGATAGAGTGAGCAGTGTGTAGGGAGTGTCTTTCTGCTACCTTAATATAACAGAACAGCTATTTTAATATATACATATATATATATATATATATATATATATATATCCTATAATATAATCATCTTATCGTGTCTGTCTCTCTGTATCAGAAATCCCGCATTGCTGATTGGACGCGCCGGCCACCCGCGACCAATCAGCGCCGCGGGGATAAGGCGATTATATTATAGGATGGCGGCCGTTAGCGGTTCCGCTGCTGCAGGACCCTCTGTCTCTCCAGGTGACTGCAGGGAGATGAAGCAACAGAGAGGATGATCGGACTCTGCAGACACTCACTGTATAGGAGCCGACCCGCCCAAGGTAACTGTGTGCGAGTCTGCAACAGGGTGTTCTCCTCCCTGGGTGCAGCACTGAGTACCGCCGCTGTCACACGCAGCTAGAGCCGAGTTATCTCCCTCCCACCCGGATGTTTGTGCTGAGTCCCCTGGACGGCGGATCCCGGGCTGTAACCCCTAAGCTGTTAAGTGTGGCCAGAGACTGTGCACACTGTGCTGCAGGCGGACACTGCAACAACTAATAACCAAGTCATTGGAGAGAGGGGGATGAGGCAGCATTAAGGGGGCCCCAAGGATGGCGAATGGGGGCAGCACTCAGGGTCCCCAAGACTGAGGTGTGTGGGGGCAGCATTCAGGGGCTCTTGAGGCTGAGGTGTGGGGGCAGCACTCAGGGGCCCCCAATGCTGAGGTGTGTGGGGGCAGCACTGTATGTCTGTGTGTTTGATTGTGTGTGTCTGTCTGTGAATCTGTCTGTGTGAGTCTGTGTGTCTGTGTAAGTCTGTGTGTGAGTCTGTGCCCTCCATCTAGCGCCAGTCATCTTCCGGCTGCGTCGCCGCTGACCTCCATGACAGGATCAGCGATCTCACAGCAGGGGCCTGATCGCTGCTGCGTGTCACACTGAGTGAGATCGCTAGCGCCGGTCGGGGTACTTCCGCTGCTAGCAGCCAGGAGATGACCGGCTAGTGCCCGTCATCTCCCGGCTGTGTTGCCGCTGACCTCCATGCGGCAGGAAATGACCCACGGCTAACCGTCGGGAGATCAGTAGCTAGTGCTGCTGATCTCCCAATGGTGGTAGTGGCATGTGTGGTTCAAATCCCACGCCAATTCATAGCCAGACAGCACATGTCGCTGATTGGTCGCGGCCGGCCGGGCGCAACCAATCAGTGACGCGGGATTTCCATTACAGACCGACAGAATTTGACGATTATATAGTAGATATTTCTAAATGGAATTTCACTTTTCTGGTGTCTTTTAAAAAGTACTGGTCCTTCTGCCCACTGTGATTTTTGGGGTCACATCTTGTTTGGCCTGTGCCAAAAAGTCCCAAATATTGTTAGGGTCCTACTGAGCTCTTTAAATCCCGCCAAATAGGGTACTTGCCTTTTCTGATGTCCTTTAAAAAGCACTGATTCTTCTGCCCTTGGTAATTTTTGGGGTCACATCTTTCTTGGCCTGTTCCAAAAAGTCCCAAATATTATTAGGGTCCTAGTGAGCTTTTTAAATCCTGTCAAATAGAGTGCTTGCCTTTTCTGATGTCCTTTAAAAAGCGCTAGTCCTTCTGCCCCCTGTAATTTTTGGGGTCACATATTGCTTGGCGTATGTCATAAAAGTCCCAAATATTAATACGATCCTAGTTAGCTATTTTAATCCTGTGAAATAGAGTAGTTGCCTTTTCTAGTGTCCTTTAAAAAACACTTGTCCTTCTGCTCCATGTAATTTTTGGGGTCACATTTTGCTTGGCAATTTTCTTACCACCTGAAGCAAATACGATATATGTCCAACAAAATCAATATGTTAAAGCCTGTCGTTAAGGGAAAGAAATGTGAACGTGGGCGTTGTTTTGACAGTGGTTCCCACCAAGTCAGTGTGACAAGTCAGAAGAAGGTTTATGCATCAACTATGTTCCTGTCACAATTTTCTTGTCTGGGCCATAAACTTGTGTTGAAACCAGAAGAATGCGAGCAGGTTCTGTCTTGGATGGCAGACAAGACCTTTAGTCAGTTCTCAAGCAGCACCAAATCTTCCACACAGTCTAGTCTTGGTAGGCAAAATACTGGGCTATCCAATCCTCAACCTGGTTTTCCTTCCTCTCTCATCAAAAGTCTCACAGGAGAAATATGACCCAAAACGTGACCACGCCAAGAGATCTGTTTTGTACATATCCTTTTGTCTCTCGCCTCTCAGCATGCAGTATTTAAGAGGGACGTGAGGAGGTGGTGTGCATTGATGCGCAAATATTTGAGCACCCACGGCCAGAAAAAAGCCACCGTGAGCAATATGATTTACTTACTTAAGTGGAAGCTGATGATAATGAGACAGAGTTGACATCAGGTATGACTAAAATCTCAGCTCAGAAGGAGGATCAGATTGAGGAATTCAAAGACGAGGTTGTCGATGAGCCTGGACCAGTCGCATGTATAGCGAGCACAATAGCACAGAGGGGGATGGATTCCTAGCACCAAACAGGCAGGAAAGGGTAGTGTTTTGACCAGAGTGAGAACTCGATCAACTGTTTCCAATAGCAACCCTACTTGTCTATATCTCAGGTAAATGGGGTATTCTTCCACTTTGAGGCAATTGTTTTCTGATAGTCCTTCAGAGAAAAAAACTGTAATTTTATAGCATCTGCCATACTAAATTGAGCAGAGGCAAAAAGACTGCCAACCTGAGTACCAGCAGTATGCTCAAGCAAATAGCAACAAAGAACCCCAGTAGGTGGGTGGAACACCTGGGTAAAAATCTGTGTCTCCAGGTGAAACCTCCACTACTTCGCCTGTACTACGTCCTTTTTAGTCTGCTGTCCTGGAAGCAGGCACTCATATCTACTGCTCACAAGCTGTGGTTGCACAGGTACAGCAATCAACAGCAACTATGTCTACTTCATTTTCCCAGCAAAGCGTGCAGTTGTCCCTGCTCCAGTTCTTGGAAAGGAAGCATAAGTAGCCAACCACGCATCCACAGGCATAATCACTAAATGCTCACATTGCCAGATTGCTAACCCTGGAATTGTTGCTATTTTGGCTTCTGGGAATAGAGTCTTTCCATGATCTCTTGGCTGTGGCTGCCCCATGATACTTGGTTCCCAGCCACCACTATTTTACCCAGTGTGCCATCCCCACATTAAACAACTATGTGTTAAACAATTTCAACCGTGGTCTCATCAACATCGTAACTAAGAAGGCCCACCTAACAGATATGTGGACAAGTTGTTGTGGACAAGGATGATACATTTCTTTGATGGCACACTGGGTGAACTTGGTCGACTGTGGGAACATCACACATCCTACTCACTCTAAGAATAACTGGCCCAATTTCCATTAAGGGCCCATCACACCTGGCGATGTTGGCGTCGATTTTATAGGCGATGCTGGGGCGTGGCCTATCGCCGCCGACATCACCGATGCGTCGCGTAATGTGAATTTAAGTTGTCGCTTGGTTTCACAGCAGCACTTTGAAACCAGGCGAGCACTCTGGGGCAATGTATACACATCGCCCCATGTAAACGGGGGACAGCAATCTCGCACGCGATGGGAGCCATAGGCTCCCATGCAGGGGCTAGCTGGCAAATTTCAGCTTGGGAGGCAATTACACAGCAGTGGCCCATGAGTAGTGAGCTTCAATGGCAGAGCGGCCTCCCAGACCAATATTAGAAATGTTTAAGTGCATCAAAATGATCCATGCTATGTTTAAATAATCAAGATTTTATTAGGTTTTTTTTGCTATGCATATAAAATCCATCTCACAACATGTAATAAAGGATACATCTTAGCAATAAATTTATTTTTTACATTAGATCAGTTTAATGTGATTTGTGACAAATAAAATTCCTTAGATTCAAAGGTAATGTCCCCTATTATTTGATGTTCTTAGCCAAGGGTTAGGTGGCTCAGATTAATGCTAGGTATTGCACCCCTGTGGGAAATTGAAGCAGTGGGAATGCGTACTGATAAGCAGTCACCCGTCCTGATAACCTATAACACCAAATGGGAAAGAGCTGGATTTTTTAAATCCAAGTTCTCTATTCCCACAAGTCCAACAATATCAAGGACAGGTGACGCTCCTCTCGCTCCAACCACAATTGCCCATAAAGGTACTTCACACTGTATGATATTGCAACTTCCTCGTAAAGTGCTCATGCAGTAAAACCTTTTCACCTTGTAAAGTGCTCACAGAGGCGTATATAGGGGGGTGCAGCCGGACCTTTTGCCCTGGGCGCAACTCAGCGGGGGGGCGCAGGCGGCACCCCCCCTCCACCGCTGCGGCTGGACGCGCTGTGCCCTGAAAACCACAACATACTCCCGGAAGTGGCGTTGTGCAGACAGCGGCCGCCGGAACTCGTTGCTATGGTTACGGACGGGCCCTCTGGAGCACCGGGTCGCTTAGTATGAGAGCGTGAGAGCCGGTGAGTTTGTGACTATTAATAGTCCCGGAGCCGACGAGGGACAAACCGCTGCTTGGTGGGAAGCCGAGGTAGGAGGCTCGAGTGTGACCGTGTCCAGGGCTGTGTCAGTGACTGCTGGCCTGGCTGACACATGGGGCAATACTCTGCTGCCCGGGCGGTTGTCACACAAGTGTATAACGTGGACACGAGCTGACTGCACCCCCCCCGGTCCTCAACCAAGGCTGCAATAGGGGCAGCGGGGGCTGAAACCTGACAGCACCAACCCCCCATCCCCCGGTCCTCACCTACTTTGGGGGGGTGCCAACATAGATCCTTGCCCCGGGCACCATCAAACCTAGTTACACCGCTGAGTGCTCATGCAGTAAAACCTCCTTCTTTAATTGTATTTGATAAGTCTTGTAACTGGAGGGGCCCATTCTGGCCACAGGCCAAATCAGAACTAAACATTGTAAGGATAACAAATCACTTTATATCAACATTACAAATGGCCAGGCGGTCCCAAAACTGCTGCTTGACCACTGGCCTGGGGGGCATTTGCCCCCCTGCCCCCTGGACCAGCCAGCCCCTGCTCCCATGTTACAGCATCGCCGCTGGGGTTTTTAGACACCCCAGTGGCAAAGACGCCTGTAAGATCGCCGGCGATGTCACCTGGTGTGACTGGCCCCTTAGGGTTTCCGTCTCCTAGTATGCCAATTTCTGTCTCCACTCTTCCTCCTCCTGCTCCCCATCCTCTGCTGAATTACCCTGTCCATCACTCTCAAGCTGGAAGATTTGCAGAAGTGCATTTGCGAAACAGCTCTGCTGAAGCTCATCTGTTTAGGTCATAAACCACACACTGCAGCAAAGCTGTTGCAAGGGATATTACAACAGATCAATCAGTGGATCTCCTGCTGAATCTCCAGCCAGATATGGCCTTGTACCATTATGGGCATAACCTGGTGGCAGTATTAGAGTTCGGCAAGCTGCTACATGTTCCATGCATGGTTATTGAGTTGAAATTAATTGTAAAGCGGTTTCTAAAAACATGCCCTGACTTGCTGTACCTACTTGGCAAGGTACGCTGTGTTAGTGTCCATTTCCAAAAGTCCTCTGTCACATTTGCCAATCTTTCAGCGCTGCAAAGGAACTTGAACTTGAGTAGCCACTGACTCATTTGCGACCTGCCGATGTGCTGGAATGTCATATCAACATATCATATGTTATCAAGGATTAGTGAGAAGCAGAGGACAGTAGCTGAATATCAGCTTCAACATGCCCATCAGAATGATATTCAGCCACCCCAAAAAACAACTATTGAGTGAGTATAACTGACATGTGAGAGGTTCTTGAAAACTTTAAGTACAGTACCAAAATGATAAGCATTGATGAGGTTATTATCAGCCTAACTATTCAGTTGCTCTGTCTCTTGAAACACTCGCTGGAGAATCTAAAAGAGGAAGCTTTGTCTGCCCAGCAGGTGGCTATGGAGCGATCACGGGACATCGATGTGCTGCCATGACCATCAGGGGTCAGATGAGGACCCATGTTGCTGTCATGACTCACTTCTTGTGGATACATGCCGAGCACCTGCATCCACAGAAAGTGATCATTTTTGCTGTGCAGAGCCATGGACCATCAAGGCTCTGTGCTGCAGAAGCAATTGCACACTGTAGTGTTAAGGTGCCCTATGGAGCCAAGTAAACTAAAGATAAAGTAAAAAAGTTTTTAAAAAATCTGAAAAAAAACCTGACTGTTCAAAAAAGCTTCCTTTTGCCCCATTGAAAATAAAAATATTTTTAAAAAATACATATTTGGTATCACTGATTTCAGAAATGCCCAATCTATCAAAATATAAAATCAATTAATCTGATTGGTAAACCACACAACGGAAAAAAGTCAACCTGCCAAAATTAAGGTTTTTTTTGGTCATCGCAACATTGCAATAAATTGCAGTAACAGGTGATCAAAACATCGCATCTCCTAAAGGAAATAAAAATGTCAGATGGAAAAAATAAGCCAAGAAACAGCCCTGGACCACAAAAAATGGGAACACTACGGGTCTCAGAAAAAGGCAACAAATGCACAATTCTTTCTTTTTTTTTTACAAAATTCTTAATTTTTTCACCACTTGGATAAAGGAAATTTATGGAAGGCTGCAGTGGGATGATGTGCAATGATGGGAGGCTGCAATACTGTACTGTACAGTAGGATGATGGGGGCTGTAATGGAATGATGGGGATGCTGTATTGGAGATGCCCTGAGGAAGGTGCTGGGACAGCACCGAAACGCGTAGGTGTGATGAAATAAAGGATCTGTTTTATGGTAATAACCTTCTTGTGAAATCCTTTGGAAAAGAGCAGCAGCGCGGACCGTGGACACCATTCCAGTTTGTCTCCTGATTTGCTGATTAATGTCCATTCTGGAAACTTCACCTTGTTGAGCTGGTGGATTTTGGTGCAAATAATCTTTATTTATAAAGTTGTAAGATAGAAAAAACACATGGATAATATACTAATGGAAATACAGATATTAGACAATCATAATGGAACACATGAAAATTATCAAAAGCTTTTCATCTTACTTTAGATACATTTTAATACAACACACGTAGACGTCTATGTTTTATTGGAGACTTATGCAATGTTTATATTTGTATATCTTTGTAGAGGTGACATTATTATTATTCACTACTGCAGTTTATATGGTGTCCTTTTTTACATGTCTATGTGTATCATTGTAATTGTCTTATTTCTGTATTTCCATTAGTATGTTATCCATGTGTTTTTTCTATGTTACAAGTTTATAAATAAAGATTATTCTTTATATGCACCAAAATCCACTTTTCCTCCAGTTTCTATATCTGTAATCGTGGATATGTGCTATACTCACCAGGGTAAATCTATTTCCAAGTTTGAGGTCTTAACTGTGAGTGTATTATGTATATATTGTAAATGCAATGGATCTACTTTAGATTTAAATATTCCATTGGTGCAGCAGGCACAACGTGACCTCCTCAGCATCATAATCCATTTCTCCTTCACTGATCTTTCGAAGGCTTTGTTCAAATGCAGGTTTGGTTTTCTTGAACTATAGTCTCTGCACATGCTGACTGAGTACTTTGGGCCACATAAACTACGGCTGGATTAGCTGCTACCTACGATAGTGATCTGTGATCCTCTAATTCTGTAAGGGATCAGAAGGACTTGAGACAGTCTCCACACTCTTAATCCTCACATGAGCCTCCAAGCTTGTGGATGCAATGGCCCTAAGAATAGACACTTTTCACCGGGGTTGTGTGGCACCCCTGCAGGGGATTGCCACAGGATCCGCCAGTGCAAGGAGAGAATTACACCTTGATTCACACAGCACACAACACCTTCCACCACAGACCTGAAGGGGGAGCTCTACTGGCTGCCTTATGCCGGTTCCCCTTTAAAAGATCAAGGCCTGAGAGGAGGAGTCAGTTAGTCTCGTTAGCCAGTCCCAGGAGTGAGTCTGAGGAGAAAGCTGGAGCAAGGAGCTGGTCGCTGGGAAGGATGCAGGCTCAGGACCACTGACCACTGTGCTGCATCCTAAGGAGAGGGTCGGAGGCCAGTGGAGGAAGCAGGGAAATCAAGGAAGGGAACCGGTCGAGGTTTCCTTATAGTACACCCGGACACTGGAGTCCGACACTGCCAGCATCTACTGCAGCAGTAAAACCCTAGGAGAACCAGGAGAAGTTAACCCCTGAAACAAGTAAAGTAAGAGACACTCAAACTGACCAAGTACAGGACCAGGGGCCATAGGAGAAACAGGGACCCCACAGAAGGACCTCATTGTCAGTTTAGAGCAAAGCCCTGAGAGCGAGAAGGAGTGGTGGGTTCAGTCACAGGCAGGACTTACCCCAAACCACAGAGCACAGAGACAGAGGAGGCCTCACAACTTTGTAAGGTGGAAGTCCCAATTTGTACCGGGAACCTGGTTACTTCTCTGGACTGTACCTGTTACCGTGTCACCAATAAAAGGTACCGAAAAAAAGATCACTGTGTGTATGTGTGCCTGTTCAACCGCCGCAATCCACTGCATTGACTTCAGAGACGCAACAACTACTCCCCTCTTCCAACCCCGCTGCCCTGAGGTAAAGCTCCCCCTGCGGGTAGCTGTACTGCACTCTGCTGCACCCACCATCACCTCAGCGGCCAGCTGCAGCGCTGGTATACCCGTTACCAGGTACCATAGGTAGCATCAAGTTAACAAATCCCCTTATCCCCCCCCACCATTCCCCGCCATTGAGGGTCCAGGGCAAGGGATCGGGGACTGACCAGCCGTGATTCCACATCGAAGTCACCATCTGCCCCGGTACCCGAGTACCCCCTACCCTGTCGACCGCCTCAGTTGCACAACTATAGGAGATCCTCCAGTGGCTGACCTTATTCTGGTTATCATGAACCTAATTTGCATGTTCTTTTTAAGTAACTGAATTTGCTCTTCAGTCTGTAGACTAGCTGTATGATGAGAGGCTCTCTTTGGGGTTGATGTCTCCAAGGGATAGGAACCTCTGACGTGAAAGGGTGGAGACTTCCAGTATACTGGGGTGGAGACTTCCAGTGGATTATTGGTAAACCTACCGACAACTGGGCCCAAAAGGATCCAATCTATTTGGCCCTTCCATGAGTCATAGACCCAACTGGGGTGTAACCCTTAACCTCTGATTAAGACTCTCTTTTTGGGGATCGAGTGACCTTCTCAACCAGTCCAGCAGGTCTTACCTTCTCCAATATGAAGGCCATTAACCTCTGCCATCCACTGCACCCTCATCCTCATCTACACTGTGTGCAGAATTATTAGGCAAATGAGTATTTTGATCACGATAATTTTTATACATGTTGTCCTACTCCAAGCTGTATAGGCTTGAGAGTCAACTAACAATTAAGTTAATCAGGTGATGTGCATCTCTGTAATGAGGAGGGGTGTAGTCTAATGATATCAACACCCTATGTAAGGTGTACTTAATTATTAGGCAACTTCCTTTCCTTTGGCAAAATGGGTCAGAAGAGAGATTTGACAGGCTCTGAAAAGTCCAAAATTGTGAGATGTCTTGCAGAGGGATGCAGCAGTCTTGAAATTGCCAAACGTTTGAAGCGTGATCACTGAATAATCAAGCATTTCATGGCAAATAGCCAACAGGATCGCAAGAAGCGTGTTGGGCAAAAAAGGTGCAAAATAACTGCCCATGAATTGTGGAAAATCAAGCGTGAAGCTGCCAAGATGCCATTTGCGACCAGTTTTGCAATATTTCAGAGCTGCACCGTTCCTGGAGTATGAAAAAGCACAAGGTGTGCGATACTCAGGGACATGGCCAAGGTAAGGAAGGCTGAAAAACGACCACCTTTGAACAAGAAACATAAGATAAAATGTCAAGATTGGGCCAAGAAATATCACACCAAAAAACGTTGCTTACCACATTTTTGGGTGCTTTAGCATTTTGTGTTGCATTATGACCATGCGTTTTTTGCATGGGAGCCTATGGAAACGTTAACGCTACCGTTTTCCACAATTTGGAATTGTGAAAAATGGTAGCTTTTAACGCTTCAATGCCTCAAGTGTGACCTAGCCTATCTCTCATTCTGCTCTCCTCACATTTCAGAGACACTGACATCATGCGTCCTTTTTAACTACACAGGCCTTAGGTCTTACTCTGTCTCACGCTCGGACCTATTTGATCTTCCCACAGGCAACCATCACTGTCCCTCAAACACTGCCCACTATGTGGTATATTTCTTGCCCTAAAATTGGCAACATGCCATAACAATAGCAAATATTGGTGTTCCCAAGGGGAAACATGCACCAAAAGTCCATCTTCTTATGGACCCATCAATATTGACCCCAACTCAATTCTATGATGTATAGTAAGGGCCACGTCACACGCATTGATTTCCTGCACGATATCGCTTAAGCGATCTGCTTTCTTGATCGCTTAAGCGATATCGTTTGTGCGTCGCTGCGTGTAATCAAACGATTTTACAATGTAAAATCGCTTGACTGTTTGATCGCAGATTTGTGAGCAGGAGCTCAATCAAGCGATAGTCACTTGATCAATCTGCCTCATCGTGGTGTGTGACACCGCAATGATCCATCTCCCAGCGGCAGAGCCTATGCTGGGAGATGGTAACTATGGTAAACTTCGGTTACTAAGCGCTGCGCGGCACCTAGTACCCAATGTGTACCATAGTTACCAGCGATCTCGCTAGTCCACATCGTTGGTGAGTCTGCCTGTGTGACAGCTCACCAACGATATGAACGATATTGTTAGCTATCGCGCGTGCACGTGATCGCTAACAATATCGTGCAGGAAATTGAAGCGTGTGACGGCACCCTAACTCTCTTTATCTGCAATGTTTATTTGAGGATGAAACCGCATTTATGTATACCTATACATGCAAGAACTTGCAAATATATAATGACAAATATTCAGCATACCAAGAGTTAATGTATGCGTATTATGACATTTATGCTTTATGCTTTTTTTATTATTCTGGTATGTCAAAGAATATTTAATTTGAGGTACTGCAATATGCATTAGAGACTTTCAATGCAATTGTACACAGAGTCTTTGTTCGAAGGTTTAAATGGAATGAATGAAAGGAAACTGAAGCAGAAATAGAACCTAGTATATGTGGAGTGCAACAAAAATGATTTTTGGCTTCTGGGTTTGATAGCAAATCAAGTGTAAAGTAAATGTCACATTTCTGTCATGAGTGTTCCACATGAACGAAAATAGTGAACGCAAAATGATTGGCCTCAGCGATTGCAGATAGTTAAGAGAAAACAATTCATTTTACTGAAAAAAAAACATTTATTTTTTGTGCCTTAAGCACAGCAAAGGTGAAAAATGCTAAATATTAATGGCTCGTCATATTTTCAGAAAATGCTGTAAACTATAATTCATCAATTAATGGGAATCTTTAGATTGAGAGCTGCTAACTATATACAAGTGCTTCTTAATAAATTAGAATATCATCAAAAAGTTAATTTATTTCAGTTATTCAATACATAAAGTGAAATTCATGTAATATATAAAGTCATTTCAAACATAATGATCTATTTCAATTTTTTATTTCAGTTAATGTTGATGATTAAGGCTTACAGTCAATGAAAACCCAAAAGTCACTATCTCTGAAAAAATAGAATAATTAACACAAAACACCTGCAAACACTTCCTAAGCTTTTAAAATGGTGCCTGAGGCTGTGGTCACAGTACCATTTTTCACATGCATTTTTGGAGACCTGCGTTTTCAAAAACGCATGTAAAAAACGCACCCATAGGCCCCCATGTTAAAAAACGCATGCCTTAATAGCCAAAAAGCATGTGTGACTGTCCCATGCGTTTTTGGAGCATATACAAAAACGCATGCGTTTTTGTATAAAACGCATGCTTTTTTGTATAAAACGCATGCGTTTTTATAACATGGGTTCCTATGGAAAACGCATGCAAAAACGCATGTACAGTTAGTACCTTTTAGTGCCATTCAAAAACGCATGCGTTTCCCATAGGAGCCCATGTTAAAAAAACGCATGCGTTTTTCCGGAAACGCATGCGTTTTTTTTAACATGGGCTCCTATGGGAAACGCATGCGTTTTTGAATGGCACTAAAAGGTACTAACTGTACATGCGTTTTTGCATGCGTTTTCCATAGGAACCCATGTTATAAAAACGCATGCGTTTTATACAAAAACGCATGCGTTTTTCAAAACGCTCAAAAAAATACTACATGCACTATTTTTATGTGCAGATTCAAAAACGCAGCCAAAAACGCAGGGAGCCATCAGAGACCTTAAAAAACTCATGCTGACATGAAAAACGCATGTAAAAAAGCATGCGTTTTAAAAGGCACTAAAAAACTGTGACCACAGCCTGAGTCTGGTTCAGTAGGCTACACAATCATGGGGTAGACTGCTGACTTTACAGATATCCAGAAGCAGTCATGGCAGTCATGACACACTCCACAAGGTCAGCTAAAGTCATTGCTAAAGAAGCTGGCTGTTCACAGATATCTGTATCCAAGCATATTAATGGAAAGTTGAGTGGAAGGAAAATGTGTGGTAGAAAAAGGTGCACAAGCAACCGGGATATCCGCAGCCTTGACAGGATTGTTAAGAAAACGCCATTCAAAAATTTGAAGGAGATTCACAAGGAGTGGACTGCTCCTGGAGTCAGTACTTCAAGAGCCACCACACACAGACGTATCTAGGACATGGGCTACAACTGTCGTATTCCTTATGTCCAGCCACTCATGACTAATAGACAACACAAGAAGAGTCTTACCTGGGCCAAGGAAAAAAAGACTGTTGCTCAGTTGTCCAAGGTGTTGTTTTCAGCTGAAAGTAAATTTTGCGTTTCATTTGGAAATCAAGGTCCCAGAGGTGGAGGAACAGTGGTGAGGCACACAACCCAAGCTGTTGAGGTCTAGTGTGAATTTTCCACAATCAGTGATGGCTTTGGGAGCCATGTCATCTGTTGGTTTAGGTCCACTAAGTTTTATCAATACCAAAGTCAGCACTGCTGTCTACCAGGAAATTTTAGAGCTCTTCATGCTTACCTCTGCTGACAAGCCTTTTGGAGATGAAAATTAAATTTTCCAGCAGGACTTGGCACCTGTCCACACTGCCAAAATTACTAATACCCGGTTTACTAACCATCGTAGCACTGTGATTGATTGGTCAGCAAATTCGCCTGACCTTAACCCCATAGAGAATCTGTAGGATATTGTCAAGAGGAAGATGAGAGAAACCATACCCAACAATGCAGATGAGCTGAAGGCTGCTATCAAGGCAACCTGGACTTTCATAACACCTCAGCAGTGCTACAGGCTGATGGCCTTCATGCCACACCGCATTGATGCAGTAATTCATGGAAAAGGAGCCCCGACCAAGTATTGAGTACATTTACTGTACATACTTCTCATTAGACCAACATTTATTAGATTAAAATCATTTTTTCAGTTGGTCTTACATACTCTAATTTTCTGATTTAATAACTTTTGGATTTTCAATGGCTCTAAGCCATAATTATCAATATTAATAGAAATAATCACTTGAAACAGATCACTCTGTTTGTAATGACTCTTTATAATATATGCATTTCACTTTATGTATTGAATTACTGAGTTACTGATATGGATGATATTCTAATTTATTGAGAAGCACTTGCATAACATTTAAATGTGTTACATACATCAGTTTTACACTTTGCTTCCAGAATTTAAACATGATTGATGAACAATTTATTACACTTGCTTATATAGCACTATAATAGTCTGCAGTGCTTTATAGAAATTGTCATCATTATCCCCCTTGTGGCCACAATCTAAATTCACTATGAGCATAAAGATATGGAGAACAAAATTAAAGAACTTAACATGTCGTGGGAATTTAAGATGATAATTACAGCACCACAAAATAGCCATGCTAACCACTGAGCTATCTGCTGCCCTTACAGCAGTCAGCTGCTATCTCTCAGATCTGATTCCACCAGTAACATACCAGAAAACTTTATTAGTAGTGATGAGCGAAGTATACTCGTTGCTATTCGCTATTTGCACAAATGACTAGCCCAGGGTATAGGGACTCGGGTATCTGGGCCCTCTGCTGCGGTAGGGATGTGAATGGTGACCTGCCCAGGACCCGTGGCCCTGGTGGTCAACTAAAAAGGGATAGTTGGAATGGGAATAAAAGTTTATGACTTTATCGGACCCACCCGAGATTCTGGTGATGATCACCAGCGCAGCTTCAGACCTCCGGAAGGCGATGGTATAGCAGCCGAAATGGTACACTCCCTGCAGGTAGAGCTAGCCCTCCGGAGCAGGACAGCACTTGTGGTGGTGGTGGTGCTGAATATGCTTTATGGGTAGAGCAGTGGGGAAATAATTACGCGGAGACTCTGTCACTCTACCCGGGTCACTTTACTGGAACAATGCTGGTGTTGGTACAGTTCACAGTAGACAACAGTTGTTAGGTAAGGGTAGCCAGCTGGGTAGTCACTGTGGGCTGCAGAGTTTCTAGGAGTCTCCAATGGTATGCCTTCCTTGCTCTAACCTGTGTCTCATTGCAGCTGCCTGTCCTGGAACAGCCTGCTTAGTACCAGGCCCGATGAGAGGTGCTTTCTGAGTGTCCCGGCTTCCCGCTCTCTGATATCCTGCACTGGAACTCGACCCCGGTGGGTTATCCTGGTGTGACTGGTTTCCTTTTGACAGGGTGTCAGGGCTGGTAAACTGACCCACGACGACCGGTGTTACGACTCAGAGGTTGAACTCACTGTGCCACGTCTTCGGAATCGGCGCTCCGGTGTATGGACCAGGGTTCCCTCCCGGAGTATGGTCGCTCTGATTTGGGGGGTCCCCTCCTTCAGTCTAGGCTGCTTGCTCTCTCTCTCTCCAGGCCCCCTCTCTCGGAGCCCCCTCTCTCTTTTAGGGCTCCCGTACTCCTTCGTCCCTCGAGGCAAATCTAGAAACCCCTCATTTTTCTACCTCCCCTAACTCCCTTCCCCCCAGGGTATGGGCCCTTACCATCTGCCTAGGTGGGTGTGTGAGAGTGCTGGGATGGGATCCCCTTCATAGCCCTACATTCCACTGTGACAGGGATAAACGCTCACTCATTTATGGGTGCAGTACCCCAACTGTGATGCCTGACCAGTAGGTGCCACACAAATACTACGGTATTCACGATACTCATTATTCGGCAAGTTTTTGGGATTTTACTCGTGTATTTGAGTGAGCTGAAAATCATGTTGCCTGACTGATTTTCAGTCAATAAACATGCTGGAATTGCTTCCCAGCCGTAGTAACAGCAAAATTCATCTTCGATAAGGCATTACTGTGACTGGCAGGCGCAGTATAACCAAAAAAAAAAAAGAGGCTCAAACCGAAGAGCATGGGGTCTGGGGGGGGGGCTGTAAAAAGGTTGAGATGGATGAGAACATACTCAAACTGCATGACAACAGTAAACAGATATGATGTACACTGTCTGTATACTGTTCTGCCATACAGCTGTGAGAGAACCTAGTGAAAATAGAGCACATAGATCAGGCTTACCAGTCTCCTGCTGCTGCTTCTGGCTGCCCGTCTCCCAGCCTAAGTCACTTCCAGGGCCTCACCTATTTAAGCTGCTTGCATATTCACTGCACTGTCAGACAAACAGCCAATCAAAGATGCTCACACTCTGTGAGTTGTAGTCAGAGTGCATTTCCACAATTTGGACAGTCATTGCGCTTGGTTGCCATGCAACCAACCTTCCATCATAGGGTGTTACATAAATAAAGAATTTTAAAAGTGTGGGTCTTTGCATTATTTTTAAGTCTAGCCCTATGAAAGCTTACTGATGTGAGCTGCCACCCTCATATGCTTAATTTTCCTTGGATGGCAAAAAAAAAGAAGTGTGGACTCTGCCCTATTTTTAATTACCAGCCAAGGTAAAACTAGGCAGCTGAGGGCTGATATTCTCAATGTGGTGCGGGCCCATTGTTTTAGTACCCCCACGCTAAAGAATAGCAGGCCCGCAGCCATCTATTTAAAATGCCGCATTTAAAAAGAAGCGCCATTTACAGGTGCTTTACTAGGCTCTTCCAGTGGCCCTGGTGGCGGGTGGCATGTTGGGTAATAAGGGGTTAAAACCAGCTTTGTTTTATCAGCTGGTATTAAGCCCTAAGATTCTTAATGTCAGGCCAAGTTAGACCCGGCCACTAAGAATCTCAAATAAAGGGTTAAAAAGAAGACACCGCACAGAGAAAAAAAATTATTAGAAATAAATACACAGACATACTTAGGGTACCTTTACACGCCGCAACTTTTGGCGGCGATCGGAGGCAACCTTACGTGCATGTGAATATTTTTCATGGTTGCCTCTGAACGCCAAAGGCACTTTTACACGCCGCAATTTCGCCCTCAACCTAAGGCGATGTGTCGTCCCGGAAGTTCCCACACTAACAGTGGGAAAAATCCGGTTGACTCCAGACGCCGCTTCACATGCCGCAATCCTCAAAGGAATGTGGGCGTACCTGTTCAGCGCGGCGAGAACATAGGCGTGCCAAATTTTTTTACACCGTGCCCCAAACACGTTGATTAGACAACACAATAGCGTTATGATTGGCCACCCTGCGCAGGAAGGCTGGCTAATACATGATGCCATTGCCATTGTGTTGTGTGAATGGACAGCTGTTCTAATATGGCGCCCTGTGAAGTGACAGCCAATGGAAACACAGTAGCCACCACCAATTATCGCGGACGGGGCGCAATATTCAGCACGCTGTGGCACGCCTCTAGGAAATCAGTAGACGACGTTGATTCCATCTCTATCACCCCTTCACACGCCAAAAGCAGGGAATTTCCCCTTCATGATTGCCTCTGGTTTTGGAGCAGTGCAGTGAAATCGTAACCAGGCGCAACCTTTTTGGTCACCGCCGGATACCCCAATTACACGCCGCAATTTCGAGTCAATTTCACAACGATGGTGACGGGACTACATATTGCCTGTCAGATTTCTCACCGCGGTTGCGGCGTGTAAAGGTACTCTTAGAGAATGCTCAGGGGCAGCTGCGGCTGCTATTTTTTTAGCGTGGGGGGAACCCTTAAAACAATGGGCCCTCACTCTGCTGAGAATACCAGGCCTCAGCTGCCTAGTTTTACCTTGGTTGCAAATTAAAAATAGGGCAGAGCCCACACATTTTTTAGCCAGCCAAGCTAAAATTAGGCAGCTGAGGGTGGCAGCTCACAGCTGTCATCGGGCTAGACTTAAAAATACTGCAAAGCCCGATGCTTTTTCTTTTTAATCATTTATTTATTTAACACCCTATGATGGCAGCTTGGTTGTCATACAGTAATGTGTATGCAACCAAGCACAATCATCGTCCAGATTGTGGGAATGCACTCAGTCAATCACAGAGGCTCTCACAGAGTGCGAGCGTCTGTGATTGGCTGTTTGTCTGACTGTGCGGTGAATATGCAAGTATCTTAATAGGCGGCCCCAGAAGTGATTCAGCGGGAGACTGAGCTGACCTGGGGGTGATTCAGCAGGAGCGCAGGAGACTGAGGGCCCAGGAGCAGCAGCAGGAGTCTGGTAAGCCCAATCTACCTGCTCTTTTATCTATCTTCACTAGGTTGTGTCACAGCTGTATGGCAAAACAGTATGCAGACAGTCTACGTCCCGTCTGCCTACTGTTTCCATGCAGTTTGAGCACTGTTTCAGTCATTTCAGCCTTTTCACAGCCCTCTCAGACCTCTTTGTAATTACTTGCTTTTCCCATTGACTTGCATTGTACTCGTAATTCGGAACGAATACACAAAATTACAAAGTTCTCATTACGAGTATAGCGATAAATATTACAGTACTCGCTCATCACTACTTATTAGCCCAAAAAGGCTTAGTGCCCAATTTGCTTCAGTATCAAATGTCAAGCAATGTTCATGAAATGGAATCTGTCAGTAGGTGTTTTTTTGTGTAATTTGAAAGTTGCATATTATAGGTGTTAAGACCCTAATTCCAGAGATAGGAACAAACAAATACTAATGGTGGGTTTACACACACCAATCATTGTATCCAATCTCTGAACCAATCTCTGGTTGCAGTGAAATCATGGACAGATTGCTCCATGTTGTACACAGCCACAAAATGGAACTATGTGTCCATGATTTCACTGCAACCAGAGATTGGTTCAGAGATTGGATACAATGATTGGTGTGTGTAAACCCACCATAACAGCATCCAGATGTGATGAGAAAGCAACATTTCAACTCTAAAGGTCACGTTACACACACAGATATCTGTGACCAACTACTGAACAGATCTCTGGATGCAGTAAAATCATGGACACATTGGCCATGTTCACACACATGCGTTTTTTTGACCATCTCTGCGTTTTTGGGCTGTTAAAAAAACGCAGGTGCGTTAACGCAGGGTACATTTGAGTGTAGCTGCGTTTTCAGCTCCATTTGCGTTTTTTACCCCTAGTCCAAAAAACGCTGCATGCAGCGTTTTTGGGTGCTGTAAAAAAACGCATGTGCATTTTTCCAAAAACGCATGCGTTTTTTTAACATGGGGGCCCTATGGGAAACACATGCGTTTTTAAAAGGCACATTTATGCACCCTGCGTTAACGCTTGCGTTTTTGCCTGCGTTTTTGGTGAAAAAATGACTAAGTCCAAAAACGTGGCAAATCCTTTCAGACACACAAGGGACATTTTTTAGCACTCTTAAAAAAACGCAAGTGCTTTTAAGAGTGCTAAAAAAAACGCAAATAGTGTGTGAACATAGCCATAGCTCCATTTTGTGGCTGTGTACAAATGGAACAATGTGTCCATGATTTCACTGCAACCAGAGATCTGTTCAGAAGTTGGACACAGATATCTGTATGTGTAAAATGGCCTTAAGTAAGTATTTATCAAGCATTCAAGGTTGAAATTCCTGGCAGAATAAATTAATTATCTTTCTCTGTCTCACTGCATCTGAATGCTGTCAGTATTTGTTTGGTCCTGTATGTGATTGAAGCAAGTGTGAAATGGTGTGTGTCCTTCTGAATTTTATGCTCTATTCTTTGCTAAGATAGGGGCTGCAAATCATCTTTAATTCATCATGATTCCAGAGATGTGTTACTGATTAGACTGTGTGCTGTAGTTTCATTACAATTAGGACGGGGACACACTGTCCGACAGACATACGAGTCAGTCGGACATGTTTCGGATGATTAACTCAGAATGGCCTCCCCCTCTCTGGACGGGAGTGTCAGCTACTTGTGTTTCTAAGCAGCTCCACACTCCTGTCCTTACAGGGGGTAGGCCATTCCAAGTTAATCATTCGAGACACGTCCAACTGACTCATATGTCTGTCGGACAGTGTGTCCCTGCCCTTAGTGTTTAATCAATGGAGATTATCACTACAGGACTAGGTGACATGTGCTGGACAGCCAGTTTAATCTGTATAACAGTGCCCTCACCACTGATTGGCAGCTTGATCACAATACAGAGTCTACACAGAAAGATGCCAGCCATAGATGTGGACAACGTTAATCACAGGTCAGTAATTTGAACACTGCTACAGTGGGTATGGAAAGTATTCAGACCTCTTTACATTTTTCACTCTTTGTGTCATTACAGCCATTTGGTAAATTCAAAAAAGTTCATTTTTTTCTCATTCATGTACATTCTGCGCCCCGTCTTGACTTTAAAAAAAATGGAAATGTAGAAATGTTTGCAAATTTATTAAAAAAGAAAAACTGACATATCACATGGTCATAAGTATTCACACCCTTTGCTCAGTATTGAGTAGAAGCACCCTTTTGATCTAGTACAACTTTGAGTTTTCTTGTGAATGATTCAACAAGTTTTTCACACCTGGACTTGGGGATCCTCTGCCATTCTTTTTTGCAGATCCTCTCCAGTTCTGTCGGGTTGGATGGTGTTGTGCACGTTGGTGGACAGCCATTTTCAGGTCTCTCCAGAGATGCTCACTTAGGTTTAGGTCATGGCTTTCGCTGAGTCAGTCAAGAATGGTCACAGAGTTGTTCTGAAGCCACTCCTTTGTTATTTTAGCTGTGTGCTTTGGGTCATTGTCTTGCTCGAAGGTGAACCTTCAGCCAAGTTCGAGGTCCAGAGCACTCTGGAAGAAGTTTTCACCCAAAGATATCTCTGTACTTGGCCACATTCATGTTTCCTTCAATTGCAACCAATTGTCCTTTCCCTTTCACTATTGGGATTGTATTGGGCAGGTGATGAGCAGTGCCTGGTTTTCTCCACAGATACCACTTAGGGCACGGTCACATGGTGCGACGGCACCAGAGATGTTGGCGGCGATGGGCAGGAGCATGCATGTTTTTGGCGCCCCACTAGCGTTGCCGTCCCCCATTTACATGGGGCGACACCTCCTGCGACGCCTCGGCGATCTGACAGGCGCCATCGCTGCTGGGGTTTCTAAAAACTATGGCTTCCATCGCCTGGCAGATCGCCGTCGGCCGTTTACATGGGGCGATGTGTACACATCGCCCCAGAGTGGTCGCCTGGTTTCAGAGCTCTGCTCTGAAACCAGGCGACCACTAAAAGGCATTGCCATCGCCTTTACATTAGGCGACGCAGGGGCGATATCGGTGCTGATAGGCCATGCCCCTGCATCACCTAAGAAATTGGCGGTGCCGTCGCACCGTGACGGTCCAACAGACTTATCACCAAAAGGTTCTATCTTCATCTCATCAGACCAGAGAATCTTATTTCTCATAGTCTGGAAGTCCTTCATGTGTTTTTTTGCAAACTCTGTGCGGGCTTTCATACGGATTGAGGAGAGGCTTCCATCGGGCCACTGTGCCATAAAGGCCTGACTGGTGGAGGGCTGCAGTAATAGGTGACTTTGTGGAACTTTCTCCCAGCTCCCTACTGCATCTCTGGAGCTCAGCCATAGTGATCTTGGGGTTCTTCTTTACTTCTCTCAACAAGGCTCTTCTCCCACGATTGCTCAGTTTGGCTAGACAGCCAGGTCTAGGAAGATTTCTGGTGGTCCCAAACGTTTTCAATTTAAGGATTATGGAGGACACTGTGCTCTTAGGAACCTTGAGTACTGCAGAAATTCTTTTGTAATCTTGGCCAGATCTATGCCTTGCCACAAACTTGTCTCTGAGCTCCTTGGGCAGTTCCTTTAACCTCCTGATTCTTATTTGTTTTTACATGCACTATGAGTTGTGATGGTACCGTCACATGGGGCAATCTCTGTGGCGATGTTGCCGGCAACTCACGGGAGCACACACTTTTTTGGTGCACTGCCATGGTTGCTGTTGCAATGTCACATACAGCAATATCGCTGGCAATGCATCTGCAATCTTGCCGGCAACTATCGCAGCCAGGCTTAAACTCTACCCTAATTAAAAGAAAAAACAGATATTGCGCCACACTGCAACTGGAGGAACTTAATACACGGTTTTACTATGTTTGTACTAACCTTTACTGGTTGTGCAACACCCGCACAACCAGACTGATGGCTTAATGTGGATCACTGTAGTGACAAGGGCCATAATCCCTCCTCCTCAGATACTCCGGGCCTGGTGGTCGGCTCCTTAGTTCCTCTGGAGATGGAGGTGGGCTCCTTCACCCGAAGAGGCAGACTCGCTGCACTGGCTTCCGTCCCAGCTCCACACTGTGTATCAGTTGATCATTCAAGGGTGGGTCTTTATGATGTACTGCCAGGTACTGTGGATCTTAGAGCAGCTCACACACCGCACTCCCAAAAAGGGAGAAGGGGATTAGCAAATAGAAAAACAAGCGGTGTCAGAGGATTGGAGCGCTAAAGAAACCACGGGTTGGTGATTAGATTACCGATAATTTATTGCACGAACAGCAGGGGTCCAGTATGCCACAACGCGTTTCGACGCACAGATGCGTCTTTCTCACTTGAGAAAGACGCATCTGTGCGTCGAAACGCGTTGTGGCATACTGGACCCCTGCTGTTCGTGCAATAAATTATCGGTAATCTAATCACCAACCCGTGGTTTCTTTAGCGCTCCAATCCTCTGACACCGCTTGTTTTTCTATTTGCTAAACTCTACCCTGGCAGCGATCCATAACATGGGAGTCTATGGGGGAAGTTGCCGGCAACATTGCAGTTGCGGGGTCACAGAGGGAGATGCAGGCAGATCGCCTGAGCAACATATAGCCTTATTATCGCTCTGTCACACGCGGCAACTCATGAGCGATGTTGCTGCTACTTAGCCACGCCCCTAAGTTGCTGGCAACATCGCCGCAGAGATCGCCCCGTGTGACGGTACCATTGAGGTCTTATATAGACAGGTGTGTGCCTTTCCAAATCAAATTCTATCACTTTAATTAAACACACCTGGACTCCAATGAAGAAGTAGAACCATCAAAAGGAGGATCACAAGGAAATGGACAGCACAAGACGTAAATATGAGTGTCTGAGCAAAGGGTCAGAATACTTATGACCAAGAGAAATTTCAGTTTTTCTTTTTTAATAAATTTGCAAAAATGTCTGCATTTCTTTTTTTTTTTCAGTCAAGATAGAGTGCACAGTATACATCAATGAGAAAAAAAGGAACAGCTTTAAATATGCCAAATAGCCGCAATGAAACAAAGAGTGAAAGATTTAAAAGGGTCTGAATACTTACTGTACCCACGATATATCTACAAATACAATCGATGGGAAAAGTGCTACTAATGGGGCCCTCAACATCCATATACACATTTTTTCAATATGATACTAATAATACCCTTGAATAGTGCCAGGGCAGCCCTTTTAAAAACATGTAAAATCATTATTGTACCGTTTGTAGTTTCCATGTTATCTGCATTGTCAGACCCTGCAGTAAGATCTTGGATTAGTCTTCTCCGTGATAACCAAACAGGAATAGTCATGTGCTGTATAAACTGTCATGTAATTATGCACTCCCTCTAAGCAGCTGACACTTCCCCCAGGGCTGTGGGATACTTGTAACCAGGCTACAATACTGCTGGGGAGTCATGGGGTCGAGAGACGGCTCCATGACCCTGGTGGTGTCAATAAAAGTTTGGAAATTAAGGTTTTGGGGATTAAACCCGTGACGCCACCTACTGTACTTGGTAAGGGATGGCAGACGCTGCAGTTAAGACCTCTGGGGCAGATGATGATGCAGGCAGATGTTGTCGCTCCCCATAGGTGGAGCGGTACCCCCCGGGGCAGGTGTATAAGTCTATGTGTAGATGGTTGTGAAGCTGCAGTGCAGGGATGACAGAGTAATTCAAGGACACAGCTGGTGCAGTTCCACATGTTTACTCTTGGTTCTCAGGTAGTAATGTCAAGCCGAGTGCTGTGTCCTACAAGCAAGGGGTTCAGCCACTCCCAGGTAGATTGGTAACACTGAGCCATCATCCCATTCTGTGTACTTTCTCCAGGTTGTCTCTGTCCTGCTTTTGCTCTCTTCCTCTTGTCCTGCACCTCATGTTCAGCATCCTGCACCAGTGGCCTCAGACCCTGCCGGGTGACGTACTCCTTGTCCCCTTTGGCCCTATCCGACTACCTTTGCAGTGAATGACATGGATTCAGCTGGTGCTTCTGAAGATGCAGCAGCCTCTGGTTCGCTAGCTGAGGCCTCACATCTCCTCTACTAGTCTGGGCCCGGTGACCCTCTGTGGCTCTTGTCCCTCCATTTGCCTGCGAACGGAAATGGATGTGAGCCCCATGGGTGGATTTCTCACTTCCCGTGCCTCTGGGACCCCTTCCTTCTCTGGAGCTCCTGCCTGGCTCTCTCTGTCTCTCTTTCCCTGGGAGGAGCTCCTCCAGCTCCAGTCCCCTAGTTCCCATCCTTCTCAGCTCCCTCACTTGAGCTCAACCAAACTCTATCTCCTTCCTCCTTCTTACTTCTCTCACCTTCCTGTCCACTTCCCGGTGTCCCCCTTTTGCTCTGCTCTTCCTGTCACTTCCTGGAAGTGGCTCCCCTTTCTACAGTTCCACCCACCACACTATCTTAGCCCCATCTCCAGCCAGGGATGGGGGTTTGATCAATTCCCCCATCTTTCTGGCCTGGAGTGACTAGTGGTGAATGCAAGTCCGTGGGTACTGGGTAGTTTCCCCTCCTTTCCCAGGGTTGGGGGTACCACACCTCTGGCTAAGGTGCAGTACCTCTGTGGTGACTGGACCCTCTCAGGGGCGCCACACAGCTCTCTCCTCCCTCCTCTCTCCTCCCTTTGCTAGCAGTGCAGTGTCAGGTTTCAGTAGCTTCTGTTCTGAAGAAGACAGGAAGGGAGAGAGTCATTGCTGATCTGCCTTATCCTGACTCCATCTGTTTCTGTAAGCAGGCATCCTGCTGTGACAGTTTCTGTGTTGTATTTTACCTCCTTCTTCTCCACAGAGAGGAGAATACAGCTCCCTCCCCAGTTTTCTCCTGTGCAGTGATGTGATGTGAGTATGTGACATGTATATTCATGTATCGGGAGGGGACAGCAGAGAACAAAGTGGATCATTCACAGTGTATGACGGAATGAATCTCTTTATTTGAAGTTTACAGAGAATAGGGGGGAAATATAAATAAAAGAAATACATAAATAGAGAGAGGTTAGAGTGAGGGATTAGAAAATTATAGCAGTGACCTGACAGTTTTCCTTTAACTTCAACAAATACAATGCATAGAGGTAAGCAGATATTTTCCAGATGATGTTTAAAATGGACAAATATATCCATTAGTAAATAACAACTGCGCTATTGCTGACACTATTAATGGTCAAAATAAAAAATGCAAACTAAGAATATTTGTACGACCAAATGCACAAAAAGCAGTAAAAAGTAGTGAAATGTACCCTATAAAGCAGGGGTCTCAAACTCCAGGCCTCAAGGGCTGCACACATTGCGGGTTTTCAGGCTTTTCATAGCACTTTACAGTGGGTAATCAAATTACCAACGGTCTTTGCTTCTCTTATCAGCTGGTGACATATCTCCCAATCCTGGACCTCCACAGCCAACATTCCCTAATATTTCCCCCTCCTATCACCCCTCACCTGCAAGAAACAGCCACAATCTTTTAAATATAAAACCCATTCCCCGGGGGCGTGGCCTGACCATGGAAGTGTGAGGATGCTTCCTGAGGGAGCTCTGCAGACCCGGAGCCCTAAAACAGTGATTTATCCCACTATCACTGTGAAAATGTTGAGGAGGAAGAAACAGGACAGTGCATTAGACACCACACCGCCACCTGGGAAGATGGGGAGAGATGCTGGCATCGCCAAGCTGTTTGGCGCTGCAGGAGGAAAGACCGCACGCTTATCATTAATGGAGCTGGGCGGTCTTCACACTCAGAAGCAGCCGCCGCGGTCACCTCCACTGCTGCAGCAGCGGACTCCCCGCGGGCAGGATATAGAAAAGCAGGCTCCTGAAGCGCCGCGGTCTCATGGAGAAGGAGCGGTGCTACAGAGGGAGCCATCAACAGAAGACACTTTGGAGGAGACGGCAGACATGGGGGAAGAAGGCGGTGAGTCACTGGGAGTTCCTCCCTCAACTAAGTGCATGATAATGGTGTCAGCCCTAGAACAGTCATACAGCCCACATGCTGAACTGCAGGCTATCAGAAACATGATAGCTGCTTTGCCCTCTACGCAGAACAGTGATAATATAGCGGCACGTATGGAGGCTTCGCAGGCTAGAGCCCTGAACACAATCGAGAGGACATTGAAACTCTCAAGTCCCAAACAATTACAACATCAGAAGCTAAAGGGGCGATAGAGGAAAGAGTCGCTGCCCTGGGAAAAGATGCTGTACGTTCTAATGCCCAGTAGCCCTGATCCAACAGTCAGATGATCACAAGAATAGAGAGCGGCGAAATAATGTACGCCTGAAAGGACTCCCTGAATCAGTCACAGCCAACATGCTTCTTGATAAGACTCTGGATATTTTTAATGTGGTGACACGGAGATCACGGGATCGCCCTATAAAGTGGACAGGATACATAGGGTTTCCCGCCCTGGCCCAGTGGATCCAGAAAATCCTAGAGCTGTCTTGTGCAGGCTACATAACTATAGTGACACTATAGTACGTGCGCCCTGGTGATATCCTATGTGAAGGAGAGAAAATACATCTCTTCCCTGATGTTTCCAGCCGCACTTTATATATGCGACAACAGCTGCGACCATTGCTTTCAAAGACTAAAGAACAAGATGCCTCATATCGATGGGGACACCCCTTTCACTTGATTGTGAGAAAGGGCAACAAGTTGTATTACTTATGGCACAAGGATGATCTTGACGGTCTCTGTTAGTTTTTGGACATTCCACCTTTCTCAGTCCCAGACTGGTTATCCTTGGAAGGAATCAAAAGATTCGCTGTCTTGGATCGGCCTAGTAGATATTGGGCTGATGACACACGCAAGGGGAGACCACGTAGTGGCACTTACCCCCGTTCGTCTTCATCGACCACTAGCAGCCCAAGAGGAGGGAGTAGAGGGGCACGTGCAGATCTCCCGCCCTGAAGAGACTAGGCATATAGCTGCTGTTTTTCTTTTGTTCGGGTCTGCTCCCTATTCGATGGAGAGGGAGTAGACACTTGTACCCACTAGGATGATATCTTTTTGTTTGACTAGTTTTTCTTAATAGTATGGACACTCTAGAGTCCAAAAGATGTTTTTTCTTTCAATATGTTGTTGACATACCCCGGGTTTGAGGGACGATACCGTATAAATAACCTGTTTGTTTCTTGCGGTTATGAGACATATACGCAGTACATAGGGGATATAATCAGTTGAGAACAAGCTTCAAAATTATTTCCCCTCTGTAGTGATGCGGTCACTCCTGAATGACACCATTAGGCCACACGAGGATGGTCCTCCCGACCTGAAACTTGATTTATTCTAGTGTGGTTACTACTCCCCCTCGACCACGTCAAGGTGGTGATGGGGAAAGTAAGTGTTATAGTTAGCAAATACCAGTTACTGGCTTTGATATTACTACTTTGTTTAACCATTTCCTTTACAGGTCTTAGGGGTTCTTAAAACCTTATAGGTAAATGTATATGACTTTAAAGAGGACCTGTCACCAAACCAGGCATGGTGATCTAATCACAGCACTGGATGCAGCATGTCTGCTGCATCCAGCAAGGGTCCACCAGCCTTGAGCCCCCTGTACCCGAGTATATACACTTAGAAAACTTACATCCTGCAGCCATATAGGAGGTGGCTAGAGGCTGGAGCCACTTCTTCTCACAGGGGAATCTCACGCCCCCTGTATATCGTATCCTCCCTTTGCTGCCTCCTCCCTGTCAGTCATGGTCTCCCTGGACTGCATGACGCAGGCGCAGAGAGAGGGAGCGTGTTTTTGCTGATACTGTCCGTCTGCACCGCCTCCTGCGGTGACGTCAGCTCCTTTACCCGCCCTGCTCCATTTTATCAGGAAGCAGGGCTGGGAAAGGTTGTGACATCACCGCAGGGGGCCGGCCGCCCTGCCTCCTGCCTGATGTCACCGCTTATCCCCGCCCTGGTTCTTGATAACATGGAGCAGGGCGGGGATAAGCGGTGATGTCAGGCAGGAGGAGGGGTGGCCGTCCTCCTGCGGTGAACCGATTTCCTTCTCAGACCATGCTTTAGTTAAGATCTCCCTTGGGCTTGCCTCCCCGATTCCGAGGCAGTGGCAATGGAGGTTAAATGTCTCTTTATTAGAGGACTCGGTGATACTTGCAGATGTCACTAAAACGATTAAAGACTATTTTGACTTGAATGCCTCCCCTGACATGTCACCAGTAACAGTTTGGCAAGCCCACAAGTGTGTAGTGAGAGGTATCTTAATACAACACGGTGCCAGATTAAAGAAAAACAGAGATGCAGAGATTCAGGAACCCATGACTGAATTGAGGGACCTCGAAACAAGGAACAATTAGGAAGGACCCACTGGTTTGCTCTAGTTATCACCCAATATCCCTGCTAAATGTAGATGTTAAGATCTTTGCTAAAATATTGGCGGTCAGACACTTCCCATTCATACCAGGCATAGTTCACCCGCACCAGGCGGGGTTCGTCATGGGGCGAGAGGCCAGGGACGACGCCACCAAGGCTATAAACTTAATGTATTCTGCAAAAGTCTCCAAGGCCCCAATGATGTTATTATCCACAGACGCTGAAAAAGCGTTTGATCGCGTTCATTGGACCTTTATTGAAGAGACACTACCTCACATCAGTCTGGGAGCAAAGATGCTTGGCTGGGTGCTGTCCCTGTACTCTGTCCCATTGGCAAGGGTGCGGGTCAATGGGGTCCTCTTGGAATCCTTTGATATTGCCAATGGCACACGGCAAGGATGCCCGCTGTCCTTCACTGATTTTTATCTTGACAATGGAACCATTGTTACGACATATTAGGATGAATGGGGACATTTCTGGCAAACGAGTAAAATTGGGGGTCCACAAAATTGCGGCATACGCCGACAACCTCTTATTTTTTTTGACGAGACCAGAGGTTTCTCTTCCAAATCTATTAAAAGAATTAGAGATCTACCATTCTATCTCAAACTTCAAAATTAATAGATCTAAGTAAGAGGCTTTAAATGTCTCACTCCCTGCCAAAGACAGGGATGGTGTATGTACAGTCTGCGCTGCTTGAAATGATCACTCCAAAATCTTGAATGAAAGACCCCCCTTTTCTTTATTATCCACCTACGCGTTTCGATGCTATTCCAAGCACCGTCATCAGGGCATTGACGGTGCTTGGAATAGCATCGAAACGCGTAGGTGGAAAATAAAGAAAAGGGGGGTCTTTCTTTCAAGATTTTGGAGTGATCATTTCAAGCAGCGCGGACTGTACATACACCATCCCTGTCTTTGGATATTCTAACACGTGTACGTGGAGGTGGAAGTCCTGCGGCAGCTTTCTAAACCACATGCGATCAAAACTAGTTGTGGGTGCACACAACTAGAAAAGGTTAGTGCACCATTTTGTGATCTACATGCAAAGATCCGTGTCATATTGATAGGGCACTATTGCGCTTCGTTGTGTCTCCTTTATTTCTCTTATAGTTCACTCCCTGCCAGTCTGGTAGATAGGTTGCGGAGTGCCTTCACATTTCACTGGTCACCTAAAAATCTTCACTACCTGGGATTACTACTTACTCCAGATACCCGAAATTTGTATAGTGCTAATTTTCCCTCTTAATAAAGTCAATTAGAGCAGACTGTGAGAGGTGGCTACTATCCACCTTTATGTGGACAGGTCGATGTCAACTTTTCAAAATGACTATTCTGCCAAAGATTTTATATTACCTTCAGACCCTACCTGTTAATATACTGACATCCTTCTTTAAGACAATCTCACAAATACAGGCGAGATTTATCTGGAACAACACTAAATCAAGACTGGCAAGATCGATCTTACATAGACGGAAAAGAGATGGCAGAGTCAATCTCCCAGATATTAAATTGTATCATGTAGCCAGTCATCTTACACGAGTAATAGACTGGTGCAGACATGGGGAAAATAAACTAATGGTACAGAACGAACAAGACTCTACCCCCCTTAGACTACAGACATTGCCTTGGGTATCATACCGAAAAGGGGAGCCAGTCTATGACCATCCGACGATTGGGGCCACTCTCAAGATATGTGATCATAACCTGGTCAGATCTTTGATGATACCGCACACTTCAACCCTATGTCCGATCCTTAGCCACCTGGACTTTAAGCCTAGCATAGACGACCCTGTTTTCCAGCGATGGATATTGGCGGGTCTAGATAGAATTGGGAGTTGGGGTGACAGAGAAACACGGACATCCCTTGAACAACTTATCTCGATCAGAAATGCCTGCAACTTGCACACTATTTCCAGAAACTACCCCCTAAGGTGACCTACCGTATATACTCGTGTATAAGCCGAACCGTATATAAGCCGACCCCCCTACTTTTGCCCCCCAAAACTGGGAAAACTTATTGGCTCGCGTATAAGCCGAGGGTGGACCCCAGCACAGGTATACAACCCCCAGCAGTGAGGTGTACAGCCCCCAGCAGTGAAGTATACAGCCCCCCAGTGGTATTCAGCAGGCCCCCAGAGGTATACAGCAGGCCCCCAGTGGTATACAGCAGGCCCCAGAGGTATACAGCAGGCCCCCAGAGGTATACAGCAGGCCCCCAGTGGTATACAGCAGCGCCCCCAGAGGTATACAGCAGGCCCCCAGTGGTATACAGCAGGCCCCCAGAGGTATACAGCAGGCCCCCAGAGGTATACAGCAGGCCCCCAGTGGTATACAAAAGTATGGCTTATATTGGCAGCCACCAGCCTACTTACGTACACATACCCATACATACACACATATATACACACACACACACACACACACACACACATATATACACACACGCACACACACACACACAGCTTCCTACCTTGTCCCCCTGTTCTGCAGTGCCTCCGGTGTCCTCCGTGCCGACCGCTGTGCTGCCTCCTCGATCCTCTTCTTCTGTGCTGGGATGTCCTCTGTGCCTTCCGGTGGGGTCCTCGCTCCTTTCCTGGTCTGCTGTGCCTTGTGGTTCCCCCTGCTTCAGTTCCATCATCATCGGTGCTGGGGCCGCCATCTTCCTTCTTCCCTCCGCCCCCGGCCAGTGATGTCAGAGCAGGCCGCGCTGTGATTGGCTAGCACCCGTGATCACGTGTCACGGGTGCTAAGCCTGCTAAGCCAATCACAGCGCGGCCTGCACTGACATCACTCTGACATCACTGGCCGGGGGCGGATAAAAGAAGGAAGATGGCGGCCCCCAGCACCGATGATGATGGAACCGAAGCAGGGGGAACCACAAGGCACAGCAGACCGGGAACGGAGCGAGGACCCCACCGGAAGGCACAGAGGACATCGGAGGCACTGCAGAATGGGGGACAAGGTAGGAAATACTGTGCAGCGCCCCCCACCCCCCGCGCCCCCCCCCACCATAGGATTACCATATTGACCCGGTATAAGCCGAGGGGGGACTTTTCAGCCCAATATTTGGGCTGAAAAACTCGGCTTATACACGAGTATATACGGTACTTAAAACCCAAGACGCTGTTTGAAAATTTTTGTTTGAATTCAACTGATTGTAGACATGCATTATCAAAGACCCCCGGACCTGCCGGCTCCCCAATTTATGTTGCAGTGGGAAGAAGATCTAGGTTTAGAATTGTCAATGGAGAAGAGATCGGCTATCTTCACACTAGCACATTCTACCTCAATAAGTTCAAGACTGCAAAAGGCTAATTATAAATTACTGATGAGGTGGTACATAGTCCCAGTTCTTCTACACAAAATCTTTCCTTCCATTGACCCGAGGTGTTGGAGGAACCTTGCTCCATATATTCTGGGAGTGCAGGAAGCTACAAACGTTCTGGTCTGAGGTGACAAAGATCATTGAGAATGTCACGGAGTATACCGGTGACCTGGGCCCAGGCCTCTTCATGCTACATCACTGTGAGATCCCTTTACATAAATATAAACACTTGCTGTTGAGATTTTTAGTTATGGCAGCACGATCTTGTATGCCGATGCTTTGGAAGAGGGAGACATGTCCTTCTGTTGCCATGTGGATAGAGAAGGTGAATGATCTTATGCATCTTGAGGATCTGACCTCCTCTGTCCACGATACATACGTGAAATTTAGGAACACATGGTTTAGCTGGATGATGTCCCAACAATCTGAGTTATATAAGACCTACAGAGGCAGTTAGGAGATATGCCTCGAACTGGAATAATGATGAGCTGGCTGATTCGAGACTAGCACTCATTCATTTCTATAGATATTACGTAAGTTATTTCCCTCCCTCCATCTACACACATTCTCATCCTTGTCCTCCTCACCTGCTACCCATGTCCACCAACTCACACACCCTCGCAGAAACCTCAGACATCTTGATGCTCACACACTCCAACACCATTTTACCGCTATCATCCATATCCTCACTCCACGACATAGATAATGCCAGTTTTTTATAACTCTCCACTCACATCAGCTATTCATGCAGCTGCCCCTCATTCGTGGCAGAACACAACAAATCAACAGACAACCCTGGTACACAGACATCACTAAAAATCTGCTGCGAGCGTCTAGCGTTGCTGAGCAGCGCTGGAAGAAAACACACTTCCAAGAAGACTACACAGCTTTCAAACAAGCACTTCTCAAATTCAACTCAGCACTTACCACCACTAAGCAGAATTACTTCATTACTCTCATATTGTCTATGTTCCACAATCCCAGGCAGTTATTGAACACATTTAACTCCCTCCTCTGCCCCCCACTGCCCCATCCTACTTCTCGTATCTCTACAGAAGACTTTGCAACACACTTCACTTGCAAGATTGATCATATCAGACAAGTCTTTACTGACCAACCACCACAACCTCCATTTATACCAGACTACTCCCCTCCCCCACTAACCTTCCTCCCCTCCATATCTGAAGGAGAACTTGCACAACTCCTCTCAAGATCGCTCCTCACCACTTGTGCACTGGACCCCATCCCACTTCCTCTCCAACCTCACAACCACACTTATCCCAGCCCTAACCCACCTCTTCAAACTATCACTAACTCCTGGTACCTTTCCTTCTGCTTTCAAGCATGCAACAATTACACCTATCTTAAAGAAGCCATTCCTCGACCCCACTTCTACATCCAGCTACCGGCCCATATCCCTGCTCCTGCTCATTTCCTAACTTCTCGAAAAGCATGTTCACACTGTACTCTCATCCCACCTCTCAACCAATCTTTCTTTGCCAACCTCCAATCCGGCTTCCGCCCCCACCACTCCACTGAAACTGTTCTGACCAATATTACTAACGACTTAATCATAACCAAAGCTAACAGACATTTCCTCCTCCTTCTAGACGTGTCTCTCCTATTACTGATCCCCTCTTCCATTGGAATCACTGACCTTGCCGTTTCCTGGATCTTCTCTAACCTTTCCAATTGCACATTTAGTGTATCCCACTCCCACACAACCTCCTCGCCTCATCCCCTCTCTGTTGGGGTCCCTCAATGCCCTGTCCTGGGGCCCCTCCCTTTTTCAATCTATACCCTTGGTCTGGGAAAACTCATAAAGTCCCATGGCTTCCAGTATTACCTATATGCTGATGACACTCAGATCTACCTCTCTGGCCCAGACGTCACCTCTCTCCTATCCAGAATCCTGGAGAGTCTATCAGCCATATCCTCCTACTTCTTCTCTTGCTTTCTAAAACTCAATGTAGACAAAACCAAACTCATCATCTTTCACTAGTCTCTCGCACCTTCCTTACCAGATCTATCACAATAAAGGACATCACACTTTGTCCTGTAACTGAAGTCTGCTGCCTCTGAGTAACCTTTGACTCTGCCCAGTCCTTTAAATCACACATCCAAGCCCTTGCCACCTTCTGCCACCTCCAACTCCAAAATATTTCCAGAATCCGTCCCTTCCTCAAACCTCAATCTACTAAACTACTAGTGCATGTCTTCATAATCTCCCGTCTTGACTACTACAACCTCCTCTGTGGTCTCCCTGCTAACACTCTTGTACCTCTGCAATCTGTCCTTAACTCTGCTGCTCGACTAATCCACCTCTCTCCTCGCTATTCCTCCACTTCTCCCCTCTGCAAATCCTCCACTGGCTCCCAATTCACCAGCGTTTCAAATTCAAACTACTAACATTGACTTACAAAGCCATCTACAAACTGTCTCCCGCATATTTTTCTGAACTAATCTCCTTATATCAACCAACTGGTAATCTTCGATCCTCCCAAGACCTCCTCCTTTCCTCAACACTTGTACATTCCTCATCTAACTGCCTGCAAGACTTCGCCCAAGCATCTCCCATTCTCTGGAATTCTACACCAGCGTTTCCAATTCAAACTACTAACTGACTTACAAAGCCGTCCACATTCTGCCCCCCACCTCTCTCCTCGCTATTCCTCCACTTCTCCCTCTGCAAATCCCTCCACTGGCTCCCAATTCCCCAACGTATCCAATTCAAACTAATAACATTTACTTACAAAGCCATATACAAACTGTCTCCCCTTATTTCTCTGAACTAATCTCCTGATATCATCCAATTGGTAATCTTTGATCCTCCCAAGACGTCCTCCTTTCCTCCATACTTGTACGTTCCTCATCTAACTGCCTGCAAGACTTTGCCCAAGCATCCCCCATTCTCTGGAATTCTTCACTCCAAAGCATCCAACTGTCCCCCACACTCAGAACCTTTAAGCAGAACCTGAAAATCCATCTTTTCAGAACAGCCTACAGCCTGCAATGACCACAATGCCACCTCACCACCACTGGACCTGGCGCTCCACCACCATTAGACCCGGTGATCCACCACCAAAACAGCAGACCCAACTCACTGTCTCTCTACCCACTGCCTTGTAGAATGTAAGCCCGCAAGGGCAGGTTCTCTCTCCCCTCTGTATCAGTCTGTCACTGTTAGTGTGTTCATTGTATTTTTAACTTGTTTGTATGTAACCCTTTCTCATGTACAGCAACATGGAATCAATAGTGGTCTATAAATAATAATAATAATAAGGTTACCTTCCAGCAACCTGATACCTGCCTGCTGCTCACCCCCTGCCCGTTGCTCACCCTTGCTGTCTGCTCCATGCTTCCTCCCAGCAGCCCAACTCACCGCCCGCTGCTCACCCCCTAACCATTGCTCACCCCCTGTCCATTTCACACTCCCTCCCAGCAACCCAACCCACTGCTCACCCACCCACCCACTGCTCACCCCCCTGTCCACTCCATGCTCCCTCCCAGAAGCCTGACCCCCTGCCCGCTGCTTACCTGCCTGCTACTCATCCCGCACACTCTGCTACCCTCCTGTCTGCTCCATACTCTAGTGGTGCCTTGCTCACACAAGTAGCCACAAGCTTGCCTAGTGCACAGCTGGATTTCCACAGTAAGTACCACTTACATGCAACATCTTCCACCCCAGCACAGTAGGGGGAGCTACACTCGCTAACCTTAGGCGAGCTCCCCTATAAATACTAGTGCTGGGGGAGGAGTTAGGCAGAGTGTGCAGACACTAGGAGAGCTGTGAAGTCGTCCTGGCGCTCGGTGCCATGTTAGGCCTGAACCAGAGACCCAGAGTAGCCCTTCTGCTGTCCAGCTAGGCCCAGGAGTGGGGTCGAAAGGCATGGAGCACAGATAGCCGTGCGAACAGAGGAACCAGTGGGGGTTTGCCCAGCCAACTACCGGACTTCGGGGATACGCACCAGCAGGAGCGCTTTAGGCCCTGCAGAGAACCCCGTACACACTGTGGAGACTTCAGTCACCTGGTCCCCCTGCGTACTCTATAAAAGGGAGCCAGACACCGTAGTGAGAAGAGAATAGCGGTGATCATCGAGGGTAACCCGCAGACCACATAGGAGGAGAGAGAGGAAGAGGGAAGAGAGGAGGCGATGTTATACACGAACAGGGCTTCAGCAATAGGGGAGAGAGAACTTAAGAAGGCCTTACACCCACTTGCTGTGGAAGTACACTGTGCTTCTGGTCACCCTTCAGTGCTCTGGATGAATTACCCACAAGTTCCACCAGTAAAAAGGTAAAGAGACACTCATCGGTGTGTGCGTTATTCCTCCTGCTCCCCTGCTCCATAGAGACTGCTCCACTGCTTATGCCCTGTCCCCAGCCCTACTCCAAACCGTTCACTCAACCTGCCGCGGAAACCCAGCTTTACCTGTAGAAAGCTATACCACCTAGCCGCAATACCAACGCCCTCCGGAAGACTGTGGTGGCGCTGGTGACCCTCACCATGTACTACAGGTAGCGTCACAAAATAACTTTTATCTTATCACCTTCAATTTACCCTCCATTAGGAGTCTGCCCCAGGGTCCAGGGCTCAGGCATCGCCACCAGTGATTCCCCTGGACCTCGCACTTGAAACCTGAGTACCCGACCCTTGGCGTGACACTCATTCCAGCAGCCTGAGCCCCGCCGGCTGCTCATCTCCCCTGTTTGCTCCACACTCCTCCCAGCAGCCTGACCTACTGACCTGCTGCTCACCCCCTGTCCACTCCACTCGCCCTCCCAGAAGCCAGCCAACTGCTCACCCTCTTGTCTGCTCCATGCTCCCTTCCCCCTCTCCCCTTGTCAGCTCCATGCTCCCTCCCCTCTTTCTCCTGTCTGCTTCATCCTCTTTCCCCCCTGTCCACCCACCACTCACCCCATACACACACACACACACACACATACAGATACACACACATACATACATGCACCTGCACATTTACTCACACAGCCACCATCTTTGGACTCTCGGGTATACCAAGATGACATCAGCATGATGAAAGAATACCGTAATTCCATGATTATGTAGGACAGTAACTTGGTGGGAGCTAATAAAGTGGATAATAAGGCGTCTCTGTCAAGTTTGTAGTAATAAAGGATTTTTCTCTGTGTTGTTTTATTTTCTCTTCACTGATAGTATTGCTAATGGCCGGCTGTCAAACTGACAGCTGACATTAGCAATAAGACTTGATGTCAGCTGCCACAAAAAGGCTGACATCAACCCCTTTATTACCCAGCTGGAAGAGCGTGGTAAAAGCCAGTTTTGGCATCTCTCATGGAGGTGCCAATTATAGGGTGGTTGCTCTATGCAATTTGCAGCATAGGGGGCCCAGAACGTGGGGGGCACATGCCAATTTTTATTATAAATAAATAGTATAATTATATTTTAATTAATTTATTTAAATAACTAAAAAAATACGGCTCCTCAGTAGTTTTCATTGCCAGCTAAAGTAACACCAGACAGTGGGAGTTGGCAGTCACTAGCTGCTTGGTTTATCTACGCAGGCAATTGAAAATACAGTGAAGCCCTACACATTTTTTTTTACCAGGAAATGAAAAACGTTATTAATTAAAAAAACATAAACAGGCTCTTAAAGAAGACCAGTCACCCCCCTGGTGCTATGTCAAATGAATGCAGCACTGAATGCAGCGAGTCTCAATGCAGCCTCCTGTATGTGTCATTGCTGTTGCTAGTGTCCTCCCTGCCTCCAGCCCTCAGGGATGACATGTACAGGAGGCAGGACAAGAGAGGGTTGGAGGTGGCACAGAGAAGGCTGGAGGCGGGGAGGACACCAGCAACAGCGATGACTCATTACAGAGTAAGTCCCTCCAGACTCTTTATCTGTACACTTTATAAAGTATTTTTAACAGCTTACAGGGGGGCTAGAGACATAGGGGACCCCTTCCCTGAATGCAGTAGACACGCTGCATTCAGTGCTGCATTCAGTTAGCAAAGCACCAGGGGGGGTGACAGGTCCTCTTTAAGTAAAAATATGTTTATTTACATACATTGGGAGAGAGCATGGGGAGGAGAGAGACAGTGGACAGGGGAGAGACAACACAGAATGGAGAGATGGCTGCTACCCCTAGCACCATAGAGCCTGCCCCATCATGATGTCACCACCATCCCGATGTAACAGCATCTGGCCCTCATCTCTTTGAAATAAATATTTAAAAAATCACTGAGTTGTAAAATAAGCAACTTATTATTAGTTTGCAAAAAAAAAAAACAGTTATGTTAACGTCAACACTTGTTTGCTTTTGTTAGTATAAAAATTAGCAAAGGATACAAACTTTTTTTGTTTCTATTTTATTTCTCAGATTCCACCTTGTGGTAGTAAGACAGGTGGATACTACCACCATATGTTCAGTATCCTAGGTTTATTAATTGAATTTGTTCTTATTTTAACTACAGTAATTAATGTACTCATTACTTACTGAACTTTCCTTTTAATTCACATAGAAAAAAATAATAATCCTAGAATATAACAGGTGGCAATCTTGTTTAAGTCTGAAATCTTTGAACCTGTTAGGAAGCTTATAATTAGTGTTAGCTTCTAAAACACCCATATACGTCCTTGTACAAATGAGAAAACATTATCTGCATTTTTCCAAAACAAGCAATACTCCTTCATAGATGAAGCCTGATTTTCAGTTAATGGAGCTGAGATGTAATACCAAACACAGTCAAAACTGGAAAGGGAAAGAGAAGCACAATAGGGTCTTATCATTGATAAAAAGGGTGGACTAATTTGAATTAGTCACTCACCTAGAGGGGTTGTGTAGCACACAACCAGCGTCAAGGCAAAAGGTAATAGCTGATGCAAGGATCCACAACACAACGATCAACGAGTTCAAAATTCCAAAGGGTGGACGGTGTATACAGACCTGCGCTGCATAAGCCAAAGGATCAGACGGTGTTCATCATTAAAAACTTTATTTCCTCTCCGACGCGTTTCAGAGTTAGTCCCAACTCCTTCCTCAGGGAATAGTAGTGTTGCAGTGGGAGTTGCAACTCCCTGATGCAACCATGGATCGTTGATGTGCTGTCATGACACAAGGGCTACGATGATGACCCCTGTTACATTTAAGACTCACTTCCTGTGAACACTGCCTTAGTGCCATTGTTCACCGGAGATTATCGTTTCTGTAGTGAAGAGCCAAGCTGATGCACGGGTCTATACTGATAAGCGATTGGAGACTAGAGTGCTGAGGTGCACTAAGGGGCCATATAGAGTTAAGGAAAAAAAAAAGTTCAAATCAGCACCCTTTTGCCCCATTGCAAATAAGACTATTTAAAAAATACAATACATATTGCTGTGTTCAAAATGCCAATATCGAACTGTAATATTGCTTTCAATGCTGGATTGTTTCTCTGGGTAATGTAAAACCTTGCTATATTGATATTCGTTGATCACAATGTAAATTTTATAAAATAATAAATATATTTACCAAAAATGCCCAATATATAAAATATTAAATAAATTAATCTGATTGGTAAACTGCATGATGGAAAAAAAGTCAAAACACCAAAATGACATTATTTTGGTCGCTGCAACATTGCAATAAAAATCAATAACAGGTGATCAAAACATCCCATGTACCCCAAAAATGGTATCATTCAAAAATGTAAGCTCAAGATACAAAATAGAACCCATAACACAGCACCAAAACCCCCCAAAAATTAGACTGGCCCCAAAAGTGCAATTTTTTATAACTTTACTGCCAGGCAATGAATAAGGCCTGTGGAGGGCAGAAATGCGTTGCTTGATGCATTGAATTTTTTTCTGTGTATGCATTGCACCCTAACATATCCTGTCATTGCTTTTATTGGACTTGCTAAAAAAAATGATTTTTCTTGAAAACTGGACTATTTGGAGTTGGTCTGATTTTCCTCTAAAGTGTTCCTGTGCTGCATTGGTTTGTTAACCGTACATTGGGCTAAGGTCAGCTGACTAATTTTTTTAGCCTATTACTACATTTGTGTTTTGGCCTAATCATAGAGTGTATTTTTATCTACATTTTTGATCTTTTACAGCTGACCTATGTCCTCTCTTGTTTTGCATTGAGTGACACTGCAGCTGCTATTTGTTATTTGATTAGCTGCGGTATTGTTAACACTTGACTTTTTTTTCACTGTTTCTGACATGATTAATATTTTTTATTTAAACTTAAGAAACTATGTTCATTCATTTTTCAGGGCATAAACAAGGGCATTATTGCCAGAAATATTTTTTATGTACGCTTTCCTGATCTGTACACATAAAAGGTTTACTGTCGTGCTTCACCGTACAAATTTTTTACCTTGCAAAATATCTCAAAAACTCCCTAGAAGGGTTCTATTGATATTTTAAACTAGTTCAGATATAGAGATTTTTTACATATGTGAATATGTCTGTTTTATTTCTATTGTGAAACCTTTTTTTTTACCTACTTAAGTAAACAGTACATTTTCTGTATATTTTTTGATTGGTTGCAGTGATGCTGACATACTATCCAATTGGACTTATTCATTTCAGAGATGATTGATTTACATGTATATTTAAAGATTATAGTCATTTGTTTTTTATGCTATTGATAAGGGCACTTGTTGCCAGAAACGCATCAGATTTTAATACAGATTGTAGTTTTAATCAACTTCCAATAAATGTTATATGCTTTGTGCTGAAGATTGCCTCATTTTTTTCACTGAAGAACAGCTGCATACAGGCAGTTTTATAATCTGATTTGCCTTAATGTACCAAAAAGCTAAAGCTGTACATAGTACCTTGCTGTGTCAATAGGTCACAAACCTCATACTGCACTGCCTCACACATTTTTACATAGTGCTCAAAAACAGAAGCATACAGGCTAGTTTAATATACTGACTTTCCTTAATCTACTAAAAAGGTCAGGGTTTACAGTGTACCTTAGGCCTGTTTCACACATCCTTACAACACAGGCACTTTGAGACAGGCCACTTTGGGGGGCGGTGCTTCTGTGTATCACACATCGTGTGACATATGTGTGCTGTCCATATGCTATCCAGATAGCTCGTCATTTTATACTCAACCTCCCTCCAGCGCTGCCTGTTCCTCTCTCTTCCGGGGCCACTGCAGCTCTGAGAGCAGTGAATTTTAGATGAGTGTAATGAGTGGCACCGGAAGTGAGATGAACAGGCAGCTCTGGAGGGAGGTGACTATGAAATCCTTTGTTTCTTAACTTACAAATTTTGGTCTTGATCCATGCAAACGGATGTCACATGGATGACATCCGTGTGCGGGATGTTCTGACACGGACCCATGGACTTGAATTGGTCTGTGCTTCTGCTGAAAAATGGACTTGTCGCTGTGAGGAGCACACGGACACGCATCTGCTCCACACAATCTTTTAAATAATTTTTGGAAAAAATTTCATTCATAGGAGCCTAGCTTGGAATAAATTTGGCATATCTTATAACTTACAGTAGGTAGTTAGTTCATAAAAGAAATCAGCCTATGATACTATTTATGTATGATATACAATCAAATTCATTGACAATACATTATGCATAAAATTCCATCAATTGGCAAAGTCAAGTTAAATAAATAATACACAAAAGCTCAATAAATACATTTGTAACATGACAATTAAAGTATATTCTTTCATTTATCAATGTAATGAAACTTCTTTTCTTCAGTATATGGAGCATATTGTCACGTCGCTTGCCATTTGTTTTAACAGTTGCAGTATTTTAATAGTTACATATTTGTTCTTTTTTATCTGCTGAATTTATCCCCAAATATATGGAGCAAAGTGTACAGCTATAAAAACAGAAGTATCATTTTGCTAAACTGTGTCATAAGATAGCTGTGCTGTATATTTCTCTGTAGAGCCACCCAGCATCTGTCATGTGAATACACGCTTCTGAACAGATTATGTTGTGATGGTTAAGGACAAGTTCAATACATAAGTCCTTTACTGGAATTGAGCAAAAGTAGGGCTGGATATATCTCTAGTCTACAGAATTGTACAGGATTGCCAAAATTTGTATAGAATTTGTGTTTTCTCATGTTTGCTTGGATTCATCAGTTTTCTCCCATACACTAAAAAAATATTTGGTAGATGAATTGGCTTTCTAATAGGGATCAGTGAGTAGTGAAATACTCGGCTTTGGGGGATTTGTAGCAAGTAGTTTTTAATATTTACAAATTTGTCCAAATAGCGAGTCCCATGTTAGTCAATTAGTGATAAACTGCCCCAGCCACAAAATGAGCATTCCCGGGACAGACAGGAGGGTGGGTTTTTTGCATTTTAACTGCCCCTTGCTGTATCCCCCAGTGAAAGCCTTCCATTCAAACATCTCTAACTGTGGTGCCCACTCCCTTTGTGTACCGAACGGGAAACAGCAATTTGTGTCAGATTACTCAAGATCGACACATACTCACGAGCTCCACCGTTGTCATCGTGTAATGAGTATTGTGAATACTGTACTATGTACGAGTAACCAATAGTAACGATTACACTCGCTCACCACTACTTTCCAAAAATGTGTAATTTTGCCCGAGTGTACACTTATTTGAAATGTATTAATGCTATACGAGCAACAGGAAACATAAATATGCCATATTAATAAATGTGCTCTATTAAACTTTGCTGTAACCACACTATAATTTGACAAAATAGAAATTAAATAAAGATCATACTCACCATTTTATAAAGATTTCTTTAATTTCAGACTTTTTGATTACACCTATGACATTTACATTTTTATTTATGTTTAGAACAAGTTTTCCACTCCTGTAGCTAAACTTTGTTTGAGAGTTGTAAATTTAATTGGCAGCGTCTGTTCTTTAACAATCATAAACTTGTAATTTGCTCAAGACTTGCCATAAGTTCTGTGACAGCTGCTTAGCATAGATGTTAGCATCCCATTAAATCATTCTACCAAATCATTTTCCTTCAACATGAATACCATTCATAACTGATTTATTTGTGAATTTAAATGCAGATTTTTTGCAAACGCTGATCTATAGGCCAAGAGAGGAGTATTTCATATCTGTCAAATATTACACTTCATATCATTAAACTTTTCATTTTGAAAGAGCTGAAATACTTGTATTTATTATGTAATTTTGAATTAACTAGGCATTTTACAATAAATTAGTAATGTTACAACAAAGGATGGATGGATGGATAAATGGATGAAAATAAGTAAGGAAGGAAATGGATGGATGGTTTGATAGAAGGAAGGAAGGAAGGAAGGACAGTTTGTGCTGCAAAGTTTCTTTACTTGCAGTAATCTATGGAACCTATGCATCATTTTATCCAATTATTCTGACAGAATTTGTATGCCTCTATTTTTACAAGTCATTGAGCGATAGATAGCTATATGGTTTTGATTTGATGAATATATGTGATATTCGAAATGTAATGATTATCAAAAATTGTAATTACCTAACATACAATAGAAAATAACAGTGTAATTTAGCAAAGATGTTTTGTTTTCTAGGCTTGATAAATGCAAGCACGTAGCTCTGCTGGCAAAATCTTAGATTTGAGTAAAGAAATTGTACGATTAGTGATGAGCGAATCTAATCATCACTAATGGGTACTCACCCACATAATACGGTATTCAGACTACTTAGCACTCACCGAATATATGTGTCCTCGCCTCATGAGATTCGAGTGTCCACCCAGCATGTTTGGCTCCAGATTTTCAGTCACTAAACTTGCTGGGCTGGCTTACCAATCACAGAAATGTCATTAATCTTGTTGGTTGTGGCATTACTGTGATTGCCTGGCCCTCCCAGTGTCATAAGGTCAATATAACCCTGCAACCCAGATAATAGCAAGTCCCACATGATAGCTCTCACAAAGGATAGCTTCAAGAAAGCTTTTGCACCACAGCTCTGCACAAGGTCAGAGTAGAAAATAAACTCTTTCAATGACACTACCTGAAGGGTAATGAGATTATTTAAAGACTAGGAGAGTGGTAGCAGCTAGAGATCAGCCACCAGCCCAGTGTTCGAATTCGATTTGATTCGCCAAATTTGATGTGCGTTCGTCGAATATTCGTCGAATATTCGTCTAACACCGTCGAACACCATTGAAAATTAATGTAATGAGTGTTTAACATTAGTACCAGGCGAGGGAAGCACCTACAGGGAGGGGGGAATGCAGCACCGGAAGCGGGAGCGAAAAACACAGGTGGGAAGCCGGTGGTGAGAAGATGACTTCACCGCAAGCTTTCCGGGTCTGTGCCGCGCTCCCCACTCCCTGATGCCACCTCCCCGCTCCCTGGAGCTGCTCCCTCCACCCGGTCCTAAGTTAGGATTGGGTGCAGAGGCGGCAGGGGGGAGCAGAGAGCGAAGGAGCAGGGTGGGGAAGCTGGCGGCGGTAAGAAGACTGCCCCGCCGGCTTTCCTGCTGTGTTATGCGCTCCCCGCTCCCTGATGCTCCCTCATCGCCCCCCCGCCACCTCCCCTGATCCTAAGTTAAGATAAGGCGGGGGGAGCAGCTTCAGGGAGCTGGGAGGAGGCAGTAGGGAGCGGGGAGCGAAGAACCTAGCAGGAAAGCTGGCGGTGTCTTCACTGCTGACTTTCCCGCCTGTTATTTCAAATGATCAGCTGATGCAGATCAGTTGTTCGTTTTAAGAAGCCGTGGTGCTGTCTAGGAAAGGTTATGTGAGTTCATGCAGCATGAACTTTCCCAGGGCTGCACAGCTCAGCTACATCTCTGGTAGAGGTTCTCTACCAGAGATGTAGCAGTGCTGAAATTGCGTTTTGGGACTACGTCGGACGGAAGAGGATTTTTTAATAATTAAAGATGGAGTCTAAGTGTCTTTTTTGTTTTATTTCTAATAAAATATTTTTTCTATGTGTTGTGTTTTTTTTTTAAATTCACTAGAAATTCATGGCAGTCATGTCTAATATTGGCATGACCCCATGAATTTCGGGCTTAGGGCCAGATGATAACACAAAACTGGCCCTGACCCCTTTATTACCCAGTGAGCCACTGCACCGGGGCCCTGGATGAGCTGGATACAGCGCCAAAGGATGGCACTTTAATGAATGCGCCATCTTCTGGGGTGGCTGCGGACTGCAATTCGCAGCGGGGGGGTGCCCAGAAAGCTTGGGCCTCCCTGCGATGCGGATTCCAGCCCCAAGCTGCCTAGTTGTACCATGAAATAATAAAAAAAATGTGTGGGGCTCCGCGCTATTTCTATGTCCAACCAGGTACAGCTAAGCAGCTGGGGCTGGAATCCGCAGCGCAGGGAGTCCCAAGCTTTCTGGGCACTCCCCGCTGCAAATGGCAGCCCGCAGCCGCCCCAGAAAATGGCGTGTTCATTGAAGCGCCATGTTCTGGCCCTGAACCCAACTCTTCCCGTCTCACCACCTATCACCCGGCGTCACTCGAAACCGGAAGTGACGTTCCAGAAGTGACTGGGCGGCCTTTTGGATGCATCATGGAGCAGAACAGGGAGAAGAGAGGACAGGAGGACTATATTTAAGTACAGGTATTTCTAGTGTGGCCTCAGCCCCTGATAAAGCCTGGTGGCGACACGCGTCGGGCCTGCTCATCTCACCCCACATGCCTGTAGGATGATGTTACATCCTGGCAGGGATCCACAGTAGACACCGTTTGGCTATTGGTAATGATTAACTGGCTGACTGGCTGTGTCATGAAGTGCTAACACACCTGTGGCAAGGTGTTTTTGGTTTTATAATTGAGTTGTAGCTATGATTTCACTCAGTTTACATGTGAACTATGTATTTATTCCATGTGTATGATTTGTTACATGTATTGCATGTGCAATCCAACTCACCTTGCTTAATGTCATATTATTGCAAAATTCTAACATTGCTTGCATATGTACTTTAATAATTGTTTGCTGAACTTGCCTATTGTTTACAATCGATCACCCCCTCCACCAATACTTGTGTTGGGGGTTTTGTGTGGTTTGGTGATAAGTTACCCTGTAACTATTTTAAATGTTTTTATCATCACTGTCATACACTATCACTTACTATCACTTTGAAAAGGAATACAAAAATAAATCACTAAGTGTGCACCCCCGTAATACAGTGGCTCTTTCTCTTCCTTAAAAGGCATGGTATCAGTACACTAGTCCAGCGTTTCGGCCCTCTTTAGCCTTTTTCAAGGTTCTGTTTACAAAAACTGTCAAGCATAATGACACAGGTATCAATACAGTATACACAGCATAAATGTAAAAGAGGTGTTGGTGTGGGTGTCCGTGCGTATATACAACAAGTGAGCATCTATAGTGTTGGTGGTGGAGGCACTTGCAGGTGTAATGTGATCGTATAGTGTGGGATGGGGTAGGGAGTGGAGCAAGGAGGTCAAACTGGTTAATGTGGAATGACTAAGTGAGAGGCACTAGGTGTAATGGCTATCTTAGTAGGCTTATCTGGAACAAGGCCTAATGTAGTCAAGTGAAAAAGGTAGTTACCGTGTAGAAGCTGGGGAAGAGGTCTTAGAGGAATGAGTATTAATCAATGGAAAGTTATTCTTCCAAGAGACTGGAAGTCGGTGTTAAAGACAATGGGAAAAAGATAATGTTACCATTACAGCAGTGTATCAGCACAATTAGCTCTGAGTCTCAGGACAGGAGAAAGTTTATAATACTCCCAGGCAAATGTTGTCACCAAAATTACCAATGTTTCTAACAAGATTGTGAAACCTTAGTGTTGTATAGTACTACAGTTAAGGATCATGATGATGCTAATAAAGGGTAACTAAAGCTAGACCAGTAGTGAGATAGAGCTAGGAAATATCCTTTGATGGGGGCTAGAACCTCATAGAAAAATGGTATAAAAGTGCAGTCCTACAAAGGGTACTCCCAGATTAGTGTGTGCAGGGAAAAACTATAGGAAAACCTACTAGTAGCACAGTGAACTTGGAAACAGAGTATCACTCAATGGGTTCCTGCTGTTCAAGGCCTATACAATTCACAATGTTGGGGTCCTACACAAAGAGCAAAAAATGGGGTTAAATAAGAATAAAGGTATAAGTACTGACTGAGTCTAAATTATGTCTTTGAACCAATATACCTATAAGATCTCCAAGGATCAGGATGTTCAGAGAACGTATTATGGGCACATACGATATAGAGTTCTGGATGGAGGAAAGGAAAGGGTTAAAGATAGGGTCAGGACAAGACATTGATGAAATCAAACCTGTCAAAGTAGGCAAGAATCTCATACCAAGGTAGTTGAGCAGAGCTCACGATGTAGGTTTGGCCTGTAAAAAGAAACAGACTAATGGGTATACTAAGTGGCAATAATAGAATAAGCTGGGATAGCAGGAGCGTGGGTTACCTTTCGACTCATATGTTTCTTGTGCAGCAGCGGTGTGCGGTGTCTGTGTGAATAGCGCCAATATTTAAGGAAGTGAGGTGGGACTACCACACATCACTTCCGGTGTGTGGAACGCACGGAAGTGCGGTGAGACACAAGCACGCGCATGCGCTGTTCAATATATGGTCCGCGCATGCACTGTGCCAATGTGTTAGAAAATACGGAAAGCATTCAAAGAACAGTGCTGTGAGGGTGTAGAAGTCCATTTAAGCTGGCATTGGGGCACTCTCTCAGTGCTGGTGGGGTCAACATCCTCAATAATGCATCTAGAGGAATAGAAAGAGCAGTTAGAACCAATGAGCAGGAAATTGTCAAAGAGTTTGATCTGTAACAAAACATTAAAAATAAAAATAGAATTAGGTCAAAGATCATGAATCATCATCATAAGGGGAACATTACCATACAGTAGGAATCAGTGCTAGATTCTGTACATGAAAATGATTTTTAAATATGATAACAATAGTCCTCATGCTTATACTCTTAAAACAGAGGCAGGTAAAAGTCACATGGCACATAAAATGAGGGCGGTAATTTTATTCAGATACATGATGTTTACCTTAAATAATACTTCACACAAGTATGGTCAGATACTCATGATAAGCATAGAATAGTCTCACGGATAAGAAACAGTAGAAGACCATATTACCAGATGGTTATCAAAAAGTCTTGTATTCACGGCTCAGTCCCAAAGGTTCCAAGGTTTGTCGTGTGTGGATCCAGTAGGCTTCTCGTTGCTTCAGCCTCTGAATCTGATTTCCGCCCCTTCTTTGGGGTGGTACGCTCTCAATAACTTGGAAGTGTAACTGTGATACATTGTGATTATGTTGAATGAAATGATGGGGGATGGGTAACAATGTATGTTTACATCTAATGGTCAATTTATGTTTGCTAATACAGTCACGTATATGTTGGGTAGTTTCCCCGACATACACGTGACCGCACGAACACTTAATTAGGTAGATGAAAAATTTTGATTCGCAGGTAAAAAAAACTTTGACTGTGAACCGTCTGGCTGTGCGTGGGTGTGTGAAAAAATAAACCCATTATAACATTGTTGCATTGATTACAAGCTAAGCATGGGAATGTTCCTTTTCAGGGTAACTGGAGTGTTGTCTGGTGTGGTGTTTTCCTATTGGTGCCTGTATCTGCTCTTATCAAACTTTGTCAGATGTTAGGAGCTTTCTTATGGCAAAACAATGGCTGATTGCCAAATTCAGAAATGGTCGGGTAGCTGGCTTTAAGCAAAGGCCAATGTTTTAAAATGGACTCCTGTATTCAGGTTTTAAAGGGGTGATATGTAGCTACAAACAGGATTCTTGTACCCTGACATGTCTCCCTGGTCTGCGAATGTCCACGGGTAGCCCTGGAAATGTGTGTGGGGTAACCGCAGTACTGAAATTTGGCTGCCATTTAGCTATGCCTTTCAATTCATTTTGAAGGATCTGATACAATTCTATCTACCCTTACATGTTGGGATATCGGTAAGGAAGTTTTCACATGACGGGGATGGAAACTTCTGCTGTGTAGTAGGCTGTTCTTGTCCGTTGGTCCATGGAAAGGGCGGTCCAGTATGACTAATATGTCAAGAAAATTGATCTGCTTTGGATCACTGTGTATGGTGAAAGTAAGATTAGGTACCCTGGAGTTGATGTCACGATGGAAGTCATTTAATTGTTGTTGATCCCCTTGCCAGATGACAAAAATATCATCAATGTAGCGGCACCATACAAGTGCATGGGCCACTACCAGGGGGTGGTTATAGATGTAATCGTGCTCAAATTTACTTATAAAGATGTTGGCAAATGGGGGGCTACGTTAGACCCCATAGCTGTGCCTTGTTTTTGGATATAGAATGTATCCTCAAATAGAAAAAAGTTCTTTTCTATGACTGTGTGCAGAAGCTTAATGCCAAAATTCCTTCTGGATGGGAGTGAAGACAGCATGTTAAAACAAGAGAAAAGGGGGGGGGGACAAGAGGCGCAATAGTGCCCTTATCACTAGACACTGATGGGTGTAATGGTGAGTAATTAAATCTGCTCACCTGGTCCAGTTGTGAGACCCACAACTGGTTTGAAGGCTTATTGGTAATGTCCTGATGGCTGCTGCTGGACTCCCCCCGGCCACACTCACGTGTAGGTTGTAACAATGCTTAAGGAAAAAAGGTGTGCTGTAGTCCGCGCTGCCAGGATCACTCACTCCAATAAATACGAGTAGAAAATCTTCATCAAAACCTCCTTTATTCTCCTACGCATTTCAGTGCCCTCCTTGCACCTTCATCAGCATGACAGCATGTTGGTCAAGGAACCAATGCACAGCTTCTATCCCCATAGTGTGGCTAATGCTGCTATAGAGGCTATTTACATCCTTCGTAACAAGGAGACAAATGCTTGGAATGTGACCCAACTCTCTAATGATACCTAGAACCGAATTCATGTCCTTTATGTACTATCTCAGGTCTGGTATCAAGGGGCTAAGAATTTTCTCAAGCACAATTGCTAGAGGTGACAGGATGGAATCAGTGGACGCCACTATGGGGTGTTCTGGTGGTCTTATTAGATTTTTGTGGACTTTGGGTAAGGTATATAAAACCAGTGTTACGGGGTGTTTATTTATGAGGTAATCGGCCAATTTATGGTCGATCACCCCAACCTTAAGATAATAAGCAATCAATTGTTGTATTTCTTTTTGTGTTACAAAAGATGGGTTCCTTGACACAGGCTTGTATGTCAATCTGTCTGCTAATTGACTATGTATTTCTGAAATGTAGTAAGATTTGTCCATGACTACCTGGCTCCGCCTTTGTCGGCCGGTTTGATGACTAACTGCGGATTCGCTTTGAGAGTTTTTATGGCCCGGGACTCGTCTGGGGTTAGGTTGTGTTTCAAATGAAGTTTCCCATCTTGTATCTGACCCTGGATTTCCTGTATTTCTTGTGCAACTAGTGAGATGCACGTCCCTACTGGGTGATATTTCTTAGCGGGGTTGAAAGAACTGGGTATTTTAAGTCCCAATTCTTTCAGATTGAATGTGTTCGGCTCGCCAGTTAGAATGTTGTCAGACTGGTTCTGTGCAAAATGGGCCTTGAGTCTCAGTGACCTAAAAAAGTCTCAATTCCTGAACTAGTTGAAACGAGTCAAAGGAGGGAGTTGAGTAGAAGGAAAGTCCCTTCTGTAGAACTCCGAGTTCAGCAGGGGAGAGGTTGTGCGAGGAAATGTAGACCAATTGTGACCTACCTGGGACCTAGTCACCATGCGTGAAGGATCCGTCCTGCCTCTTGCTCCTCCTTGTCTTTATCTTGAAGGACGTCTTCCTAAAAAAGGTGGTGGTTGATATTGTGGAGGTTACTGTGGTTAGGGAGGGTATGGATGACCATATTCGCTTTCTATACCGGATGAATAGTAATATCCAGGTTGGTAGGGTGCAGGTTCTGTGGACCGCCATCTATATACTTGGTTCTTCGCATAATCCTCCTTGTCCCTGTTGAACTTGGATTTCTTCTTGCCTGTAGTGTTTTCTGGAATATGTTGTTGGTTAAAATGGCTTTCTTTTTCGTTTTTCAAAGTCGGAGTTAGATAGTGTCTATCGGATGGCCCAGCAGACACAGAGCATCCTTGTGGACCTTGGGAAGGAGGTAAAATATGGGGACTTTTGCACCCCTCATGGTCAAACCCTCCAGGACTGTTTTTAATCATGATCCCTGCTTCAATAAAATGTCACATCGGCAAGGGCTGTCTTTGGGTGTAACAATGACTAGGAGGGAGAAGTTTACCAACATGGTAAAGTAGTACTTAAGTGACTATATCAGAGTCCTTCCGGAAGCTTCCATTTCCTGCTTCTTGGGTGTTCAAGCTGCACACATGGCCTGACTTCTCCATATACGCCTTGGAAGTGCTGACCTGCCTTGCTGCAAATCTGCTGTGTTAGCATGTTTTTAGTTTCGCTGGGGCAATCATAATGTTAGGTCTCTTGATCTTTTTTTGAGATTCTGTGAATCATGCCTTTTTTCAAGAGGGTGTCTGCTTCATGCGATCCTCCTCTCTGCCTTTATAAATTTCAGCCTACCGTCTAACCATGCTTGCGTATTCAGTGAGAATTTATGTATAACTGCTGCTTTACCAGTCTGCCTCACTCCGTACTGATCTGTTTTGGCAATTCCAGCAACTGCAGTTGGATTTCTGCAAGCTCACCTGTCTCCAGGTCTAGTCTGCTCTAAACAGCCTGTCCTGTGTTCCTAGACTCTGCTACATTTCTCCAATCCTATTACATGTAAGCTCAGTGTACCCTGCTAGCATTTACAGTTGTTTATTGTGCATATGCAGCAATCTGGACATTTGGAACATTTGGGACATTATTATGCTGCTCTGTACTATTGAGTTCTGGACTTGTATTTCTGTGGACTTCCATTTCCAGCCCTTTGGGTATATGTTGCTATAAGACTGTCTTCTATATTGACTTCTCCCTGTGATGATATTTCCAGACACTGCCTTATTTATGTTTTCATGCTAGTACACTTCCTACAGACTTTCAGTTATTCCTGTATGATGAACTTGTTCATTTGCTGCACTTCACGTTTTATCTGCCACGTGTGTTGATTACAAGACTTGTTCATCCTAAACTTGGTTTCAGTGTGCATCTGTGCTCCCATTTCCTAATAGATGCCTGAGTAATCCTACAGTATATTACTCATAACAGACACACTCTCAATGGAAAATGCAGACAAGCTAAAAAATTCAACAACGGTTGGATTTCTCACACTTTGTCAGACCTCCGGTTGACATCAACCCAAGGTACATTAATGACATTCTAGCGGCTAAAGATGAGATGGACCTTAATTGCATTAAGACAATTCCACTCCATTTTGAAAGGTTTCATGATTGCAATCCCCCTGGCTTCATGATACACGGAATAGAGAAGATTATGTCAAACCCTCGAGGAGGTAATATTATATTGTTTTATGGTTTTAAATTTTTTTGTCATGGGATCTCAATATATATGCTTTGTTTCCTGTTATATAGGACATATGAATGCCACGTTGTATCTGTATATGATTTGATCGTATGGGACTCAACTTGAACCAGTATATGGAAAGTATGAATTTTGATGCATTATTATATTTATTACTATTATTTAGGTTTATGAATAAATCAGTTTTGGTTAGAGTATTTTTGTTTTGTCTTGTATTGTACATAGCTTGGCTATTTTTATTTATAAGTATTTTCATTTTTATTTATGTGTCAGTAAATGACTTTTATAAACCAGAGACCTATATGTATTTACGGTACATAAGATGACACAATGCTGCTTATGCATTACAAAAGTTTTATTTGTTTATCACAAGTGAATGTCACACTTGTAAGCACAAGTGCATCAGTGAAAAAGGGGGGGTTACAAGGATAAAGTGCGTGGTGCAAGACAATTCAAACACAGGACCCAGTATCTTACATAACAGACAACCCTAGGGTAATGTAGTTAAAATACAGAAGTAAAAGCACCTCAGCACAGATAACAATTGCAGGTTTAACAGTTTAGTTGCAGCTTTTTGGTAAATACAGCTTAAATGACAACATTACAAACACTGCTGCTGAAATCAAATGTCTGGGGAGCAAGGAGTTAATAGTAAGTTATCATACCCAAGGGTGTCTGCTGCCTGGGGGCTGTGTCAGGGAGAATCCCCGACACTGTTTCGTTTGTCTTCCTCGGGGGGCTGCCTTTTCAGCATTGCACATACATTTTCAATAAGATTGAGATTGCGGCTTTGTGATGGCCACTCCAAAACATTGATTTTATTATCCTTAAGCCACTTTGTAACCAGTTTGGCAGTATGCTTTGGGTCATTTTTCATTTGGAAGACCCATTTCCACCCACGTTTTTACTTCCTGTCTGATGTCTTGAGATGTTGCTTCAGTATTACCACATAATTTGTTTCCTTATGATGCCATCTATTTTGTAAAGTGCCACAGTCCCTCCTGCAGCAAAACAACCTACAACATGATGCTGCCACCCCTGTGTTTCACAGTTTGGATGGTGTTCTTAGGCTTCCATGCAGCTCCCTTTTTCCTCAAAACCTAATGCTGGTCATTATGGTCAAACTGTTCCACAGACTGGTCCACAGACCACGGAACATGTCTCCAAAAATGTAGGTCTTAGTTCCTGTGTGCATTTGCCAAAATTAATCAGGTATTTTTATGTTTCTTTTGGAGTAATGGCTTCTTCCTGGCACAGTGGCCTTTCAGCCCGTGTTAATAGACTACTCATTTCACTGTGGATAATGACATAATCTTACCAGTTTCTGCCATCATCTTCACAAGGTCCTTTACTTTTATTCTTGGTTGATATGCACATGTCAGACCGAAGCACGTTCATCTCTGGGACAAAGAAACTGTGTCTTTCCTGAGCGGTATGATGGGTGGATATTTCTATCTTGTTTCTGCACGCATATAATTGTTTGTTCAGATGAATGAGGCACCTTCAGGCATCTGGAAATTGCACACAAGGATGAACCAGACTTGTGCAAGTCTACAACTGTCTTTTTGATATCTTGGCTGATTTCTTTAGACTTTCCCATAATGCTACACAAAGAAGCAGTGTGTTTCAGGTGTGCATTGAAATACATCCAGGTGTGTCTCTAATTAACTTCGATGTTGCCAATAAACCCAAGCTTTAGTTTCCTGGCTGATGTCTTGAGATGTTGCTTCAGTATTGCCACTTAATCTTTTTTCCTCATGATGCTGTCTATTTTGTGACGTGCACCAATCCCTCCTGCAGCAAAACAACACAAAAATATGATGCTACCACCCCTGTGTTTCACAGTTAGGAAGGTGTTTTTAGACCTCACAGCTTCTACATTTTTCCTCCAAATGTAACAATGGTCATAATGGCCAAACAGTTAAATTTTTGTTTCAGCAGACTACGGGACATGTCTCCAAAAATGGAGGTCTCTGTTCACATTAATCTGGCTTTTCTGTTACTTATGGAGTAATGACTTCTTTCTGGCAGAGTAGCCTTTCATCTCATGTTGATAAAGTACTTGCTTTACTGTGAAAAATGATACAAATTTACCAGCTTCCACCATCATTTTCACAAGGTCTTTTGCTTTTGTTCTTGTGTTGATATCCACATGTCGGATCTGAGCATGTTCATCTCTGGGACAGAGAACCCATCTCCTTCCTGAGTGGCATGATGGCTGGACATCACCATCTTGTTTGTACTTGTGTATAGTTGTTTGTACAGATGAACAAGGCACCTTCATGTATCTGAAAATTGCACCCAATGATGAACCATACCTGTTCAAGTCCACTATTTTCTTCCTGATGTCTTGGCTGATTTCTTTAGACTTTCCCATAATGCTACGCAAAGAAGCAGTGTGTTTCTGGTGTGTCTCTAATTAACTCAGATGGTGTCAATAAACCTATCAGAAGATTCCAAACACATAACATCATCATATGGTCTGTCCCAAATTTTTAAAGGCATAGTAATCTTAGTGTATACGAGATGAGGGAAGATGAAATGCTGCAAGTATAGAGCCATGGATACTAAAATTGCAGAGTGCAAGCTACGGACACAGGAAATCGTCCTGACACTGCACTGGCCACCAGTGTCAGATATGGCAGCAGCCCTTCGTGAGCCACAGCACCATGGTGAGGGCATGCACACACTGCTGCTTGAAAGACCTTTAAATGGACAGTGGCCAAGATTTAAAGGGGCATGAGACTGAATAGCAGGGTAGGCAGCCCACTTAGTAGTTCAGTGCTTTGGCTCAACAAGAATCTCACCAGTTTGGCATGAGCCAAATCCAGGATTACTCTGATAAACCTTCAATCAGAGTTTATCATTTGTATAATTGGCCCCTATTCTGTTGAAGAAGAAAATCTCATCTGCACCTGCCTTTAAGAAGAGAACTTTTTTGGACACACATTGAACACAACCAAGTGCATTTCTTAAAAAGACATTTGGAGACTTTTTTATATGTACATTATTAGTGCTCTATTTGTCCTCCCATCAAAGAGATCACTGTTTCCTCATTGTAATTGGTGACATCTGTGATAAAAACAAAAAGCTATATATCCACGTTGTTTATAACTTTATTTGAATTTAGTGAAAGACTTCAATATATGGCTAAATAAGTTAAATATTGCAACATGTTAGGAAAGGCTTTGATAGGCTGCAAATGATGTCATAATCACTGGGTAGCCACATACTGTACATACAGAGCATCACACACATTATGTATGTTAATTGATGAATGTTTTTATATCTCCCTTTTTTCTATGATGCTCATACTTTTTCTCTATGACTAAGGGAGTCTGTAATGCCAGAAAAGCATCAGGGTTTGAATATATGTCTGTTATCATGAGTTTAATTAAAAGTCTTTTTTATCTTAATACTAGCTGTAGTACCCGGCTACGCCCGGGTTAATAAATAACTGCTGTTAGCTATAACAAAATAGAATTTGAATATGTCATATTAATGACCTGTAGAAAAATAGAAGCTGAGCTGTGATTGATTGCTATAGGCAGCCTAATAAATCTCCAACCAACAGTAAACCCCCTGGCCGGGCAGTATATGTTACCTCACACATACACATAATAGACAGCTCATGTGACTGACATCTGCCTTAATTCCCTATATGGCACATGTGTTGCACATTGGCTGTTTTTAATCAGATGTTTATGTTTGGACATTTAAGATAGCGCACGTATGAGGCGAGCTGTGTGAGGTGATTTGTGCATATCTGTGTCTGTCTATGTGGTGTGGATGTAGCGACCGGTGGTAAGGCCGCGGGTGTGTGTGTATGATCTTTCTCAACAGAATCCCCATACTCAGGTTTAACCGATAATAACGTTTCTTTACTGGCAAACATGTTTATATCACAGTCAACCGAACTATATGCGCACTTGGATATATTAGAGTCTCTGGATCTTCACTTCTTCCGGGTACGCCGCAAGAAAAGAAAAAAACACAACAATGAAAGTATCTTTCCCTAACTTTCCCTAAAATCACGTACCAGTCTATCACAGAAGAAGATGTCGCTCCCACGTCGCAGGCCTGGGGATCTCACGAGGACGGGTCCTGGTGCAGCGCTGAAGGGGGAAACTCTTCAGTCTTCTTCTTTGGTCTCCTTCCGCAGGTTACGGAATCTTTCTTTGTTAGTCTCTCCCAGTCTCAGGGCACACCGAGCAGCAGAAGGGAGCCCACAGCAGCACAGAAGTCTCTCTCAGTCTCGGGGCACCCCGAGCAGCAGGAGGGAGATCACGGCAGTACAAATGGCTCCCTTATGTCGGTCACGGCCCCTGCACATGCACTCCGAGTGCTCGGCGGGCAAGGTTTTGCAGAGCGGCCAGAGTCACAGCACCAAAGTCCAGTGGCCCAGGATCAGTCACGGGGGCTTCTGCGGGGTGATTTTTCCGGCAAGGTGTAGCAAAGTAGTCCACTTTCAACAGACATCCACACGCAGGTCTTCCCTGGCTCAGCTCTTGATCTGCACTGACTTCCTGCTGCTCTCTCTTCCTGAGTAAACACATTTGCTGAAAAGGGAATTTCCCACTTCCCTGCGTTTGTTTCAGCACTTGTCCACAAGGGGCAGTAGCGGACTGTGCACAGTTCATTTCCATATCCATTTCTATGATATAATCTGAATTGCTCACCTCACTACATACCCCCCCACTTAAAGGTTGACAGTCTCTGTCAACAACCATTGGCTCCAAGGCAGTGATGGCTGTGGATATCACAGGGATTGATCTCCGGCGGAGTAGGGACCTCTGTTGGGGGAAACCGTCATCCCCCCTGTTCACCTTCGCTCCCTTGTTCAGGGCTCACAATATCTCCAATAAACTCAGTCACGTTTTCAACCCGGGGAGAGTAGAATCGCTGGCGGTAGCGGCGCCGGTTGGGGGCAAATCTGCTTCCTTTAACGGGAACACCCCCAGGACCGGTGACGTCGGCGGCCTCTGTACCCTTCTCTCCCTTCACAACATCAAACTGTACCATCTCCCCATCACCAACGCTGCGGAGGCACTTACGAGGATTGTTACGCTTTATGGCAGTCTGATGTACAAACACGTCATCCTTTGTGTCATTCCTGTTGATGAAGCCATACCCATCGCGGACATTAAACCACTTCACCGTCCCCTGGACCCGAGTGGCCAGCACTTGCTTATCGGTCTGGCTCTGTCTCTTCACACCCTTTTCCCTGATCTCCCCTGCCGAGCGAGCCGCTTTGGCGGGGGCGTCTAGTTTAAAGGTGGCTGCTGTTGTGGGGCATGACTTGCTGGTTCTGGTATATCGGACCACGGGTGGAGGATGCGGACAACGGTTTGCCCTATGGCGGGGGTCGCCGCATGTCCAGCACCTTCCCATAGGCCGGCTGGGTTGCTGTCTCGCTTGCCTGTCCGCCTGTTGGTCTAGCATGAGCTGTAGCTGTAGTATCTGTTTCTGCAACTCTGCTACTATCTGCTTCAATTCTTCCGTGTCACTGTTCGGAGTGCTGGCACCGGATATGGACCTGCAGGCCGTAGTATAAGTCTGGTTATAAGCTACTACCGGGAGGAGATTCTGTTGATCACACATCCTGCCGACTACGCCAGATGTAGCGACCGGTGGTAAGGCCGCGGGTGTGTGTCTATGATCTTTCTCAACAGAATCCCCATACTCAGGTTTAACCGATAATAACGTTTCTTTACTGGCAAACATGTTTATATCACAGTCAACCGAACTATATGCGCACTTGGATATATTAGAGTCTCTGGATCTTCACTTCTTCCGGGTACGCCGCAAGAAAAGAAAAAAACACAACAATGAAAGTATCTTTCCCTAACTTTCCCTAAAATCACGTACCAGTCTATCACAGAAGAAGATGTCGCTCCCACGTCGCAGGCCTGGGGATCTCACGAGGACGGGTCCCGGTGCAGCGCTGAAGGGGGAAACTCCTCAGTCTTCTTCTTTGGTCTCCTTCCGCAGGTAACGGAATCTTTCTTTGTTAGTTCTCCCAGTCTCAGGGCACACCGAGCAGCAGAAGGGAGCCCACAGCGGCACAGAAGTCTCTCTCAGTCTCGGGGCACCCCGAGCAGCAGGAGGGAGATCACGGCAGTACAAATGGCTCCCTTATGTCGGTCACGGCCCCTGCACATGCACTCCGGGTGCTCGGCGGGCAAGGTTTTGCAGAGCGGCCAGAGTCACAGCACCAAAGTCCAGTGGCCCAAGATCAGTCATGGGGGCTTCTGCGGGGTGATTTTTCCGGCAAGGTGTAGCAAAGTAGTCCACTTTCAACAGACATCCACACCAAAGTCCAGTGGCCCAAGATCAGTCATGGGGGCTTCTGCGGGGTGATTTTTCCGGCAAGGTGTAGCAAAGTAGTCCACTTTCAACAGACATCCACACGTAGGTCTTCCCTGGCTCAGCTCTGGATCTGCACTGACTTCCTGCTGCTCTCTCTTCCTGAGTAAACACATTTGCTGAAAAGGGAATTTCCCACTTCCCTGCGTTTGTTTCAGCACTTGTCCACAAGGGGCAGTAGCGGACTGTGCACAGTTCATTTCCATATCCATTTCTATGATACAATCTGAATTGCTCACCTCATTACATGTGTGTCACTGGGGTGTGTGTATGTGTGAGTCCCTGTGGGGGGGGGTCTGTGTGGTGTGTGTCTCTGTTGTGTGTGTTTTTTTGTGGTGTGTGTGTGTGTCCCTGTGGGGTGAGTGCATGTGTCCCTATAGGGTGTGTATGTGTGTGTCCCTGTGGGGGGGGCTGTGTGGTGTGTGATTCTGTTGTGTGTGTCTCTTTGTGGTGTGTGTGTGTCCCTGTGGGGTGAGTGCATGTGTCCCTATAGGGTGTGTATGTGTGTGTGTCCCTGTGAGGGGTCTGTGTGGTGTGTATGTGTGTGTATATGTGTTGTGTGTGTCTCTTTGTGGTGTGTGTGTGTCCCTGTGGGGTGAGTGCATGTGTCCCTATAGGGTGTGTATGTGTGTGTGTCCCTATGGGGGGATGTCTGTGTGGGGTGTGTGTGTCTCTGTGTTGTGTGTGTCTCTTTGTGGTGTGTGTGTGTCCCTGTGGGGTGAGAGTATGTGTCCCTATAGGGTGTGTATGTGTGTGTGTCCGTGTGGGGGGGTCTGTGTGGTGTGTGTGTGTCTCTTTGTAGTGTGTGTGTCCCTGTGGGGTGAGTGCATGTGTCCCTATAGGGTGGCTGTGTGTGTGTCTCTGTGGGGGGTATGTGTGGTGTGTGTGTCTGTGTTGTGTGTGTCTCTTTGTGGTGTGTGTTTCCCTGTGGGGTGAGTGCATGTGTCGCTATAGGGTGTGTGTGTGTCCCCTTGGGGGGGTGTGTGTGTCTCTGTGTTGTGTGTGTCTCTTTGTGGTGTGTGTTTGTTCGGGTGTGTGGTGAGTATCCAATGTTGGGGCTGCACTTTAGCGACTATACACTTGCTGTTACTCTTTGTGTGCATGTGGTAAGTATACATGTCCCTGTGCGTGGTGAATATCTCGTGTTGGGGCCCCACCTTAGTGACTATATGCTGGTATGTGCTGTTAGTCTTTGGCGCTATCATTAAGCCCCTCTCATTCACAACTGTCAACTGGTAACTGTCACTTTTTCCCCATTATGTAGATAGGGGCAAAATTGTTTGGTGAATTGGAATGCGTGGGGTTAAAATTTCGCCTCACAACATAGCCTATGACGATCCCGGGGTCCAGACGTGTGACTGTGCAAAATTTTGTGGCTGTAGCTGACAATTGTCGATTTTCCTCCAACACTTTTCCATTCACTTTTTCCCCATTATGTAGATAGGGGCAAAATTGTTTGGTGAACTGGAACCCACAGGGTTAAAATTTCGCCTCACAACATAGCCTATGACGCTCTCAGGGTCCAGATGTGTGACTGTGCAAAATTTTGTGGCTGTAGTTGCGACGGTGTAGATGCCAATCCCGGATATACACACATACATACATACACACATACATACATACACACACATTCAGCTTTATATATTAGATTCTTAAGTGGATGTGCTGAAATTTTGCTTTTTCCTTTTTTCATTCATCACACAATCACAAGATTTTTTTTATTTAAAATCTGACATCACGTATTGTGGGATACGATAAAGGGAATCAATGGGTTTTTGGTATATTATATGAGATCAGGATGATGTAGGAAACAATACCCTGAATCCAACGATGTGTCACTTTGATTAATATTATGACTAAGGCTGTTGCCGAAACGCGTCAACTTGTTACTAATCCCCCTGATGTAATTTTTTATACCTTAAAGAAAGCAACAAACAATTTTAATTTGAAGATCCAGCATTTATTATTTCCTAACTTTTTAGTTAACCGAGCTAACAGGCTGCTAGAAACTCCAACCACGTGCATTGGACCGGTCAGGATGTTACCTGGTGAGCAGCACAAAATTTATTGTGTTCACTTCAACTAATGGCTGCAACAGTTCTCAAACAATTAAAGTTTTTTATTCTAAATGTAGCAGAGTTGGGAGAGCTGCCCACACCAGGCTCTCAGTTTACATTTCAATAGACAGAATCTGTTACTTAGGCCCCTTTCACATCAGCGTTTTTTTTAAATTGCGGCAAATGCGGTGAAAAAAACGCATCTGCCGCGATTACCGCATAACCGCGACACTTGCGGCACAGTTGCGGCAAGCCCCATGCAATGTCTATGGGGCTTGCGGTAAGTGTGCGGCAGGTGCGGCAAGTGCGGTTTCGGCACTTGCGGCAGGTGCGGCCGCGAAAAAAACGCGCTTTTTTTGCGGCCGCACCTGCCGCAAGTGCCGATACCGCACTTGCCGCACCTGCCGCAAGCCCGCATAGACATTCTATGGGGCTTGCCGCAACTGTGCCGTAAGTGTCGCGGTTATGCGGTAATCGCGGCAGATGCGTTTTTTTCACCGCATCTGCCGCGATTTAAAATGTGAAAGGGGCCTTAGGCTGCTTTCACATCAGCGTTTTTTTTAAATCGCGGCAGTTGCGGTGAAAAAATCTGCCGCGATTACCGCATACCGGCTATACTTGCGGCACACTTGCGGCAAACCCCATACAATGTATATGCGGGCTTGCGTCAGGTGTGGCAAGTGAGGTTTTGGTACTTGCGGCAGGTGCGGCCGCGAAAAAAACGCGTTTTTTTTTTCGCGACCGCACCTGCCGCAAGTGCCAAGACCGCACTTGCCGCTCCTGCCGCAAGCCCGCATATACATTGTATGGGGTTTGCCGCAAGTGTGCCGCAAGTGCAGCCGGTATGCGGTAATCGCGGCAGTTGCGTTTTTTTTCCCCGCAATCGCCGCGATTTAAAAAAAACGCTGATGTGAAAGTACCCTTACAGAGGGGGTGGAATTGGACCTAAGCTGTCGCACTGCTGGGTCCTACTATTGATAAAGCTAGGAAGCCTAAACTAACATAGATAAAACTGTTTTAAAAGAGGCATGGCTGAAATCCCTGTGCTATCTCTTATGGTACCTTTACACGCCGCGACGGCAGGCTGGATACATCCCGCTACTTCACGTGCACGAGCACGCTCAAACGGTTACAAACGGTCAACGCACCCTCTTTACACGCCGCCACAAGGTGCGCTACGCCACGCTACATCTATAGCTAGCTACATCGCCGGGTGTCTCAAGTAGCCAGCTGTAGCTCATTTACACACCGCTATAACCAGCTACTATGGGCGGACCTGGTGCAGCAGGGCCAGCACATAGGCGTGCTCCAATCGTGGATTACGAGCCGTCCGTACGCTGATAGGACGAAGCAATAACATCCTGATTGGGCAGGCATCGCAGGAGGCTGAGTAATACAGCACACTCGAGCGATTGTGTAGTGTGACTCGTCAGCTCCTTAAATATGCCTCCCTATGCAGCGACTACCAATCGTCATGCAGCAGCTTCCACCAATGATCGCACATGGGGCGCGGTAACCCGTAGCCAGGGTCACGCCTTAGCTACATTGCAGGCTGTCCCGAGTTCCCTTCCGTTGCTTCTTTACACGCCGATACAGCTCGCTACAATCGGCGATGTAGCCATCAGTTTTCGAGCAGAGCTAGGAAACAGATGTATCTGTTGCCGGCTGTAGCGTCACGTCTTCAGACGCCGCTACGACGGGCTACATTGGCGCTACAAGCTACATTTGTAGCCTGTAGCGGGATGTATCCAGCCTGCCGTCGTGGCGTGTAAAGGTACCATTACAGCATGCTGTCTTCAGATTACATAGCAAAAACCTGCTGACAGATTCCCTTTACGCCGAGAGAAAATATAAGGACGAACATATCTAAAGACTTGCTGTGGATTTTCAAATATGTGGTAAGCTCTCAAATGCTGATTTATTCCACAACATGTCAGTGGACTTGTAAAACTCCATTAACTTGCTATATACTATGCTTAATTGCAGATTTTTCGTGTGAAAGACCTTTAGACATTTTCAAGGTTTTTGCTGTCAAAATGGAATAATTTATGGTGTGTGCTATTTTAAATCGTAGCTAATTATTTTAGTCAGTAATGTCAGTTTAAACCTAGTAGCCAATAGACACTATCTTTCATTATTCTATTTCATGTTTTTTTTTTTTTTTTTTTTTTTTTTTAATGAAAGAATTTAATCAGTAAAGTTGCCAAGGGAAGCACACTTATTTTTTTTGCATACTGTAGTGAAGATAAGTCACTGTAATTTATGTGTATTTTATAATATGTCATACCTGGGTCCCCATATCTTCTACTGACTCAAGAATGTCTAATGGACCTTGTGAAATGTAAGTGTGTCTCTCATCCTGATTGGGGACAATTACAATGTGACTTCTAACTCACTATCACCTGTAATAATTATATTATGAGAGCAGTCTCAGGGGAGCATATGGCTGCTACAGCAAATTAATAACATCCCAGACATCCTGTAATTGTAAGATCATTAAGGGAAGAAATATATCTCATGTGTAATATACAGTGCCTTGTGCAAGTATTTGGCCCCCTTGAACTTTTCAACCTTTTGCCATATTTCAGGCTTCAAACATAAAGATATAAAATTCAATTTTTTTGTGAAGAATCAACAACACGTGGGACACAATTGTGAAGTGGAACGAAATTTATTGGGTATTATAAACTTTTTTAACAAATAAAAAACTGAAAAGTGTGTCGTGCAATATTATTCGGCCCCTTTACTTTCAGTGCAGCAAACTCACTCCAGAAGTTCAGTGAGGATCTCTGAATGATCCAATGTTGTCCTAAATGACTGATAATGATAAATAGAATTCACCTGTGTGTAATCAATTCTCTGTATAAATGCACCTGCTCTGTGATAGTCTCAGGGTTCTGTTTCAAGTGCAGAGAGCATCATGAAGACCAAGGAACACACCAGGCAGGTCCTAGATACTGTTGTGGTGAAGTTTATTGAAATGGAAGGAGTACCAGACCACTGCAAATCTACCAAGACCCGGCCGTCCCTCTAAACTTTCATCTCGAACAAGGAGAAGACTGATCAGAGATGCAGCCAAAAGGTCCATGATCACTCTGGGTGATCTGCAGAGATCTACAGCTGAGGTGGGAGAGTCTGTCCATAGGACAACAATCAGTCATACACTGCACAAATCTGGCCTTTATGGAAGAGTGGCAAGAAGAAAGCCATTTCTCAAAGATATCCATAAAAAGACTTGCTTGAAGTTTGCCACAAGCCACCTGGGAGACACACCAAACATGTGGAATAAGGTGCTCTGGTCAGATGAAAGCAAAATCGAACTTTTTGGCGACAATGCAAAACAATACGTTTGGCGTAAAAGCAAATCTTGTTCCCAGATCCTTAATTGGACAACGAAAGATAGATTTGAGGTCAGGATCTCATTTTTGTGATGACTGTTCCAATGATTTTTTCATCCTATATCGTTTGTTTACACACAAGGACACTCATCACCCTCAAAACACTATCCCCACTGTCAAACATGGTGGTGGCAGCATCATGGTTTGGGCCTGCTTTTCTTCAGCAGGGACAGAGAAGATGGTTAAAATTGATGGGAAGATGGACGGACCCAAATACAGGACTATTGTGGAAGAAAACCTGTTGGAGTCTGCAAAAGACCTGAGACTGGTACGGAGATTTATCTTCCAACAAGACAATGATCCCAAACATAAGGCAAAATCTACAATGGAATGGTTCAAAACTAAACATATCCAGGTGTTAGAATGGCAAAGTCAAAGTCCAGACCTGAATCCAATCGAGAATCTGTGGAAAGAGCTGAAAACTGCTGTTCTCAAACGCTCTCCATCCAACCTCACTGAGCTCCAGCTGTTTAGCAAGGAAGAATGGACAAGAATTGCAGTCTCTCAATGTGCAAAACTGATAGAGACATACCCCGAGCGACTTGCAGCTGTAATCGCAGCAAAAGGTGGCTCTACAAAGTATTAACTCAAGAGGACTGAATAATATTGCATGCCCCACATTTCAGTTTTTTATTTGTTAAAAAAGTTTAAAATATCTAATACATTTCATTCCACTTCACAATTGTGTCCCACTTGTTCTTGATTCTTCACAAAAATATTAGAATTTATTTCTTTATGTTTGAAGCCTGAAATGTGGCAAAAGGTAGAGCAGTTCAAGAGGGCCAAATACTTTCACAAGGCACTGTATAATTTCCTATTTGAATGTAGTGGGGGGGAAGGGGTGCAAGGGTAATGAAGAACCCTTCCCTGGGTGGACCCAGGGAGAAGAGCAATGTTTCACACCATCACCATAGATGGCCTTTATATAATGAATGCTGACACAAGTTGGGGACCCAAGACAATTGGATGTGTGCACACATTCTAACACATGTTTATAGAGCAGAAAAAGGTTTTCTTAAGGTACCGTCACACACAAGGATATAGGTGAATGATATCGTTACCTATGTCACGTGACAACAAACCATCCGACATCGCTGGTGCGTTATCACACGCAAGGATATCGTTAGCGATCTTGCATTTGGCAACGCGCCAGCGATTTGGAGAAGGACCTTTGAACGATTTTCCAAAGCGGCAGGAATAGGAGAATTTTGAACGACATCGTTGAAAAAGGTGTCACACTGAACAATGTTGCTTCTTCTCAGATCCTTAATTGGACAACGAACGATAGATTTGAGGTCAGGATCTCATTTTTGTGATGACCGTTCCAATTATTTTTTTCCTATATCGTTTGTTTACACACAAGGATGCACAAACGATATCGTTGGAACGTTCACATATCCGTGACGTTTCAACGATATCGTTAACGATATCCTTGCATGTGAAGCGGCCTTTAGGCTAAGTTCACATGTCCAGTAATCATCCGTTAGAACGGTTCCAGCAAAAATCCGTTGACAAAAAACCACACATTGCAAACACAACCTTATTATGCGCTTTGACATAAAATGATTTTTGCAGGACCCATTCTTTTAACACGGGACTCTATAAAAACAGATCCGCTAACTGATTGCTATTTAACTTCCATTTGTAACTAATCCAGTAAGCAAAAAATGGATACTTAACAAATGAAAGAAAAATGGATGGCAAAATAGCAATCAGTTAAATTACTCGTTTTCTATAGACTCCAATGTTAAAAAAATGATCAAGCAGAAATAGTTTGTTTCAAAATGAACAACATATTTGTATGCACACAACTTTTTTTGCCATCAGATTGTGACTCGCCCAGGGTATGGGGACTCGGGTATCTGGGCCCTCTGCTTCAGTAGGGATGTCACTGATGGCCTGCCCAGACTCGTGGCCCTGGGGTCTTACTTAAAAAAGGGGGGATAGTTGGTGTTGGAATAGAGATAAAAGTTTATAAAGTTTGTCGTGACGCCACCCACAGATTCTGGTGAAAGAGCACCAGCGCTGCTCCAGTCCTCCGGAGGGTAATGGTACAGCAGCGAGATGGTATAGCTCCCTGCAGGTGGAGCTGGCCCTACGGGGCAGTGATGCACCTGTAGGGATAAAGGTGCAGATGATGGCGGTAGTAGTTGCAGTGCAGCAGTGAATAAGCACACGGAGACTCAGTAACTCTACCCAGGTACTTTACTGAAATGATGCAGATGATGATACAGTTCACAGTGGCAAAACAGTCTTTATCCAGCCGGATAGTCACAGTGGGCTGCAGAGTCTCTGGAAGTTTCCCGTGGTATGCTTTCTTGGATCTAACCCTTGTCCTGCTGCTAATGCCTGTCCTGGCACTACCCCTTACTACCAGACTCGATGGGGTGCAACTGAGTTCCCGTGCTTCCCAGCTCATAAGAAGGGGGCTCGACCTTGGTGGGTAATCCTGGTGTGGCAGTGCTGGATGGACAGGTTGTCAGGGCCGGTAAACAAACCCGCGATGGCCTGTCTAGATGGCTCAGGGGCTGGACTCCCTGCACTGTATCCTCGGAGCCGGTTCTCTGTTCGGTGGACCAGAGTTCCCTCCGGAGTATGGGCGCTCCTCTCTGAGGGTCCCCTCCTTCAGTCTGGGCTCTCTCCAAGTTCCCTTCTTGGGAGTCTTAAGTATGTCCTTTCAAGCTCTCACTCTTTTGCTCCATCTTCCTCAGTACAAGCTAAAACTCACTGTTTTTCTACCTCCCTCCTCCCCTAATCCTCCCCCTAGGGACTAACTCCACCTAGGCTCGGATGTGGGAGTGCTGGAATGAGAGCCTCCCACAGACCCTGCACTCCCACTGTGACAGGGGTAACCGCACACTCATTCATGGGTGCAGTACCCCAACTGTGACACCTGACCAGTGGTGCGCCACAATTGCTGCTGGATGCATTCTAATAGATGAATACTGGACATGTGAATTTGGCCTTACAGATGTCACATGTACAATGATCTGCATTCTTTGTTAATTGCTCTGTAGTGTGAGTAGTTAAATGGGAGTAAATTTCATTTTGAACATTAAGGGTTAATGTCAGTTGCTACTGTCTGTATCAGGTGATATGGTGTACCACTCCCCAAACCTTTAAATAGTCCCATGACCCATGACTGGATGTCATACTCTCCCTGACCTGTGAGCTGTGTAGTTTCTGACTGCAGTGTTTGCTGAAGCGTTGTTGAAGCTACCTTTTTCCTTGGAGATTGGCATTGTGTGTAGGGTGTTGCTGTTCCTATTCCTGGATGGAGCTGAAGGGGTGTTAGCCTAGAGCTGGTAAGGAACAGGTCATGGGTGGCAGCCAAGACAACCTCACCTTCAGAGTTAATTCTGCTGGAAACAGGGTCAGCTAGGGACCACAAGTCTGAGGGTCAGAATTGTTACCCTGATTACCCTTGTCTGTCATTATTATCCTGCTACGCAGGGCCGGCATCTGCACCTGGCATACTCGGGCAAGTTCTTGGACCCTGGACAGCTAGGGGGCCCACTTGCCATCAGAGACACCATCCACGCCGCTTTCAGAATGGTGTCCTTTGCCATTCCTGGTGTATGCTGCTATACTTTCTCCGGGCCTCTGTAATAGCTGCAGTGATGTGAAAGTTTGGCCGCAAGGAGCGGCTGGGCATTTGCTCTTTAGTTTCGAGGTTTGTACTGTACAGGTGCTAATGAAACTGCTTGAGCAGCACAAACATTAACTAATCTCTGTCTTGTCCTGGTACTGACTCTTAGACAGCACCATACTGTATATACAGGTCCACACTATACCCTGTATTACAATGAGTCTGTATATACTGTACATATTGTGGATCTGTGTACAGTATTGTGCTGTGTATACACCATATACAGCCTCTCAACCTCTATAAGTAGCCAGCTCAGCAGTAGCCTCAATATTACTTTGTATATACAGCTCAGCTGTAGGCTCCAAATTACTATATATACAGCCCAGCAAAGCCTCCATATTTTGCATATATACAGTCCAGCAGTAGCCTCCATATCACTGTATATATTATATAAAAGGACATACATTCAGAACATTAATCAAAAAATCTTTAAAATGTAAAAAAAAAGCTTACCAAATGTCAAATGCAAAAAGCACATAGAAAGATAGACATTGAAATAAAGGACAAAGTTAGAAAAATAAAGTGAAAGCGTGTGGGTTACCTGACTTCTGCCCTGACTGACTGCCATTGGACTAGCTGCATCACTTAGCTTCAATTATACTTCCTGTAAGATGACACGGGCTGCACCTAATGGTAGCTCGAATTTTATAGGGCTCACTATAGCATCAGGTGAGGGGGATTAAGGGAAGTCAGATGATTTAGGTAATTAACAGCTGGTCTACTCAGCAGAGGATAAAGAACTGATCAAATGCCCACACCCAGATCTAACATTTTGCCAGAACCAGCTGCACAGAAACACACTTCTCCATTAGATAAAGTTTACAAATGAGAAATAGACTAGAATACTGGTGGGTAATGAATGTAGTGAAACAGATGACATATAACAGAGTTTTCAGCAAATGCAGATATTATACCATGAGTGGGTTGAAATAAGATGGGAATCAATGTGGCACCCTGCAGGGAATTGCCACAGGATCCACCGTTGCAAGGAGGGATTTAAACCTTGGTACACACAGCACACAACACCTTCCACCCCAACCTGAATGGGTAGCTCTACTGCTGCCTTAAGCCAGATCCCTTTAAAAGATCCAGGGAGGAGTCGAGTAGTTCCAATCAGACAGTGGAGAGAGAAGGAGTGAGGAGCTTGCCGCTGGGAGAGATCCAGGCCCAGGACCAGGGAACACTGACCCAGCTCTGCTGCAACCTTGGGAGAGGTAAGAGGCCAGTGAAGAGTAGGAGATTTAAGGAAGGGAACAAATCAAGTTTCCCTTTAGTACACCTGGACGCCAGAGTCCAACGCTGCCAGCATTCATTGTAGCAGTAAAAGCTGGGAGAACCAGGAGGACCAAAACCCCCTGAGAAGTACAAGTAAGAGACACTCAAACTGACCAAACACAGGTCCAGAGGCCAAAGGAGGAATAGGGACCCCGCAGAAGGACCTCATTGTCAGTGACAGAGTAAAGCCCTGAGAGGGTTAAGGAGGGTTAGTTCAGATACAGGCAGAACTTACCCCACACCACCATACACAGAGACAGAGGAGGCCTCACAACTCCCCAAGGTCAAAGTCCCAAATTGAACCGGGGACCTGGTTACTTCTCTGGACTGTACCTGTTAACCTGTCACCGGTAAAAGGTACCGAAACAAAGACCACAGTGTGTGTGTGCGCCTGCTTAACCACCGCTATTCACAGCATTGACTGCAGAGACGCTACTACAACTCCCCTCATCCATCCCCGCTGCCCTGAGGTAAAGCTCCACCTGTGGGGAGCTGTACTACACTGAGCTGCACTTTCATCACCTCAGCGGCCGGCTGCAGCGCTGGTATACACTTTACCAGGTACTACAGGTGGCGTCACGTAACCAATCCCCTTATTCCTTCACCATCCCCGCCATTGAGGGTCCAGCGCACAGGACCGGAGACCGACCAGCCGTGATCCCCCAACCAAGCAGCCATCAGCCCAGGGACCCGAGTACCTCCTACCCTGTCGACTGCCTCAACCTGGCGTCACAAACAGGATCTCGTGCCTGGCAAAAACGGGTGCCTAGAATTGAACTTTATTAACTGTTTGTGAACTGCAAAACCAAGCTGACATTACTGCGCCATAGAGCGGGAAGAGCATCACGGCTGCGCGGCTGAAAGGGCATGAAGATAAGCCCTGCCCCTTCACTCTGCCGGAGATTAGCGAAGCGTAGTTCTCAGTTCCGGAAATGCCCGAGGTGCTCCACTCCCCCTGTAGAGCCGCCAACTACCAGAAAAGTTTGTTTTTACCTCACCGGCTGGCAGCGATTAACTAGGGGGGCTCCATCATGAGTGACTCGGATGACGCTCAAGTCCCTGATAGAGGGGATGCCCGGAATGCAGCACCCGGAGCAGTGGCCCCGATAATGCCGATAGCCTTGCCGTACATACCGGGTGCAAAATGGTTACCAACATATGAAGGTAAACCCGGTACCTTAGCAGCCTTTAAGCAAAAGATGTGTGCAGTGCTGGACATGTATACGATGACAGAAAAGCAGCGAGTCACCGTTGTGCTGGGACAATTAACAGGCACAGCGGAGCTGGAGGTTGAGTCCTGGAGTGATGCTGACAGGTACACTGCTGCTAAAGTGTTTGACAAACTCAAAGTTGTTTTTGAAAAACGCACACAGTGTGAGTTGAGGATGCTGTTCTACCAGTGCAAGCAGCGACCACAGGATACCATCAGAGACTATGCCCTCCGTTTACAAGGGGCACTCCGGTCCTTAAAGCAGGTAGACCCGGCAAGTGTACTGGAAGAAGATAAAATGCTTGCAGAGCAGTTTACGGAAGGATTGAGGTCAGACTACCACCGCCAGCAGGTACATATGTGGGCATTGGATCATCCAACTGTGAACTTTAATGACTTAAAAGATCATGCTATAACAGTGTTAAGGGATCCAGTGCCTGCAGAGCCTGCAATCCAATCCTGGCAGGTTAACACATCTCCCATAGACTTTAAACCCGCTTCCAAAGACCTGCAAAAGTAGAAAGACAAGCTGTAGCAGATAACTCAGATGATGACTTGCGCAACAAGGTGCTGCAGCTAATCAAAAATATGGACTATGTACTAAAACTCTTGCAAGCCATGCCTGGGGCACCACCACCAAGCAAAATCAACTAGCTGATTGCCCTGAGGATGTCCCATGGATGAGAAGGAAGAACAAGTCGCCCGTGCAGGGGACCAACACACCATTCCAATGTAGACCCATGTCGCCCGTGGAGGGGACCAACAATTCGCCCGTTCAGGGGACCAACGCACCATTCCAATGCAGAGCCAGGGACTACACGGATTCTTCAGGACAACCCATTTGCCTACGATGCCACAAACTAGGCCACTTCGCAAGAGGATGTCCTTTAAACAAGAGATTCCTGGGCCCGAGGGCCAGCCCCCAGGAGTTAGACAACCGGGCCCATATGACTGGCGTAATCGATACGTGGGAGGCCGTCCGTACCTCAACATTACTCTAGAAGGAATCCCCACATCGGCCCTACTGGACACTGGGTCGCAGGTTACCACCATCCCACATATCTTTTACAAACAATTTTGATCCGATACCGATCTTAAGCCCCCAGACCCCAATTTTTATATTATTGCAGCTAATGGACAACCACAGGAACAGGTGGGGTACAGAGAAGTTACAATAAAGTTGGGGAGGGAGGAATTAAAAGGCCAAGGGTTATGTGTGGTAGGGGATAATCCTGATGGGAAATACCCCTACATGGTAATTGGTACTAATGTGATTGAAAACTACCTTGGAGAAGTGTTGTTTTTACTCCGACAGATTGCTGAGACTGCTGGTAATGGGCAGATGAGAGTCATCTAAAGAGAGATCTGAGCCCTCATCCACAAGCAACAGGCAAATCTGTCTGGGGGAGAGATTGTCAGTGTGCAGGTAACAGACCCGGTTCCCATTGTGTTACCACTAGGGATGAGCGAGTATACTCGCTACTATTCGGTATTCGCCGAATAGTAGCAGTATTCGGGCTACTCGCTACTCTCTGAGTACTTATTAATAACTGAGAGAAACCGAAGATCTCACTCAAGGAATGAATTAATCAGTAAGATCAAATTTTTATCAATAATTGATTCTTTTATTGTCAAAAAAATATATAAAATCAAACACAGAGCTACAAACCAGGAAACACCACATAGCACAACAGAAACCTTCAAACAATTCAGGCTCCGTAAACCTATTGCACCCAGACCACTGTAAACAAAAGTACACCTCAAACTATACATCCATAGGTACCTTAGATAGCTTTGTTTTTGGAACTAGATATAGTGCCTTTCAATTTCCTAAGGCTACACTTTACAGCTCACTTAATGGCAAAGCTATTGGAGTATCTATAATTGTAAGGGTAACCGGGTCTCAAAGAGGAGGACGGATCAACATTATTTTACCTGTTTTGAAGGAGCGACGTGCCTGGGCTTCCCACCCCTACGCCGTTTCGCTATAGAGCTTCTTCTTCTCTGAGTACTTATGTGTACTCGGGAGTAGTGAGTAGTCCTAATACCTTCGCAGTGTATCTAAAGATACACTGCGAAAGTAGTCTAAAAGTGAGTAAAAGTTGTTAAAAAACAATAAACTTACATACTCACCTGTCCGTCACCTGCACTGGGACCGGAAAGCCTCACCTCCGATTACTGGACAAGGACCTTTTACTACCAGCCAATCAGATGGCCGGTAGTGATCTGGCCAATCAGATAGCGCCACATCACAACCAATGAATCAGTGGTAATTAGCAGTCAATTCCAAATGAATAATACATTCTGGCGCTTGTATTCTCCTCTATTCTTGGGATGCAGAAGCACAACTAATCTGAGTAGTAATTAAATTGTTTTTTGAGTATAAATATAAACTACTTTTAACCACAAATATAACTTTTACTGCATGCTGTTTATTTTATTAATGTTGTGCTATTAAAATGATTTTCTTCCAGATGCCTACTCTGTTTGGTACTTGAAGCTTAGATCAAAAACTAAAGCAATCTTCTGAAGAGCTTAGATGAATAAAGCAGGACATTTTATTAAGATATAATTGCAATCTTTCACTCAGATGTGTTATATCTCTATTAAATTCAAATTAAAAAGAATAGTTGTCTAAACACTTTCTGCATTGAGTGTTGCGCATCAGTCAGGTTTTAACGCACCATGTGCACTAAGATGTAGCAAATTGACAAGACTGTCATTTTATTTCTTAAGTTAACATATACGGTAAGTGCCCTTGATTTAGATAAATGTGTTGATTCACGAGGCCTTCATACACTTTGCTTTGCTTTGTAAATATATGCAGTATGTTAAATCTAGTAAAGTATTCCCTTCTGACAGTGAAGTTTCCTTTGTCAGATTTAATACAAAGACATATGAAATGGAATTATGCAGTGACCAAAATGCTAAGCAATTCATCACTATCTCAAATTTTAGATGCTTCAAAGTAGCCATCTCTTGAAAAGATAACAGCTATGCAGACTGGGGTAAGGTCACACCCAACAGGAGAACGATTTCAGAGGAACCCAAAAAAGCCCATAATCTGATCTTTGACTAATTACATAGTAATTTAAATATAGACTTAGCAACATACAGTATTTCGCTTATAATAATACATATATATTTTCCCATTAATAGTTAGAAAAATCTCAATTCTGCATAATAGCATCTCCTTTGCCAATCTGTTGATTAGCGTAATTCACCAGTACACTCCACCAAAAACTATCTCTACCAGGTCAGATGACAGTGAAGGTTATGATGCCTTCTCATATCGACAATGTAGGCAATTTATCAAAGCATTTACGTCAAATCCTGCAATAAAACACATTGAAAGTCTCCAAGCTTTTGCTCAGTGGTAAGTTACACAAACGTTTTTCGGACTTTGCGCATTTTCATGGCAGTTTGAAGCAGCTCCTACAAAATGGGCGGATCTGGGAAGGAGACGGGGATTTGACTTCGCTCACATGTCAAGTTCAGCAGAAGTGTCTGTTTTTCTTAGACCAGAAACATTAGTGTAGAGTTTACTATGCCACATAGAAAAAACATACATCGCTAAAGCTATGTTCCACGATGAGCTTTTGAAGAAGCAGAATTTCTGCAGCATTCCTGCACATATCATGTAAATTAGGTTACTTGTATTTTGACATTGCTTTCTATAGTTCATTTTTATTGTGTTTTTGACACTGTACTTTTTGTCTCTTGTTAAATCATGCTTTAAATAATTGTAATTTGTGCTTGATACTTCCTAATATTTGACTGTGACCAATCAATATTTATATCATCTTGTCTGGATAACATATATTTTGTATGTATTTTAGCACCAAAAACATACTAAGGCTGGGGTCAGACTTGGTTATGGACCCACGTTTCCAGGAATTGCTAATACTGGACTGTGGTAATGGCAAGCGCTGGCTGGAAACGTGGGTCCATAGAAACTCTGTGTTTACCTTAGTAGCAGCCGCACACAGAGCTGCTGGGCGGCCGATTTTGCTCTGCGCCTGCAGCGTTTTCCTGTGCGCTCCTGAAAAGCGGCCGTCATGCGGCTCTGTGTACAGCTGCTACTAAGGTAAACACAGGGTGTCTATGGGCCCATGTTTCCAGCCAGCACTTGCCGTTAATGCTGTCCGGTTTCAGCGCTGACTGGAAACGTGGGTCCTTAACCCAGAGTGACCCTAGCCTAAAAATGCATGCATTTTTTTACCTGCGGATTGCCTGCATCCAATGCAAGCCTATGTTGTAAGGCTTCTCTCACTAAATGTGATATGGGATACTCGCTTGCTTGCTGGATTGAGGCACACAGGAACGATTTCTATTTAAATACTTCAGCCATTTTATTTAGACACACATAAACCGCATTCCAGAAACCAAACATGAGCCGTCCTTTGGCTTTAGGCTAGGGTCACATTAGGATTTGCCGTGCTGTCCGGGGGAGGGGGTCACGCTAAAAACATAGTATTTTGCAGCACAAACGCGGTGCAACCGCCATGGTAGCGCCGCTTTTACGCTGCCCATACTCACCTATGGAGGCCCCGCCGCTAACGCGCCTGTGACAAATCTCGTGGTATTTTATAACACGAGAAAAGACGTTGTTAACAATGTCTTTTCTCCCACAGGAAATACTGTGAGATTTCCATCTGATGACAGCGTCGGAGCCGTGTTAGGGGCGGGGCCTCCATAGGTAAGTATGGGCAGCGTTAATGCGGCGCTACCATGGTGGTAGCACTGCGTTTATATTGCCAAAACCTAAGTTTTCAGCACTACCCCCGGGCAGCGCTGAAAACGTTAACGTGACCGTAGCCTTACAGAAACCAATATGACATACAGTGTGCTCCTTCCACTCACTGACCTCTTTTAGCACACACATAACCCCTTTTCTATGAGGTTATATTTTGGGAGTTATGGCAGGTTCCAGATGCTTACACACATCCAGGAGCTACTGCAGACTACACACACACAGTGTCCTAACAGTGTACAGCTCCGGAAGTCAGCTGCTTTCAAAACACAGATTTCACATTTCCATACAAAAACTCCAGTTTAACACATAAGACACACCAATGGGTGGAGGTACGTGGATAGCCAGACCTGCCTAGCTCTCTTGCTATCTATAAACCTGGAGTAAAATTCATTAATACATCTTGTGGAACTACAAGTACCAGAGTAAATATTCCAGGTTTACATTGCAGATAGTGAGAGCAAATCAGCTTGTCGATATTTGGTGCTTGCATGGATATCACAGTATTCAGGCTGTTTGTTTCTTGCTGAGTATTTGTGTGTTCGCCTCATGAGACTCAAATGTCCTGCCCAGCATGTTTGGCACCTCATTTTCAGCCACTAAACATGTTGGGTTTGCTGGCCCATCACAGTAATGCCATAGCATGTTAGTTGTGAGTCATAGTGTCTATATAAGCCCTGCTGTCGCCACCTTGCGTACATTATATCTGGAAACAGGGAAGGGTGAGAGTAGGGACAGAGCAAGCAGAATGTAGGGAGAGTATTTCTGCCATCTAAATCTAATAAAGCAGCTCTTCTAAGAGGTCCATCACATCTATACTAGGTCCAAATAGTGTAGGGAGGTTTGTGGAGCAGGGACAGACTAAAACATAGTGTTCCAGTATCTCCCTATTAGAGCAATACAACAGCTCTTTTAAGAGCTACATCAAGTTTATACTAGTTCAGAACAGTGTAAGGAGAGAGAATTTGTGGAGCAGGGACAAGCTAAAAAGTAGTGTTCTACCATCTCCATAATAGAGCACCTACTTTAGAACTACATTTCCAGCACACATTGTGTACTATCTAATAGAGCAGTTGCATTTTGTGCTGTCAATTAAAAAGCTCTGTTCTTTATTGCACTGGTCAGTTTTGAGGTCAGACTTAACTTGGCCTGTTCCTTAAGTATCTCAACTATTATTTAAAATGGCACTAGTGTGCAATTAAATACCTGTCAAATACAGTAACTGCATTTTCTAGTGTCCTTTAAAAAACACTGGTCACATTTTCCTTGCCCTGTACCAAAAAGTATTATGAAGCCATAATTTTGTTGTGTGTTTTGTGAATTTAATAGGGTTCTCAGATCACCATGGCTACTCCTGTCTCTCCTGATCAAAGTTGAAATTTCAAATACTGGGCCTGGTCTAGTACCAAGCAGGGCCGGGACGACAGCTAGGCGAAACTAGGCGATCGCCTAGGGCGCCATCTTGTGCAGGGCGCATTCCCGCCTGACCGGAGTCCGGTCACCGCCGCCCGGCCCTGGAGTTGCGGGGAGAAGCTGCGGCAGGGAGCGGTGGGCGCCGCCATGTTCTTTGTGGCTGGCGCCCACTAACTGTACAGCCGGTCAATAGAGGTTGAGACCTCTACACAATGGCCGCGGTCTCCAATTAGCCGTGGCCATTTTGTTGAAGTCTCAGATTCCACCGACCGGCAGTACTGTTAGTTGGCGCCGGCCTCAAAGAACATGGCGACGCCCACCGCTAGCTGCCACAGGCCCGCAGCTACTCCTCGCAGGCAGCGTCCTGCAGATGTGCCCTCCGGGCTCCGGCACCCCTGCTCCGCATCCACAGCTCCCCCCAATGGTAAGTTATGCTGGAGGCTGTGGGGGAGACAGGGAGACTGTGGGGGAGACAGGGAGGCTGTGGGGGAGACAGGGTGGCTGTGGGGGAGACAGGGTGGCTGTGGGGGAGACAGGGAGGTTGTGGGGGAGACAGGGAGGCTGTGGGGGAGACAGGGATGCTGATGGGGAGACACGGAGACTGTGGGGAGACAGGGAGACTGTGTGGGAGACAGGGAGGCTGTGGGGGAGACAGGGGGGCTGTGGGGGAGACAGGGGGGCTGTGGGGGAGACAGGGAGGCTGTGGGGAGACAGGGAGGCTGTCAGGATGGAGGGATGCAGTCAGGATGGAGGGAGGCTGTTGGTATGGAGGAAGGATGGAGAGAGGCTGTCAGGATGGAATAGGCTATTGGGATAGAGGGAGGCTGTCAGGATGGAGGATCGCTGTTGGGATGGCGGAAGTAAGGAGGGAGGCTGTCGGGATGGAGGAAGGATGGAAGGAGGCTGTCAGGATGGAGGAAAGAAGGAGGGAGGCCGTCAGGATGGAGGGAGGCTGCCGGGATGGAGGGAGGCTGTCGGGATGGAGGAACGCTGTTGGGATGGAGGAAGTATGGAGGGAGGCGGTCAGGATGGAGGGACATTGTTGGGATGGAGGGAGGCTATCGCGATGAAGTGAGGCTGTCGGGATGGAGGAAGGATGAAGTGAGGCTGTCGGGATGGAGGAAGGAAGGAAGGAAGGAGACTATCAGGATGGAGGGAGGCTGTCGGAATGGAGGGAAGCTGTTGGGATGTTGTCTATATGGCTGGCAGCCATCTCTATTGCGTACGGCCAGCAGTAGTCTCTATTGTGTATTCTCTATTGCGTACGGCCAGCAGTAGTCTCTATTGTGTATTCTCTATTGTGTATGGCCAGCAGCAGTTTCTATTGTGTATTCTCTATTGTATGTATAGCCAGCAGCAGTCTCCATTGTGTATACGGTCCGCAGCCATCTCTATTGTGTATACAGGTAGCAGCTGTCTCTATTCTGTATTCTCTATTGTATATACAGCTATTGTGTTTAGCATTATAGAAAAGAAGTTGCAACACACAATCAGCGGTGTTTATTCACTCTTTGTGGGGTGGCGCTTCAACAGGCATATAGTCAACAGACATATGGTGGACTATATGCCTGTTGAAGCGCCACTTGCGGTGTGAAACGGCTATCGCCTTTGAGAACTCCCCCGTCCTCCCACCCGCACCATGTAAGACCACACGAAGAGGGAATAAACACCGTTGATCCTACGATGTTGCAACTTCATTTCTATAACGCTAACCGAAAGTGATGAACCGCTAACTGAAAGTGTGGACTGGGTTGTTTGAGTGCTCAGAAGGCTGAATGCTGGAGCGCTGGTGATCAGGAAGGGGGCACCCTGAAGCAATCTGCAAGCTGCAACTCTCCAGAAACACTGTGGACAGATTGGTGCTGGCACCAAGAATCATCAGAACCGTGACTGATACAGCTATTGTGTATTCAGCCCACAGCAGTCTCAAGTGTGTGTGTGTATGTAATATATAATAGAGAGAGTGTAAAAAAAGGAAAAACAGCACAAAAAATAGAAAAAAGTGGACTTTATTGCCCAATGCGTGGCCACGGGGGGGCGCCGTCTGCCTTACCTGCCTAGGGCACAAACATGCCTTGTCCCGGCACTGGTACCAAGTATCCATAATGCACAATGATGCTAGTTTTAACTCTGGGGAAGAGATGGCACTTTTCCTGCTGTCTCTCTCTAAGTTAAGCTGTTTTCACAGCTTTTCTGCCCCCTTGATGGTGTTTAATAGGCCCTTGATTTTGCCTAACATTAATTTGATTGGGGTTCTTTACTTTGGCGAATTGTTTGCCAGTGTAGTTGGCAAACATATGCCCGTTCGATGAGTTGAACCTGAATCTAAACTTTAAAAGGTTCATTCACCTCTAGTTATAATAACTTGCATAAATGTATATTTTGGTTGAATTTAAGTTGGGTTGCTGTAATCTTGAAGACTTACAAAGTCTGCAGAAACCCAGCCCTTCTTAAATTTTATTACATTTTCAAGGTATTGTTACACGCTGCAATGTCGTTAAGATATCACCAATGATGTCAGTCATTATAACATCTTTTTGGCATCGTTGGTGAGATGTCACACGTATAGATACGGTATCAAGGGTTGACGCACCAACAATGTAGCAAGCAGCTATCATTCGCACAACCCAGCGAACAATACTTGCTCACTGCTGTGAATAGGCGAAATCATTAACGACATCGTTATCGTGGTGTCACACAGAACGATGCAGCAGGTTGGCTGATCAAGGATCGCTTGATTTGAGAACATGTTCTCAAATCTTCGATCAACGATCCAACGATTTATCGCTGTCGTATCTTGGTGTTACACGAAATGACGTCCTAACAATGTCGTTTCAACAACTCTAAATCCATGACATTTGAGCTACATCGTTCACGATGTCGTACCGTGTAACTGGGCCTTAAGCCTGTCTCCATTTTCTATCGACAGACAAGTACGGCTATATGTTATGATTGCCCTGGCGGAACTAAAAACCTTTACAAACAACACACTAGCAGCAGACCAGCACTTCTAAGGAATATAAGGAATATAAGGATAGGTCAGGCCAAGTGTGTAGTTTGGACACTCAATATTTAAAAGGCACTGAAATATCAGGAAGGATGCTGGAATGGTCACTTAAGTACTCCTTCACGATCTTGTTAACTTTTTCCCTCCTTCTCATAGTTACACCCACAGATAGCACTTGTTGATGTGACGGTTTATTTAAGTTGGCCCAGTTTTGCACATTTTACATCTGTCTATATTACATCTGGTGTACAGGTCTCTACTCTTGGTGTTGAAAAAAAAGAGGCACCTCCAACACCTGCGTTTTCTGAGGGTGATCTTTTCATCAACTGATCTCTTGAATTATTCTATTGTGCAACTGTTTTCTGACTCAAGAAGGTGAGAAGGAAATTTCTCCTTGTACAAATTAATATTTGTTGTTGGACAAAGTGTCTATCATGCAAAGGTATTGGGAAAGTCAATTGGACATGAACTGTGCCATATAGAGCAAAATACAAACAACCAAAGTTTCCATGTCAATGCTAGGATAAACAGTAACCATCCTCTCCTCCTCACGTCGCCTTGCCTCCTTCACCTGCTCTTCCTATTTAGACCATCCATGCTGGAGAGAAATGAAGCTGGAGGGGTTGGTAGTTACCTCTGTAGTGTAGATAAACAAGTTGTGTTCCTTCTTTTCTTCCTCCTCCTCCTCTTCTTCATTATCACCCAATGTGGGCTGAGAATATTAGCTAAAGCTAGGCTTGGTAGAATCACTCATTGGAAAATCTTGCTCCATAGCCACCAGATGGTCATTCAGATCTTTCTGTTTCAGATTTTGCTGCAAGCGTATCAAAAGACAGAGCAGCATCATTTGTGCCTTGTATTGTTCAGAATTATTGTACTTGTCTATGCATGCCCCTTTTTCACCTTTTTCACATATGCACCATGGAATAAATCGTGCTTTAATAATAACTAGCTGAAGTACCCGGCTACGCCCGGGTTAATAAATAACTGATGTTAGCTGTAACAAAATAAAATTTGAATATGTCATATTAATGACCTGTAAGAAATAGAAGCTGAGCTGTGATTGGTTGCTATAGGCAGCCTAATAAATCTCCAGCCAACAGTAAACCCTCCCCCCGTCCGAGCAGTATATGTTACCTCACACATACACATAATAGACAGCTCATGTGACTGACATCTGCCTTAATTCCCTATATTGCACATGTGTTGCACATTGGCTGTTTTTAATCAGATGTTTATATTTGGAAATTAAAGATAGCACACATATGAGGCGAGTTGTGTGAGGTGATTTGTGCACATCTCTATCTGTCTGTGTGGTGTGTGAGTCCCTGGGGTGTGTGTATGTGTGTGTCCCTGTGCGGTGAATGCATGTGTCCCTATAGGGTGTGTATGTGTGTGTGTCCCTGTGGGGGCAGGTCTGTGTGGTGTGTGTGTCTTTGTTGTGTGTGTCTCTTTGTGTGTGTGTGTGTGTGTGTCCCTGTGGGGTGAGTGCATGTGTCCCAGAGGGTGTGTATGTGTGTGTGTCCCTGTGGGGGGTCTGTGTGGTGTGTGTGTGTCTCTGTGTTGTGTGTGTCTCTTTGTGGTGTGTGTGTCCCTGTGGGGTGAGTGCATGTGTCCCTATAGGGTGTGTATGTGTGTGTGTCCCTGTGGGGGGGTGTCTGTGTGGGGTGTGTGTGTCTCTATGTTGTGTGTGTCTCTTTGTGGTGTGTGTGAGTGTGTGTCTCTGTGGGGTGAGTGCATGCGTCCCTATAGGGTGGCTATGTGTGTGTGTCCCTGTGGGGGGGTCTGTGTGGTGTGTGTGTGTCTGTGTTGTGTGTGTCTCTTTGTGGTGTGTGTGTGTGTCCCTGTGGGTGAGTGCATGTGCCGCTATAGAGTGTGTGTGTGTCCCCGTGGGGTGTGTGTGTCTCTGTGTTGTGTGTGTCTCTTTGTGGTGTGTGTGTGTTTGTTCGGGTGCGTGGTGAGTATCCAATGTTGGGGCTGCACTTTAGAGACTATACACTTGCTGTTACTCTTTGGGTGCGTGTGGTGTGTATACATGTCCCCGTGCGTGGTGAATATCCCATGTTGGGGCCCCACCTTAGTGACTATATGCTGGTATATGCTGTTAGTCTTTGGTGCTGTCATTAAGCCCCTCTCATTCACAACTGTCAACTGGTAACTGTCACTTTTTCCTCATTATGTAGATAGGGGCAAAATTGTTTGGTGAATTGGAATGCGCGGGGTTAAAATTTCGCCGCACAACATAGCCTATGACGCCCCTGGGGTCCAGACATGTGACTGTGCAAAATTTTGTGGCTGTAGTTGGCAGCTGTCGATTTTCCTCCAACACGTTTCCATTCACTTTTTCCCCATTATGTAGATAGGGGCAAAATTGTTTGGTGAACTGGAACACGCAGGGTTAAAATTTCGCCTCACAACATAGCCTATGACTCTCTCGGGGTCCAGACGTGTGATTGTGCAAAATTTTGTGGCTGTAGTTGCGACGGTGTAGATGCCAATCCCGGATACACATACACACACATACATACACACATTCAGCTTTATATATTAGATAAATAATACAGAAAAAAATCATTGCTCATGATGTTTTTGTAGTAGTAATCAAAGTTTTCAAGAACTTTACAAAGGTCAGAAATCCACACCCACTCGTCAGTTATGTGTGGTGGTGTTGAGTGTTGATTTTACTAAAATGGTCATGTTGAAGCTGCAATTCAGCTACTGCCCTCTGCTTCTCATTAAGCCTTTTCAACTTTTCAATTTTTTTAACCTTCTCAATATAAAGGCCGCTTCACACGCTAGGATATCGTTAACGATATCCTTGAAACGTCACGGATTTGTGAACGTTCTACGATATCGTTTGTGCGTCCTTGCGTGTAAATGAACGCTATAGGAAGAAAAAATCGTTTATCCAAAATTTGAGATCCTGACCTCAAATCTATTGTTCGTCGTCCAATTAACGCTGCTTGAAGATGCTACATCGTTCAGTGTGACACCTTTTGTACGATGTCGTTCAAAAATCTCCTATTCCTGCCACTTTAAAAGATCGTTCAGTCCTTGCTCTCCTATTTAGCTGGTGCGTTGCCAAATGGGATATCGTTAACGATATCCTTGTGTGTGACAATGCACTGTCACGTGATCGTTCTAAGGATATCGTTAACGATATCCTAGCGTGTAACGGTAATTAATGTTGAGTTTCAGGACTTGGGTAGGTCCTAAATCTGTCATTGATTAGGCAAATTAAAGTGCTGCTGTAGTGCTGCAAGACCAGTGAAAGCTAGAGATGATTTTCTGAAATAAGCGTTTACATTGCGTATCTTACCAACTAGATATCGCAAGTCAGGTTATGTTTTTAGAAACCAGTGTACATCTCAGTTTAGCATGTGAGCCATGTATGGGCATTGTAATAGCTTGCTATGCTTTAAAGCCATAACCAGGTTCTGCCCATTATTGCACATGACCCAACCTGGTGGGACGTTCAGCGGGGAAAGCCACTGATTGGTCTTTATTAATATCTCTTGCAACAGATATGCTACAGTGTGAATTTTATGAATTAAACAGATGAGTGTCAGCAGAGCATGTTGCTGCCTCAGGGTACCTTTACACGCCGCTACTGGCGGGTGGCTACAACCAGCTACTTGCGAGAAATGTATCTTGCATCGGCAATTCACCCCGTGGTAGCGGCGTGTGAAGAAGGTTGTAGCCACCCGGCAGTAGCGGCACCTGTTTCCGAGCACTGCCCTGAAACAGGTGGCTACCCAGGCGATTGAAGCGACCTGTATCGGCGTGTAAAGAAGGAACAGAAGGGTTGTTTCTACACCATGCTATGTACCTGGTCTGTAGCTGGGCATGACACAGGCTCCGGGTTACCGCGCCCCATCAGCGATCATTGGAGGAAGCTCCTGCATTACGATTGGTAGTCGCTGCATAGGGAGGCATATTTAAGGAGCTGACCAGTCACACTACACAATTGCTCGAGCATCATGTGTTAATCAGCCTCCTGCGATGCCTGGCCAATCATGATGTTATTACTTTGTCCTATCAGCGTACGGACGTCTCGTAATCCACAATTGTGGCACGCCTATGTGTTGTCCCTGCTGCACCAGGTCCGCCCATATTAGCTGGTTGTAGTGGTGTGTAAATGAGGTAAGGTGCTCGGCAGAAGGTAACTTGAGACACCCGGCGGTGTATCTAGAGATAGATGTAACCTACTGTAGCGCACCTTGTTGCGGCGTGTACAGGTGGTGCGATTACCGTTTGTAACCGTTTGTGTGTGCTCGTGCACGTGAAGTAGCTAGTTGTAGCCACCCGCCAGTAGCGGTAAAGGTACCCTCACAGAGGCAATGCTGCAGAAGTCCCAGCAGTGATGGAGAGTGTAATTCAGCAGAGGAGCAGAAGGAGGGGAGACAAGAACTGTAATACCAGGAGACAGTAACCCTTATTGAAGTTCTTGGAATAGGTAAGATGTTTGATGTCTGTGATGTCCCAGGCTGTGACTATGTCCCACCCTTCACAAGGTTCACCCAGTGTGATGTCAGAGAAATGTATTGTCCCTGTACACAACCACTTGTCAACGTGTCTGTTGTTAGATGAACCTTCCTGGTTACATTGTTGTTCAGAGCATGGCTGATATTAGAGCATAGAGAAAAGACGTCTGCACATTCATGGATCAGATAAATAAAATCTTCTTTTCTTTATTAGATCATAGCTTTAGAAACAGGCAGTATGAACTGGTCACCCTTAATAATTTTTTTTTCATTTATTTACAGTGAAGGAAATAATTATTTGATCCCTTGCTGATTTTGTAAGTTTGCCCATTGACAAAGACATGAACAGTCTATAATTTTGAGGGAAAGTTAACAGTGACATATATCATCTAATATAATAATCTCCTAAGGCAGCTTCCATCACTATGTAACGTTTATGACGTCACATCCGATTGAAGCTGCCTTAGGTATGTTTCCCCCTTAACTAATATGGCCGCCGCTGCTTTGTCGGTAGTGGTGACTTTCAATGCCCCACTCTCTCGCGAGAGTTCCCGGCCGCCATCTTGGTTTCGCCCTGTTCACAGTGGCGACATGCAAGATGGTGATGGAAGTAAGTATGTCGCTGCCACTATGCCCCCCCGGCCTCCGCTGACCACTCTGCCCCCCCCTGGCCTACGTTGACCACTCTGCCCCCCCCCGGCCTCCGCTGACCACTCTGCCCCCCCGGCCTCCGCTCACCACTCTGCCCCCTCCCCCACACTCGTACCCCCATGTACTCTCACGCCGACATCTATACTCACCGACACCCGTCCGCTAACACACCGCCAACATCCAATCGTCTCCTGCACGCCACCGCCGACATCTGATCTTCTCCGCAATGCCGACGCCATGTTAGATCTGCCCCGTCTGGCGACATCCATCATCGACGATGATTTCTCGCGAGACTACCCGCCCGCCATGTTGGATCGCACCACATCCAAGATGGCGTTCTGGAAGTCTAGCGAGACTTTCTGAATGCCATCTTGGATATGGAGCAATCCAACCCTCCCGATGCGATAGCATCGGGCCTTAATCTAGTATCAAAAATAAAATCCAGAAAATCACATTGTCTAAATTATATAAATGTATTTGCATTTTGAAGAGAAAAATAATCTTTTGACCCCCTATCAATCATTAGGAGTTCTGGTTCTACAGACCAGTTAGATGCTTCTAATCCACTTGTTACCTGCATTAAAGACAGCTGTCTTTAATTGTCACATACATAAGACTCCTGTCCACACAATTAATCAGTCAGACTCTAACCTCTAAAGCATGGGCAACACCGAAGAGATTTCTAAGGATGTCAGGGAAAAGTTCTTAGATCTGCACATAGCTGGAATAAGCTACAAAACCATAAGACGCTGGGTGAGAAGGAGACAACTGTTGGTGCAAAAGTAAGAAAATGAAAGAAATACAAAATGAATGTCAATTGACATCGATCTGGGGCTCCATGCAAAATCTCAATTCGTGAGGTATCCAGGATCATGAGGAAGGTGAGAGATAAGCCTAAAACTACATGGGGGGAATTTGTTAATGATTTCAAGGCAGCTGGGACCACTGTCACCAAGACAACCATTGGTAACCCATTACACCATGATGGATTAAAATCCTGCAGTGCCTGCAAAGTCCCGCTGCTCAAGAAGGCACATGTGCAGACCCATCTGAAGTTTGCCAATGAACACCTTGGTGATTCTGAGAGTGATTGGGATAAGGTGCTGTGGTCAGATGAGACACAAATTGAGCTCTTTGGCATTAACATACCCTTAATATTTTAAACTGTGTCTTTTTCAGTGGCCAAACTTACAAAATAAGTAAGGGATCAAATAATGATTTCCTTCACTGTAGGTAATTGAGAAGCTATATCGGTTATGGGAACTTTGCTTTCTAATAAAATTGTGTCTTTAATTCTCTCTTTTTATGTCTTTGATGATTCCATTTGTGGACTACATCAGATTGGGTGGACTATCTTAGAATGCCTAGACTACAGTGCTCTTTCATAATCTTTTTTTAACCCCTTCCCGACCTATGACGTTGTACAACGTCATGGGCCAATAAGGGGTGTTCGATGTAAGCTCCAGCGCAGAGCTCAAATCAAAGCCCTGACATCTCAGCTGATCTCATCAGCTGAGATGTCAGAGTAACAGCACCGATCGGATCCGGGATCCGATCGGTGCTGTTAACCCCTTGGATCCATTTGTCAATCACTGACAGCGGGATCCATGGTGGCCGCAGCGGGGAACGCGCTGTTTCCCACCTGCATCGGAGATCCCACGATAGTATCGCAGGATCTCCGGCACTCACGTGACAGGCTGGGGTCCTGGCTAGACCCCGGATGCTGTCACTGAGCACTTCCGGGTTGTGGTTGGCAAGCGCTGCCAACCACAACAGGTCCGCAGTTCTGAGAGATATGAGCTGCAGCTCATCTATATCTCGCAGAAGCGATCAGATTGTGCAGCAAGGTGCTTCTTAAAGGGGGAGTGTAAAAATAAGAATTAATAAAAGTATAAAGTTTTTAAAAACCTGTAAAAAAAAACAAAACATAAAAGTTCAAATCACTCCCCTTTCCCCCCATTCACAATAAAAGTATTAAAAAAATAAAAAATTACACGTTTGGTATTGCAGCATTCAGAATCGCCCGATCTATCAACATATAAAATTAATTAATGAGAGCCCTAAACTGCGTAACGGAAAAAGTGGTCCAAACGCCAAAATTAAATTTTTTTAGTCGCCGCACCATTGCTATAAAATGTGATAACGGGCGTTCAAAACGGCGCATCCACCCAAAAATCATTTATCATTATCATTAGAAAGGTCAGCTCAAGATGCAAAAAATAAGCCATCATATATCCCCAGATCTCTAAAAATGAGGACGCTACGGGTCACAAAACATGGCGCAAAAAGTGTGGGTTTTTTTCCAAACTTCAGAATTTTTTTTCACCACTGAGATACCAGTAAAGGTATACATGTTTAGTATCTACGAACTCATACCGACCCGAGGCATCACCCCATCAAGTCAATTTTACCATATAGTGAACATGGCGGCTAAAAAACGCAAAAAACAAATGTGTGATTGCACTTTTTTTTGCAATTTCACTGCACTTGGAATTTTTTGCAATTTCCTTGTACACTATATGGTAAAATAAATGATTGCAACTGGAAGTACAACTCGTCCCACAAAAAACAAGCCATCATTCATATGTCTATATTGACAGAAAAATAAAAAAGTTATGGCTCTTGAAAGCAGGGGAGCAAAAAACGAAAATGAAAAACGAAAAATTCCAGGGTCATGAAGGGGTTAAATAAATTGGTGAACCAGGGAATGTTTCAAAGATTGTTTTTTCAAATACAGTGTTTCTGTGTGTGTTTTTTTTCATTACACCTACTGGGTTAGTATTTTGAGTGTCTGATTGACGTATTTCCATTACCATCTCCATGGCTTGATACCTGCTTGCACTTCACAGCTGACATCAGCCATAACTACCATTACCCTGATTGCCACCACACCAGGGTGTCAGAAAGAGCCTAAGTAAAGTACCAAAATTGTTACATCTAATGTGATGCTCCACTTCTGTTGTGGCTGTGAGCTGGTATTTTAAGGTTGGCAAGGGCCCGGACCTTTGCATCCTGATAATATCAGCACACAGCATTCTACTGTCCTATCAAAAATAAGTAGGATCCACAAGGTTTTATTCATGTATTTATTTAATCATAAATAGTTCTCTAGTAAGCTCAACAGGGTGCAATTTTATTATTTGATGTTGAATTATATGTCTGTAGGTTTGTCTACATGTCTGTATGTTTATATATCGGTATGTCTGTTTATATCTATCTATATCTGATATCTATTTCTATAGTAGTGTTGTAATAGTCCAGTTCTCAAGAGCCTACAACAGTGCAGGTTTTCAGGATTTCCTTAGCATAGTACAGGTGTTGGAATCACCGCCTGTGCAGGTAATTAAATTATCACCTGTGCAATACTAAGAAAATCCTGAAAAGATACACTATTGGTGGCTCTTGAGGACTGTAGTTTGGGAACACTGCTCTATAGCATTAATTAGTGACCAAAAATGCTAGAAAAATGCATTTTAAAAACGCATGCAAAAATGCATCTAAAATATGACAATGCTTTTGTTTTTGCTGCTGCTTTTTTCCTGCCAAGAGATGTAGAAATGGTGTAGAAATTTCTGCAACCAAATACTCAACGTGTGCACATATCCTAATACTGTGATAAAATTGTTCTCAGCAACAACCTGAGAGTCAAAGTCAAAGATGCATCCAGGCCTCTTCTCCTTGAAATTCTTGTTCCATTTGAGTGATGTTTCCATCCATTTAATTGATTTTACTGCCTGCCCTGCTCTCCTGTTATCATCTACCAGAATAATGCTTGAATTAACCATTGACTTTCATTATACTCAGTACTTGAATTAAGCCCGTCGGAGCATCCGATCTGCTTGATTTAAGTACTGAGTATCCGAGTATTTTTTTAATTATTCATCACTTATGTCAATGATTTAATACTTATATAGAAGGTGAATTGTGGCACCCCATGGTTCATTTGCCACAGTAACACCACACAGGGTTAACTCCCCACACAACCCACAACACTATACTAGCGCCTCCAGGCCAGAAGGGGCAGCTAAAGCTGCTTCCCTATATATTCTGGTGTGGAGAGGAAGTGGGCAGTTCAGTTCCTAGGAGGACTGAGGAAGAAGGACATGGGTGTAAAAGAGCTGTGTTAGGCTCACCCCACAGTCCATTGTCCAGTTCCAGGCCAAGCCAGGGTCTGAGGAAAGGAGACAGGAGAAGCAGAGGAACACGCCTGGGAGACCGAGTTACCCTGAAACTCACCCCAGAGGAGCGCAAAGAACTGATACCGGATCTGGGACTGTTCATGAAACATACAGCATAGTGAACACCGGATAAGTGAAGGTCCCACATCTTCACTGTACCACAGCAAAGCAACATGACGGGGTCAGGAACATAGGACAAGACTCAAGTTGCCTAGCAAGTTGGTACCCGCGAGGGGAGACAGGGCTGGTAGCTTAGCTAAAGTGGCAGCAGGGCCACACACACAGCGCAGAAACAGGGAGCCAAAGGACCCGGGCAGGGTGGGAGCAACCCGGCCCCTGTACAGACTCCGTGGACAGTACTCAGCTGAATTACCATCAACAGTAAAAGACCTGGAAAACTACAAAACCGTGAGTCTGTGTAATCCTTGCGCTCGAGCCCCATTCTCCCTCACAAACTGTTTCATCACTACTGCCCCAGGGACCAGGCACTGCCCGTGGAGAGCCGTCACATCGCAAGCTGCCATCCATCATCCCCGGAGGTTCTGCAGCAGCGGTGGTCACCCTGACCACATACCACGGGTGGCGTCATGACTTTCTCCCCTGTAAATAACCCCTAACCCCTTTACTTGTGGGCTCGGGACACGGTCTGGACCAAGACCGCCATAATAACCCCGTGATACCCCGGTCCGGAACCGATTACCCCGTCCCAGTGGGCTCCACAGAATAAACATGTAGCCTTGGATATAAATAGCACAACTCCTTCTGAATCTACTTGTTTTCCCCAGTGAAAATAATAATCCCTGTACTCACATCGCATTCTGCCACCGTTCCAGTGCTATCGTTAACTGTGGATTGCAGGTCATGTGACATTATGACATCTCGCGAGCCCCACATCCAAAAACCACCAGCTTCTTTCTCAATGTCTTTGGACATAGGAGCTATTAATACGAAGTGAGCAGTGTGCTACCTATCAATAGCAACAATGTCCAAAGGCATGGAGAAGGAAGCTGGTGATGATTGGACTCAGGGCTTGGCAGCTGTATGCAAGTAAGTACAAGGTTTATTATTTTATGTGGGGGAAACAAGTCAAGTGGATTGTCCTAGTAGTGGACAATCCCTTTAATTACATGTACTTTATTATCACTACTAATCATGACGACACATTTCACGTGCTTCACACATATTGCACTTATGCTATTTCTTTCCATTTTGTGATTACTGTATGTATTTACCTACCTGTAATAATAGCGCACTATGGCCTATCCCTTTCTTCTGAGTGACCTTGTCTTGCTGTATGGCCTAAGGATTGTTTTTGTCTCGCTTTTATTACCTTACTCATTGGACTCAGGATCTATGCTTCACTTACTGTGCCCACCTACATTAGTATTGCTGTGAAAAACAGTATTCATTTGTTATTTTTGCATGGTATTACACTCTGCTCTAATTATTCAGGATTGTGCATTCTGTATATATTCTATATTGTTATCAGTCAGTAATTCAGATGAGGATTTAATTACACATACACACTTAGACATTAGCCTTTGTATGTCAACTTTGGAAACAATATGTTTTCAATATTTCAGTAATGAAATCTAAATGATTTTGGAATGGGTTTTGTAATCATTTGTTTTACAAAACCTTCTCAGTCTCTATCTCACTAATAATCTTAAAGGTTCATTCACTGCGAGTATATTTGTTTATCAGCATTAGCATGACTTTTCTATTTTATTCATAACCTGGAGCTAACATGTTTATCTTTTAATTACAAATCCAGCCTCAATAGCACAGTTGTATTGTCTTGGAAGAGTCTGTTCAAAGTCATATAAACAATTTATAATGATAATAGCTTTCCATACTTTTTTATAATTTGTTTCAGCTCTTTTGTTTGAAATTATTGGTGTGCAACTATTGGTGGTGTTCATTAGAAATGAGTGAATCTTCCCCGAACATGTTCGCCAATTTCAAATTTGGCATAAACATTACAGATTTGGTTCAGGATCGAAAATACAAGCAATTTCACAAAAAAATCAGTGAACAAAGCTTTGTTTGTTAACTGATTGGATAAAATAAAGCATTACTACGTTTATGTGTTGCTTTTATTCTGCCTTCTGATAGTGTAGGTTATGCTTAAAGAGGGGAGGGGGTGGGGAGAGATCAGAATAGCGCTGGACTCCATTTGTTTTCCTGGTACTTTCCGTGTGGCTGTTCTGGGCTTTCAGCCAATCAGGGCACATAAAACATCCATAAGTTAAAGACACAAAACTTGTGTCATTGGCTAGCTTATTTCATTGGCTGCCTAAGTCAACATGTCCCTCAGGATATAAGAAACAGCCATTTGCCGTCAAAACCATTTTCAGAGTGTTAGTGCTCAGGGACAGTGTTGCTGCTGTTTTGTGCTGCTCCATCCATGCTACACAAAAAGATCACTAGCTACTCGATTGATATTTAAAAAGAAAAGCAGGGTGAGAGGGTCCATCCCGACATAGGCAATTTTTGCTGAAAACAAGTGTGATTACTAAAAATGTGTGTGTTGCCAAAACCATGTTTTTTGCATACAAGTAATTGCCAAATCTTTGTGTTTCCCATAAAAGACTGTGTTTGGCCTCAAAGCAGTGATTACCCAATTCTTCATTTCCTACTAAAAAGCATTTTTTCTGCCTCAAAGAAGTGATTGTCAAATCCTTCAGTTTCCCTAAAAATTCTTTTTTTTTTTTCCTCAATGCAATGATTGGCAAATTCTTCATTTTCTCCTAAAAAGGATGAGTTTGACCTCAAAGCAGGGATTGTCAAATCCTTTAGTTTCCCCTGAAAAGGCTGTGTTTGACCTCATACTAGTGATGGCAAAATCCATTAGTTTCCCATAAAAATGCTTCTTGGCCTCTAAGCAGTTATTGCCAAATCCTTCAGTTCCCCTTAAAAGGCATTTTTTTGCCTGAAAGCAGTGATTGAAGAATACTTCATTTCCCCCTAAAAATGCTGTGTTTCAGTTCAAACAAGGGTTTTCCAAATCTGTGTGCATAAACATGAGTGGAAAATCCTGTGGTCGTGGTAGAAAGGGGTAGGGGAAAAAGTGTGGTGGAAGGAGGGTAGGCTTGATATTTGAGGTGTACGTGAGTTAGGTGCTATTGCTATTGTTACTGAGAGCATTGGTGACCAAACATTGGTTCGTCGTATCCCAAGGGAAGTAACAACTTCTGTTACTGGACAGCCTTCTCCAGTCTCTTTTTTTAAAAGAAGCTGAGAGAAATAATTTGTGGATGAGGCCCACAAAGAGCATTTGCTCCACTTCATGGCAAGTGCCATGTTCTCCTGTTTCTCCTCTTCAACATCACAAGCATTACAGTCTTCTGAGGTGGCGCCCCAATTACGCATGTGTCATCTTGTGTCACAACTCTCCAACCACACAACTGATTGTGGGGAAACCCAGATGAGCAATTCTGCAGAGCTGTTCACACATTCAATTCAATGGGCATCAGAGGTCTGCTCCAAGATTCACATACTCCAGAGGTGGAAAGCATTTGCATCGATGCCCAAAATCTTTTAGAGTTGGATCTGGGGATGGAGGAAGGATGGTCCCAGCAGAATTCAGACCCTAGTCACCAAATGTTAATCCCTGGGGCTGTAGGTATTGATGATGATGAGTCTGTTTCCTTAATTTAGCAGGGCTCTCTGAGCACAATGCCTATATGTGTCACTTCTCCTCCTGTTATTAAGAAGTGTTTAACACTGAAATGATAGGCCAGGCCCTGTGGCAGACCCTGTTCCATGTATACATGCTGCCACTTTATACAATTTTTATTCTGGGGCAATTGCTCCTACATTAGTAATATCTGGCCCTAATTTGTTGAAATGTAGAGACTCTTCTTGGGGATACCTTCTTATCTGTTTCCTGAATTTAGCAGGGCTCTCTTAGCACCATACCTACACATGTCACTGACCCACCTGAATCCTTCTTCCTATAGTATTCTGAAAACTTAATACTTGCGCTACATAAGTGTGGCAGAGGGGGGGCGTGTCCTAACCTCTAATGGTGTAGGACGCATTGAGCGGGACCTCCGTGCCTAGGAACCATAAAATGACGATTAACACTTGCCCTTCGCCCTCCTTGACCCCAAGCCTTGGTACACGGACACCGGAGGACCCGGAGCAGACATGGGGAAAGGTAAGGCTGCATCCCGCGACCCGTCCCGGCGCATACCAGACTTCTTTGTGCCTCCCCCACCTCACACAGGCAGAGAACATGGTGCCTCAGTCCCCCAGGGCCGCCCGCGCTGCACGCCGCAGCCCCCTCTCCTTTCCATCTGGAGATCTGGCTGGAGATATCACTGAAGCTGCAGTAACCCCTTCGCTGCTGAAATCTATGCTGGGGGAACTCAGAGTGTCTCTGCAGGAGGATATGCGCTCCATGATTTCATCTCTCAAGGGTGAGGTACAGGAGCTGGGGAGCCGCACCGACCATTTTGAAAGAAAAATGGCGGAGCTGGTGGCCTCTCACAATAACCTGTGGGATGCACATGAGGCACTGAACACCCGGGCGGCTAAAACACACTTCAAGTCCCTGGATCTGGAGGACAGATCCAGGAGAAATAATGTCAAACTGAGAGGCATGGAAGAATCTATCACAGACTCAGACCTAAAGCCCTTCCTGCAAGATTTCATCCTCTTGGTGCTCCCTCATGCTGACAAGAGGTCAATGGTAATTGATCGTATACACCGCCTCCACAAACCCCCTGGCCTGCCGCCGTCGGTCCCTAGAGACGTCCTGACGCGCATTCATTTTTTTGAGTTAAAAGAGGAATTCTTTGCTGCCATTAGAAAGCTGCCTGCTCTTCCTGAGAAGTTTGCCCAGATCAAGGTTTTCCCAGATTTGTCCCCTGGCACTTTAGCATTCCGACGTGCCTTTACTCCATACACTACTATACTGAGGGACAAAGAAATTGCTTATCACTGGGGATTTAATTCAGCGAAGCTGCTGATCAAGAAGGATGGCAAATTCATCCCCTGCTTGACCCCTCATCATGCTGCCAAGGCTCTGGTCTCCTAGGGCCTTATGACTTCTACTGCTAACTCTCCCTCATCAGATAGACGGAGGAGATCTGGAGACTTCCCCCCCCTAAGGCTACTGATCGCCACATTGACACTGAATGGAGGTTGCTTGAAGGTACTTTCTGCAGTTTGGTTCCTGGTCGTTCCCGTTGATACTGTGGAGTGGTTTTTCTTTTTCCCTTTTTTGCTGCTCCACATTGCTGCTGACTTGTCAGCCTGTGCTCCCTTGGTGAGCTTTTTTCTCACCTGTGGATTCAGACACTCTGTCTGAATGGACTTTTTGGTTGTTGTTCTTTGTTTATTTTTCTCTTTCAGCTCCCTCCCTCCCCCTTCCCTTCTTCCTTTTCAGGTACTCGGACTTTATGCTGCCACTGTGTTTGTTTCCTATGTTGGTTTACAAGGATGCAGGGTCACTTGCTTCTCTTTTTTGGTTATTATGAGTATCACACTAGCGTCCCATAATGTTAATGGGCTTAATTCCCCCTGCAAGAGAGCTATGGTGTGGCGACAACTGGCCAAACAGCGCCACCTATGCCTAATTAATAATGCACCATACACTATAGCATCAGTCTATGGCCCTAACTCAGGACAGCTCAGATTTATGAGGACCCTATTGCAGACCGTGGATGGTATCCAGCATGGACACAAGCTAATTGCTGGGGACTTCAACATTCCCATGTCCAAAATATGGGACTGCTCTGCTCCCTCATCTTCTAGAGGTGAAGCTGGCACACTGGTTCGATCCCACGGTCTGCATGATATATGGAGGTAACTACACTGCAGTGAAAAGGACTATACCTTTATGTCCCCGAGGAATGCCACCTACAGTAGAATAGACTACATCTTGGTAGATGACGTGGCCTTACCCCATTGTAAATCTGCTACTGTGGGGAGCATCTCTTGGTCGGACCATGCCCCTGTCACGGTTTCATTGGCCGACCCATTGGCTATCCAACCGCCCTCTCACTGGCGCCTGAATACTCAACTATTGACGGACCAGCCTTCAGTGACCCGGCTGGAGGCCTCCCTTCAGGAATTTTTTAGCATTAATGATAACCCGGAGATACAACCAGATACTCCTTGGTTTGCACACAAGGCTGTCATGCGGGGGCATTTCCTCAAAATGGCAGCCTTGTGTAAACGTAGATTTAATCAAGCCTTGCAGGAGGCCTTGGCGGCCCTTGAGTCGCTTGAGACTCAGCACAAAAGGACCCAGTCTACTCATCTGTTATTGGAACTTGGTAGAGCCCGTATGCATGTCCGTCAGCTCTTGCTTCGCAGTACGGCGAAAGCCTTGCGGAAATCCAAGGCCAGCTTATACTCCATGGGTGACCGAGCTGGAGCCCTGTTGGCCAGGCGTGTTAAAAGGCGGGAAATTCAGTCTAGAATCCCTTTCCTGGTTAGGGCTGATTCCACGCGGGTTTATAAGCCGATTCATATTGCAGACGAGTTTGCCACTTATTATTCTGGGCTTTACAACTTACAGGATGACGGATCCATCCCACAGCCTTCCCCGGCCTGTATCTCGTCCTTCCTGGATAGGGCCAATCTCCCGAAGGTTTCCCCATCTCAAATAGCCTCCTTGAATGCTCCCATACTGATTTCTGAAATCTCGCAGATCATCAAGGATTCAAAGAAAAACTCGGCCCCGGGTCCTGATGGCTTTTCTTTCCCCTACTATTCTCACTTTCTTCCTATACTCTGTCCCTTCCTCAAAAGATTGTTTGACTTCTGGGCTTCTTCGGGCTCTATCAAACGGGAGGGATTGGAGGCCTCCGTAGCTACTCTGCCTAAACCCGGGAAGTCCCCCACAATCCCTGGAATTTTCGCCCAATTGCTCTGCTAAATGCAGATTTAAAAATCTATGCTAAAATATGGGCCAATCGTCTTCTTACTATTCTACCTTCTCTAATTCACCCTGATCAGGTTGGGTTTGTGCTGGGCAGGCAGACAAGGGATGGAACGAGACGGCTAATCGACCTGTTGAGTGTGGTGGAGGGGGGTCGCCTCCCCAGTGTATTCCTGTCGCTTGATGCTGAAAAAGCCTTTGACAGGGTGCACTGGGGCTATTTGGAGAGTACCTTGCTCAAATTTGGCCTCACTGGCCCTATCTCCTTTGCCATCATGGCCTTATACTCTAATCCAAATGCCTCGGTGCGAGCCTCGAGGTTTAAATCCCGGGCCTTTACTATTTAAAATGGTACTCGCCAGGGCTGCCCTCTCTCCCCACTGGTCTTCGCGTTGATTATGGAACCTCTGGCTGCTATTGCTCGGCAGACTCCAGACATTAAAGGCATCCCTGTTGAAACTGCTGAATTTAAAATAGGTCTGTATGCAGACGATGTTGTATTTACCTGCACTGATCCCCAGCGTTCGCTGGCTGCGATCTCCTCTCTCCTACATGACTTCTCTGCGGTCTCGTATTACAGGCTCAACCTGACCAAATCTACCTTGTTTCCTCTCTTTCTCTCATTTGAACCCCAATCTACTATTCAGTCCACCTATAACTTCCTCTGGGCTCCTTTAGGCTTTACGTACCTAGGGATTAAATTGACACGCCTGGCGGATATAATACGCCTGAACTGTGAGGCGACTGCTGCGGACTTGCGAGCTACTATCCAAAAATTTACCGATACCCCTTACCTCCTTTCGTGGATGGCGCGCATTCAGACGGCCAAGATGATGCTCCTCCCCAAGTTAATTTACCTATTCAGATGTTTGCCTTTAACTATACCTGCAAAACACATTTCCCTCTTTCATAGGGATGGGCGAATCTACTCGCTAGGACTCGTTACTCGGCGAGTAGTAAGGGACTCGCAGGACTCGGTAGTCTGCGAGTTTCCCAGTGATTACTCGCACGAGTCCAATGCAAATCAATATCAATCCTAGTTTTGTCAGAAACGCTGACAAAACTAGGATTGCCATTGTTTGCATTAGACTCGCGAGTAATCACTGGCTACTGTGCCAGTGATAGCAGGGAAACTCGCAGATAACTGCTGTTACATTGCGAGCCGAGTCCAGCTGTCTTCTCTGTGCAGCTCCAGGGTCCTAGAGCCCGCCTGCTCACAGAGATGATGTAGCAGTGCTGAGATTGTTCTAGACATCTATATTGATGCACAGGGGATGTAGCAGAGAGGACATCGCGTTTTGGACTACATCGGACAGAAGAGGATTTTTTTAATTAAAGATGGAGTCCCTAATGGCTTTTTTTTTTATTTCAAATAAAAAATTTTCTCTGTGTTGTGTTTTTTTAACCCTTTATTGGAGATTCTTAGTGGCTGGGTCAAACGTGGCCTGACATTAAGAATCTCGGGCTTAATACCAGCTTGTATAACAAAGCTGGTATTAACCCCTTTATTACCCAGCGTGCCACTGCCACCAGGGCCGCTGGAAGAGCGGGGTTCAGCGCCAGAGGATGGCGCTTCAATGAACGCGCCATCTTCTGGGGCGGCTGCGGGCTGCAATTTGCAGCGGGGGGTGCCCAGAAAGCTTGGGCATCTCTGCGCTGTGGATTCCAGCCCCCAGCTGCTTAGCTGTACCTGGCTAGACATAGAAATTGCGCGGAGCCCCACGCATTTTTTTTATTATTTAATGAATTTCAGAGTCTCAGAGTCAGAGTCTCAGAGTCAGAGTCTCAGAGTCGGAGTCTCAGAGTCGGAGTCGCCTCAGAGTCAGAGTCGCCTCAGAGTAGGAGTCGCCTCGGAGTCGGAGTCGCCTCGGAGTCGGAGTCGTCTCGGAGTCGGAGTCGCCTCGGAGTCGGAGTCGTCTCGGAGTCGGAGTCGTCTCGGAGTCGGAGTCGTCTCGGAGTCGAGTCGGAGTCGTCTCGGAGTCGAGTCGGAGTCATCTCGGAGTCGGAGTCGTCTCGGAGTCGGAGTCGTCTCGGAGTCGAGTCGGAGTCGGAGTAGTCTCGGAGTCGGAGTCGTCTCGGAGTCGGAGTCGTCTCGGAGTCGGAATCGTCTCGGAGTCGGAGTCGTCTCGGAGTCGAGTCGGAGTCGGAGTTGTCTCGGAGTCGGAGTTGTCTCGGAGTCGGAGTCGTCTCGGAGTCGGAGTCGTCTCGGAGTCGAGTCGGAGTCGGAGTCGTCTCGGAGTCGGAGTCGTCTCGGAGTCGGAGTCGTCTCGGAGTCGAGTCGGAGTCGGAGTCGGAGTCGAGTCGGAGTCGTGTCGGAGTCGGAGTCGTCTCGGAGTCGGAGTCGTCTCGGAGTCGAGTCGGAGTTGTCTCGGAGTCGGAGTTGTCTCGGAGTCGGAGTCGTCTCGGAGTCGGAGTCGTCTCGGAGTCGAGTCGGAGTCGTCTCGGAGTCGAGTCGGAATTGTCTCGGAGTCGGAGTCGTCTCGGAGTTGGAGTCGTCCCGGAGTCGAGTCGGAGTCATCTCGGAGTCAGAGTCGTCTCGGAGTCGGAGTCGTCTCGGAGTCGGAGTCGTCTCGGAGTCGAGTCGGAGTCGGAGTCGTCTCGGAGTCGGAGTCGTCTCGGAGTCGGAGTCGTCTCGGAGTCGAGTCGGAGTCGGAGTTGTCTCGAAATCGGAGTTGTCTCGGAGTCGGAGTCGTCTCGGAGTCGGAGTCGTCTCGGAGTCGAGTCGGAGTCGGAGTCGTCTCGGAGTCGGAGTCGTCTCGGAGTCGGAGTCGGAGTCGTCTCGGAGTCGGAGTCGTCTCGGAGTCGGAGTCGTCTCGGAGTCGGAGTCGTCTCGGAGTCAGAGTCGTCTCGGAGTCAGAGTCGTCTCGGAGTCAGAGTCGTCTCGGAGTCGGAGTCGAGTCGGAGTCGTCTCGGAGTCGGAGTCGTCTCGGAGTCGAGTCGGAGTCGGAGTCGGAGACGTCTCGGAGTCGGAGTCGTCTCGGAGTCAGAGTCGTCTCGGAGTCGGAGTCGTCTCGGAGTCGGAGTTGGAGTCGAGTCGGAGTCGTCTCGGAGTCGGAGTCGTCTCGGAGTCGAGTCGGAGTCGGAGTCGTCTCGGAGTCGGAGTCGTCTCGGAGTCGGAGTCAAAAAAATGCGTGGGGCTCTGCGCAATTTCTATGTCTAGCCAGGTACAGCTAAGCAGCTGGGGGCTGGAATCCGCAGCGCAGGGATGCCCAAGCTTTCTGGGCACCCCCCGCTGCAAATTGCAGCCCGCAGCCGACCCAGAAGATGGCGCGTTCATTGAAGCGCCATCCTCTGGCGCTGAACCCCGCTCTTCCAGCGGCCCTGGTGGCGGTGGCACGCTGGGTAATAGAGGTTAGGGCCAGCTTTGTATTATCAGCTGGCCCTAAGCCCGAAATTTATGGCGGTCACGCCAATATTAGTAATGACCGCCATGAATTTCTATTAAATTGTTTTAAAAAAAACACGACACAGAGAAATTTTTTTATTAGAAATAAAAAAAAAAGCCATTAGAGACTCCATCTTTAATTAAAAAAATCCTCTTCCTTCCGACGCAGTCCAAAACGCAATGTCCTCTCTGCTCATCCCTGTGCATAGATATAGATGTATATGCACAGGGAATGAGCAGACTGAGAACAATCTCAGCTCTGCTACATCATCTCTGTGCACAGACATTCATGTCTGTACACAGGGAATGAGCAGACTGAGAACAATCTCAGCACTGCTACATCATCTCTGTGCACAGACATTCATGTCTGTACACAGGGAATGAGCAGACTGAGAACAATCTCAGCTCTGCTACATCAGGCAGCAGGCAGGCAGGCTCTAGGACCCTGGAGCCAGCACACAAAGAAGACAGGACTCTTATCTGTGCGAGTTTCCCAGCCAGCGATTACAGTTGCAAAGTAAACTAGTCCAATGCAAATAAATGACAAAACTAGGATTGCTTCAGGCTGAAGCTTCCGAGACACATCTGCGATTTGTAATCTCACACTACTCGCTATTACTCGCTTCCCCATTCATTAACATTGGACTCGCTAGACTCACAACGAGTAGCGAGTCCTGTGCTCGGACTCGCTAGAGTCAAGCGATTCCGAGTAATTTAGGATTCGCCCATCACTACTCTTTCAGTCTATAATAGATTCCTTCACATGGAATGGCAAGCCACATAGAATAAAACATCGCTGGATGGTTCTCCCGTACTCTAAAGGTGGTCTGGGTGTCCCCAATCTAGCAATATATCATAAAGCTGCGATGCTTGAACCACTTAAATTGTGGTGGGAGGAGGCCTCACATTTACCTTGGCTTACCATTGAGTCATCTTTTGCCCCACAAGGCTCCCTTAAGCGATTGATGGAAATGTCATTCTTGCAGTCCCGCCCCAGGGGAACTCTTCTACATACTATGATCTCATCTACCAAGCTTTGGGCTACAGCGGGTCCCTCAGTATTCTCATACACGGCTAGATATATATCCCTGGATGTCATGTCGGAAATAATCCCAAATATATCTTTACAACAAATGAAAAAGTGCAACCTCCTACATATAGTGGACCTGTTTGGTCCATCGGGTTTACGTTCCTTTGGCGAACTTCAGTCTCGGTTCTCCATACCAAACTCGTCGTTCTACACCTTCTTACAGCTATCAAGCTGCTTGCGCAACTTTCTGATATTTCGGGAGCCCCCGGTGATTGGGGACTCTCCGGGTAACCGTTTTGTTAAGCCCGGCACTCATATCTCACATGGGGTGTCAGTGCTGTACGCTTCCCTGCTGCTCCATGAGGTCCCCCACAAACTCCTGTTCTTGCTGTCTTGGGAGTCCCTTCTATCCTTCTCAGCTACACATGAGGACTGGTCCTTCGCCTTGTCCCACCCGACTACATTTTCTTCCTGTCTGGGACACATGGAGCAAGCAAGAAAGAACCTATTACAATGGTATATGACCCCCGCCCGTATGGCCCGATTCCATCTCTCCTCATCTGCCTCCTGCTGGAGGGGTTGTGGCATGTTGGGTTCCCTGGATCATGTGTGGTGGGAGTGCCCCCTCATCAAGCCCTTCTGGGTTCAGGTAGAAAAACTTCTATGTGAAATTACTCATCTGCCCCTGATACTGTCAGGCCCACTCGCGCTCCTGGGTATCTCACTATCAGAAGTTCCTTCCCCGTTGCAGCCTATTGTGTCTAATATACTAGTTGCTGCTAGACTATGCCTTGCGGCGCACTGGAAGTAACTAGGGGTGCCCTCTAGAGAGGAGTTGATTTCTAGACTTAATCTCCACTACTGCTACGAATCACTCTCTGCGCCCTCTCTTTCTAAAAAGAATAGAATCCTTACGTGGTGGGACCCCTGGATCTCCTCTGCCATCGCCTCGGATATTCATAACCATCTATTACAGTGCATATTTGCATACTGTATTACCAATGTCTGTACCTGATTTGGGCCCCCCCCCCCCTCCTCCTTTCTTTCTGTATGTCCCTCGATGGTCTGTTCAGGCCCTCGTTTGTTTTGTCTTATATACTATGTTCAATAAAAAGTTAATTGGTTAAAAAAAAAAAAATAAGTGTGGCAGAGCATAACGTTTATTGGAGCAGTTGCATAAGCTATGAGGGCCCCCTGCCCACTTGGCCTATACATTTCATTGACCCACCTGACTAATTCTTCTGGTAGTACTCTGTGTACCTAATACTTGTGCTTTCCATTGATTTGAATGGGGTTTAGACGTTCGACGAACAGTTGGTCAAACATATGCCAATTTGGCGAACTGAACTTCAAAATGTTTGCTCATCTCTGTTCAAAAATAGTTTTCTATAGTTTTTTTTTATGTCATTCTCCATGTCATGAAAGTGACTGATAAGACAAATTGTTCACTGGGTCATTACAATTACAGTGATACCACAATTTGTATAGTTGTTTTTTATGTTTTTCCGCTTTTGCACCATAAATACTATTTTATAGAAAAAAAAAGGTTTTTGCATTGCTATATTCTTAGCGCAATCGTTTTTTTTCTTGTTCTCTGTTGGAGTAGTATGGCAGTTTATTTTTAGCAGGACAAGATGATGTTTTCAGCTGTACCATTTTTTTTATATAACTTTTTGATGATGCTTTAGTCCACTTTTTTTGTCAGCCGTGTGATGAAAATACATACCGGTAGGATTTGCTATGTTTTTTTATTATTACAGTGTTCACTGAAGAGGTTCACTTGTGTGACAGTTTTATAGAGCGGGTTATTATGGACGTGACAATACCAAATATGTGTAGGGTTTTTTTGTTTGATTTTTTACACAACTATTTATTGGAATATTTTTATTTTTGCCTTTTTTTTGCTTTTTTAACATGTTTTTACATGTTTTTAACTTTTTTACTTAGTCCCTGTATGGGACAACATCTTCTGCTGCTCACTTTGCAGCTGCACTGATACGAATGATCTGATTGTCAAACAGTGCCACTGCCAGTACTCAGATGACATCATCTCTGAGGCTTGGCTCATGGGGCTGCATGTTGTAATGACAACATCAGGTTGCCATGGCAATGTTGGGTTGCCATGGCAACGATCAGGCCTGAGATGCCAGGGATATTGTGTGTATTTCCTCTCCCAGTACCTTAAGTGCTGCGATCAATACCGATCGCAAAAGTTAGGTGGTGATACAGCCAGGGTCACATGGCAATCATCCCTGGCTATTTGACACTATTCCTCCTCAGCCTCCAATCTCTCCATGCATGGGATGAAGCTGAGACGGAGCGATCGCAGGCGAATCACACCGCCTCTCTCCTGCATGCTGATGGGAGTGGTCATCACAGCATGACCTCTCTAATGAGGACTAGAAGGAGTGACACCACCCCTTAAGAGCTCCAACCTATGGTATAGGCTGCTGCAGCCTCTACCATAGCTGGATCATAATGATTCAGGCAATTTCATCGCCTGAATCATTACAATCACTGTGATTGGCTGTTCAGAATTGAACAGCCAATCACAGCAAGTGTAGTTGCGACAACGCCACCCCCCCTACAGCTTCGGTGCCCTGCTTACAGAGTAAGTGCAATTACTGGGGCTATGGTGTCGCAATTTTGCCATGACAAACTGGTACATAAAAGGTCAGTAAGTACCACCAGCCAGTATGTCAAAGGTCGTGAAGTGGTTAACAATTAGATTTTAAAGAGGACCTGTCACCCCCCTGGTGCTGTTCAATCTGAATGCAGCACTGAATACAGCATGTCTGCTGCCTTCAGGGAAGGTGTCCCCCATGTTTGTATCCCCCTGTAAGCTGTTAAAAAAACTTTAGAAAGTGTATGGATAAGGAGTCCGGAGGGACTTACTCAGTATGGAGTCATCGCTGTTTCCTGGTGTCCTCCTGCCCCCTTCCTCTCTGTGCCTCCTCCAAACCCTCTGTGCCGCCTCCTTTATGTGTCTCTCCTCCTCGCCCCTAATGCGCTTCATCGGCTTAAATGATGCAGGTGCAGAGCCAGCAATGGGCAGGAGCAGTCCCGACAGCTGAAATGCCTCCTGCCAGTGACATCAGCGTGATCCTGCCCTGCTCCAAATTATACTGCATTTATACAGGAGGGCGGGCTCCAGCGCTGATGTCTCCAGCAGGAGGTGTTTCAGCTGCCAGGACAGCTTCCGCCCATTTGCTTGCTCTGTGCCTTCGTCACTTAAGCCAATGAGGCGCATGATCGGACGAGGAGGGGAGATACATAAAGGAGGTGGCACAGAGGAGGCTGGAGGAGGCACAGAGAGGGCTGCAGGCAGGGAGGACTCAGGCAACAGCGATCACTCCATCCTGAGTAAGTCCCTCGGACTCCTTATCTATACACTTTCTAAAGTCTTTTTAACAGCTTACAGGGAGGGTGTAAAAACATTGGGGACCCCTTCCCTGAATACAGCAGACATGCTGAATCTAGTGCTGCATTCAGTTTGCACAGCACCAGGGGAGTGACAGGTTCTCTTTAAGTGCTATTAGCAAACAACTAACTCTTCCAACACTAATCTTCATAGGTAATAAATTGCTCCTGTAGTTGATAAAATAAATTTCAGGGATGTTATATAATTAAGGAGAGTCCATCTGTCACAATGCCACCACTCTTGGTGTCCGATGGATGCTGTGAATGACAGCTCTGACATCCTATGTGATCGAAAGGTTCGCTGAGCTGTCAGGATTGTGAGTGATTGCTCATTAATCCAATCTGAGGAAAAGGTATGAGTATTGTGAGTGATATTTCAACCATCCTATCAGGTTGGGTCTGTGAGATCTTTGTTTTTATCCATTACCTTTCTGATACTTTGATCTTGGACTTTGACCTGACTAAAACATTTGCCTTTTGTCTATTACAATTCCTCTTGGTACTGACCCCAAACTTCTTGACTATCCTGCCTCATGGTAAGTTAATGAGTAGTAAGTAGCATCACACCATCAAAAAGATTGCTAATTCATGTGTAGAAGTGCATGATACTGAATATTTAGGGATCAAAGAGCAGAAGTGGGACATATACAGATTAGAAAGTTACCTACTGTGTATTACAGAAATGTCTTAAAATATAGAACACCCTTTGCATAAATTTATAATTCAGTGTCAGTTGGTGTTAAACTAAAGAAAATGTACAGATATGGAAGTTAAATTTGGTTTTGGCCTGGCTGACAAAATACAATAATAGTAAAATACACTTAAAACTTTAGTTTAGGATTTAGCAAATGTTATTTAAACAGTTTGTCATTTCAGTTTAATTAACCTGTAGTTATCACATTGCAAGTAGATTACTACAGCATGAAACACCATTGAAACTTTCTATCATTCTACCATTGTAATGAAGATGTTAAGCCTTGACTGTTTATGCATTCAAATTCCACAGACTGATGAACATTACACAGTAGTTATTCACTGAAATGTTATGCTTTATGTGCTAGAAATGCTTAATATGCTTTATAATCCGACTCTTCAAGACAAATCATTGGTTGAGGTAGATATTTCTCGATCATAGTGGACTCTATATGCAGCAATTTACATAAGAAATACCAATGAGTATCAGAGACATCTTATGTGCTGCAGGTAAAACTTATTATTACATTCACTGGGGTTGAACACTCAAAATACAAGTACATGAACCACTGAAATGCAGGAAAAAGCCGTAATAAATATATTGATAGTGCTGTACTGACATAAAGGAACTTCCTGGGGATATAGCCCATCTGCACCTCTTGTTTCTCCCTGAGGCACTGGATAGTGCTAATTAAGAAAGTTACTCAAAAACTGCGAATGCACCACAGATAAACTGAGTGATTATTTTCAATCATACCCGTATTGAACCCACCCTACTTTTGTACTGAACATCCTTCATTGAGATAGTGTAGTTTATTTTTCTGGGAAATTATTAGTGGAAAAGACTATCCATTGTTGGAGTGTTTATTTTTTTCTCTTGTTGGCTGTTTTACACAAGATACCAGTTATTTAAGATACATTTATTTAAGTATTGTTCAGCTAGACATATTTATTTTTTATCACAAGAAAAGAAAAAATTTTTTTTAATTTGACATTGGTTTCATATCTGAAGTAATATGGGATTCTGTTGCATGATTGACATACACATAACCTCGGCATACCTCAGCACATTGTGTAGTGCAGGGAAGTGTATTCACAGGTAATCTTCGCTCACGTGTTAGTTTACCATAATTAGAAGGACAGGCTCACCTGGACAATTGTCCAACAAGTGAGAAGTTTAAATACAGTAAACTATCCAGTTAACGAATGAAAAGACATCAGAATTATGAGATAGGGTGGGAGATTTGTATACTTGCTGCTTATTAACCTAAGACCCTTAGAGAAAAGACATCTAACTGAAATAGAAAGTGTGGAGGCATAAAACATCAGCAAGATTTAGCCCCGTATTATAGTGTGCGGGTCTAGGAGAACCACTTGGAAGAAAAATAAAGAAATTACACAATCTTAACCGGCGTCACCTACAACTCGGAATTCTAGTCATCTCTATCCTCATGCACATCTAATACTGTTGAACAAGCCTGCACGGAACAAATGAACAGATACAAGATAAGGTAAGGGGACCGTGACCTGTGTTGAGAGATCATTGTGACTGGGATAAAGGACCCAGTAACACTAAGTTGAAACGCTCACTTGCAAGAATCTACCATTCACAGTAACTAAATCCGGCCCTAGTTCCTCTGAGTGATCAGCAAGAAGCGATTAGAACATTCGAGCGAGACCCTCTCATGGATGCTGAAGACTTATACCACCTTGCAGGATCTATGAAACTGGTACAAAAGGACCGCCGAAACATGTGACCGAAATAGCAGATGGTGGCAGAGTTGCAGAAACAGGTGTTGCAGCTCACCCTGGACCAACAGGCGGACAGGCAAGCGAGACAACAACCCAGCCGGCCGATGGGAAGATGCTGGACATGCGGTGATCCCCGCCATAGAGCGAACCGTTGCCCCCAAAACGTTAAAGTTCATCCACGGGCCGATATACCGGAACCAGCAAGTCATGCCCCACAACAGCGGCCACCTTTAAACTAGACGCCCCTGCCAAAGAGGCTCACTCGGCAGGGGAGGCCAAGGAGAGGAGTGTAGGAAAACAGAGCCAGCCACGGAACAAACTTGCATCAAATAGCCCTACCCTGGAAGTATTATTGGAAGGGACCGCTGTGCAAGGATTAATGGATACTGGGTCTCAGGTAAACCACCATCTCCGAGCAGTTTTACGAAGAGTATCTGAAGCCGCGGGTTGCCTGTGACCCTGATACTACTATCAAGATCAAAGCAGCCAATAATCTACCCATTCCGGTGACGGGAGTTGCCTGGATGAACACCGAAGTGTGTGGGCAAGATCTCGGGAAGAGAGGGATAATTGTGGTCAGGGAAGGCTGTGGATCAGAAACGCCCATGATTATTGGGATGAACATCTTGAAAGACCTGAATCTGGTGTTGCTTACCAAGAGGGGGCCCAAGTACTGCAAGAAGTGACCACACATACGGCCACCCGCCGAGCCTTCCAACAAGTGGTCCGGACCTGCAATCTCCAGCGAATGACCGAAGACCAACTGCCGCTGGGCCCCGATCACCGTACCCCGCCATACTAGATAACTTTACCTGCTGAGAAGGAGACCGTTATCTCGCTACCCCTTAGCACCACAAGACAGCTCGAAGGCGTGGAGGTGCTGATTGAGCCGCGCACCCCGAAGGAAGGGAAGCTGAACCCCCTAGTTGCTCGAACGCTAGCTGTTGTGAGAAAGGGGAGGATTCCTGTCAGGCTGGGTAACACGGCTAACGTGAGCGTTGACCTAGAGGCTGGGACACAACTCGCCCAAGTTTACGCCCTAACCGAAGAGGTGAACCCTATGAACCCCCTCCAGTTTGCACCGTCCACAGAGGAGATTGGACAGTGACGGTCTCTGCCATGGCCGCTGTCGCGGATGACATCAACGCGGGGCGAGAACTACGAGAAAAGTGCCAGTTGGACATATCCCAATACTCCAACAAAGAAGTGTCCCAGGTGGAAGAGTTACTTCAAGAGCACCAGGCGTCCTTTGCCCGGCATGACACCGACTTTGGATGCACCCCCAGTATCAAGCACGAAATCCCCACAGGTGATACCGCTCCTATCCGTGAAAGGTACCCCAAATACCTCCCCAACAATACCAAGAAGTGAAAAAATCTCCTGAATTCCATGTTACACGCTGGAGTGGTACGAGAAAGCCAGAGCCCCTGGGCTGCACCAGTGGTGATAGTCAAGAAGAAAGACGGGTCCCTGAGGTTCTGCGTGGACTACCGCCATTTGAATGCTTGCACCATCCGGGACTCATACCCTTTACCAAGGATCGAAGAATCCCTGACAGCCCTGAAGAAAGCTAAATATTTTTCGTCATTGGACCTGGCCAGCGGCTATTGCAGGTACCTATGCACGAGAAAGATAGAGAAAAGACTGCTTTCATCCTACCCATGGGCCTGTACGAGTTCGACCGGATGCCCTTTGGCCTGAACAACGCGCCGGGGACCTTCCAGCGACTGATGGAGCGCTGCCTGGGGGACTTCAACTTCGACTTCACCCTCATTTACCTGGACGACATCGTAGTCTATTCGGCCACATTTGAAGAACACCTGCAACAGCTGGGCCGTGTGTTTCGTAGGTTGAGAGAACATGGCCTGAAGTTGAAACCCAGCAAGTGCCGTCTTCTGCAGCTCGAGATCAATTACCTGGGTCACCGGATCTCGGCCGAAGGTGTACAGCCGTCTTCGGAGAAAATAGCCGCCGTGCGGGACTGGCCACAGCCTACGAACGTCAGAGAGGTCCGGGCCTTCCTGGGTTGGCCGGTTACTACCGCCGGTTCGTGAGAAACTTCGCCCGGCTTGCTGCACCCTTGCACGAATTGCTTCGAGGGACCACCAACGGCCCCAGAGGACGACCCATCAGCTGGGGACCCAGCCAGGAAGAATCCTTCCAAGCCCTAAAGGGTGCCTTGACTTCACCCCCCGTCCTGGCATATGCAGACTACAATCTCCCTTTCCAACTACATACCGATGCCAGCCTACAAGGTCTAGGGGCAGTACTTTCACAAGTACAAGAAGGCAAGGAACGTGTCATAGCCTATGCCAGTCGATCCCTACACGAGGGCGAGAAGAACCCCACCAATTATAGCTCGTTCCGGCTGGAGCTGTTGGCCCTAACGTGGGCTATGGCGGAGAAATTTGCAGGATACCTCACAGGGGCGGAAGTACTGGTCCTGACCGATAACAACCCGTTGGCCCACTTACAAAATGCGAAGCTCGGAGTCATGGAACAGCGTTGGATGGCTCGACTCTCGAAGTTCAACTACAAGATCAAATACAGGGCTGGGGCTGAGAATCAAAATGCGGACAGCCTGTCTAGAGTGTCATACCCCTTACTTACCAGAGACCGGGATGAAGAACTAGAAGGAGACGAGACGCCCGACTTTGCAAGGCTTGCCCAACAGATGATGGATTACTGCCAGTTCGTTGTGGGCGAAGTTGGAACTCCAGTGGGGGTTACACTGTGTCCCCAAGAGTTGTGCAGGCTCCAGGACCAGAACCCTGAATGGGCTCTACTCAAACAATGGGTGAAGCAAAGGCAGAAGCCCCCCCCTGACACGCGGGCACGACTGTCTACCGGGACCTTGACCTTGCTCAGCCAGTGGGATCAGCTAATTCTGAGAGAAGAGGTACTATATCGGAAGGTTCTCCTGTCCCACATGTTGGAGGAATGTACACAAGTCGTGGTGCCTGCCCAATTGGCTCGTAAGATGGTGGACGAAGCACACAAAAGGAACGGTCACTTTGGAATAGACAAGACCTTTCGGTGGATTCAACAGTCCATCTACTGTCCAGGGCTCCGCAAGCTGGTCGAAGACGTCTGCAGAACCTGTCGCACCTGTGAACTGCACAAGTCCACCGAACAGCGTGCACCTGTCCAGACGATTAAAACCTCCAGGCCTCTTGAGCTGTTGATGGTGGACTATCTGCTGATCGGGACGGCGAGCAGTGGCTATCAATACTGCCTAGTCATGGTGGACCACTTCACAAAATTCGCCGTCGTTGTTGCTACCAAGGACCAGACGGCCGAGTCGCTGCACAGGCCATCTGTCGACAGTTCATCCACGTCTATGGTGTCCGGAGAGGTTACACTCCGACCAGGGGGCTTGTTTCGAAGGCAGAGTCATCGAGGAGCTGCATCGGATGTATGGGATCCAGAAGTCGAGGACCACTCCTTACCATCCACAAGGGAACGGTGCATGTGAACGCTTTAACCGGACCCTACTTCAGCTGATCCGCACCTTGGCCGAAGATAAGAAAGATCGATGGCCCCAATTCCTTCCAGATCTAGTATGGGCCTACAACAACCAGGTCCACTCCGTGACTGGCTACACCCCTCACACTCTTCTCTTTGGCCGCCCCGAAAAGGGGTCCATGACCTGAACCTATTCCGCCCAGAAGAAGATGTCTGCCATAACTACCCCTCCTGGCTAAATGCTCACCGCCAGAAGATGGAGACTGTACACCGGCTGGTGAGTCAACAAATCCGGGGCCAGATACATGCTGACCCACTCCCCGTGCAAGAGAAACCCTTAAAGTTGGGACAGCTAGTCTTGCTCCGTATTAAGAAGCCTCAAGGGAAACTTCGAGCCAAGTGGGAGACTGAAGTCTACCGGGTAATCGAACGCCCTTACCCCAATGGACATGTATACTGAGTGCGGGGTGAAGACAGCCACAGCACCCGCACTGTGCACCGAAATATGTTGCGCCCCTGCCGCTCCCGGCCTGACTCCCCTCCCACAGTAACCGGAGGGGTGACGCTGCTGACATGACTGACGTCACGGACATTTCTCAACATAGAGATCACGTCGACTCTGAGACCGGTGACCCACCTACACAGACCAGTCCCTCTCCCGGAGTACTGACTGGAGTGGGGCGTAAAGACAGTGACGAGGAGGGAACAACCGACCCTTGCGACGCACTGACCGCACCACTGCTGGATCCCGCCCGGACGGTTCTACAGGGACCAGTATGTATGGCCCACTTCTCAACCGACCCCTGTGACAACTACAGTCATCACTGCCTTGGAGCCGGCGGTTGTTGACAGGGACTGCCAACCTTTAAGTGGGGGGGTATGTAATGAAGTGGGTAGCCCTGACTGTATTATTATTCAAATGGACACTGCAGTGAACATTACACAGTCTGATCCCCTCCCCCAACAGCCTTGTGCTGAGGAAGAAAAAGGGCGGGAGATGATGATTAGAGATCCAGAGCTCTGTCAGGACAGACTGTGTGGTGTCTCCCGACATAGGGCTCTTTTGCAGCCGGATTCTTGGGAAGAAATACCCCGTGAGGATCGCTGTTGCAACCCCCGGTCTGCAGGACCTTGTCTTACCGAGGGTCCCACTCAAATTCAGGACATTGCCTCCGGAATTCAGGACATTGCCACTGGATTACATGTGCAGGGGCTGTGACTGACATAAGGGAGACTTCTGTGCTGCTGTGGGCTCCCTTCTGCTCCTCTGTGTGCCCTGAGACTGGGAGAGACTAACAAAGAAAGATTCCATTACCTGCGGAAGGAGACCACAGAAGAAGACTGAGGAGTTTCCCCCTTCAGCGCTGCACCGGGACCCGTCATCGTGAGACCCCAGGCCTGCTACGTGGGAGCGACACCTTCTTCTGTGATAGACTGGTACGTGATTTTAGGGAAAGTTAGGGAAAGATATCTCCATTGTTGTGTTTTTTTTCTTTGCTTGCTGCGTACCCGGAAGAAGTGAAGATCCAGAGACTCTAATATATACATGTGTGCAGCTAGATCAGTTGACTGTGTTATAGACATGTTTTACAGTAAAGAAATGTTACTACCGGTTAAATCTGAGTATGGGATTCTGTTGAGAAAGATCATACACACACACCCGCGGCCTTACCACCGGTCGCTACACTACCATTGGCTATATTACAAGAAGATTGCTTTTAATGTTTCCTTTTGCTTTTTTTCTTTTTTATGCATTCACCTAATTCCACAAAGACTGATGAATTCTTACTATCAGTAGTTATTTACTTTGAAATTGTTAACATGCTTTATGTTGCTCTGAATTTTATGCTTACTCATATGCTTTATAATACCCACTCTTCAAATTATCCCCCAAATCCCCAAAAATATGGCAAAAGTTTGAGAGTAAAGAATATTTTCGATTATATGCTGGACTCTATATCAAATACATGTTTACATAATGACAAATTACCAATGAAAGATATCAAGAGACATCCTTATGTGCAGCAGGTAAAGTCTTATTATTACTATTTCACTGGGCTGTTGAACATCGAGGAAAATAAAAAGTAATGAAACCAACTGAACAGCAGGAAAAAGCCGTAATAAATATATTGATAGTGCTGCATATCTTGAATCATGCAACTAAGAAGAACATTGCCTGGAGGAATAATAGCCATCCGTCACACAATCTTGACTTATCTACAGAGGCTTACTGGATAAGTGCTGGATTTTAGATTGCTACTATGATAATGCCAAATGTCACTTTCACTGATTAAAATAGTCAGTGATTATTTTTAATTACTTATTAACTCCACATACTTTATGTACATGAACATCCATTATTGAGAAGTGTTAGTTTATTTCTTCTTCTGGCTTTAAATATTCATTAGTGTGCTCAACAAAGACTTTACAATATGTCTGGAGAAGTAGTTTACTTTTCTTTCTCTTTTGGTCTATAGTTTCTTTTATAAAAGATACCCAGTTATTTAAGAATAACATTATGTTAAGTATTGTTAAAGCTTGTGACACAATATTTAAGTTTTTTTCCACAAATAAAGACAAAATCTATTTTTTTTTTTTCATTTTGACATATAGAGTTTCTATTTTGGCAATGAAGTAAAATATGTGTCAATTTCAATGTTGCATGTATGTGACATACATATAACCTGAGGCATACGCTCAAGCAATGTGTGTGCAAGGGAGAAGGTATTCACCCATGTGGTAGAAGTCATTCGCTCATGTATAGTTAGTTTTTACATAATTAGGAAGAATAGGGACAGGCTCACCTATGTGAAATGGGTGCTCCAGAAAAAGAAAGATATATATAATACAGTAAAGTATCCAGTATAAAGGCGAATGAAAAGACTATTTCAGAATTGGAGGTGGAGATTGAGGGCGTTCAGGCGAGACTTTCTGAACTACTTTCCGCTGCTGTATTAACTAAGATCCACATTCAGATTGAAAAAGACATCCAATAATGGGAAAAAGAAATTGTGTCGGTCAAGGCAAAAAAACATCAGCAAGATTTAGCAGATTATAGTAAGAGAACAGGTCTATAAGTGGAGAACCGACTTTGGTAAGAAAAATAAAGAAAATACACAATCTGAACCGGCTCCAACACCTACACTGGCAACTTCTATGTCATCTCTATCCTCTTTTGAGGATACTGGAGGATCAGCTGTAATTAACAAACCTGTCACGAGAGCTGGAGCTGCTAAGACAGGACAAAAGAATAAGGTAAGGGGACCTGAGTCATCTGTGAATACAAACTTGAGTAGTGAGCTGACGGTAGTAAATTTATCTGACCTTCAGTTAACTGAAGCTCAGTGGGAAGTGTTACAGAAAGGGCTCACGTTTGTCCTTAATAATTCTTTTGATCCATTCACAGTAACTAAGCATCTCCACCTGTTCCTCAGAAAGCTGATCCTTAAGAAGTTGTATTCTAGAAAACATTTGGCCGACGCCGCTCCTCCACTCACGGATGCTGAAAGGAATGCCCTATCCACCCTTGAGGATCTAGGTGAGGAGTCATCTGCGATACATAATCAAAAGGAGGAAAAATGTGGAGCCATAATTGCTTCAAAAATTTGCAGTAAAAATAAATCTTTATTTAGAGACAGTTTTTTAAACACCAAGGTGCAGAAATAATGGTGCAATTATTACAAATAAATAGCACTTAATCCATTTACGATAAATGGATGCACATATCCAGTTTCATCATATTGCACAGACATAGGATATAATACAGAGGCTACTTCATTAGACTAGTGTAGTCAAAATGAAACATAATGAGACAGCCATAGTAATCAAGGTAAAGACTGGCAGCTCATATGTAAAATATTGCAATACCCCATAAAGTGCAAAGAAGTACATACAGTCAAGGTGCAATCACATATAAAGCATAAGGTGCTAGTGCAGGATGAAGAGATTCAATCCCTCCATATCAGACTCCATACGTACGTTTCGCTTGCTTTGATTACGCATATGCTTTATCTAGAGGAGTAGTGATACAAGGCAATGGCGAATTTTATATCCATATACACATGCGGTCACATGTTTTACCCGACCAATCAGAGCGTTGGAATCAGCGCATGCACCGTCGGCGTCCGACGCCAGTGATGTCATTTCCGGCGCGATGCTAAGCCCATCACAATGCGCCCGGCTGTTGCCATGGGAGCATGTAAACAGGCCCAGCGCTGCCCGCGCCATCATGACAGACCAGCAGGGGGAGCAGACCGCACATGCGCGCACGCTATGATGGTACTTACATTAATTGAGCCTGATGCAGAAAACCACACATTATAGTATAATACAATGACAATCTTAAGTAAGGTTTCTTTTTCCCTTCTTCCAAAGATGGTGGTTATTACTTCTCTGAGATACTAGAGGTGCTCCTGTCTTACAATAATATGTCTGAGATATCTCTGACGGCCGTTGTGATCTTATGCCCAATCTGATAAGGATGTTCTCTTTTTTTTTAAAAAAAAAGCCTCTTCATTTCTTTTTTCTTTTCTCTTTTTGTCTTTTATTCATCCTCTCACTATCAATGCATTGTGAGATGTTTTATCTGTGGGGTCTGGTTTTTAAATGGTGTTTTATCTGAATTACAGCGGATATATTTCATGATGCACTATACATGCTGAGCGGTTACCTAACCTGAAATGTCTACCATCTATCATTAAGCCTGAATAACCACCATTTTGGAAGAAGGGATTTTCTGCATCAGGCTCAATTAATGTCGGCGCATTGTGATGGGCTTAGGGTCGCGCTGGAAATGACATCACTGGCGTCGGACGCCGATGGCGCATGCACTGATTCCAAAGCTCTGATTGGTCGGGTAAAACATGTGACCGCATGTGTATATGGATATAAAATTCGCCATTGCCTTGTATCACTACTCCTCTAGATGAAGCATATGCGTAATCAAAGCAAGCGAAACGTACGTAAGAAGTCTGATATGGAGGGATTGCATCTCTTCATCCTGCACTAGCACCTTATGCTTTATATGTGATTGCACCTTGACTGTATGTACTTCTTTGCACTTCATGGGGTATTGCAATATTTTACATATGAGCTGCCAGTCTTTACCTTGATTACTATGGCTGTCTCATTATGTTTCATTTTGACTACACTAGTCTAATGAAGTTGCCTCTGTATTATATCCTATGTCTGTGCAATAAGATGAAACTTGATATGTGCATCCATTTATCGTATATGGATTAAGTGCTATGTATTTGTAATAATTGCACCATTATTTCTGCACCTTGGTGTTTAAAAAACTGTCTCTAAATAAAGATTTATTTTTACTGCAAATTTTTAAAGCAATTATGGCTCCACATTTTTCCTCCTTTTGATTATTTGTTATACGTGTTGAGCTGCACAGCTAAAACAAGGTATATTTTCTGGGAGCTGGTTAGATGGTAACCATATGGAATATTTATGTATAATCTGTTTTTCTGTGTTGTTCACAGTTTATCCATTGGTCATTATGGACTATAGGACCGTGATCGCACTGGCTCCTTGAACTAGACGAGACCTTAAAGGAACATGGTGACAATTTGGGCAAGGATCTCAGCGGAGGTCTGCATGACAAGATTGTGAGATACAAGGATCTCATGAGAAAACGAACACGGCTATGGTGGAACCATGCTTTTCTTGAAAAATATCTGCTAAAGGGCCTAATACCCAGAGGGCTTAGAGTCCAAGTATTTCCGGCCCACCCTATACAGGATGAGGCCTTTAAGTCTCAGTGGGAGACCATTGCAGACACTTGTTCCAGTGGTTTCATAGCTTGCTGTCAAATGACAACAAGTCTAACATAGCCCTATTGGAAAATGAAATAGATGAGTTACAGACTTTGATTAAGGAGGGCCTCTCCAAAGAAGCGTTGGCCAAATTTGAGAAAGAAATTGAGGGCGATATCACAAAATGGGAAAAAGAGATCAAGGAAGGCAAGTTGAAAGAATTCCACCGAGACCAAAGTGATTATTCTAATCACAGAGTGTATAAGTGGAAAAATAAGTGTGGAAAATCTAAAAAACCACCCCAAGGACCTAAACCTGGCTTACCTAAACCTGGTGTGCCAGATTTACCTAGGACCCGGTCCCTGGTTTCTTTAACATCTGGAGATGAAACTCAGCGTGAATCAGAGGACGAAATACCAGGATCATCGGGTCGGTTGAATGATGAAACACGCCAAATAGTGACTCGCCTTCAATCTCTGATCCTTCCAAAGCCAAAGGGAAAGGTAATTTGTGATAACAGTCTCCAAGTCGTTAATCTCTCAGAGCATGTTTTAACTCCTATGCAGATAGATGTGCTTTCTAAAGGCCTTACTTTTGTACCAGCTAACTCATTCAATTTTTTTGTAGCCATGAAGGACGTGCATTTATTTGCACGCAAAGTACTGTTGAAGAAACTGCATATGAAGGGTGCTCTAGGGACGAGAGATGTTTTAGAACAAGAAACCCTTGGTGCCTTGGAGGATTTAGAGAATGAATTACCATCTAACGAACCAGGTAGGTTCCCCCAAAATCTAATGCCCAAGTCAACTAGGTTCCCCTTTGTCTGCCTGCCCGGCCATTGATATATTCACCACATTGGTGGTGGAAGATTTTAGAAAAATAAGTACTAGGAGGTCGTTTGATAACCTCACCAACCAACAGAGGAAGGCCATTGCCGAGCTAAAATCTCTCGACAATGTGGTCATTAAGGCGGCCGACAAAGGGGGTAACATTGTTATTTGGCCATGCCAACTATATGAAAAGGAGGCCTTCAGGCAACTGAGAGACAAAAATGTCTATCAGAAGCTAGATCAGAATCCTGTTAGCTCTTTTTCTTATGATTTGGAAAGGATTCTAGTAAGTGCAATGGAGGAGGGGATCATCACTAAAAAAGTCCTTGATGGACAGCTGGTCAGGGCCCCTAAAGTGCCCACCTTCTACTTGCTTCCCAAAATCCACAAGGATTCCGTCAATCCGCTGGGGCATCCGATAGTTTCAGGCATGGAGGGTCTTTGTGATCCAGTATGTCGATTTATTGACTTTTATTTAAAACCCCTTGTTGAAACATTGCCATCGTATTTACGGGATACTACGGACGCCCTCACCAGGATTGATGAGATCTTTGTGGAGAAGGATATGTTCTTAGTCACTGCCGACGTGGAGTCCCTCTACACCTGCATCGATCATGATGCAGGTGTGGAGGTGGTCCGCTTCTTCCTTGAGGAGTCCAACTGGGATGCGCATTTATATAAGCTGATTATTGAGCTGCTCTGCTTTGTCCTGTCCCACAACTTTTTTACTTTCAAAGATCGATTCTATCTTCAGAGGCGCGGCACTGCCATGGGCGCAGCCTGTGCACCTTCGTATGCAAACCTGTTCATAGGACACTGGGAGCGGGGTATTTTTGCGTGCGGGGGTGTGCGGGCCGTTGCCCATGTGCAGTGCTGGATGAGCTATATTGGTGATGTTCTCTTTGTGTGGCAGGGCACTGCAGAGCAGCTCAGATCATTTATGGACGAATTAAGTAAAAATAATCTGAACATCAGACTCACTTATAAATTTAGTAATTCATCAATTGACTTTTTGGACGTGAAAATTATGATTGATGGTTGTGGACTGTTACAAACTGACGTATACCGAAAAGAGACGTCTGTGAACGCGTTGTTACATGCGTCATCAGCCCATACTCCGTCAACCATAAAAGCCATCCCGGTTGGACAATTCTTGAGGATGAGGCGGATTTTCTCCACGGAGGCTGACTTTCAGAAACAGGCTAGGGATTTGAGTGGCAGGTTCAGGCAGAGAGGGTATAGTCGTAGGACCATCAAAAGGGGCTATGATAGAGCAAGGCTGACCAAACGTGATGATCTCCTCCTTCCTCCCAAAAAGAAAACAGACGAGACTTATAGTCAAATAGGATTTATCTCTACGCATAATCAGCAGTGGGAAAGGATGAGACAAATTCTTGCGAGACATTGGCCTGTGTTATTGTCCGAACCATCCTTGAGGGGGGTCCTCTCTGAGAACCCTCTTATGACATCTAGACGGTCTCAGAATTTAAAAGATATATTGGTGCATAGTCACTATGCACCAAAAACATCAAGGATTTTCGGGATGGGCCCTCCATGGAAAGGATTTTACCCATGTGGGGATTGCAGAGCGTGTCCCAACATGGTCAGGGGTTCTGATTTTGTCTCAAGTGATCGCTCCAGGACTTACAAAATAAATCAATACATCTCGTGTAGCAGTACACATGTTGTGTATTTTGCTACATGTGGATGCAATAAAATCTATATTGGGTTAACCACGAGAGAATTGAGGCTCAGGATTAGTGAACATGTGAGGGACATTCTGGCTGCCAAAAAAGCTAAAGAGGAAGAGGTCAAGGCCCTAAAACCTCTACCCCGTTACTTTTATCACCATCATGGGTGTAATGTAAAAACTTTAAAGGTGAAGGGGATTGATCAGATACATGGAGGAATTAGGGGAGGGGACCTTCAAAAAATGCTGTCCCAACGGGAATTAAAATGAATAATTACACTTGATACCGTGTCTCCTAGAGGTCTAAATGAAGCCATTAGCTTTGTTCCATTTCTCTGAGCTACTAGAGGTGCTTCTGTCTTACAATAATATGTCTGAGATATCTCTGACGGCCGTTGTGATCTTATGCCCAATCTGATAAGGATGTTCTCTTTTTTTTAAAAAAAAAAGCCTCTTTATTTCTTTTTTCGTTTCTCTTTTTTGTCTTTTATTCATCCTCTCACTATCAATGCATTGTGAGATGTTTTATCTGTGGGGTCTGGTTTTTAAATTGTGTTTTATCTGTATTACAGCGGATACATTCCATGATGCACTATACATGCTGAGCGGTTACCTAACCTGAAATGTCTACCATCTATCATTAAGCCTGAATAACGACCATCTTTGGAAGAAGGGAAAAAGAAACCTTACCTAAGATTGTCATTGTATTATACTATAACTAGCTGTGAGCCCGATGCAAATGCATCGGGATTCTAGAACGTGGCAATATTATTTGCATTAATAGCATTATTATTACGATTAATAGCATAATTATTAGCATTAATAGCATAATTATTAACATTAATAGCATAATTATTAGCATTAATAGCATTAATAGCAATATTATTTGCATTAATACCATTATGATTACCATTAATAGCATAATTATTAGCATTAATAGCATAAATATTAGCATTAATAGCATAATTATTAGCATTAATAGCATAAATATTAGCATTAATAGCATAATTATTAGCATTAATAGCATAAATATTAGCATTAATAGCAATATTATTTGCATTAATAGCATTATTATTACCATTAATAGCATAATTATTAGCATGAATAGCATAATTATTAACATTAATAGCATAATTATTAGCATTAATAGCATTAATAGCAATATTATTTGCATTAATACCATTATGATTACCATTAATAGCATAATTATTAGCATTAATAGCATAAATATTAGCATTAATAGCATAATTATTAGCATTAATAGTATTAATATTAGCATTAATAGCATAATTATTAGCATTAATAGCATAAATATTAGCATTAATAGCATAATTATTAACATTAATAGCATAAATATTAGCATTGATAGCAATATTATTTGCATTAATAGCCTTATTATTACCATTAATAGCATAATTATTAGCATGAATAGCATAATTATTAACATTAATAGCATAATTATTAGCATTAATAGCATTAATAGCAATATTATTTGCATTAATACCATTATGATTACCATTAATAGCATAATTATTAGCATTAATAGCATAAATATTAGCATTAATAGCATAATTATTAGCATTAATAGTATTAATATTAGCATTAATAGCATAATTATTAGCATTAATAGCATAAATATTTGCATTAGTAGCATAATTATTAACATTAATAGCATTAATATTAGCATTAATAGCAATATTATTTGCATTAATAGCATTATTATTGCCATTAATAGCATAATTATTAGCATTAATAGCATAATTATTAACATTAATAGCATAATTATTAGCATTAATAGCATTAATAGCAATATTATTTGCATTAATACCATTATGATTACCATTAATAGCATAATTATTAGCATTAATAGCATAAATATTAGCATTAATAGCATAATTATTAGCATTAATAGTATAAATATTAGCATTAATAGCATAATTATTAGCATTAATAGCATAAATATTAGCATTAATAGCAATATTATTTGCATTAATAGCATTATTATTACCATTAATAGCATAATTATTAGCATGAATAGCATAATTATTAATATTAATAGCATTAATAATAGCATTAATAGCAATATTATTTGCATTAATAGCATTCTTATTACCATTAATAGCCTAATTATTAGCATTAATAGCGTTAGTCCTCCCCTGGCGTCGATTCCAGCTCCCATACATCGGGAAGATCAACAGTAGAGGGGCCTCAAGTAATTCTAATCGCCACAGACAGGCCACGATGGACACGGTACACAGCGTTCGTACGGCTCCCCGCCGACACGCCCTGCCCATTCCCAAACTGCGGAACCCCCCTATCCCTGGGCCCCCCCACTTTTACCACATAGCTCAGAAGCCCTGTATCTAACCACGTGGCAACGGAACCCTGGATCTAGATCTTCACAACAAAACCCATAAAAGGCAAAATCTAAACCCTAAGTGTCCTTCTCCAAAAAGGATCATCCCCAAACCACGGGTGATGACCTTCACCCAAGGACATTCTCGCACACGGCTTTTGACAGGACAACCGTGGCTGTCTAGGACCTAAACCTAGTTCTAGGTGCTCTTCAGGAGCCTCCAGCTGAACCTCAGAAGGAGGTACCTGTATCCCATCTCTCGTCTACAATCGCCTTCTTAAATGCAATTCTTGGCCTCTCGCAACTCTCAACCTCTCGCAACTCTCAACCTCTGAGACACATAAGGATGGTAACACCCTTGACCTGGTCTTTACCCGACTCTGCTCTTCCTCCTCCTTAGACAACTCATCTCTTTCTCTCTCTGATCACAACATTCTCACCTTCACACTCTCAAACCCTCGCCCATCACAGCATAGTCCGACCTATCACACATTCAGAAATCTACAGGCCATCAACCCTCACACATTCACAGACTCTCTTCTCTCATCACTGTCCCCAATCTCCTCCTTCTCCTGCCCCAATCTGGCTGTGAATTACTACAATGACACTCTCAAAAGTATCCTGGACCAAGTAGCACCCCTCACCCTTAGAACCTCCAAACACAGAGTAAAACAGCCCTGGCTCACATCACAAACTCGATTCCTCCAGCGATGCTCGAGGAGTGCCGAACGCCTATGGAGGAAAAGTCGCTCACCAGGAGACTTCATCCATTATAAATTCATGCTAAAAACCTACAACTCTGCCCTTCACCTCGCCAAACAGACCTACTTCACCACCCTGATCTCCTCACTAGCCAACAACTCAAAGAAACTTTTTGACACCTTTCACTCTCTCCTCAGTCCGAAAGTGCAGGCTCCTATCACTGACCTCTGTGCTGACGATCTGGCCTCTTACTTCACAGAGAAAATAGAAAACATCCGTCAGGAAATCAGCTCCCAACCTTCAAGTGTTTCTACTCCCATCTCTCCCCACATCCCCTCTGGCTCACTCTCCATTTTTGACCCAGCCACAGAAGAAGAAGTCTCCAGGCTCCTCTCGTCCTCACGTCCCACTACATGCACCTCTGACCCCATTCCCTCACACTTACTACAGACCCTCTCTCCAGTGGTCACCAGTCACTTAACCACAATCTTCAATCTCTCCCTCTCTACTGGCATCTTCCCCTCCTCCTTCAAACACTCTATTATCACTCCACTACTAAAGAAAACGTCCCTCGACCCATCCTGCACAAATAACTACAGACCAGTCTCCAATCTCCCCTTCATCTCTAAACTCCTGGAGCGCCTGGTCTACACCCGCCTCACTCATTACCTCGCCACTCACTCTCTTTTAGATCCATTGCAGTCTGGCTTCCGCCCCTTACATTCTACAGAAACTGCCCTCATCAAAGTGACCAATGACCTTCTGACAGCAAAACGTAATGGTGACCACTCTCTGCTTATCCTTCTTGACCTCTCTGCGGCTTTTGACACTGTCGACCATCAGCTCCTACTCTCTATGCTGCACTCCATTGGCATCAAGGACACTGCTCTCTCCTGGTTCTCTTCCTATCTTTCTGACCGCTCTTTCAGTGTATCTTTTGCTGGCTCCACTTCTTCCCCTCTTCCCCTCACTATTGGGGTCCCTCAGGGTTCAGTCCTTGGCCCTCTCCTCTTCTCTCTCTACACAGCCCCGATCGGACAAACAATCAGCAGATTTGGCTTTCAGTACCATCTTTATGCTGATGACACACAACTATACACTTCAGCCCCTGACCTTACCCCTGCGGTATTAAAGAACACCAATGACTGTCTAACCGCAGTCTCCAATATCATGTCCACTCTCTATCTGAAACTCAACCTTTCCAAAACTGAACTTCTTCTGCTCCCACCCTCTGCCAACCTCCCTAAATCTGACATCTCTCTCTCGGTGTGCGGCACCACGATAACACCCAGTCAGCAGGCTCGCTGTCTCGGTGTTTTGATGGACACTGATCTCTCCTTCACCCCATACATACAATCTCTCACCCGCTCCTGTCGCTTGCACGTGAAAAATATCTCCAGAATTCGCCCTTTCCTCACCACGGGAACAACTAAAACCCTCACCGTGGCCCTGATTCATTCCCGCCTTGACTACTGTAATTCTTTATTAGCTGGCCTCCCCCACAGTAAGCTTTCCCCTCTCCAGTCTATCCTCAATGCAGCAGCCAGGATCACCTATCTAGCAAACCGTTACTCAGATGTTTCTGCTCTGTGCCAGTCACTACATTGGCTGCCCGTACACTATAAAATCCAATTCAAATTGCTCGTTGTCACCCACAAAGCTATTCATGGTGCGACACCTCCTTACCTCTCCACCCTCATCTCTGTCTACCACCCCACCCGTCCCCTTCGCTCTGAACATGACCTCAGACTAACATCGGCATTAATCCGAACCTCCCATTCCCGACTTCAAGACTTCTCTCGAGCTGCACCAAAACTCTGGAATGCTCTACCCCAAGAAATTAGGACCATCCACAACTTGCATAGCTTCAGACGCTCCCTAAAAACACACCTCTTCAGGGCGGCCTATCCTTCTCCCTAACAGTAGTCACTTAGACGTAAGATATTCATTGTTATAAACCCCTGTACTTTGTGTTCCCATCCCGTCTTAGATTGTAAGCTCCTTCGAGCAGGGTCACCTTCATTTTCTGCCTTTCTTATTGTATTTCCTAAGTTGATTCTATGTTTTTGGTATGTAACTACTGTTCTGCATTACGTTTCTGTACCGTATATTTTTCTTATATGTACCGTTGTACTGTAAAGCGCTGCGGAATATGTTGGCGCTATACAAATAAAGTTTTATTATTATTATTATAATAATTAGCATTAATAGCATTAATAATAGAATTAATAGCAATATTATTTGCATTAATAGCATTATTATTACCATTAATACCATAATTATTAGCATTAATAGCATAATTATTAGCATTAATAACATAAATATTAGCATTAATAGCATAATTATTAGCATTAATAGCATTATTATTAGCAGTAATAGCATTATTAATAGCATTAATAAAATTAATAATACAATTAATAGCATTTATTTATTTTTTTATTATTATTTTCTATGTAATTATTTATTATTTTTTATTTATTTTTGAATTATTTTTGAATTATTTTTTAATTTTTTTTTTATTATTAAATTTATTATTTATTTAAAGTGAGCCTGAGGCTGAGACCCAGTTCTCTTTCAGGTCCGCTGAAAGGGCTGATATAATTAGCATATATTTAATTTTTTTATTATTATTTTATTGAATTATTTATTATTTTTAATTTATTTTTTTATTATTTTTTAATTATTTTTTAATTATTTTTTTTATTATTAAATTTATTATTTAGGCTGAGACCCAGTTCTCTTTTAGGTCCGCTGAAAGGGCTGATATAATTAGCATATAATTTAATTTTTATTATTATTATTTTTATTGAATTATTTATTATTTTTAATTTATTTTTTTTATTATTTTTTAATTATTTTTTATATTATTTTTTTTATTATTAAATTTATTATTTAGGCTGGGACCCAGTTCTCTTTCAGGTCCGCTGAAAGGGCTGATATAATTAGCATATATTAAATTTTTTTATTATTATTTTTATTGAATTATTTATTATTTTTAATTTATTTTTTAATTATTTTTTAATTATTTTTTAATATTTTTTTTTATTATTAAATTTATTATTTAGGCTGAGACCCAGTTCTCTTTCAGGTCCGCTGAAAGGGCTGATATAATTAGCATATATTTAATTTTTTTATTATTATTTTTATTGAATTATTTATTATTTTTAATTTATTTTTTATTATTTTTTAATTATTTTTTAATTATTTTTTTTTATTATTAAATTTATTATTTAGGCTGGGACCCAGTTCTCTTTCAGGTCCGCTGAAAGGGCTGATATAATTAGCATATATTTAATTTTTATTATTATTTTTTATTGAATTATTTATTATTTTTAATTTATTTTTTAATTATTTTTAAATTTTTTTTTAATATTTTTTTTTATTATTAAATTTATTATTTAGGCTGAGACCCAGTTCTCTTTCAGGTCCGCTGAAAGGGCTGATATAATTAGCATATATTTAATTTTTTTATTATTATTTTTATTGAATTATTTATTATTTTTAATTTTTTATTTTTAATTATTTTTTAATTATTTTTTTTATTATTAAATTTATTATTTAGGCTGAGACCCAGTTCTCTTTCAGGTCCGCTGAAAGGGCTGATATAATTAGAATATATTAAAATTTTTTATTATTATTTTTATTGAATTATTTATTATTTTTAATTTATTTTTTTATTATTTTTTAATTATTTTGTAATTATTTTTTTATTATTAAATTTATTATTTAGGCTGAGACCCAGTTCTCTTTCAGGTCCGCTGAAAGGGCTGATATAATTAGCATATATTTAATTGTTTTTTTATTATTTTTATTGAATTATTTATTATTTTTTATTTATTTTTTTATTATTTTTAATTATTTTTTAATAATTTTTTTTATTATTAAATTTATTATTTAGGCTGAGACCCAGTTCTCTTTCAGGTCCGCTGAAAGGGCTGATATAATTAGCATATATTTAATTTTTTTATTATTATTTTTATTGAATTATTTATTATTTTTAATGTATTTTTTTATTATTTTTTAATTATTTTTTTTATTATTAAATTTATTATTTAGGCTGAGACCCAGTTCTCTTTCAGGTCCGCTGAAAGGGCTGATATAATTAGCATCTATTTAATTTTTTTATTATTATTTTTATTGAATTATTTATTATTTTTAATTAATTTTTTTATTATTTTTTAATTATTTTTTAATTATTTTTTTTATTATGAAATTTATTATTTAGGCTGAGACCCAGTTCTCTTTCAGGTCCGCTGAAAGGGCTGATATAATTAGCATATATTTATTTTTTTTATTATTATTTTTATAGAATTATTTATTATTTTTAATTTATTTTTTTATTATTTTTTAATTATTTTTTAATTATTTTTTTTATTATTAAATTTATTATTTAGGCTGAGACCCAGTTCTCTTTCAGGTCCGCTGAAAGGGCTGATATAATTAGAATATATTAAATTTTTTTATTATTATTTTTATTGAATTATTTATTATTTTTAATTTATTTTTTTATTATTTTTTAATTATTTTTTAATTATTTTTTTTATTATTAAATTTATTATTTAGGCTGAGACCCAGTTCTCTTTCAGGTCCGCTGAAAGGGCTGATATAATTAGCATATATTTAATTGTTTTTTTATTATTTTTATTGAATTATTTATTATTTTTTATTTATTTTTTTATTATTTTTTAATTATTTTTTAATATATTTTTTATTATTAAATTTATTATTTAGGCTGAGACCCAGTTCTCTTTCAGGTCCGCTGAAAGGGCTGATATAATTAGAATATATTAAATTTTTTTATTATTATTTTTATTGAATTATTTATTATTTTTAATGTATTTTTTTATTATTTTTTAATTATTTTTTAATTATTTTTTTTATTATTAAATTTATTATTTAGGCTGAGACCCAGTTCTCTTTCAGGTCCGCTGAAAGGGCTGATATAATTAGCATCTATTTAATTTTTTTATTATTATTTTTATTGAATTATTTATTATTTTTAATTAATTTTTTTATTATTTTTTAATTATTTTTTAATTATTTTTTTTATTATTAAATTTATTATTTAGGCTGAGACCCAGTTCTCTTTCAGGTCCGCTGAAAGGGCTGATATAATTAGCATATATTTATTTTTTTATTATTATTTTTATAGAATTATTTATTATTTTTAATTTATTTTTTTATTATTTTTTTAATTATTTTTTAATTATTTTTTTTATTATTAAATTTATTATTTAGGCTGAGACCCAGTTCTCTTTCAGGTCCGCTGAAAGGGCTGATATAATTAGCATATATTTATTTTTTTTATTATTATTTTTATTGAATTATTTATTATTTTTAATTTATTTTTTATTATTTTTTATTATTTTTTAATTATTTTTTTTATTATTAAATTTATTATTTAGGCTGAGACCCAGTTCTCTTTCAGGTCCGCTGAAAGGCTGATATAATTAGCATATATTTAATTTTTTTATTATTATTTTATTGAATTATTTATATTTTTAATTTATTTTTTTATTATTTGTAATTATTTTTAATTATTTTTTTATTATTAAATTTATATTTAGGCTGAGACCCAGTTCTTTTCAGGTCCGTTTATTTTTATTTATTTTTTAATTATTTTTTAATTATTTTTTAATTATTTTTTAATTATTTTTTTATTATTAAATTAATTTGTTCGCATTGAAATACATTAGCGGTGTGTCGGCGATTTTATGGCCGCCGACCTGGTTCTATTTGTCGGCCCTAAAATCGCAGACACACCGCTAATGCATGTCTATGGGCAGTGAGCTCGAATTCTGATTGGTCTGCGTCCAATCCGAAATCGGGCGGACTGCCCATAGACATGCATTAGCGGTGTGTCCGCGATTTTAGGGCCGACAAATAGAACCAGGTGGGCGGCCATAAAATCGGCGACACACCGCTAATGTATTTCAATGGGATCTGAGGTGCTCTTGTGATTGGCTGAGGGCATTAGAGAGCGACCAATCAGAAGAGCAGCTCACATCTCATAGAGATAGAATGGCGGATTTTGCGTCCATTGTATCTTAATGAGAAGTGAAGAGGACGTCGGAGATGGAAGTTGGTGGAAAGAAGACAGAAGACCCCGGGGGCCGGACGAAGAGCCGGAGATGGCGGAAAGAAGAGAGAAGAGCGGCGGGGCCGGAGGAAGAGGACGGCTGGCCGGACGAAGGGATTGTGGATCGGACGGACGATCAGATGACTAAGAAGGCATGTAAGTGATCGACGGGGGCGTTAGGTTAGGGGACGGCGGGGGCTTCGGGTGTAGGGCCTTAGGTGTTAGCGGCGGGAGCTTAGGAGGCGGCGGGGCTTAGGGGATAGGGGCTTACGTGCGGCGGGGCTTAGGGGGCAGGGGGGGGTAGGGGTTTAGGTGCGGATTCGGGGGTAGGGGGTTAGGTGCGGCTTAGGGGGTAGGGGCTTGCGGCAGAGGGTAGTGGCTGCGGCGGGGTAGTGGCTTAGGGCGGCAGGGGGTAGGTGCTTCGGCGGCGGGGTAGGTTAGGGCGGCAGGGGGTAGGGGCTTGCGGCAGAGGGTAGTGGCTGCGGCGGAGTAGTGGCTTAGGGGGGTAGGGGCTTCGGCGGCGGGGTAGTGGCTGCGGCGGGGTAGTGGGTTAGGGCGGCAGGGGGTAGGGGCTTGCGGCAGAGGGTAGTGGCTGCGGCGGGGTAGTGGCTTAGGGCGGCAGGGGGTAGGGGGTTCGGGTTAGGGCGGCAGGGGGTAGGGGCTTGCGGCAGAGGGAAGTGGGTGCGGCGGGGTAGTGGCTTAGGGCGGCAGGGGGTAGGGGCTTCGGCGGCGGGGTAGTGGCTTAGGGGTTAGGTGCGGCAGAGGGTAGTGGGTGCGGCGGGGTAGTGGCTTAAGGCGGCAGGGGGTAGGGGCTTCGGCGGCGGGGTAGTGGCTTGGCGGCAGGGGGTAGGGGCTTCGTCGGCGGGGTAGTGGCTTAGGGGTTAGGTGCGGCAGAGGGTAGTGGCTGCGGCGGTAGGGGCTTCGGCGGCGGGGTAGTGGCTTAGGGGTTAGGTGCGGCAGAGGGTAGTGGCTGCGGCGGGGTAGTGGCTTAGGGCGGCAGGGGGTAGGGGCTTGCGGCAGAGCGTAGTGGTTAGGTGCGGCAGAGGGTAGTGGCTGCGGCGGGGTAGTGGCTTAGGGCGGCAGGGGGTAGGGGCTTGCGGCAGAGGGTAGTGGCTGCGGCGGGGTAGTGGCTTAGGGCGGCAGGGGGTAGGGGCTTGCGGCAGAGGGTAGTGGCTGCGGCTGTAGTGGCTTAGGGCAGCAGGGGTAGGGGTGTTTTAGAGCATGGCGCTGTAGTGTACAGCGCGATGGTATACTACCGTCCCATGGGCATACGCGTGTCGGCCCTTAAGCGCCAGCGGACATTGCGAGTCGTTGGCGCTTAGGTTTAGGGGCGGACAGGCGTATGGGCATGGGACTGTAGTATACTATAGCGGTGTACACTACAGTCGTATGCGCTTTTGTGGCTTGGTTAGCGGTGGGTGGCAGCGACTCGCAATGCCCGCTTTGCGGGCATTGCTTCGCGAGGCTGCAACGTCTCGCAATGCCCGCTTTGCGGGCATTGCTTCGGGAGTCGCCGTGGCCGCTACGCGGCCACGGACAGAGTCCAGGAGAAGCACCCTGGACTCGCTAACCAAGCCACCGGAAGTTGCGCCGCTCCGACGGAAGTCAGTTACGGCAATTATATAATAGATGTGTGGTTTTCTGCATCAGGCTCAATTAATGTAAGTACCATCATAGCGTGCGCGCATGTGCGGTCTGCTCCCCCTGCTGGTCTGTCATGATGGCGCGGGCAGCGCTGGGCCTGTTTACATGCTCCCATGGCAACAGCCGGGCGCATTGTGATGGGCTTAGCGTCGCGCCGGAAATGACATCACTGGCGTCGGACGTCGACGGCGCGTGCGCCGATTCCAACGCTCTTATTGGTCGGGTAAAACATGTGACCGCATGTGTATATGGATATAAAATTCACCATTGCCTTGTATCACTACTCCTCTAGATGAAGCATATGCGTAATCAAAGCAAGCAAAACGTACGTAAGGAGTCTGATATGGAGGGATTGAATTTCTTCATCCTGCACTAGCACCTTATGCTTTATATGTGATTGCACCTTGACTGTATGTACTTCTTTGCACTTTATGGGGTATTGCAATATTTTACATATGAGCTGCCAGTCTTTACCTTGATTACTATGGCTGTCTCATTATGTTTCATTTTGACTACACTAGTCTAATGAAGTAGCCTCTGTATTATATCCTATGTCTGTGCAATATGATGAAACTTGATATGTGCATCCATTTATCGTATATGGATTAAGTGCTATGTATTTGTAATAATTGCACCATTATTTCTGCACCTTGGTGTTTAAAAAACTGTCTCTAAATAAAGATTTATTTTTACTGCAAATTTTTGAAGCAATTATGGCTCCACATTTTTCCTCCTTTTGATTATTTGTTATACGTGTTGAGCTGCACAGCTAAAACCAGGTATATTTTCTGGGAGCTGGTTAGATGGTAACCATATGGAATATTTATGTATCATCTGCAATACAGACTATTTCTTTTCCGCGGTCTGTTAGGCCTAGGTCGACAACGTTCCCACCTTTTTCTATCTGTCCGCAGATAGAAATTTTCAATAGACTAGTTGGTGATGATCTTAAAATCTTGAACCCCACACGTAAGCAAAATATGACTTATAAACAAAGATGTGCACTGGATGAATTGAGATCATGGACCGACGTGGTTTATAAATTTGCGGATCAAGGTGGGAACATGGTAATTTGGCCAACTTTAATGTATGAAAAAGGCGTTTCGCCAACTGCGGGATAAGGTCTATTACGAATGTTTTCATTTTAACCCCACCGTAAAATTTACACTTGAACTTCAGATTATGGATTGGGCCTTCAATAAAGGTGTAATTCCCAAGAAGGTGTATAGTCGTCTTCTAGTCGAGTCGCCGGTGGTGCCGACCTTTTATTTGATAACCAAGCTTCATAAAAATCCCATGAACCTGCCGGGGCGTCTGATTGTCTCTGGCATCGGAGGGCTTAGTGAAATGTTTTGTAGATTCATAGAATATTATTTACATCCACTTGTGGAGACGTTGCCCTCCTATGCCAGAGACACTACGGACGTTCTGAAACAGTTAGATGGGTTAACTTTGGAAGCATCGACACTCCTGGTGACGATCGATGTGGAGACCCTATACACCTGCATTGACCATTCAGATGGCCTAATGTCTACTAAGTACTTCTTGGGAATGTCTAACCTTGAGTCTTCATTACAGAATCTGATTCTCGAGTTATTTAGTATGTTTTGCAACACAATTATTTCATCTTCGGGGACGTGTTCTACCTCCAGCTGCGCGGCATTGTCATGGGGGTGGCCTGTGCCCCTTGGTATGCCAACCTCTTCCTAGGATCTTGGGAGAGGAGGGTGTTCGTTGGGGACATTAGGGCCGCTTCCCATGTGCAGTGCTGACTGCGATATATAGACGGCATCTTAGTCGTCTTGGGGGGAACCGTCCCCTAAGTCGATGAATTCTTACGTGTTCTTAATAAGAACAGTTTGAATATAAAACTGACCCATTTCTGTCATTACTCTGAGGTGGATTTTTTAGACATCAAAATTCAAAAAACAGCAGACGGTACAGTCGAACCAGATGTCTTTCGTAAAAAGACGTCGGTAAATGCTTTGCTGCAAGCCACATCATCCCACACCCCCACTACTATCCGAGCCATTCTAGTGGGGCAGTTTTTGCGAATGAAGAGAATTTGCTCTACTGAACAATCTTTTGAGGCTTGTGCCGCCGATCTACGCGATAGATTCATCAGGAAAGGCTATAGTGGGAGATCGATTAAAAAGGGATATAATCGAGCTAGGAATACCCCACGAAGTACATTACTGCCTGATAAAATAAAAAATATATCGGGCAGTGATGTGATTCGTTTCATCTCTACATTCAGTACAGAATGGGATGATATAAGATGTATCCTGGCTAAACATTGGTCAGTTTTACAAACAGACCATTTTTTGAAAAATGCCATACCTGAAAAGCCTCTCCTAACAGCGAGATGTGGCAGGAGTATTAAAGATGTGCTAGTTCATAGCCTTTACATTCGCAATATGGCCCTGCTGTTTGGCCATAGACAGCCAACTCTAGGCTGTTATCCTTGTGGGTCATGTGTGGCGTGCAGCAATATTGTTAGAGCCATGACTTTTACGTTGGCTGCCAGAAGTGGAGTATATAACATACGGCATTAAATTTCGTGTAGCTCTCAAGGAGTCATCTATTACGCCTCTTGTGGCTATAATCGCATTTATATTGGATTGACTACACGAGAACTGCGAAGAAGAACAAGAGAACATGTCCTTGGCATTATAAAATCTGTTAAGACAGAAGACATCAATTCTTTTAAAACACTCCATCGACATTTCAGGGAATACCGTAATGGGGATCATGAAAGCTTGAGGATGTGGGGAATTGATGTAATTAAATTGGGAGTGTGAGGCGGTAACATCATACTCGCACTCTCTCAACTCGAGAGCAAATGGATTTTTAGGCTAGGCACACTTGCTCCAATGGGTTTAAATGAGAGGCTAAGCTGCTCTCCATTTCTTTAATGCTGCTGTTTAATAATCTCTAAACTGGACTTTATTGATGGTCTCGCTTTTTACATTTTTGTCTATCTATTCTGTTCATGATTTAGTCTTCATGCCTGTATGTATATATTAAGTGGTTGCTGTGCAACATTGGGCAGGTATCTTGCGGTAATTTAAGAGAATCACGTCTCTCTGTTGATAACGGGATTAGGTTTTTATGTCCCTTTTTGTGTAGTCCTCTAAGCAGCTCTTTGTATGTCCTGTTTTTAATTTGTGTCCTTATTGTTTTTAATTTCACAGTCATTTTCTTCTAATTGACGTTCTCCTGTATGAACCTGAATCAGAGCAATTTTCCAAAAAGTAAAACCTTGGGCATGATCCTGAAGAAAAAGAAAACTTATGAACTATAATTAATGCTGGAGCATTACTGGATATAATGTCTCCCTCTTTTCCCTTTATGTGGTTACTTTACTATCCTTTATGGAAAATAACTGCTCTGTCTCTTTAAATATCGCCATTTATAATGTATGGACAGACTGTATTGGAATTGATGTATATCACCTTTTCCTATGTTATATGCTTATGTAAGCTGATTTGTGGAGGAATTCTTGGAGGTAGCGCTATCTAATACATAAATATAGATCTGCCCTTCAGTTTGCCCTGCTTTGTAATGGCGGTGCTGTGATTTGCGCATGCGCAAGACGTACCCAGGACCCTGAGCGAGATGCGCTCTTAAAATGCGCCCCTCCCTTTGAATACATGTGTATAGAGGTTTTGTCCTCCCCGGAGGTGACGTATTGAGCGACGCTCGTTGCCAGGCAGCATCCTGGAGACGCCTCCACTTCATAATGCGCGATCACTAACAGCTGTGATTGCTTGGGCATATAAAAGGAGACGTCTTTGTGTCACAGACCACGCCTCCTGAAGAAGTGCCTGTGTGGCACGAAACATGTAGGGGTGATCCCTGCATATGGGTGACTAATTTTGACATGGGTAAGTGTGATGACTCAGATGCTGTGGGTGTTTGACTGACTTGGTAATCAGCAGTGTATAAGATTTGCTGGCTGCTAAAAGTATTTCACAGAGGCAATTTGCACTTTTTGTTACTGCTGATTGCAATATACCATCTCAACGGCACCACTTGCATGAGGTTCGTCACTACTATCTCCTAGTCACTTAAACCCATTGTTCTTGGGTTATTTCATGGTTATTTGTAATTTCATTGCTGCACTTTATGTGAGTCCTTGTTATGGGTGTATATAATACCTTTTAGAGCTACCAATGTGAACCAGTATTTATTGCAACTGTATCGTGAATAAGCTCTGTACCCTCTTAGGGAGATAATACTCTATAAATATTGTGAAACAGTTAATGTTTTTACTATATGAAATCCCTATAACACTGGAATTGTAATTTGTCCCCATATGTATTGGGTTCTTTTTTTACTTAATCCTCATCCTGACTGTCCATTTTAAAAAATCGTGTGTTTTCTGAATTGTCAATTTTCACTTACACTTTACTGAAGAGTGTCTATAGTAATTGTTTTGACATAACAGTACGCATGTTCTCTAAAAAAAAACGCTATAAAAAACTCGATTTCTTTGCATAAATCCTTTTATTGTCACACAGTTAATTACACTGATCCACTGTTTCAGCCTACTTGGCCTTCTTCAAGGATCTGTTACATGAAAATTCAAAACACAATAAAACATAGTATGAGTACAAATATAAAACAGGCAATCAATGGTGCATATTCTGTCTATTCTTCAGCTAAAAGTGTGAGGTAAGCTATATGTATGCATGGTGACGTAATAACTGCAAACTATAGGAGAGTAGAGAAAACACAATAGGGTCTTATCCCAAAATACTGAAATCTAGACATGTTTTTTTGTCACTGCTCACCTAGGACAGTTGTGTAACCCACAACTCGTATGAAGGCGTGAAAATGGCTGCTGAAGGATTCACACTTCACCCACACAGGGAACTAAATACAGGGAAGAGAGGACAGTGCTTCCTGGATCCGCGTTGCACAAATTATGAAATAAGCTGAAGTAATCACAGTTGACAGAATAATGATGGCTTTAATTCCAGTAAAGCCATCATTGTTCTGTCAACTGTGATTTCTTCAGCTTACTTCATCGTATGTCCAAAATAAAAGAGATGGCACTCACCGATGTGTTGCTGCAATTTATTCGGGTTTGGCACTTACATTATGCAGGGAGGGGGATTAGCTGAGGTGACAACGGCACCGTTTCGCGCTCTTTGCGCTTCCAGGGTCACAAGCTAATGGCGGTGCAGCTCAATTTTTATACAGGAGGAGCTTACAGCAAACAGGACGTCACCATTAGCTATAAAAGTTAAAAACGGTAATCATAAGATCTAGATTCCTCTTATCCCCGATGACATATCAAGTAAAATCGCAAAATATACATATATGTACAAGATTATAAAATTTAAATATATACAGACATTACATAGAGAAGGTCCGGCGCTGGGCTGAAACAACAGAGTGATCTACTGCGCATGTGCGCAGGTCGCTATGAGACCAACCATATACAAAGCACGACTACAGCCTCTCTCATCGGCTGAACAGACATCCATTGGTATAAAAATCACATACCATATTGCCAAAGAAAAAAGAGAGCAATCCTGGGGGCATAGAGTAATAAATTCAACTATGCAATTACAGTAAACGTTATATATCAAAATTAGTAAAGAAACACAGCTTTTTACCCAACATATAGATATACTCTCTCCAGTTTTGGCAGTACTACAGCTATATTTTCCTCATCCCATCTCTAAAGATTTTTAACGGGAAGCTGATAGAATATGGACTAATGTAACTAGCATCACCAAACAAAGCACATCTTAGTGCCGAATAAGGCTATATAAGATCACATTTTATGCTCTGCCCTGCATCAGTTCCTACTTATCATAACAGCAATAAAATATATATTATAAACAGACATTGCATAGAGAAGGTCCGGCACTGGGCTGAAACAACAGAGTGATCTTTGACACTTTGACAGGTTACCAACATTACAGTCTGGCTCAGGGGAGGCCAACGTAGACAGGAGTTTCCCGCCACTTATCTCTCCTCCCCTCCCCCTTTGCCTCTTAAGACTAAGGATGGAGATTTGGTGTTGCCACAGCGATGTTGTTTTGTGTTGATCATTTCAGTTTTGCTTGGTTATAAGGGTTAGTGGTTGGTGTGGTTTCCTTGCTTTGATCTTTTTCTCTGACTGGTAGGTTTGGGCTCTTTCCCTAGCTTTTCCTGCTTTTATTTGGTTTTCTGTTGTTTTTGATCTGGCCATTACCTGTGTCCTCAGCCACTAGCCACTATGTTATTTGCCACTTGTGAAGGACTCTGCCAAAGTCCCCCATTCCAAGACGTGAAGGAGTTGAAAAGTACCCGACCCTTAAGGGTGTGCGATGGCGTAGCGGCTAGAGTAAAGTGTGATTGGTACAGTACACTGGCTTGCTGGCCTGTAGTCCGGTCATTCCATCATTACCCTAGCATTACAACACTGTCATCTGAAATTTAGTTAGCCATTTTGAATTTTTCAGCTAGTACACAGACAAAAGAATGCTACAAGAAGGAACATTCATTCTTCACCTAGTATCATTGAACACGTATAGCCAGTTTTGAAAATTTGTAATGGCTGATATACAGTCCTTGACAAAAGTTATGTCGCTTATCCATGTTATGTAAATAAAAGCTTATAACCTAACTTTAAATTCATCCATTGGTTGTATAAATTACTCTTTTGAAACTGAACCCCTCCCAAATGTGGTTTAGGTTAAGAAAATAAATTGGCATCAATGCTGAAATATTGATCATTTAATGAATACAGAATGGTCAGATTTTGGCAAGACAAAAGTTTTGTCGCCTGGTCATATAATGCACCCAATCTTAGTTTACATCCTCACCTATGCTCCGTAAATGATTGGTTAATTAGTGGGTGTGTATAAAAGAAACCCAGCACCCCAGACCTTCACTTGAACTGCAACTTGAGCTCTGACAACATGCCAAAAATCCACCCTGCGACCAAAGCCTTGATTATCAAGAGGCTGAAGACCAGATGCACTGCAGAGGTGGCTGGCACCTTTAATGTGTCTCAGCGTCAAGTAGAAAGAATCAAAAAAAGATTTGAAGAGACTGGAGATGTGTTTGACAACCCAAGTTTGGCAGACCCCCAAGACAACTGCTCAGGAGGAACGTTTGTTGGTTAGAAAATCCAAAGCAAGCCCCTCTTCCACTGCAGCAGAGCTCCAACAGGCCTGGTCACCTCAACTCCCTGTGTCAACTAGAACAGTTAGTAGGATTCTGTCTCGAAATAGCCTCCATGGTCGACTCAGTGCCCAGACGCCAACACTAAACAAAAGGCAAATAAAAAACCATGTGGCATTTGCAAAGTCCCACAGCCTGCTAAACAGATGGACGCTGGAAAAGTGCAAAAGGTGGATTCTCTGATGAATCTTCAGTAGAATTACACCACAGCCGCCGCAAATACTGCAGGAGACCTACTGGAGTCCGTATGGATTCAAATTTGGTGGTGGAAAGATCATGGTCTGGGGTTACATTCAGTATGGGTGGTGTGTGAAACATTTGCAAGGAAGAAGGCAATATGACTAGCCTAAAATATCAAGAAGTATTAGCTACTTCTTACTTTCCAAATCATAAAATGGGTCAAATTCTGCAGAAGGATGGTACTCCATCTCATACATCCATCTCTATAACAAAGTTCCTCCAGGCAAAAAAGATCAAGGTGCTCAAGGACTGGCCAGCCCCACCACCAGATATGAACATCATTGAGCATGTTTGGGGTAGGATGAAAGAGGAAGCTTGGAAGACAAAACCAAAGAATCTAGTTGAACTCTGGGAGGCATGTAAGACTGCATTCTTTGCTATTCCTGATGACTTCATTAATAAATTGTATGAATCATTGTTGAACTGCATGGGTGCAGTCCTTCAATCTCATGGAAGTCACACAAAATATTAAATATGACTCTAATAGCACCACAACTTCATTCAACAATGTTATGCAACATATATTTGTATTTTAAGTTCATTATTTGTTTGAATATCACATTACTTTCTGTGGGCGACAAAACTTTTGTCTTGTCAAAATCTGACCATTCTGTGATCATTAAATGATCAATATTTCAGCATTGATGACAATTTATTTTCTTAACCTAAACCACATTTGGGAGGGTTTCAGCTTTCAGAAGAGTTATTTATAAAACCAATGGATGAATTTAACCTCAGGTTATAAGCTTTTATTTATATAACATGGATAAGCAACATAACTTTTGTAAGGGACTGCAGACTAATTACCGAATATTCACGTCAAAAAAGTTGCATTTCAGCCAAATCAATTGAATTGTAAACGTTTTATGGGCAGCAACATTATTGTTTTCTTTTGATAATTGATGTTTTAATTTAACATTTACTATTTTTAATAGCAAAAGTAGAAAATTGATGAACTATAAAACTCAAAGCGGTCAATAAAGGGCCTTAGTGCAGAATTTTATGTGGGCTTGTTTTCCTTTAACTATGTGCACCTAATAGTCCACCTTGCCTCCAACTATGTGCACCTGATAGTCCAACTTGCCTCCAACTATGTGCAGCTAATTGTCCACCTTCTTACATTTCTTGCAAACACCTCACCAATTTTATGATGGATGAGAAACCAAAGACATAATCTATTTTGTTTTTAAAGAGTTAAACCCCAATGCCCAAGACATATAGGTAGCTGCAAAGAAATGGCAGAAATACAACAAATGCAATCATGTTTTTCTTAGTGATAGTTGCAGTTATATAAGTAATGATTTATTAGCAAAATATAATTTTAAAAACATATTTTGTTTTTATAAATCACACAATAATGTATTGATACAATATATTATGTAAAGCAATCTAACAGTTACAAAATAATGTATATTATGCTTTGTAAATAATAACATATTAAATAATAAGGTATTTCCTCAACTTAAATTTATTTTACTATAACTATAAAAAGTGGTTAAAATATTTTATTTTTTGATAAATTTTATATGAAACATCAATATACACAAAACAAATGTAATATAGATCAGCTAATGTATATCTAGAATATTGTTGTTGTACTGTTATAAAAGAACAGTGTGTACCACAGCTTTATTTATTCATAAACCACCTTCAAAGACAGAAAGAGACAGAAAGTGATGGCCTATTACTAGAATACACCTTACTTTATTGATTGGTGTTGTTTGACACTTGGATTCACTAAAAATGACTAAGCTACAGAAGCTGAGAACAATATTTTTCTCTCTACGGTGCTACTCCCGAACATATGCTTTTGCAGAGAATCACAGTACACCTACATTCAATTTCAAGCACTGCATCGACCTTGTTGCTGTATGAAGAACTGTATCATTGTGTACCTTCATAGGGGGTCTGAAAGCCAACCAAATTGCTGTATAAATTACAGATGGTAGTGGACTGAAAAATATTAACAACTACAGTAGATACCATACTAGTTCATATAAAATACTCCACTCTAGTTTTTTATTTTTACTAGATGATTACTTTCAGAAACACTTTTGCCACCTAATATTAGATTTTGCAATATGAAGGATAATAGCATACAAAGAGAATATAAGAGTCAAAAGTGTGCCGCAGTGTGATGTCACCTCTGGACTTGGGGTAAGGATGTCATAGCAAATAATAGATTGCAGGTCTTCTATAGAGCTCACTTAGCTGTTGTTTTGCAAATTCAACTTTTTTATGCGGAGCAAGTTAAGGACCCATTCCCTTCTGGATGAGTATTGTCTTAGCCTTCCTACCAGCTGCTTCTGCTTGTGATTGTCTTCCTCTTTCACTATACCTACCCGACCCTAGCATCCGCGCCGTCCCTGAAACCGGGTATCGCTTCTCCCGCTTGTTGTATGCCGCTGTGTGTGCTCTCACACTTCCTGAAAGCGGCTACATCACACCTGCATCACAGAAGCGAGAGCCAGTTTCAGGGACGGCGCGGTCATTCAGCGCTGTTCCCCTACACAACAGCAGAGATAAGGCACAGCTAATCTGCCAACTTGAGGAGCTGGTACAGAACACAGGATGAAGGTACAGTGATATGATCATTCTCATTTATAACACTAGGGACCTGAACTGGGCACAATGTGCATACTATGATCATTAACACTTATAGTGCCACCTATAACAAATGGCTGACATCCACTAAAGCTAATTAGAATTTATTTGTGATATTATTTGATTACAGAACAACAAACAGACCCTGCATTTGATTAAATTAACTACCCTGCACTTCCAGCCCAGGAGTAGTAAAGGCTGTAAATTCATCTATTTAACACCCAGTCAGCAATAGTACTTTCTTACTCATATTTATATGCTTTATACACCTCAAGATTATAATCACAACATATATAGCACTGAGAACTGCACACCTTGAATATATACAAGGTGTTATTATATATATATATTAATATATATATATATATATATATATATTGTTTGTCCTATATCTACATAGTTTCAGATATAACAAATGGTCTGGCTTTTTGTATTTAGCTCCAAGCACCCTACATGAGATGTACCCTTAGGATGAAGCATGCAAATTTGCACAACATTACAGATTGAGACTGTTACAGACAAAAACTACTACACACTGGTAAGCACACCAGCAAAACATTTTTTTTTTGTGGGTTCACAGGTTTTAGACACAAGCTTTCATCAACACATTATATATTTATAGGCACCACCAGGACCCAAGCCCCTGTTGGAAAACATTAACAGACACCTTTGTGTCTACAGGAGACCTAGAGCCTCTACATTTAAAGACTGCATGCAAAAGATATTTGATTTTAATATTATTAATGTTTTAAACGTTTTAACTAAATTGATCATGCAGCACATATATGTAATAAATTATATGAAATTTCAGAAAAAACAACTTTTTTATTATTAATTATTGTCGCTATTGTTCTAACGTTAGCGCCGAGCTGTCATAAATTTAGTATCTATATATAAAATTTAGGTGGGACATACATGGCACCCCTAAGCTCTTGGCAGCAACGTTGTCACACCAATATATAGCTGGCTCCTATATATTAATAAATTTTACACGTATCCACATAATATCTGTTGGTTGAAATATGTTGAGCTAATAAACAGGGCACTAAATAATTTATTTCAGTGGAACAATTGTGAAAATAGAAGATAGAGCCTTTTCTTTATTTATAAATCTCAAAGTTCCCTACTTGCCTAAGCCTGCAATAGCGATGAATCTTCATTAATGTTCATGGACTGATGCAGAAAAAGTCTACCACTAAGACAATTTGTATACTGCAGTAACACAGCTCTACAATCACTAGTCGGCTATTTTTCATGCAGTATACAGAAAACAGGATGGTAATTTTAACTGTAGGCATTCTACTGACTCCTACAATTCACCCAACTCAATAATTTTCTTTTCCCCCTACCCCATTGTCCAACATTTTTTGCTAAAATTAATGATTTTAAATGAGTTTTCAAGAGAAATTTACTTGTGTAATTTGGTCTGAATATCCTAAAAGAATCAATAAAGTATCTAGATTTAAAAAAAATTTGAATCCACTAATACATTTATGAAGGAGGCGATGAGAGCAACTCTCATAAAGTACAAACTTTACTGTCACGTTAGAAATATGGCTAAAATTGGGGGTAAATCTTTATATCTGCAAACTGCAATCCTTTTTAAAACCATACATAACATATTCTGATAAAATAAACTTAGTAAAATTGCAAACCACATTTCATTTATATTGATATATACAGTATATATGAATACCAACTCCTATTCCATTTACTCTTCTGAAAAACTATAAATTGTGTACAACTTTTAATAAGTCTTCACTGACGTTAGGCTAAGATAGCAATCATTCCTTCCATGCTGGTTTCAATCCAGTTTAACCTAAAAAAGAAAGAATTTAAGATAAAATACAATACATGGGTAAATGGGTTATAGGTTGCCCTAGCATAGCAACTAAAGCCAACCTGTAAATTCAAGTGTAACTCCATATTTGAGTTTCACCAAAGAAAATTTAATTTTATACTCCTTTAGTGAAAATTAGTTTGACCCAGAGCTGTCACTTCTTATATACCTCTTGCAACAGATTAGCGGAACTGGTGTACATTTTCTGATGAAGAATTGGGGTTACGCTTTGGAACACGTAGAGTAAACCACCATATACTACACCGATCGCTTTAAATTGGATCATTTGGTGTCAGCATGGATTTAATACCATTTGTCCTGATATTCAACACATTAGGTGAGTTTCTTATATCACCTATCTACATTAAATGCAACCCTAGAGCTGCCTACTTTGCATGTCACTTGCATATCTATTAATGAATGACTGTGTGCTGGTTACCTAATACTGTTAAACTATGCATTACTTCCACACAAATATTTTATTCATATGATCCAAATTATTCTACCAATCTCACAAAAGGTTACTAAAGATAATAAAAAATTATTAAGGTGGCAACAATTGTAGAAAATATAATAAGGAAAATGTTATTATTACTGTCCTAAATTTAGACAGCTTAAAAACTGTCTGGATGTGCCACAATTTAATAAATAATTTCTTATGCAGGATGATAATTTGGCAGATCTTTATACACTGCTGCCTGACTTTTTATCACTTCTTTGTAAGGTTTTTCTTGATTGTTTTTTCAATCAGAAGTTTAAAACTTTGTTTTACCAAATCAATGTGATGAAAATTAAGTTATTATTCCTTTCCGATATGTCATACCTGTTGTATAACATAATGAAAAATATCTGGCACAATACATGTATTACAGATTTTTGTATTCAGTTTTGTACATTCGGACCAATGTCAATAATGACAGTTATAGAAATTATATCATTAAAACCACAGCAATGAGAAACTACTTACTGACTTCTTAAGGCCACGTCACACTTAACAGTATCGTTGCCGATATCGTTCAAAAGTCACGTGTTCTGTGACGCTTGAACGATGTCGAAACAACATCGTTGCGTATGACACTACAAACGATGAACGATCAGTCAGCTGATCGTTCATCGTTTGATTTGAGGACAGGACCTCAAATCTATCGTTGGTCGCCCGGTGGACACACAGCATCGCTGCGTGTGACACCGGGAGATGACCGATAAGCCAGCTCCCAGCACCTCTCTGCAAGCGCTGGGAGCTGGTAGCCAAGGTAAACTTTGGGTAACTAGGCAGCGCGTGCTGCCTAGATACCCGATGTATACCTTGGTTACCAGCCTTCTCCGCTCACCGGCTGGTATCCAAAGGACCCTAGTTACCTGCTGTGTACCTTGGATACCAGCCGGTGAGTGGAGAAGGCTGATAACCAAGGTATACATCAGGTATCTAGGCAGCGCGCGCCTAGATACCCACAGTTTACCTTCGAGGCCAGCTTGCTCCCGCTTACCGGAGCCTGGCAGCGGGAGCAAGACATCATGGAAACGATATTTAAATCGTTTCCACGATTTCTCTGGTCCATTGATCGCTGGTGAGTCTGCCTCTGTTACAGCTCACCAGCGATCTGAACGATTTTGTTAGCGATCGCGCGTGCATGTGATCGCTAACAAAATCGTTCATCGCATTGATGCGTGTGACGCCACCTTTAGGCCCCTTTCACATCAGCGTTTTTTTTAAAAATGCGACAGTTGCGGTCAAAAAAATGCATCTGCCGCATTTTCCGCCTAACGGCCGCACTTGCGGCGCGCTTGCAGCAAGCCCCATGCATTGTCTATGGGGATTGCAGTAAGTGTGCGGCAGGTGTGGCAAGTGTGGTTCCGGCAGTTCCGGGCGTGAAAAAAATACAATCAGCGGCGGGTTTTTTTTTCGCCGCACACTTACCGGAAGCCCCATAGACAATGCATGGGGCTTGCAGCAAGTGGGGCACAAATGCGGCCGTTAAGCGGAAAATGCGGCAGATGCGGGGTTTTTTTACCGCAATTGCTGCATTTTTCAAAAAACCGCTGATGTGAAAGGGGCCTAAGTCAAATAATTTTATCATGTTACTTACTTTTCACATTAAGATCATATTTTACAATGTGTAAAGAAAATGTAACAATTTTGGGCAAAGCAGAGCTAAAATTAGCTGAGACAGCCTGAAATGGTGTGTTTAATTGTCCTAGTAGATGTGTCATTTTGGCTTCCATAATGACAGTTAGTGATGACATCCCTTGTCATCAGAAACGCAAATTAAGTCAAATTTAGCCGCATTAAGGTGTAGACAGCTTGTCTTTACTGTATATCATCTAAACTTTTTGACTGCATAGGCTAAATTTGGAAATAGTAGAAATTACACTTCTTTAGTCAAAATGGCCACTGTCTTCTGACACTATGACACTACTCTGTACATTAAGCACTTTGGTATTCTGAGACACTACCCTCTGTTTTATCCAAGGGGAAAAGGGGGATTTTTTCAGACTACCAAAGTACAGTATGCAAAGACAAATCTAAGAAGCTGGCACTCAACAAGGATTGTGAATCAGAAGAACCATGACAAAAATATTAAGAAAGTAGGGTCCCACCTATTAGCCATGTATCTTGCATTTTTTGTGAATTTTGTATTGTGAAATTGAGAGTTGCCAAAGTTTATGTGTTAAATGATTCTGCCAGAACCTTGCAAATGTCAAACATTTCTAATATTGCCCAGAACCTGGTATAACAACTCTACAGAATCCTGTATTGTTTGTGCTATCATCAAAATTGGGTTAGTTCCCAATTTGATTTTGCAATGCAGTTTGTCTGTTTAAGGCTGCCTTGACATTTGCGTTTGGAGCGCAGCGCACCAAACGCAGCCAAACGCTTGCGCACATGCGTTCCTATGTGGGTCATTCCGTGTCAAGAGGACCAGTTTTAAAAATCGTCCCCACTCGACGTTCTCCGATTTTGCTGAAAATTTATAAGGATTTACATGTATGTTTGAAAAGAGATTCTGTAAATTTTTAGGGCCAGTTCTCAAATACATTGGGCACTGTTGACCTTTCACTGGAGGCCCCCCACCAAGCCTGCGGCTTCAGCTAAGAGGATTTTGCAAACTTTGGCACATAGCCATTAGAGTTCTATACTGGCTATGATGCTGAAATTTGGCATAGTAACTCAACTTTTGCTGCTACACACGATAAAATTATTACCAGCTATGACAAAACAATATTTCGGCCACAATTTTGTGTCAAAGTAGCTTGCAAAACGCGTCGCATAAAATTTATGCCAAACTTTGCCCATATATAGCTCAAGACCAAAAACCAATAGTAACTGGTGCTTTACCCTGTACAACAAACATCTACATGACTTTGCATTGCTGCAATATCACGGTCAAAGCATATGTATTTGTGGAAATATTCAAACCCACATATGATGAAAAACTTAAAAAAAACGAATTCTACCTATTTTTAGGTCAAATTTCCCAAAAAGGGTACCCCTAAAATATATTAATTCTGTTATCATTAGAAATAGCACATTTTTCTCTACAAGGATCATTGTTTTTTCTTTTTGGAGTTTCTCCGTTTAAGAAAAGAAAAATGCCACTGAACATGGTGTTATTTATTAATACGCAATGAATGGTAACTGCACTATTCAAACCCTTGCGTTGGTCCATGGTGGTTATACCACAACCAATTCCCTAAGAATTGGTATTATAATCCTATTAAGAATTGTAATAATGCTGTCTTTCGAGAATTGGCAGCCCCATCGCCCAGGAGCCATGGCCGATAGCTGTGCAAGGCAAGTCGCGGGTGGTCTCTTTATCGTAGGTTCCGAAGCCTGAGGGTGGGTGTCTTTGCCTAGGATCCCAAGCCTAATATTGGGTATCTTTTGTTGGTTCCCAAGCCATAATGTTCAGTCTTAGTGGTCTGGAATTGTTGCTGAATTTGCAACATAATCGGTTCAGAGAAGCTGTATTGTCGGCCCATTGCTGTTGCAGCTGGTGCTGGAATTATTGCAATGATTGACTGCTCGGGAATCCAGCATGTATCATTTCTCACAGGCCAGTGAAAGAAGCTAGCTGGTCCATGAGGATGCATAAAATGTATTAATGCATCATGGTCGTCGACTGAAATTTCAGAAATATTTCCAATCCACCAGTTCCTATCTTAAATGTAGGCAATGTATTGCCCTGGCTGGAGGTTTGCAATTGGCACAAAAGGCATTTCTGATCTGACAGATCCATCTACATGGGCAATGAAAGATGAAGGGTCATTTGACACCCTTGAAATGCAAATCTTTTTGTCATCAATTGGCACAAACTGGTGATTTTCTCTTGTTCCAGCAATTGTATGTCCATCTTTGAACCTTTCCTCTTGAACTACCCGTATTTCGTCAATTTTTTCTTTTGGAACAAAAAAAAACTTGATTCCATGCAGTTGCTCGTTGCAAAAGTTGAATAAATCCACCGGGGTCAGTATTTGGTTTTCAGTTGGGCGTTGAAGACTGGCACAAGCTGCCAACCTCTTTGCTGTCCCTCCAATCCCATCACAGGGCGACTTTCCATGACTGGTACCAAAAAAATTCCATTCAGCGCTGATATTGAAATCAGCATTGTGGTGGCACAAGTTGAGAAAATTTTTGAAATTTTTGTACTGGGCTGCAGATCCATTCCTGAAGTAGTGGATATGACGAATCCCATAGATGAGAGTCTTGAGATACTCCACAATTACTGTTAAGAAAGTGTGGACTGCAACTGTGTCATGTCGTGAGCAATCACTGATTATGCACAAGCTGATGTTCTGCGCAGCTTCACCATTTAACTCCTTGAAGTAAATTACAAATGGGTGTACTGTAGCTTGACTATTTTCCCAGTGGAAACCTTGAATGGCATCTTGAACAATAAATGAGTAATTTTCAGCAAAGTCCATAAGGATCACAAGGTCTCTAGGTCTCAGATTTTCCTTCAACGATTTCAGATAGCAACTTTGATGTTTGGCGATGTAGTGATGGCTACAAAGTTTAGACATTTTCAAAACCAATTCTTCAATGAAATCTTCGATAGTCAGTTGTTTGGTATCAAGCGTGTCTCGATCAGTGTGAATCCATTGTTTGAACTCAATAATATCTTCAGGGTCACTGTTGACAAACAGATTGACTAGAAATTCTTTTAAAACTTCAGGACCCGGGCATTTATCACAATGGCCAAGCATACAGTCCTTGGATTCAATTCCACAGACCATTTTGCATATGAGCTCTTTGTAGTCATCATTGATTGGGCATGCTGCAAGGCAACAAACATTTCCCTTATATTGCTCAGTAATAGTCGCTTTTGCATCTGCTTTTTTTCTCCTGCTATTCGCACTGATACATAGTCTTTTTTACCAGGGCACATTCGACTGAATTCATCATCTTCAAAAAATGCCTGCACCTTTTTCTTCACTTCCTCAGAAACATATGCAAAATGGTCTGTGGAATTAAATGGTGAAGCTGCGCAGAATATCAGCTTGTGCATAATCAGTGATTGCTCACGACATGACATAGTTGCAGTCCACACCTTCTTAACAGTAATTGTGGAGTATCTCAAGACTCTCATCTATGGGATTCATCATATCCACTACTTCAGCGATGGATCTGCAGCCCAGTAGAAAAATTTCAAAAATTTTCTCAACTAGTGCCACCACAATGCTGATTTCAATATCAGCGCTGAATGAAATTTTTTTGGTACCAGTCATAGAAAGTCGCCCTGTGATGGGATTGGAGGGACAGCAAAGAGGTTGGCAGCTCGTGCCAGTCTTCAACGCCCAACTGAAAACCAAATACTGACCCTGGTGGATTTATTCAACTTTTGCAACGAGCAACTGCATGGAATCAAGTTTTTTTTTGTTCCAAAAGAAAAAATTTACGAAATACGGGTAGTTCAAGAGGAAAGGTTCAAAGATGGACATACAATTGCTGGAACAAGAGAAAATCACCAGTTTGTGCCAATTGATGACAAAAAGATTCGCATTTCAAGGGTGTCAAATGACCCTTCATCTTTCATTACCCATGTAGATGGATCTGTCAGATCAGAAATGCCTTTCGTGCCAATTGCAAACCTCCAGCCAGGGCAATACATTGCCTGCATTTACGATAGGAACTGGTGGATTGGAAATATTTCTGAAATTGCAGTCGACGACCATGATGCATTAATACATTTTATGCATCCTCATGGACACAGTTGCAGTCCACACTTTCTTAATAGTAATTGTGGAGTATCTCAAGACTCTCATTTATGGGATTCGTCATATCCACTACTTCAGCGATGGATCTGCAGCCCAGTACAAAAATTTCAAAAATTTTCTCAACTTGTGCCACCACAATGCTGATTTTAATATCAGCACTGAATGGAATTTTTTTGGTACCAGTCATGGAAAGTCGCCCTGTGATGGGATTAGAGGGACAGCAAAAAGGTTGGCAGCTTGTGCCAGTCTTCAATGCCCAACTGAAAACCAAATACCGTATATACTCGTGTATAAGCCGACTTTTTCAGCCCAAAAATTGGGCTGAAAAGTCCCCCCTCGGCTTATACACGAGTATATACTTTTGTGCGAGGTGGGGGCTGTGTCCGGGAGCAGGAGGAGGCTGGAGGAGGCTGGAGGAGGTGGGGGGAAGGCTGCAATATGAGCGGCTCGTGACGTGGAGCCGCTCATAACTTATTCATGATATGCACTGCATCCCCCGCCCATCCGCGGGGGGAGCAGTGCATATCCCATTACAGCCCCCCAGCACGGGGTATACAGCCCCCCCCCATTCCCTCACAGTATGGCGCCCCCCCTCCATGCTGCCGCTGCTGTAACATAAACACAGTGTTATTATCTCACCGGGCCGGTCTCAGTGAATCCTCCCTCCTCCCTCCTCCCTGCGTGTCATGTGACCGGGGCTCACGCCGATGACGTCACCGGCCGGTCACATGAAACGCAGCCTCGCAGGGAGGAGGGAGGATTCACTGAGACCGGCCCGGTGAGATAATAACACTGTGTTTATGTTACAGCAGCGGCAGCATGGAGGGGGGGGCGCCATACCCTGAGCCTGGGGGCCTGTGCCCCCCCCTGAGCCTGGGGACCTGTGCCCCCCCCTGAGCCTGGGGACCTGTGCCCCCCCCTGAGCCTGGGGACCTGTGCCCCCCCCTGAGCCTGGGGACCTGTGCCCCCCCCCTGAGCCTGGGGACCTGTGCCCCCCCCTGAGCCTGGGGACCTGTGCCCCCCCCCTGAGCCTGGGGACCTGTGCCCCCCCCCTGAGCCTGGGGACCTGTGCTTCCCCCCTGAGCCTGGGGACCTGTGCCCCCCCCTGAGCCTGGGGACCTGTGCCCCCCCCCTGAGCCTGGGGACCTGTGCTTCCCCCCTGAGCCTGGGGACCTGTGCCCCCCCCCTGAGCCTGGGGACCTGTGCCCCCCCCCTGAGCCTGGGGACCTGTGCCCCCCCCCTGAGCCTGGGGGCCTGTGCCCCCCCTGAGCCTGGGGGCCTGTGCCCCCTGGGCCTGTGCCCCCTGAGCCTGGGGGCCTGTGCCCCCCTGAGCCTGGGGGCCTGTGCCCCCCCTGAGCCTGGGGGCCTGTGCCCCCCTGAGCCTGGGGGCCTGTGCCCCCTGAGGCTGGGGGCCTGTGCACCCTGTGCCCCCTGAGCCTGGGGGCCTGTGCACCCTGTGCCCCCTGAGGCTGGGGGCCTGTGCACCCTGTGCCCCCTGAGCCTGGGGGCCTGTGCACCCTGTGCCCCCTGAGGCTGGGGGCCTGTGCACCCTGTGCCCCCTGAGGCTGGGGGCCTGTGCACCCTGTGCCCTCTGAGCCTGGGGGCCTGTGCACCCTGTGCCCTCTGAGCCTGGGGGCCTGTGCACCCTGTGCCCCCTGAGGATGGGGGCCTGTGCACCCTGTGCCCCCTGAGGCTGGGGGCCTGTGCACCCTGTGCCCCCTGAGCCTGGGGGCCTGTGCACCCTGTGCCCCCTGAGGCTGGGGGCCTGTGCACCCTGTGCCCTCTGAGCCTGGGGGCCTGTGCACCCTGTGCCCCCTGAGGATGGGGGCCTGTGCACCCTGTGCCCCCTGAGGCTGGGGGCCTGTGCACCCTGTGCCCCCTGAGCCTGGGGGCCTGTGCACCCTGTGCCCCCTGAGGCTGGGGGCCTGTGCACCCTGTGCCCTCTGAGCCTGGGGGCCTGTGCACCCTGTGCCCCCTGAGGCTGGGGACCTGTGCAACCTGTGCACCCTGAGCCTGGGGGCCTGAGCACTCTGTGCCCCCTGAGAGCCTGGGGGCCTGTGCACCCTGTGCCCCCTGAGGCTGGGGGCCTGTGCACCCTGTGCCCCCTGAGCCTGGGGGCCTGTGCACCCTGTGCCCCCTGGGGGCCTGTGCACCCTGTGCCCCCTGAGCCTGGGGGCCTGTGCACCCTGTGCCCCCTGAGCCTGGGGGCCTGTGCACCCTGTGCCCCCTGAGCCTGGGGGCCTGTGCACCCTGTGCCCCCTGAGCCTGGGGGCCTGTGCACCCTGTGCCAATTGAGCCTGGGGGCCTGTGCACCCTGTGCCCCCTGGGGGCCTGTGCACCCTGTGCCCCCTGAGCCTGGGGGCCTGTGCACCCTGTGCCCCCTGAGGCTGGGGGCCTGTGCACCCTGTGCCCCCTGAGGCTGGGGGCCTGTGCACCCTGTGCCCCCTGAGCCTGGGGGCCTGTGCACCCTGTGCCCTCTGAGCCTGGGGGCCTGTGCACCCTGTGCCCCCTGAGGCTGGGGACCTGTGCAACCTGTGCACCCTGAGCCTGGGGGCCTGAGCACCCTGTGCCCCCTGAGAGCCTGGGGGCATGTGCACCCTGTGCCCCCTGAGGCTGGGGGCCTGTGCACCCTGTGCCCCCTGAGCCTGGGGGCCTGTGCACCCTGTGCCCCCTGGGGGCCTGTGCACCCTGTGCCCCCTGAGCCTGGGGGCCTGTGCACCCTGTGCCCCCTGAGCCTGGGGGCCTGTGCACCCTGTGCCCCCTGAGCCTGGGGGCCTGTGCACCCTGTGCCCCTTGAGCCTGGGGGCCTGTGCACCCTGTGCCCCCTGAGCCTGGGGGCCTGTGCACCCTGTGCCCCCTGAGCCTGGGGGCCTGTGCACCCTGTGCCCCCTGAGAGCCTGGGGGCCTGTGCACCCTGTGCCCCCTGAGGCTGGGGGCCTGTGCACCCTGTGCCCCCTGAGCCTGGGGGCCTGTGCACCCTGTGCCCCCTGAGAGCCTGGGGGCCTGTGCACCCTGTGCCCCCTGAGCCTGGGGGCCTGAGCACCCTGTGCCCCCTGAGCCTGGGGGCCTGTGCACCCTGTGCCCCCTGAGCCTGGGGGCCTGTGCACCCTGTGCCCCCTGAGAGCCTGGGGGCCTGTGCACCCTGTGCCCCCTGAGGCTGGGGGCCTGTGCACCCTGTGCCCCCTGAGCCTGGGGGCCTGTGCACCCTGTGCCCCCTGAGAGCCTGGGGGCCTGTGCACCCTGTGCCCCCTGAGCCTGGGGGCCTGTGCACCCTGTGCCCCCTGAGCCTGGGGGCCTGTGCACCCTGTGCCTGGGGGCCTGTGCACCCTGTGCCTGGGGGCCTGTATACCCTGTGCTGGAGTCCACCCTCGGCTTATACGCGAGTCAATAAATTTTCCCAGTTTTTGGAGCAAAAGTAGGGGGGTCGGCTTATACACGGGTCGGCTTATGCACGAGTATATACGGTACTGACCCCGGTGGATTTATTCAACTTTTGCAACGAGCAACTGCATGGAATCAAGTTTTTTTTTGTTCCAAAAGAAAAAATTGACGAAATACGGGTAGTTCAAGAGGAAAGGTTCAAAGATGGACATACAATTGCTGGAACAAGAGAAAATCACCAGTTTGTGCCAATTGATGACAAAAAGACTTGCATTTCAAGGGTGTCAAATGACCCTTCATCCTTCATTGCCCATGTAGATGGATCTGTCAGATCAGAAATGCCTTTTGTGCCAATTGCAAACCTCCAGCCAGGGCAATACATTGCCTGCATTTACGATAGGAACTGGTGGATTGGAAATATTTCTGAAATTTCAGTCGACGACCATGATGCATTAATACATTTTATGCATCCTCATGGACCAGCTAGCTTCTTTCACTGGCCTGTGAGAAATGATACATGCTGGATTCCCGAGCAGTCAATCATTGCAATAATTCCAGCACCAGCTGCAACAGCAATGGGCCGACAATACAGCTTCTTGAACCGATTATGTTGCAAATTCAGCAACAATTCCAGACCACTTAGACTGAACATTATGGCTTGGGAACCAACAAAAGATACCCAATATTAGGCTTGGGATCCTAGGCAAAGACACCCACCCTCGGGCTTCGGAACCTACGATAAAGAGACCACCCGCGACTTGCCTTGCACGGCTATCGGCCATGGCTCCTGGGCGATGGCGCTGCCAATTCTCGAAAGACCGCATTATTACAATTCTTAATAGGATTATTATACCTATTCTTAGGGAATTGGTTGTGGTATAACCACCATGGACCAACGCAAGGGTTTGAATAGTGCAGTTACCATTCATTGCGTATTAATAAATGACACCATGTTCAGTGGCATTTTACTTTTCTTAAACGAAGAAACTCCAAAAAAAAAAACAATGATCCTTGTAGAGAAAAATGTGCTCTTTCTAATGATAACAGAATTTATATATTTTAGGGGTACCCTTTTTGGGAAATTTGACCTAAAAATAGGTAAAATTCGGTTCTTTTAAGTTTTTCATCATATGTGGGTGTGAATATTTCCACAAATACATATGCTTTGACCGTGATATTGCAGCAATGCAAAGTCATGTAGATGTTTGTTGTACAGGGTAAAGCACCAGTTCCTATTTTTTTTTGGTCTTGAGTTATATATGGGCAAAGTTTGGCATAAATTTTATGCGACGCGTTTTGCAAGCTACTTTGACACAAAATTGCGGCCGAAATATTGTTTTGTCATAGCCGGTAATAATTTTATCGTGTTTAGCAGCAAAAGTTGAGCTAGTATGCCAAATTTCAGCATCATAGCCAGTATAGAACTCTAATGGCTATGTGCCAAAGTTTGCAAAATCCTCTTAGCTGAAGCCGCAGGCTTGGGGGGTGCCTCCAGTGAAAGGTCAACAGTGCCCAATGTATTTGAGATCTGGCCCTAAAAATTTACAGAACCTCTTTTCAAACATACATGTACATCCTTACAAATTTTCAGCAAAATCGGAGAACGTCGAGTGGGGACCACTGGTCCAGTTGACACGGAATGACCCATGTGTAACATGGGAACGCATGTGCCTGCGTATGGCTGCATTTGGCCGCATTTGCGTTCGGATGCGCATAATTTATGCGCCCTCCGACCGCACTCCAAATGCAGCATGCAGCATTTTTTTGTGCGTTCGCAGCGCTTGTTCTATTCGCAAGCGCCTGCAAGCGCACAAAAAATGCATTGATCTCAATGGATCCGCAGTGTCCTCTGCATGACACCACAGGAGAACGCTGCGGATCCATTGAGATCTCTCCCGGTGGCCACCGGTGATCACCGGCGGCCACTGGGAGATCATGCAGAGCCGCCGCTACTCTCCCGCCGGTGTCAGCGGGGAGATACAGCTGATCTGACAGCTGTTTAAATCTCCCGCGCTGACACCAAATAGGGTGAGGTCAGCGTGGGAGATCTGAAGCAGTGATCAGCTGTTTCTTATCTCCCACGCTGATATCACCCTATCCGGTGTCAGCACGGGAGATTTAAACAGCTGTCAGATCAGCTGTTTCTCCCCGCTGACACCGGCGGGAGATCAGCTGTGCAGGGAGGAGGAGATCTCTGCCGCTGATCTCCTCCTCCCGGCTGCCCCCAGAGGCAGCTGATTGGCTGCCGGGGCACCATAGTAATGTGAATGCATTCAGAGATACTCTGCTGCGTTCACATTATTATGGGCTGTTTTTGCCTGCGTTTGCGTCTGCATGCCCTCTGCATGCAGACACAAACGCAAGTGTGAAGCCAGCCTAACAGAGCCATGTAGACAATTGGCTCAGTGATTTCAGAGTATATACAATATTGAAAGCACTGCGAAATATTTAAAGTACTAAACTTATAATTTGCACTGTTAGGCTAGGGTCACACTTGACATGAGTTTTTTTGGTGCCTTAAAAAAAGCATGCGTTTCTGCATGCTTATTTCATTTCTGCATGCGTTTTTTTAGGTGCCTTTTTAAGTACCCAAAAAAAGTTCATGAACTATTTTTTGGTGCTGTTTTAAAAACGCATGCGTTTTTTAGAAAACGCATGTGTTTTTTTAACATGAGCCCCTATGGAAAACGCATGCGTTTTTGGATGGTACTAAATGGTACTAATGTACCATGCGTTTTTGCATCCGTTTTTAAAAACGCAGGTCTCCAAAAAAGCATGAAAAAACTGCAAGTGTGACCCTAGCCTTACACTGAAGGCACACTGTGCGAGGGACTCGCGTACATATATGACAGTCAAGAAAGTTATAAATGTGATGTTTTGTTATTATACATATATGCAGAGCACATTTCTAAGGTGATTCCTCTGTTTGTGCATCAAAAGTATTGCATTTTGACCATGCGTTTTTTTGCATGGGAGCCTGTGGAAGCGTTAACACTAGGGGAAAATCGCTAGGTTTTAGCGCTTCCATGGCTCAAGTGTGACCTTAGCCTTATTGCATGTCTTTATTGTGATTCTTAGATTTGAGTGATTTATATGGTTACATTATACCTTAGACATCGAATTTATGTGGGTAAAATTGACTCATTATGTTTGGTAATTGTGAACTGTAAAAGTACAGATATACCTTATCCAAAGTTGAAGGGGAAGTACAGTTGTGTGTATGGGACTATAAATAGATTAATTTGTCTAAGATGGCATTCAGATCTATATTCCTCACCGTGGTAATAATTCTATATTCAGCTCATTCGTTTTTAGAACAATAAGCATAATAGCTGCAAACTAACTAATACCTGTTGTTTAGCACAAATACTAAATAAAATATTCATAAAATACAGAGATTAATTTAAAACCCACAGGACTGGCTTTTCTTCAAATCAACATAATTGCAAGGTAAAATAAAATCAAGATGCAGGCTTCTATCCTTCAGACACTCTCATGTTACCTAAGATTTACTGGCAATGAGTAATATGATTTGACATGCAGTCTTTCTGCAGGAGATAAACACATGCCTTAAGCTGTGCATGTTGTATTAACATGATGACAGTCAAGACTCAATGTTTAGAGAAAAGAAAAGACTTAAAAAACATTTCTTATCATTTGGGAGCAATTATTCCAGGCAATGACAATACCATCATTTAAAACTCATTGCCATTGCTTATTACATGATTTTCTTTTTATTGTCAAATATTATATGCAATTGTGTCAAAATGGACTGCTAGAATGTACTTTACATACAGGAAAAGTATAATGTATCTGTAAAATAATAGTTGACAAACATTTGTGAAGCTATTATTTACTTATCACTATAACGTTTTTTCTTCCACTCTACACTTAGGTCCATTTCACATCAGCGGTAAACGCTGATCGCGGCAGTTGCGGATGAAAAAAACGGTTACCGCATAACGGCCGCACTTGCGGTTCACTTGAGGCAAGCCCCATGCAATGTCTATGGGGCTTGCAGTAAGTGTGTGGCAGGTGCGGTTTCGGCACTTGCAGCAGATGTGTTTTTTTTTTTTACGGCCACATCTGCCGCAAGTGCCGAAACCGCACCTTGCCGCACCTGCCGCAAGCCCCATAGACATAGCATGGGGCCTGCCGCAAGTGAACCGCAAGTGCGGCCGTTATGCGTTTTTTTCGCAGTGAAATTGCCTCAGTGGTTGTGATTGGGCGATTTTGCGTCGATAAATCGCCCATCGGCCATTGCCTGCATCCTTAACAGTGCTCAGTAATCAGGCGCAATTTGGCATGTGACAGGGCGATAGTGATGGAAAGAGCGCTTTCTGTGATTTCCCGAATGCGTGTCTCAACGTGCTGTAGTCCACGCCCCGTCTGAGATGATTGGTGTGGGCTACTGTGTTCCCATTGGCTGTCAGTTGACACCGCGCCATATTTGAAGAGCTGTCCATTCAGCACCACACACATCTTCAGCTACACAAACATCTGCAAACTCAGTGCAATTACGCGCGCATTGAATAGCACAAGCTATGTTGTCCGTGTATTAAGTTGCACTGTGTGGAGTATAGTGCCACACATGACAGCTCAGATGTTGGGCTACACATTGTAGATGCGTGCCATGGGCCAGTGTATGTGTTCCAGGAGCCACAATTGACCGTAGTTATTGTGACAAACTCTGATAGACATTGGCATCATGTATTAGCCAGCCGTTCCAGAGCAGGTCTGACAATCGTAACACAGTTGTGTTGTCCAATGAGCGTGTATGGGGTGCGTGTAAACCACTGTGGCATGCTTATTCTTTGCCGCGCTAAATATGTACGACCACATTGCCTTTGAGATTGCGGCATGTGAAGCAGCGATGAAATGAGGCAAGATTGGTTCCGCTGTAGGTGAGGCGATTTACGTAGCGACACACGCCTTAGATTCAGGGTGAAATTGCGGCGTGTGACGCTGCCATCGGCAATCTGAGGCGGGCACGAAAAAGTGAGCGCGCACGTCATATCGCCACATTTCGCCAGGCGAGATTGCGGCGTGTGACGTATCTTGATTGAGAGTCACAATTTATCTCTAAGTTTTGGAAGGCTTTTGTAGTCGGATTGAGAAAGAGTTATCCTTTTCGGCATATCATACCCAGCCTAAAGTCTTTCAGAAAGGACTAATCAGTCATTGGAAACTTACCTAAGGGTGCTTTCACACTAGCGTTTATTTGAAAAAAAAAAACGCATCTGCCGCGATTACCACATAACGGCTGCACTTGCGGCACGGTTGCGGCAAGCCCCATACAATGTATAGGCGGCTTGCAGCAGGTGCGGCAAGTGTGGTTTTGGCACTTGCGGCAGGTGCAGGCCGCGAAAAAAACGCGGTTAGCCACGTTTTTTTCACGGCCGCACCTGCTGCAAGTGCCAAAACCGCACTTGCCGCACCTGCCGCAAGCCCGCTTATACATTGTATGGGGCTTGCCGCAACGTGCCGCAAGTGCAGCCGGTATGCGGTAATCGCGGCAGATGCGTTTTTTTCACCGCATCTGCCGCGATTTCAAATAAACGCTAATGTGAAAGTATCCTACGATGCCTCTGTTCCAACAATCAGGCAAACGGGGGTTTATTTACCTTTGGTGGAGTTTGATGTTAATAATAGGTATCATGAGTCATTGGGCACATTTCCTTCTTTTGCAACTTTGGTTTTCATCCCATGTCTCCAACGTTTCTCCAGGAGTTAGAGGAGGAGTTTCCTGAGATGTCTGAGACTACCCACAGTGTAAAAACTGTTTGGGAAGGGACTTGCTGCCAGCTTCTAAAGGCATCCACTGGGCATAAGGTAGTGGCAGATAGATGCCGGTCTCAGGTGGGGGAGTTGGTGGTTGAGGATCTGGTGTGGTAGTGTGCAAAAAACCTGAAGCTCAAGGTACCCTGCCCTAAGCTTGGACCCTGGTTTATCGGTCCTTTTTCTATATAAGAAGTGGTCAACCCGGTCACCTGTAAAGTTAGCTCCCAGTTAGCATTAAGATAACATCTTTGATATATCATTGCCATAGTAGTTCACATGATTGCCGGTAGGTAGTTTTAAACCTGTGAGTTCCTTTCTTAGTTGAGTATTAACTCAGTTGCTTTTGGTGTTTAGATCAGTGCTTTAGTGCTCCAAGGCTTTCTGCTGTGATTTTACCTTGCTGTTTAATGTGCAGCTGTTGTTTAGCATTTAGTTTAGTTTCCCATCTCTGTTTGTTTTTTTGTATAGTGTTGTGCTTTGGTGTGTTTGATCTGCCCTCTACAGCGTGTCTGGTCACCCGTCTTCGCGCTGTTTGCTGCCTGTTAGGGGCTCTGCTAAAGTCCCCCTCGCCAGGACTGCAAGGCAGGTAAAGGCTATCCCCGGCCCTCAACGGTATGCAGCAGAGCAATGGCTTGTGCCAAGTGTGAATTACACACTGCACTTGCTGGTGTGTAGGTAGTCAAAACCTAATATGCAGCATGATAGTACAGCATATATGTATTTAGTTTGATTCTGATCCTGTATCTAAAGACAGTTGTATTCCTATATAAATGTAGTAAGCTCAGATCTTTCTGTTTATCTATTTAGATAGCATGGTTCTGGTCACGTCATCTGTGTAGTAATTCACAGTTATCAGATAAATATCTATGCAGCGTCTGAATTTGTTATTTTGGGTATTCAATTTAGTGTATTTACCTACTATATTTGTATTAGGGATGCTAATTTTCCACGTTAGACAGACAAGTAGTTATAAAGATATAATCCAAAGTAAGAAGAAGTTTTCAGCGAGGACAGACAGGGTTAGATGAATTAAAACAAGTAGGCTTTATTTCCCCATATTAAAATATCATCCAGCACACAATGGACTAGCCCCAGTAATAGGAAGTATCCTACAAGCAATGCAAAAAAAATTAAATAATTAGTCCTAGAAGATCTTGCATCAATAATGTATGTAGGACTGCAAACCTAAAGCGGCCGTCACACGCACAGATATCGCGCAAGATATCGCTTGAACGCGGCAGATTAAACATCGCGTGAGCGATGTCTGTGCGTGTGACGGCAAGATACGACGAGCGAGATCTGATCAAATCGCAAAATCGAGATCTGAGGTCCGGACCTCAGATCTAGCGATTTACGATTTAGCGATCTGCTTCATCGTGGTGTATGACACCACGATGAACGATCTCCCAGCGGCAGAGCCTATGCTGGGAGATGGTAACTATGGTACACGTCGGGTAACTAAGCGATCCACATCGCTGGTGAGTCTGTCTGTGTGACATCTCACCAGCGATGTGAGCGATATTGTAAGCGATCGCGCGTGCACGTGATCGCTTACAATATCGTTCAAGATGTCTTAGCGTGTGACGGCCGCTTAATATAAAAAACCACCAGCCATCGTTATTTTTAATGCCCTGTTAGCTCTACTGCTTTAAAGGTAATCGGAGTAAAGATTGCCCGCTGCATCTTGTGCCCCTGATTAGTAAAAACCAAATGTTCATTCATTTCCCTGGAATTTTTTGTATCTTTAAAGCAGGAGGTTGATTTTAGGTCTAACATACAGTTAAATGTGAAATGTCAATGTTATTAAAGAGTACGCAAACCTAAATTAATGTTTTTAATTTGAGAACAAGGCAGACAAAATGTTTTATTTGTCTCTAGCTTGTTAATGCTTGTTTATAGAAAAAGAACATTTTTAATGAAACATTATATATAACCATACAGAGCAATTATTATTCTTCCATTCTGATTTCAGGTAACTTGTTTCTGTTAGCAATAACAGAAATTGAATTATTGTAATGTTCTGCATTGTCCTGACAGGGATGGTTAAAGGTGATGGAAAAAGTGGGTATTGTTAAAAGGGAACATTTGTCAGAAAAAACATTATGTGTGTTGCAATATATATTTAGAGTACCTTTCTCCACAATTTTATACTTTGTCTTTTCTTCTGCAGCTGTCAGGTTTTTTTGTTCTCCATGTCGATATCTAACTGGTTTGCTTGTTGCAATCACCTATTCAAAAACATAAGGTTAAAGGTTATATAGTACATTTAAGGTAATTAATATTGTATACTGATTTTAAGTATAGTATTTATGAAACCTAAAAAAAAAAAAATTTTAACTAAGTTTTACTGTGGTAAGCAATGCGAGAATTAATAACCTACAAGAGTGCAAGAAATCCCAACTGATTGGTCTACTTTATAATATGTGATATGCTTATCACCTACCTAAAAGAACAAGATGTCATATATCTAGAAGGTATGGAATAGACTGCAAATGGGAAAATTAATGGGACAGACAGACATATTATCTCTTCAAGTTTGCGCATTGAAATCTGTATGCGGTTTCTTCCAGGTATGAAGCGCTGACACATAATTTCCGGTCCTGTGCATTGTGGGAAGGGTATTGGGTGTACTCTCCGGCTTCACAATGCGCAGTGCGCATGCTCCATTATACCCAATACAACCCCCATAATGCACTGGACTGGACATGACGTATCAGCGTGTCATACCTGGAAGAAACAGCACACAGATTTCAATGTGCAAACTTGAAGAGATAATATGTCTGTCTGTCTCTTTAATTTTTCCATTTGCAGTCTATTCCATATCTTCTAGATATATGACATCTTGTTTCTCACCCTACGTGTTGCATATATTTTCATTGTACAATTTTAGAAGAAACAGCAGATTTCAAATGCCGGGAGCACGCTGGAAATTAGGTTATTATGCCAACCGGGATGTGATAACTAAGGAATGAGAATGTCCATCCACCTAGACGCTGCCTCAGAACTGGGGGGAAAATGTAAGTTATAAAAAGCATTTTTTCAACCATTATACTACAGTGCTGTGCAAATTAATTGGGACAAAGCAAGTCTTTACTTGTTTTTCTTGTATTATTTTACTATTTCTGATCAGGGTTTTATCAGTTCTTGGTGTCGTTTTCCTTTTTCTTCCACATTTCCCTTTTCGTTTTGGAGAAAACGATCCAGTTTCATTGTGTGTGTGAATTATACTTGAAACGGTAGATTTTCCTATACCAACGGTGGAAGCGATTTCTCTTACAGTCAGACTTGTAGGTTCATTGAGAGTAATAATTCTAGACCTCTTCCGTGGAGTTACATCCATTTTTATAAGTATCGTGGATGACCAGCACTCTGTCCTTTCTGTTGTGATGGTGCTATTGTGGAAAGGATCCAGGATCCTTAGTCTATTAATAGCAGAATCCAAGTACTCATCAAGTCATGAATAATTATTCAATAAGTGATTTATTGGAGACATACACAGGGTGAATGGTGACAGCTGTCACCATTCACCCTGTGTATGTCTCCAATAAATCACTTATTGAATAATTATTCATGACACCATTTTTATAGGCACGAATCACACTAAGAGAAAAAGTACACTAAACCACTCCTCACAGAAACAAGCTCTCAACTGAAGCTGAGGGGGCAGCTAGCTGTTATTTTCTGACTAAACCAGTCAAACCACATTTTGTTACTCAAAGTTGTACACTCACACCTGTTCAAAGCAGTTAAAACTGGTTTTTTTTTTGGTGCATTTTCAAAAACCATTTCAAAAGGCACCATGTGTTAACGGATCTGGTAGCAGAGCCGGTAAAAATGCCTCATAAATGGCAAAGGGAAAAACTGGATCCGGTAATGCATCCAGTAAATGGATTAAACCTCTCAAGTGTGGCCCTGCCTTACTCTGCTGCCTCATTAGTAAATGGATCTATTGTGGCTTCACTTTAATCACATATTTCCAAGATGCAGCTGGAAATCCAAATGTAAGTGGCACCCCGAACCTTTTCAGCTAAATCGGAAATCTAGTGTGGTGATCCTTCCCTTCTGAGTTTTGTAACATACCTCGAAAGTAGTTTTAAATCACATGAGTTATCGATGTACTCAAGACATGTTGCACACAAAAAGTGATGGTGGTTTTCTACTGTTGCCCTTGCGAAAATACAAAATTTGGGGCTAAAACAATTTCTGTGGGAAAAATTTGATTTTTTTTTCTTTTCCACAGATCAATGTTCTAAAATACTGTAATGCACCTGGGGGATCAAATTGCTCACCTTACATCTATATAAATTCCATGAGGTGTCTAATTTCCAAAATACAGTCAATTGTGGGGGATATCCACTGTTTAGGCACATGAGGGGCTCTCCAAACGTGACATGGTGTCCACTAATGATTCCAGCCAATTTTCAGCTTGAATGGTGCTCCTTCCTTTCCGAGCCCTGCCATGCGCCCAAATAAGGGTTTGTCTGCCACATATGAAGAATCAGCGTACTCAGAAGACATTGCACAACCACTTTTGGGGTTCATTTTCTAATGTTACCCTACTGAAAATTAAAAAAAATTAAGATCAAAGAAAGCTTTTGTGGAGAAAATATGATTTTTTTTATTTTCACGGCTCAACATTCTAAAAGTCTGTGAAGCACCAAGGGGTTTAGAGTGCTCACAGCACATCCAGATTAAGTGTCTTGAGGGGTCTAGCTTCCAAAATGGGTTCACTTGTGGGGGTTTCCACTGTTTATGCACATCAGGGATTATCCAAATGCAAATTGGTGTCCGCTAATGACTCCAGCCGATTTTCAGTTTTAGTGACATCCACTATTGATACCAGCCAATTTTCTGTTTGTACAGTAAGTCAAATTGTGCCCCTCCCTTCTGAGCCTTGCTGTGCGCCCAAACATTTGTTTTCAACTGCTATGAAGTATCTGCATACTCAGAAGAAATATCTAAATAAATGATGGTGTCTATTTTAACCTGTTACCCTTCAGAAAATAAAAATATTTCAGCTGAAAGAATATTGTGGATAAAATTAGTTTTTTTTTATTTTCACAGCCAAACTGTGAAGCACGTGAGGGCTCAAGGTGCCTACCGCACATTTAGAATAGTTCCTTCAGTGGCCTAGTTTCCAAAATGGGGTAATTTTTGGTAGTTTCAACTGTTTAGACACATCAGTGGCTTTTTAAACGTGACATGGCATCTGTTAATTATTACAGCCAATTTTCTGTTGAACAGTCAAATGGCGCTGCCTTCCTTCTGAGCCCTGGTGTGCGCCCAAACAGTAGTTTTCCATCATATATGATGTATCTGCGTACTCACAAGAAATTTCTCAACTATTTATGGGGTTCAATTTTTCCTGTTATCCTTGAGAAAATAAAAATATTTCAGCTGGGGAGACATGCAGCTCTGAGGGAAGACATACAACTCTGGAGGGGGCATATGACTCTGGGGGCATACAACACTGGGGGACAATGGCTGAAGATGTAGCTCCTCTCTTCACCTCTGGGATGGAAGCAAATGATACACTAGCTCTGCCAACAGATGAACTTCAATGCCTGTGCACGCAGTGTTCAGCAGTGAACACTGTGTGCATGTGTGGATTTAAATGGCCAGCAGCAAAGTGTGGCTGGCTGCTAGCCCGAGCACTGCAATCCCCAGATTTCGACCAGGGGTCGCAAAATAGATCACCACCCCCTGAAGATAGGAACCCACCAGAGCCCTGGCACTTGCCTGGATATGCTGGGTGCTGAACTTGCTCACAGAATAAATAAATCTAGATGACCAACAATTGCAGCCTGCTGTATCCTCCATATCATTCTGTGGAGATGGAGCTGCCCTCACACAACATAAGCTATCTATTCATTCAAATATACTGATATTGTGTGGCCTAAAGTTTGTGAACAATTGTTGGGAGATATTTTATATGGAACTGAAGAGTGGGCCCCTGGAATCAAATTTACTGGTGGACATTAGGAGTCCCAATCCAAGACTGCTGTTTAAGGCATTGCAAAATTGGGTTGTAAATAGAATATTAGATAAAGAGAATAATATGTTGCCTATGTGTTTGTATCTCTTTTTTCTATTCAAAAAGATAAATAAACTTGATTAGAAACAGCTATGTATTGAACATACGTGGTTTGTTTCCTTCATCAACCTTCAGTAGATCTGAAAAGAATAAATTCACAATTGCTTTATTTGTGTTGGCCTGGCATATTTTATTCTTCTTATTTTTACCTATTTATTCTGACTAACCTTTCTATTATAAAAATTCAGCAAATTCCAGGCTTATATCTGAGGTCGTAGATTTCCAAAGGATTTATACAATGACACCATTATACTGTCACCTTGTCATCTATATCCTGCTTTATGCATGATAATATCTTATTATTTTCTGCAGCTGTTCTGTGACATTGACAGTAAGACACAGCCAGCTGCTTCTATGCACTTTCAGATGTTCGTTATCAGGCATTGACCTTACTGTGCCCTGCTCAGTTTTATATGTAGTATATTTTTTCTTCTACTTACTAAACAGCTACATTTAAAACCCATTTTAAGACCTTACATTATCATCATTATGTTTTATTACAAAATAAAATGCTTACACTTTGGCCATAGAAAATACATTAATTCACTGCTCCCATAGCAAAGTTAGGCTGGCTTCACACCACGGCAGAGTCCGGACGGGATCAGCACACAGAACCGTAGGGCCAAATGTGCCCTCCGGTCTGGTGTGCAGCCGGACGCAGCTGCAGCTGCTGATGAATCAGGACCGCGGCTCGCGGGGAGCGAGCCGCGGTCCTGAATTAACAGCGGCATGCAGATAAATCTGAAAAATCCGATTTCTGCCGGATTCTTCCGGAGAGATGGAAACTGAATGGCAGATACTATGGGGCCAAAATCCCGTCCCGGGCTGTCTGGTTTACACCGGACAGCCCTGGACCGGACTCTGCCGTGGTGTGACACCAGGCTTACCCTAGCCTGAAAGTTAGACAACAGACATTACATCACATTGGTGTCCTGTATGCCTTCAACTATCTTATTGAAGCAAGACATTTTGGACACAGTGACTTTTTCACCTACGTATATTGAAAGTCACAACATTTTCATAATATCTTTGCTATAGCTTTATGACGTCTTGTTTAATTGAGAAAAATTGTAATTACAATATAATTGGTACCATTCTTTAGGGTGCAAGAATAGTGTCAAGGACAACTATATGTCTTGCCCTAATATACAATCCTTTATTTCATTTTTCTTAAAGCAGAAGGGACAAATATCAACAATTCTGTTATTTTTTTTTGTTGTTGTTGCTCTTTTTTGTCATCTCAACTATGTCGGACAAATAATGATTTATTTGTAGTTTGTTAAAAGGAATCTGTCTGCAGGTTTTCCCTACCTCTTCTGACAACAACATAATGTAGGCAAAGATTCCCTGAATCCAACGAGGTATCACATAAAATACTGGCTGAAGCCGTTCTCACACAATCAAAGCATTAGGTTTAGAAATACCGCAGAGCTGAGATAGCTGCCCATGCCAACACCAAGCTCTTAATTCAAATTGTACATTAACTGTGAGGTGTCAATCACAGCAGGAGGCGTATCAGACTGCAATGCACTTGACTTTTTAGCCCTACAATGTTAATCACAGGGTAATAAAGCCATTAGTTTAAGTAAACAATTGCACAGACCCAGATAAGACAAGCAAAGTTTATTTTTGTTAGCTGTCCTCGGCTTAAATAGCAAACACCTGCTGATAGATTCCCTTTAAAGAGGCAGAAATTGCAATTTCACAATATATAGTTGATTTGTTCTTTTTTTCTAGAAAAAATTACTTTGTAAGGAAAAAAATATTTCTCTCTATATTTTTTCCTGATTTTTATTTCTCGTATTTGTTTCTTTTTTTCCACTAGGGGACATGACTACTGAGGAAAACAAGCTGCATAATAATTTTTCACACTTCATTACACATTATGCACCCCTTCATTACACAAATACACTTCATGTCATATGTTTTATCCAATAAGTAATACAGGTATACAGCTTGGAGTTAGAAATTATGCATTGCAATGATAATATGGTCAAACTACCCACTTGCCTAATAATTGTGCACACAGTGTTTAGCATTAGGACAAGACAATCAAGAAGTCTGACAGCAATGGCACACATAGCAGCAGTAGTACTACAATATAGATGACATAAGGGATAGGGAGGAGATGCATGCCTGAGCTTGGCCATCAGCAGTGGCAGGAACAGAAGGGTGTAGAAGACAGTGTATAGGCAGGTAGATGGTACACCATAGCTGAAAGTCAGCCCTGCTCAATGACTGATAACTTTTGACAAATGTAAGGATTTCCAAGTTTGCAGTGAATAACCTGGTCTGCATAGTTGGCACAAAGTCACCTGCAGCATTGTTTTGTTAGCACTGGTCTGTTCTGCTGAGCTAGAGGTTCATAGGATCATGAATTAGTGTATGTGCCAGAAAAAGGACAAAGTCTAGGTATGACTGAAACTGATTGTGCAGGCCATGTTTGCTGATGGGCATCAGGCTGATGTAATGGAAGATAAAATATCTGGTTCATCATGTCAAAGATACTGTAGCTGCTGTTGTTTCTTCGGCCACTTAATGTAAGCCTAATGCTGGCACAGGTGGAAGAATGTTTGGTCTGATTGGATCACAGTGGGGTCTACAGGTTACTGTGTGGTCGACAGATGTTTATTCAGCAAAAGCTTTGCAGAGCAGGCAACACAACTTATTTTGGTATTAAATAGAGATGAGCAAAGCATCCCCAAACAATTTCGCCAATTTCAAATTTGGCACAATGTTGATGATTTAGTTTGTGATAGGCAAACCCAAGCAATTTGCTAAAAAATTGGCAAACGAAATTACAAAGACCATCTTGCAACACTGGCCTCTACTAGAGAAAACGTACGTATCTATACCTAAATTTAGGAACATTTTGCTATTTTGCAACAAGAGACCCAGCAATATTAAGGACCATCTGATTCGGGCTGAAATAGGCTCCCAAAGAAGTTTGGCAAAACAAAGCCTACTTGCCACTATCAAGAAAGGGATTTTCCACTGAATTGCACACAATGTTCCAACGTAATGAAGGCCAAATGTTTCACTCATCCTTACACAGGGAGGCATTACCCAGTTAGAGGCTTCATTATTAGCAAGGCATCTTTTGTTATCTATCTGATAAGTGTCCTTTCGGTCTCAGGTATGTTAGAGAGACTATCCGCGACTACATAAGTAATCACAATCAAGCATTAGGTGTGAAAATAAGATATTGCCTCTACCAGCTCATTTTCGAGAAAAGGACTACAACATCTCACAATTGAAATTTTTGGTAATGAACATGTCCCCCTACTCAAAAGGAGAGGTAACAGAATTCAAACACTAAACAGTGTGAATATTTTTGGATACACACTCTCAACACCTAGAACCCTGTGGTCCCAACAGGGAATATGAAAAATGTTATTAAACCATGTGGTATTCATTTTTACTTGTAGAATAAGGAGATCGCATACAGCTTGTTTATAGTGGCTGTTAGATGACTCATGCATGTGAATTTTGGGTGTATTATTTTGTAACTGATTATCTTGTTACATGCCCTTATCTTCATTTTACTTACAGTATATTACACTAATTTCTTCTTACCTTTCAGGCTGCGAATCACTAAAATAATTTTTTATGATGGTTCTTGGTTGCACTAACTTTCTTGCACAGTACCAAAGACTTCCTCACTATTATAGCTCTTACACTGCATCAATATCAAGTCCAGGATCATCTCCTACTTCCTAAGTCTGTTCCACCTCCAACATGGCTCCTGTGTATGACTGTTCATATTATACCACCTTCCACCTCCAATATAGCACCCGCACATGCTCAGGTACTAGTTTTCCCACATCCAACATGGCACTCGCACATGCTCAGTCACTAGTTTCAGCACTTCATGTCCCACTTCCTGTTTTATAGGATTGATCCACCACCATGCCCCCATCCTCTTTTTAAGCACCTTTCTGAAGGATAACATGACTCTGCACACACCATTTTTACAGGCAACAGCAAGTACTGTATCAATATAACACTCTGCTTTTTCACACAACTGTGTGTATTCTGTGTAATCTGTTACTTATACTATGAACCTCTCCCTTAGAGTCATGTCCGGGATACTTTAGTACAGGCACCTTCCTGGTATGTTCATTACAATCTCTCTCTTTGATAACTTTTCCTGCTGCTGTCTGCATGTTGTTTCATTCCTCCATATATGACTCAGATTCACCACCAGGATCTATACAGCCTAATCAGCCTGCTTGCCAATACTGTCTCCATAGTTTTATTTCCAAAAAAGTATGTGATTCCTCTCTTACCACAGTCTTTTTATATCAGTCTTTTTATATATGACCCCTGTTTTGTTTCATGATTGTACCTGTCACTTTAGGAGCATAGGACTTCCACATGACATTTATGACTCTATTAAATCCCCCAATATAATATTTATTGGTAAAGATACAGCATACCAGGGTATCATATCCGAATACAGATATAATTTGGCAATTTAACATCATGACTTTATCATATCACCGATGGATTGCTTACCATATATTGTAGTACATTCACCATCATATCTGAGTTATAAACGCTATCTTTGAGGTACAGATCCTAAAGGACCTTTTCTCCTCTCACTATATCTCATGTATCATTGGACTGTCTGCCATTATAGGTATGGTGATTACTCCTATTTTCACGCATAATTCTAAAACATTGCATATTCAGTAGTCTCTATTTTCCTTCCCAGTCCACTGCAATATATACCAAATTCATATTGCTAAGTTTTGAATAACTACAACGTTATTATTGTAATTAAGATATGCATTGACCTACCACTATGGACTAGCTCTAGAAACAATGTTTTCACCTCTAATGTCTTTATTTTTATACATTTTTTATCATTAAAAACTCCTCCAATTAGTCTTTCTAGCCGCAATTCTGACCACTATCCAATTGGTGACTTTCAACCCCCCTTTTTCTTCCCTAAATATCTACGGTACATATATTGCTTTATTTTTCTTGGATTTCAGTCTTCATTACTTTGTTCCATACATTTTATTTTAACAGAGGCTTCTAATTCTCTTGATCACCCCATATCATCATTTTTGCAGATATCCTTAAATGTAATTGCTCATTGAAATATTAATGAAGTATTTTGCAGATAGTTTAGTTTTTATCATGGGATGACGCATAGTATTTTCCTTTTGAAGTGTGTTTTGCACCTAATTAGATATTTTGTCTTTCAATCAATTATTATTGTGTATTATTGTAATTTCTATTTATTACTCGATGTATTATTTACAATTTTTTTGTCATCTATTTATTGTACAAGCAACTTACACTTGAAAAAGATCATACTGTTAGATCGAAACATTGGGGAAGCGTGCACTCACTATTTTTTGACTCTCCATGTAAATAAAGACACTTATTGCATTTAAAACTTTAGTCAATTTCTCTTTCAGTGTGCTGGAGATCATTACTTTTCTTAAAAGGATGGCTGTCCAGCAGTCATTGTCTTGTTCAATGGTAACAGCATGCCTGTCATCCCACAAGAATTCCATTACACATCTGGTCATACTGCCTAGCATGACCAAGGTCCCATGGCTTTTATAATATTTAAAATATAAGCAATTTAAACAGGTATTTAAAAAATAAAAAGACCTTTAAAGTGTAACAGCTGTTTAAATTTTTATTTTCTAATAATGTAGAGCAAGTGATATTAATGAAGTTTCAAATATAATTTATAGATTAAATCGGAAGCTGTAGGCCGTATTCATTGTGTGGAACTGAATACGGATTTCACTGACAATCAGCATACATATTGTTTACAGAATGCATAGAGGGACCATCTTTTACAAGTTTTTGAAAGGTTTTCCTTCAGATTTCATTTACAAAGTATATTAAAATTGCATGCTCTATATTATTATTTGATAAACATTTAAACAGGGGTTACATTTTAAATTTAAAGGTGAAAAAAACACTGCCACATGCCTTTTCAAAATATGAAGAGACCAGAAAATCTAGTTCAAGTGACATAAATTGTGAAATTTGTTAAAATCAAAATGATGTTTCAATCATTAATGGAAACCAAAAGCAATAACTGAGGGCTGGGTTCCAAATCATCCCAAACATCAAAGTAGAACATTGAAATCACAGAAGAAACCAATTTGCTTAAATTTCATTATGGCAGCTTCATACCATGATACTTAAGTGTTTCATTACTTTTCTTGAGCAGTGTACTTATAAAAGAATATTGATATTTATTGTGGAGGTATAAATGCTTGCTTTCTTCTGTAGTTTCATTTGTCTAACAAAGACGACGATTGATATCCTTCGTATACACATTTTCCTATATTAAATGGTGCGGACGTTCTTTTCTTGATGATCTGTGAAGCTTCTTGAAACAAAGTATGTCATTATGCACCATTCCCTTTGAATAATATGGTTATCATTCAGGGGATGTAACATGATGCTTTATTCTGTGTTAAAAGCAGATCGCTTCATTTGTGGTGACATGGTGAGCATAAAGGAATGCTTTCCATCAACTGAACACAAGAGTAGCTAGACACGCTAAGTGTAAAACCTTGTGATAAAATGGGCTTTGTGATATTTAAATGCACTTACCATGCAAACTAAACAGTAATAAAAACAGGTTTGCACTTCATATATTCCACCTTTAATGACCCTAAATCTAAGAAATATTGCAGCTTACTATTTCCCAGATAGTTCCAATTTAGAAGTTTCTACAAACTATACTTATACAAGCCAACTGTTACAAATTGTTATCAATCCTTTACTATTTGCTCACATTATTTCTAGGCTCCTCACAATCATTTCTTTGTATACATGCAGGAGTTTCCATTTTTTAACAGTGTTGTGCAGGACTTTAATATTGATGGTCTATCCTTATAATAGGTCATCACTGTCTGATCAGTGGGGGTGTGACACCCGCATCACCAGCACCACCACCGATCAGCTCTTCCTGATGTCAATGGTGGCCCATGGTCAGTCCAGTCCGGGCATTAGGGTCCATATATGGATCATGAAAAACGATTGTGTGAATCTGATCTTAGAAAAATACTTATCTCTAGCATAAATCTCCTGTATACTGTATAAAGCAGTCTACAAATATCTACTACTCCATTTACTGCATTCTTTTTTTAGCTATATATTGTATGTATTGTTTTCTTTTTTTCTTACCACTATTTTGCTAAGAACTTTATCCTTGAAGATAGTATTTCTGCCATCATGTTTTTCCAAAACTATTTCTTTTATGTAAGGTGAATAAAGTGATTATATTTTCAGGCATATGGAGATTAGCACATAGAAACATAATAAGTCTCTTCTCTCCAATAATACAATTAAACTGAATGTAACTGAGGCCTTCAAGCCTGATAATATATTTTCTTCCTCCCTAGGCGGCAAACTTCAGCTCATTAGTTGTTTTGACATACAAAATGAAATAAATTAAGAAAACCTTTATTCAGCTTTTACAAAAGTGAACCCTAATCAGAAAGAAGTTAAAAACAAGTATAGTAGTCACCCTCCGATGGTCCAGATTAATCTACCCACCACTATTCTGTTGGCTGTGTTTTGGCTGCATCTGTAATATAATGAATACAGTACACATCATATCTGCAGCCACTTTCTATTCTTGGTGGCCGGTAGCATCAACAACAGAAGAGCCACAGAACTCATTTATTGGCTGTAGTGGAGATATCCATTGTCATTTTTATGTCCCTGCTGAAGCTAAAACACAGGTATAGGAGCAATGGTGAAGAGCTGGAGCTTGACCAAGGGGTCATGAGAACTATCTCTCTTTTGTTTTCTAACTACTAACTGATCTATAGGAGTCCACATATTTAAATATAGAAACCCCTTCAAAGAGGTGGTAGAAATAAAGAATAAGGTTTAAAGTTGAATCTGACCTTAATTTTAAATATTTTCTGTCGTGTTTACCTTATTATTAAAATGTTTAGGTCATCAGATATTCCAAGAACGATATTTGAACAGGCCAGTGTGGTTTCAATTGAATGTCTGTTGTAATGGTAGAGTAGTAGTAGAAAGTCAGCAAGCACAGTATGCCGGTCACACTTAGCATTAGCCATCAAGCTACTGTGCACCTTTAAGAGTCAGAGCACTTTTCAACCACCTCCCATTCCTGGAAAGGGGAACTTTGGCAGAGCACTTCTCAAGTGGCAAGTAGCAGGTCACATTCAAATCAAACACACCAGTAAACCAAAAGAAGCAGTGCAGTACAAAACAAGTTAAGGGAAACTAGGGAAAAAGCCAAGACCAGATGCCAGAGCAAAGAGCCCACCTGAGTAGCACATAAAACTACTAACCTCTACCACCCATACATAGCTAAAATAATCATCACTACACAGAGGATATTGCAGGTTTAAATCTGTTTCTTAGAGAAAATCTGACATTGCTAAAGTAACACCTAATCTCCACCCTCAGTCCAGAGAGGCAAAAGGGAGGGGAGTGGAAGAACCTCCCACCACTTAGTTGAACTGGCCGACAGCTGACACTAGGATACCCTGCATCCCAGGGTCCCTGAACAGCATAATTGCTGGGAGCAACAGCATCCCACCTCCTAAAATACCCGAAGTAAATCTCTCAGAGCGCCATACATGGCCAGAGCGAGCACCTACAGTAGCTCTGCCCTCCAGAGATTACAACCCCATTATGGTCTGTGAGTGTGCCATGCTATAGGTATAGGACTGCCAGACCTCATACCTGTAGGTTATTTTCCCACAATGTGTTTTAGTGAGTATTTAATGCTATATTTTTTTGCTGTGCAAAAAAAAACATTTTACTGTTCCAGCAAAGTGGATGGAATTTAATGATATCTCACCCCCCTGTGTTTTTTTAATCATTGAAAACTGACCTGTGTACACTTTTAATATCTGCAACATGTGAATTTCTCTTGCGGGTACAAATTTTTACCATAGAATTAACTGAGATTCAAAAACTCACTAAAATCACGTATTCCACACATGATTGAATTAAGTTTTATCAATGACAAATACCAGGAAGCATGAAAAACAAAGAGGCTTAATTTAAAATATGTCATACCAAGAGACAAAGAATGATAAAAACACTTGAAAAAAATTGTACTCAGAGATGCATTGAAAGAACGTAAGTAAGGCTAGGGTCAGATTAGCGCTATTTGCTGCACTCAGGGTGGTTCTGTTAAAAACATAGAATTTGGGAGCCTTGACGCAGTGTTACCAGCATGGTAACGCTGCGTCAGCGCTGCCAATTCATCCCTATGGTGACGGAGCTCCGAGCGCAGCTCATCTGAGTGTCGGAGTTTGAAATCTCATGCTTTATCCTAGCGCATCACAATACGCTTCAGAGCGGGTCATGTGATGCGCTAGGGAAAAGCGCTTTAAACATCAGCAGTCAGATACCGACGTTTGAGATGTGCTCGGAGCTCCGTCACCATAGGGATGAATTGGCAGTGCTGATGCAGCATTGCCATGATGGTAACACTGCATCAAGGCTCCCAAATTCTATGGTTTTAACGGAACCCCCCTGAGCGCAGCAAATAGCGCTAATGTAACCCTAGCCTAAATTAAATAAGTTAATAGGTGTAGAAATATTTAAACATCAAAGCTTAATAAAAACTGATACTTGGAATTTAGCCTTTTTATTTCCAGCTATGGCTGTTAGAGACTGATATATTTTATGTAATATAGTCGGCATCAGCAATGTGTCCTCTTCACGAATGATCACCTCCACAATCACATATATGTAAACCACATTATGTGCTGACAGTTCCTCTACACAAGTCAAAGATCATGTTTAGAAAATTCCTATAGAAGTCAATGAGTTATCGCTGGTCTCCAGTTCTTTCGCTCATGAGGCTGCTATAATGTAAATCTCTGAATGCTGTTACTGTAACAGTACCAAGTAAATAGCATTGGTGAAGATGTGGGGACTGGTGGTGACATTCCTTGGTAAAAACACTTTACAGTAGCTCTCTAGATCATTCTATTGTGGGCTAATGGCAAACTCCACACATTCTCCAAAAAAGACAGTGTTGAAATGCTCAGTTTCTCTAACTGAAGTCAAATTTGGAGACTAAAAAAATCAGATTAAAAAAAAGAATTATGGCCACTTTACACGTCCCGATATCGGCATCCAACTCCGATAAAAAGTCACGTGGTTATTGGCCCCGATATCGTTCGTGCGTTGTATGGTGTAAATGCCCAATGCGACGTAAGAACGATGCCAAAACAATATCGGGGAAGAAATGAGCAGGCTCTCCAACTGGCCGATATTGGATGGCTGATCTGGCAGGATCGTGCTGTTTGAAAGCCCAACCCCGACTTGGAGACCAACTTCCCCTATTCTCTCCCATATTAAATGGTCGTTCCTGGGTCGCACGTACAAAAGGGGCGTAGACATCGCAGTTGTGTTGCCTGCCGATATCGCCCTGTGTGACAGCTCCTATGCGATCTGGGATGTCTGCCAAAAAAAGTGCACGCTCCCGCACTGTTGTATCCAATATCGGAACGATGTTGGGACGTGTAAAGTGGCCATAAGTCTTAACTACCTTGCTACCTAGCGATAATAATTGAAAATAATGATGTAGCTCTAATGGTACCTTTACACGCCGCGACGGCAGGCTGGATACATCCCGCTACTTCACGTGCACAAGCACGCTCAAACGGTTACAAACGGTCAACGCACCCTCTTTACACGCCGCCACAAGGTGCGCTACGCCACGCTACATCTATAGCTAGCTACATCGCCGGGTGTCTCAAGTAGCCAGCTGTAGCTCATTTACACACCGCTATAAGCAGCTACTATGGGCGTACCTGGTGCAGCAGGGCCAGCACATAGGCGTGCTACAATTGTGGATTACGAGCCGTCCGTACGCTGATAGGACGAAGCAATAACATCCTGATTGGGCAGGCAACGCAGGAGGCTGAGTAATACAGCACGCTTGAGCAATTGTGTAGTGTGACTCGTCAGCTCCTTTAAATATGCCTCCCTATGCAGCGACTACCAATCGTCATGCAGCAGCTTCCACCAATGATCGCACATGGGGCGCGGTAACATGGAGCCAGGGTCACGCCTTTGCTACATTGCAGCTACATCACAGGCTGTCCCGAGTTCCCTTCCGTTGCCTCTTTACACGCCGATACAGCTCGCTACCATCGGCGATGTAGCCATCAGTTTTCGAGCAGAGCTAGGAAACAGATGTATCTGTTGCCGGCTGTAGCGTCACGTCTTCAGACGCCGCTACGACGGGCTACATTGGCGCTACAAGCTACATTTGTAGCCTGTAGCGAGATGTATCCAGCCTGCCGTCGCGGCGTGTAAAGGGCCCTTAATAGATAGGACAATTACCTGCTCCTTGTCCAATTTAAGAAAGGGGTAGAAACAAAATCTATGGAGTGGGCAAAATGTTTGATAAGGCAGAATGAATCTATATGTACCCTAGCCCTACATGGAAGAAAGGCCCTACCTTTTTAAATTGTTTCTTTTAAATGGAGCACATATACAGTAGGTCCACAATTCTTTCTCAGTTGTTTGTCCAGTGCAAAGTAAAAAAAATAATATATTATGAATTTAAAAAATGTACGTATAAAAATTTTGAATTTCCCTCCTTTTAGAAAAATAAAGAGAAAGAGATAAAAAAACAAACATTTTGGTACCATAGCTCAAAACATAAAATGAATTATATCAATTTGTAAAAATTGGAAAGACAAAAAGCCAAAACTATACTTTATTGGTGGCCACAACGCCACCAAAAATGTAATAAGTGTTTAGAAAGGTTGCACACAACTAGAGATGAGAAATTCGAGCTGTTTTTGGCGATGTTCGAGTCGTTCGTCGAATTAGAACAATTTGCTCTAAATTCGGCAGTTCGAGTTCATGTTCGATTTCAGTTCAATTTCAGTGCCGAGATTATGATGTCACCGCAGGTCCTACAGGTCCTCACTAGTAATGAATAGTAGTGAGGACCTGCGGTCACATGACGAGCTCTCGCGATAACCCGTCATGTGACCGGAAATCACTGCAGGATTATGATGTCACCGCAGGTCCTACAGATCCTCACTACTACTCACTACTAGTGAGGGCCTGTAGGACCTGCGGTGACGTCATAATTTTGGCAGCGGTTTCAGGTCACATGACGAGTTATCACGAGAACTCGTCATTTCACCGGGAAACGCTGCCGGGATCACATCTCCGACAGGTAGGCAGTGCTGGAAGCGTCGCTGGATGGATTAGAGAGGTGAGTATCGATTTTTATTATTTTTAACCCTTGATTTTACTTCATTTCAGTTCCGCAAAGTATGTATATACATTGCGGAACTGAAATTGACCACCACCATAGTGTTTTAGTGTGTTCGAGGGTGTTCGACGAACATTCGACGAACACACCGTCCATTCGATGAATCGAATCGAACTAGAACACTAGGGTGGTGGCTCAACTCTACACACAACAATCACACACTTGACTGAAAGCTTTAAAGATATTGGACTTAGACATTTACATTATGTTGTAGTCTCTTTCTTATAGGTTGTAGATACTGGACTGAGGCTTCTTTTTCTTTTAGAAATCTTTGATTTTCTTCACCACTTTTTATTACAATTAAAAGTCTGCAAATATAGTATCTTTTGGAAGAAAAGGAGGAAAAACAAAAGAACAAATACAAATTATCACCCAGTAGTGGATGGTTTCAAGTGGTTTGATGTCTGCATTGGAACCAACGCTAAGCCAAGTAACTAGCTGCAGTGGTCACATAGGCTGTTGTGTCATAACCAATACACTGTCTTGGAGACGTAACTAGACTTCTGGAGGGTTACATAACCTCCCTCTTTATACAAGACCCCATTTATTCTGAGCACCAGTGTTCAAGAAATTGGGGTTATATAACCTAATTTTATTAATTTTACATTGGAGAATACACTGCAGTAAAGAAATTTGATTGTAGAAAAACCCTTTAGGCATTACAAAAATTTGAGGGATGCATTTCCTTTAAGGAAACATGAGTCTATGATGATTGTCAAGAATTGACGGGTACATATCAAGAAGACCTTTATCTTTACAAGTGTAATTTGAGATTAATGGCATATTTTTAATACCTTCAAGGCTGTATGCCCTTGAGTTTTTGGTAAGTTTTTGGCGACGTGTATTTTCACTGCATCAGCAATGCAGTGTCTTAATGCCATGTTACACACACAGATATATTGGTCACAGATCTCTGGTTGCAGTGAAATCATGGACACATTACTCCATTTTGTGGCTATGTACAATGGAACAATGTGTCCATGATTTCACTGCAACCAGAGATCTGTGACCAATATATCTGTGTGTGTAACATGGCCTTTACAGTTTCAGCAAAGTGGATGGAAACTATAGACATCTCAGGCCCAAGGTGTTTCTTTTTTACTCAGTGTAAATGGACCTGCACTGTGAGTGTCAGATCCACAACATTTTGATTTCTCTTGCGGGTATTCTGAATTTTATGTACAGATTTTTACCATAAATGTATTAAATGAGAAAAGTTGCAGGTAAAATATTCACGAGTATTTAATGCATTTTTGTCTTGGAAACAACTCAGCTGTGACAAAAATGAAATAAAAACACATGTAAAAACAGCATAAAGAATTGCATGCCTAGCCTACATAAGGCCACGTGCACACGTTCAGTATTTGATGAGTTTTTTATCTCAGGATTTGTAGACAAAACCAGGAGTGGAGCAATCAGAGGAAAAGTCTAATAGAAACACCTGCACCACTTCTGTATTTAATTACCCACTCCTGGTTTTGGCTACAAATCCTGAGGTAAAAAACACATCAAATCTCCAAAGTGTGCACGTGGCCTAATAGGTGCAGAACCTCTGTAACATCAAAACCTCACCAAAAGGTCATAGTGGTAAAGTAGCCTAAAGGGTCTGGTTTAAAAAGACCATGCCCTTGTCTATATGCAATGAAACCTTGTAGCAAAATAAAGCCTTAGACCAGGGGTAGGGAACTCCAGACCTCAAGAGCCTCACACAGTGCAGGTTTTCAGGATTTCCTTAGCATTGCACAGGGGTTGGAATCATCACCAGTGCAGGTGATTCAATTATCACCTGTGCAATACTAAGGAGATCCTCAAAACATGACCTGTGTGCGGCTCTCGAGGTCTGGAGTTCCCTACCCTTGCTTTATACTATGTTCACATGCAGTGTTTTTACAGGCTTTTTTTTCTTTATGCATTTTCTATGTACTGTATAATAAAAGCTGCTTTTCGCAGTAGAAGCTATCTGTCCTGTGTGGTGCATGTATGTAGTGCTGGGCAGACCACCAGATCTAATAGTATGGGTGTAATCAGTAGGCTGCATACATACACTGGGTATCATGCTTGTGTGACTGACATCCGATGGAACCTCATCTGTGTGCATAAAAATACACAATCACCCTATGTTATTGCAGGTTGAGAGCAATTACTGCATCAGTATTATGCACCTGTGTTGCCTTTATCACTGGGGCATGTGGCATCCAGCTTAGTGGATATCAGACCTTTTGACTGTTTACAGTGAGTTTTCTAATTTTATGTCTTCGTATTGTTTTTTTCTACTTTTTACATTACCAGCAAAAGCTATGAGACTTCAGAAATCTCCTGTATGCGCTAGTTGTTGTTTTTCTTTTCTGACAATTTGAAAACTGCCCTGTTTTTGACATCTGCAGTATGTCAAGCCTTTCAGCATTTTGCAGCATTATTTTTTATCCATAGGAAGCAATGAGAATGTGAAAAAAATAGCTCTGAAAAAGTGCAATGACAACTTTGTTCCCCTTTTCCACAGATTTTAAAGCATACATGTAATTCACACTCAAAAAAATATTGTTAAAAAGGTGCAGTGAAAAGTGGCATTTTGAATGCAGTATTTTAATCTCATGAGAGCAAATTTTGGCTGCAGAAAGTGAAGTAGCAAAAACACTCAGTGTGAACACAGCCTTAAAGGGACACTGTCAGACCATTTTCCAGGATGATACTAATATTACCCTTGAATAGTGCCTGGGCAGACCTTTTAAAAACATCTAAAATTCCACCATTTGTAGTTTCCTAGTTATAAACATTTTCAGACTCTGCAGGGAGCTGTTGCATTAGTCCTGTCCATTATATTAACAGACGATTAGTCCAGCTGTGTTAAACTGTTCATTTAAATATTGACTTCTTCTCAGCAGCTCTCTCCTTCCTCCTCCCCTCCTTTCTCTCTGTTGTCAGGCTTTACTTTCAATTAGGAGGTTCAGAGGGACAGATTACAGGCAAACATTTGCCTTGATAAGGTATCTACTCCATTTGTTTCTCTAAGCAGGTATACCTGCTATGCTGTGACAGATTCTGGGTTTTATTTGACCTGTTGGTTTTTGCTGCAAAGAGAGCAGAGAGAAGGATACAGGCCCCCCCACTACTGATGTCCTGAGCAGTGATGTGAATATGTGACATGAATATTCATCCTATGGGGAGTGGACAGCAGAGAACTAAGTGGCTCATTCACTGAGAGTGACAGATGAAATTAATGTCTTTATTTGAAGCTTACACAGGATGAGAAGGAAATATAAATAAAAGAAATACATGAATAGAGAGAGCTTGGAGGAGTTAGAAAATGAAAGCAGTTACATATGGATTTTTACCTGACAGATTCCCTTTAAATTAACGCTATGCATAAAAGTTCAGTGGCATAAAATGTTTGCAAGTCAGTTACTATAAAGTGGGGAGAGATAATTGAAAATACCATATACAAATTAGAATCTAAACAAATTGACCTTGCTATCACAATTTCCTACATGCAGCACTGACATGTTGGTCTGGTGAACCCCTCAAAACTGTAGGGATCATAATACTCTACATACATAATGATTACTAATATTTCTGTCAATTTTACAGTCTAACAGATCATTGCTGCTGATTTTGAGGGTATAGATGCATCAGGGTAGTTTAGTGCTGCTGACCTTATTATTATTATTACCACAAACATATAATAATAAAGATTATATTATATTTTCTTAATATAAAGTATAAAAACATTCAAACTTCAGATCACCATAAAATCTATTGCATGATCCAGACAATTATTAAATGTCAATGATCATTCCATCATTCTGTCATTTTCCATCATCTGTAACAAATGCCACTTTTAATCAGAGATAAAGATCTTTCCTTCCGTATCACCTGAAGCACAACATACTGTATTTTCAGCATGTAGACATCAAGAAATACCCTTAGCTTTTCAATGTATTGTGCCTATATTTATCCTTGTACACTAATGCAAAGATCATACACATACAGTTCGAGATTATCGAATATTTTGAATTTCAGATTCGCTAGCTTTGCTAAATCTTCACAAGAAATGTGATATGCAGTGAATACATTTGCACAAATCTCAATACTAAAAAGCTTGTAATTGCTTGGAAAATATACATGTGGGGGAAGAGATAGAAAAAGAACATGCTAACCATAATGGTACATTTACACGCGGCCACAGGAAGGTAGGAACAGGCAGGCATCGGACACAATTGTGCCTGTTGCCATGAGAAGACCACGATGTGGCTGGTGTAATTCAGGACTTTCCTTCCTTCAGGGAAGACACTGGAAGGAAATCCTGATTTACACGCAGCCACATCATGGTCTTTTCAAGGCAACAGGCACAATTGTGTCCGATGCCTGCCTTTTTCTACCTTCCTGTGGCCGCGTGTAAATGTACCATAAGAGTTCACAATGTACAGGAAAGAGAGAGAGAAAAGTGACCTAGCTGATAATAAGAGGTTTCCCTCTATCGAAGAGAAAGGACCCTGTTGACTATAAGGGCCCGTTCACACCATGTGTATTTCATTGGCATTTGGTGCGAATCCGCTGCAGATCCGCAATACATTAGCAGCAGGTCTTTCCCAGCAAAGTCTTTGGGATTTAAGAAGCCCTGTACGCATTGCGCATTGTTATTCTGCTACAGATAGGCGCATATTTAAGTGCAGAAAGATCTGCAGAGTGTCAATTATTCATATGATTTGACCACAAAAATGCTGAGTAATAGAAAAGTCAATGGCAAAAAGCACTATGTCCCCAGCAGATAAAAATGCACCGTACGGACAGGGATGGTTTTAGTGCATATTTCTGACACTACGTGCAGATTTTGGAAGTCAAAGATCTGCACCACCAACTCAGCGTGCGAATGGGCGCTAAGAGCTTACACGCTTCAGAAGAGACTGAGGAAAAGTCCATAAAGACTTACACTATAGAAGAGTGAGCTTTACTCAGTGACTATAAATATGGAAAACAATCCTGCTGCACAAACTATGCATCACTGGGGACCACTGATCCGTGATGGCCCAGGTACTGATCACTACTGTACAATGTAAGATAATACAGTAGATTTTAAAACTGCAGAGCATTAAAGGGAAGCCCACGCAACAAAAAAATACATTTGCCCACTCTGCTGCTCTGATGCAGTGTGGAAATTGATGCTGTGTAGGTTTTTTTGCAACCACAAAACAAATCTGAACGTGTTTGAGTTCACAAAAATCTGTGAATTTTAAGCATTTTGACCCAAACTCTATTCTCCACAGATCAATGTGTCCAGATATAAGATATATCTAGTCTACCCCGCTAATTTCAGATGGAGCTGTCTATCTGTAGTCTACGAAGAGTCCCAACATTCCCTAAGTCCAGAATTTTGGGCTGATAAGTATTAGGTAGTTTAATTTAAATATGAAGAAATATTTTGTTCTCATTACATGTAGGCACTTGTAGGGAAGTATGGCAGCGCTTACTCACTTTTCGTTACTGATTATAAATAGGGATAATCGAGCATGTTCGCTGATACTCGGTGCTCACCCGAGCATCACAGTACTCACGATGCTCGGCGAGCACAGAGTACCAGCGAGATGCTCGGGTTCATGCTCGACTCCCCGTCCCTGCATGTTGGCGTTCTTTAAAGAGCCAGCCCGACATGCACGGATTGGTTGCCACACACTGTAATGCCACAGCCATGGCAGTGATTGGCTGGTCGCACAGCGTCATCAGGTCTATATCAGACCTGACCGTGCTGTGCTCGTCACTCTGCTCCACATTGTCCACTAGCTGACTCTAGGGAGAGTTGCTGCTGAGTGAGGGACAGATTTTGTGTCTTTTAGGTAGTGTTGGTGCTGAGATACAAAATCCATCAAAACAACAGTCCTTTTAGGATTAATTTAGCTGTATACAGGCAAGCAGGGTATATAGCACACAATGGTGTACCACAAGTGGCTGTATACCAGTCAGCACATCTGGGGCTGCTGTATAGGCTTCTAATATCTATGTATATATCTACAATATCTATCTATCAGACTAATAAATAGAGCAGCAATGCCTTCTTGGGTGCAGTTCAGCTCCGCTTTTACCTTAGCCTGAAATATATGGTTAAAAATAGCTGCAGCACTCCAGGTAAATGATGTAATCTGCCTTTATTCTGGCATCATATACAGGGTATGGCTACGTTTCGGGCTCCCTCGCCCTTCATCCAGCAATCACTAGCCCAAAATCCCAGGTATTTAATTATTAACAATCTTATTTTTTTCAACAATCTGTGTTCATTCTATTACATTGTCTCCTTTTTACAATACTTTCCCATTACAGTCATTAATATTGTTTATAAATATGTGTTTTTCTTATAAAGTGCATCAAATTGCCCTCCTGTAGCTCACCTGTCTTTCATGACAATTAGAAGATTTTTATTAAAACCTGTGAGAGAAGCCATTACTCACCAGCCATGTGTGTGTGCTTCTAGGCATGGAGGAAGCAGTTTTTGCAGTTACACCCTCTCTGCTGTGTATGGTTGCTATGGTCACAGGGAGCTTGGCCTCAGCGCCATTTTGCACATGTGCACTAGCTCTCTCCTGTATATGCCAACCACTTTGACAGCCACAAGATGGAGGGAAGTTGCTCTGCTTATACTGCACTTGTTTATAAAAGTGCTTGGTGCAAATATCATTACATAATAGCGGTAATAACCTTTAAAGTTTTATAAAAGTTTCAATTATGTCAATGACACTTAGGCTGGCTTCACACTGCGGGTCAGATCCGATCCGAGGCTGTCAGGGTGAACCTGACAGCCCCAGATCGGATCAGCACACAGAACCGGAGGGCTAATATGCCCTCCAGTCCGGTGTGCACCCGCACGCAGCTGCCGCCACTGATGGATCAGGACCGCGGCTGGCAGGGAGCTAGCCGTGGTCCTGAAACAACTGCGGCGTGCAGCTGCAGGGGTCCGGATCCCGAATCCTCCCAGACCGGGGCAATCCAGCCCCATAGGCTCCCATGTTATGGAGCGCCGGATTGCCCTGGATCTGTGAGGATCCGGGCGAATCCGGGCAATCAGGCGCAGTCTGGGAATTGCCAATTAGAGGAGATATTCTCCCCTCGGACACAAAAACGCTGCAAGCAGCGTTTTTGTGTCCGTGGGAGAATACTGAATTCTCCCAGATTGTCCCGGACACATAGAAACCGGATGGCAGCTCTCTCTTCTATCCGGCCCCATAGGCTGCTATGGGGCCAAAATCCGGTCCGGGGCTGTCCGGTTTACACGGACAGTCTCGGATCGGATGGGACCCGCAGTGTGAAGCCAGCCTAAGTTTTAATGAAATTTTCCATAGATCACTGCTCATCCATTCTTTTACACAGCAACCCTTTTTGGTTCATTATTAACCCTTAGCAGGTTATTTACATGAGCACTATACCTTTATAAGAGTACCTCAATTCACCTCAAGGTCTCTATTTGGTACAGGGTAAAACAGCCACATACATACAGCAGTGTCTATTATGGTTATTGTTTCACAAATTCATATTAATAAATACATAAATACATATTAAAAGTGATATACTTTTTTATTTTTATTTTTTATTTAAAGTGCTTTTGGGTGATTACATAATATTAAGATTATATTAAAGTGTCTGATTCGTAAGGCTCTTTTCTCAAGTGTCTTTACAAAACATATATAATGATTATAATTACCGTATATACTCGTGTATAAGCCGACCCGTGTATAAGCCGACCCCCCTACTTTGGCCCCCAAAATCTGGGAAAAACTATTGACTCGTGTATAAGCCGAGGGTGGACCCCAGCACAGGTATACAGCCCTCAGCAGTGTGGTATACAGCAGCCCCTGAGGTATATACAGCCGCCTCCCCAGTGGTATATACAGCAGCAGCCCCAGTGGTAGTATACAGCAGCAGCCCCAGTGGTATATACAGCAGCAGCCCCAGTAGTTAGTATACAGCAGCCCCAGAGGTATATACAGCAGCCCAGTGGTAGTATACAGCAGCCCCAGAGGTATATACAGCATCAGCCCAGGTATATATACAGCAGCAGCCCCAGGGTATATACAGCAGCAGCCCCATGGTATACACAGCAGCATCAGCCCCATGGTATACACAGCAGCAGCCCCATGGTATACACAGCAGCAGCCCCATGGTATACACAGCAGCAGCCCCATGGTATACACAGCAGCAGCCCCATGTTATACACAGCAGCAGTCCCATGTTATATACAGCAGCAGCCCCATGTTATATACAGCAGCCCCATGTTATATACAGCAGCAGCCCCATGTTATACACAGCAGCAGCCCCATGTTATACACAGCAGCAGCCCCATGTTATATACAGCAGCAGCCCCAAGTTATATACAGCAGCAGCCCCATGTTATATACAGCAGCAGCCCCATTTTATATACATCAGCAGCCCCATTTTATATACAGCAGCAGCCCCATGTTATATACAGCAGCAGCCCCATGTTATATACAGCTGCAGCCCCATGTTATATACAGCAGCAGCCCCATGTTATATACAGCAGCAGCCCCATTTTATATACAGCAGCGCCCATTTTATATACAGCAGCAGCCCCATGTTATATACAGCAGCAGCCCCATTTTATATACAGCAGCAGCCCCATTTTATATACAGCAGCAGCCCCATTTTATATACAGCAGCAGCCCCATGTTATATGCAGCAGCAGCCCCATGTTATATGCAGCAGCAGCCCCATGTTATATACAGCAGCAGCCCCATTTTATATACAGCAGCAGCCCCATGTTATATGCAGCAGCAGCCCCATGTTATATGCAGCAGCAGCCCGAGGTATACAGGCCCCCCCCCCAGAGGTATACAGGCCCCCCCCCCGTGCTCCTTAAACCTGTAAAGGAAGATGATTATACTTATCGCTGTCCGGCTGCCGTCCCCGTCTCTCCATCGCGCTCCTCCATCTGCATCGCGCTCCTCCATCTTCCGGCTTCCGACTTCCTGTGTTCTGCGCCGACAATGACGTCATTGTCGGTGCCGACAGGAAGCCGGAAGATGGAGGAGCACGATGCAGATGGAGGAGCGCGATGGAGAGCGGGGACGGCAGCCGGACAGCGATAAGTATAATCATCTTCCTTTACAGGTTTAAGGAGCACGGGGGGGGGCCTGTATACCTCTGGGGGGGGGGGCGCCCGTATAGTGACTCGCGTAGAAGCCGAGGGGTAACTTTTCAGCCCAATTTTTGGGCTGAAAAACTCGGCTTATACGCGAGTATATACGGTAAGTATTACATCGTATACAAATTGTCATTCTTGAAGCTGGTCTACAGGGGGCATTTTTTACATATTTTCTTTTCTGGAAAAAAGGTGCATATTAGAATATATATATAAAATTTTACTTTACAAAAATGATACTTGTGATTAGTGATTACACTGTATACCTTTTCAATATAAAGAACTATATCAAGATTTTAATTATCATGCTTCTTTTTTCTTAAAGTACCACACCTAATTTGTAGTCTACGTTTAATCCATCCATTTAAGTAATATTATGATTATTATATGATATGTTTGTAAACTTTAACATTTGAGCAAAAACACTGGGTAGCACCAATGAGGAGGACATATATATAAGTGTATGCATCTATAACTATTATGGTGACAGTGAGGGTATATGACTGGGTACATGAGGAACCTCAGTGACTGGTCTCAAATCACCCTTAGTGGGGATAGGGCCACCACTTGTAGTACGGAAGGACAAGTGGAGGTGGACAAGGGACCATAGGGGATCCAAGTGCCCTATTACCAGAACCTTAGTCACAAGGGGTTATATATTTTAATGATGTAATGGATTGTAAATGAATTGTAATTGTGAACACACTATTTAACCTCTCACTATTGGTGATGTTCACACTGCTTGAGAAAGGCAGACACTTACTGCCAAAACGTTGTGGTCGGTTGGGCCAATAAACAGGAGAAGTATGAACCAAATTTTCTGAGTGCTGTCTGGTTTTTGGATTTTTAGCTACGATAGCAGCTCAACACTGCATAGGATTTGCACCTAAGTACAACTTGTAGCTCAGTGCTGCTCTTGAATTTTTATGTTTTTATCTATCTATAGGGAATATAGCACACTACGGTGTACTATAAGTGGCTGTATACTAGTCAGCACATCTGGGGCTGCTTTAGAGGTTTCTAATATCTATCTATCTATCTATCTATCAAAACAACTGTCCTTCTTAACGATTAATTTAGCTGTATACAGGTGTGGCGCCCTTGTGGACCGGTCGCCACTAGATGGTGCAGCAGCCGGGATCAAAAAGTGCGGTCACCCCAAACACACATCCAACACACTCTTGATCCCAAGACTAGGGACTCTATGCTCAGCAACAGGATGGCGGGAAGAGTCAAGTGGAGGGTGGGAAAGTTAGGACAGGACCCGGTTAGGAGAAGCAACAAAACTAGACCACTCCGAGTTCAGAGGGCCAATCAGCGAAGCGACACCAGGGAGACAAGTGCAGTCAGAAGGAGAGGCGAGAACATCACACGAGACTGAAAGGACACGGACCACATGAGGCTTGTCCGGGTCCTGGGCTGCAGACCGAAGTGAGAGACAGAAGGAGTTCTAGGTGTGCTTGAATTAGGGGGGACACTGAGGGACTGGACCGGAACCAGGGTGCCAGCTCTGTTGAAGTGGCCAGTATGCTCTATGCTCTAACCACAAACACCGGCGTGGTTCGGGGTCTTTATGTCCCGTGTTCCAACCTCCAGCGCAGCAAAAAGAAGGCCGCTGTACTAGGACTAGAGGATGGGGCAGGTCGCCCACCAAAAGCGTGCAGACAGATCGAGAGGCCCATCAGAGAAACATGAAAGGGGGTTATTCGGATGAGCCATCCCGGCTACTATTAACCTACCGAAACCGCCATTGCACTGTGTTATAACCGTCTGCCGAGAAAGTGAAGTTAGCCGGGTTGAAGCTCAGCTCTGTGTGTGTAACTGTGATTCCTGCACTTGAGAAGAGGTAGAGTGATCAGCCGAGCCAGCAGCAAGAGCCTGCCCAAGTGTAACTTTGAACTCTAACAGCAGTACAGACCCACTGGCCTATTATTCCCCTGCACATCCATAAACTATACAGTTGTTCTGGGGACCTGCTATTCCTGTTTAGAGCTGAGCCATCCTCGCTGCTACTCCCATCATCCCCAGAAGTCCCAACTGCAGCAGCAGCAATCCCAGCCACATTCCACGGGTGGCGTCATGACACTCTTTTATTTAGTTTTTATATTTTATTTTTCTCCATTTTTCAAACTCCCTTTTTTAACTGCTCGCCTGACGAGGGGATCATGGACCGGCTCACACCATTGTGACATCCCGCAGCCCCAGATGATGATGAGAGGGCCCGGTTCCGAGTACCCCATGGTCCCCGCCAAGGGCAAGACAGCTTTCCAAGTTTTGGGAGGGCAACCCAAAAGACTGTGTAATCCTGCCCAAGGGTGTGACTGCCAACACCGACTAAAAACGGAGACACCCATGAAGTGAGGGAGAGGAGAAAGAACAGAACACGAGGAGTGTAAAGAAAGTGGCGGGAGTCTGAAGAACAGTGAGACACCAAAGGTGGTTGAGCATGGGGTGGAAGGAGCAGACTCTCCTGGTTCCCCAGAGGCCAGTCAACCACTGGAGGTGATTCATACTCTCCTGTCAGCAGAGGTCGGCAAGGTAAGCTGCCAACTAGAACAGGCCCACCTTGTCATCGTGGGGCAAGGGCAGCAGTCGCTGGTGGAAAGAGCAACCACGCAGTGGGTGGTGTCACGCCCTGCTTCACCGACCTGGGAGAGGGAGGAGGAAGAGATGGAGCCCGGTCCCGGGAAAGGTATGATGGCCGCTTCACTGCCAAAAGAAGATCCCCTGATCCTATTAGACTCTCCTCGCCCCCTTACCCCCGGTCCGGCATACACCAGCCAGGCCTAGGAGGACACCCCAACCCACATTCAGGGCAAAACTGAGCCACTAACCCTTGAACCACCATCTCAGGAAGCCCACAGGGAGCCCATGGTTTTCTATTGGGAGAACCCTGGTGGGTCTCTGATGGGATTCCCGAGGGAGGTGGTGGCGAGCCGGGAACACTTACAAATCCTGACCGGAGAAGAGTACTGTCGCAGGTGGATTGCCGGGTGGGAGGTGGCAGAAGAGGAGCGGAGAGCCCAAAAGCAGTAGATGGTGGAGCAACATATCTGGGCCAAGGCTGAAGCCCGAAAGGCCCGGTCCACCAACCAGACCCCGCGTTGGGAGAGGGTAGTCACTGCTTTCCGCAACGGGAGAGGTTGTGCTTCTTTAAGGAGCCCGGGGCCAGCCGAGAAATGTTTGTCTCTCGAGCGGGCGTGGAGGCCACCTGCTCATAGGCCACCTGGGTAGGGATCTGCGCCCCAGGGATCGGGTAACATACATACGCCAGGAGGGAGAACAGGGTCCCTATGCCCTCCATGTTCACCGGGTACAGCCTAATGCCCCTGTCGCAACAAGCCGGACCCGTTCTACCAATGATGCGGGACCACAGAGCCCAGACCCCTGAACTGGGATACTCACCGCCAGCTCCGTCTGTGATAAGAGCATCAGGACGAGAAGTGTTGCCGTGGAAACAGCACTAAATAGCCGGACAGACAACTGACTTGTAGACTGTGTATAAGCACTTGCTTTCCCTAGTTTTCCCCAAGCTTACCTAAGAGTGTTTCCCCCCTTGTTTAATGAACATTTTGGTCATGAACTGCGCTGATCAGAACTGTGGATGTAAATAGTTAGCTCATTCCGGTGCACTCTCTATTGGTTTTATAGTATGCTTTTAAAGTAAATATGATAATGTATATTTGAATTGTTTGCCCTTAAATGAACAATTGCACTTAAGATCGCAACGCTCAAAAACCCACTGCAGTGGCCAAAACATCGGTCAATTTAGTCCCTGTCTCCTCACCCAGGGTTTTCTCTAGGCTATTTCTTGTGGTGGGTTCCCAAAGACAAAGAGACAATAGGTGACAAAAGAATCGCTTGACTGTTTGCACTTAAGCCACGAACCGTCCGTTCCCGGATGAAGAAGCACTTTTGAGAAAATTGTTATTGTTATTATAAAAAAATATTTGAGTTTCTGTGTACCATCCAACCCGGTCCTAGCACGAGGACATGCTATCCTTTTCTCTGGCGCAGCAGCTGGGATCGGTAAGTGCGGTCACCCCAAACACAAACCCAACACACTCTCGATCCCAAGACTAGGGACTTTATGCCAAGCAACGGGATGGTGGGAGGGGTCAAGTGGAGGGTGGGCAAGTTAGGACAGGAACCTGGTTAGGGGAGGCAACAAAACTAGACAACACCAAGTTCAGAGGGCCAATCAGCGAAGCGACACCAGGGAGACAAGTGCAGTCAGAACGAGAGGCGAGAACATCACATGAGACTGAAAGGACATGGACACAGCGGCCTGTGCCACCATGAGGCTTGTCTGGGTAGCAGGCTGCAGACCGAAGTGAGAAACAGAAGGAGTTTTAGGTGTGCTCGAATAGCGGGGACACTGAGGGATTGAGCAGGAACCAGGGTACCGGCTCTGCTGAAGGGGCCAGGATGCTCTATGCTCCAACCAAAAACAGCGGCGGGGTGCGGGGTCTTTATGTCCCACGACCCAACCACCAGCGCAGCGAAAAGAAGGCCGCTGTACTACTGCTAGGGGACCCGTCAGGTCGTCCACCAAAAGCCTCTGGCAGCTGGATCGTAGCTAGCGTGCAGACAGACCGAGAGGCACATGAAAGGAACACAAAAGGGGGTGATTCGGATGAGCCATCCCGGCTGCTATGAACCTACCGGAACCATCATTGCACTGTGTTGTAACCATCTGCCGAAAAAGTGAAGTAAACTAGGTTGAAGCTCAGCTCTGTGTGTGTGACTGATTCCCGTGCCTGAGAAGAGATAGAGTGATCCGCTCGAGTGTGACTTTGAACTCTGACAGCAGTACAGCACCACTGGTCTATTATTCTCCTTCACATTCATAAACTATACTGTTGCCGTGGGGACCTGATATTTCCATGGAGAGCTGAACCATCCTTGCTGCTGCTCCCAACATCCACAGAGGTCCCGACTGCTGCAGCGGTTATCCTGACCGCATTCCACAGGTGTCATCACGACACTCTTTTATTTTGTTTTTATATTTTATTTTTCTCCAATTTTCCAACTTCCCTTTTTTAACGCTCACCTGACGAGGGGATCAAAGACTTGGTCACGCCACCGTGACATCCCGCAACCCCAGATGACGACGAGAGGGCCAGGTTCCGAGTACCCCACGGTCCCCACCAGGGGCGAGACACAGGCATGAGGGGTATATAGCACACTTCGGTGTATATTCCTTTTCAGGATTAATGTAGCTGTATAAAGGCAGGGTATATAACAGACCGTGGTGTATATTCCTTTTCAGGATTAATGTACCTGTATACAGGCAGGGTATATAGCAGACTGCGGTGTGTATATTCCTTTCAGGAAACTATGAAACCCAGACGAGTGTCAAAAGGTTGTTGGTTGGATAGCGGATTATCCTTCCAGTCAGTTTGCCACCACCACAACCACTCTGTCTTCCACACGGTCAAGTCAAGTCTCAGTAGCCATGAGCCTGGACCGCTTATTCCTCACCCACACTATGCAGGACTGCAAAAAATTGGGAGCCAGTCCGATGCCCCTTTTAAGAGATGTGGAGGAGGGCCTCATTAAATATTGTATGTTCCCATTATTAGGAAGTGGGTCCTCCATAGTGTTGCCCTATGCAGGCTGACAAAACTTGGGAGGCACTCCGATGCCCTTTTGAAGACACGTGGAAAAGGGCTTCATTAACTAATGTTCCTATTATTAGGAAGTGGGACTTCCATAGTGTTGCTCTATGCAGGCTGACAAAAATTGGGAGGCACTCCAATGCCCCTTTTAAGAGACGTGGAAGAGGGCCTCATTAATATTGTATGTTCCCATTATAAAGAAGTGGGTCTTCCATAGTGTTGCCCAATGCAGGCTGACAAAACTTGGGAGGCACTCTGATGCCCCCTTTAACAGATGTGGAGGAGGGCCTCATTAAATATTGTATGTTCCCATTATTAGGAAGTGTGTCTTCCATAGTGTTGCCCTATGCAGGCTGCCAGAAATTTGGAGGCATTCTGATACCTCTTTTAAGAGACGTGAGGAGGGTCTCATAAAAACAACATTTTCATTACAAAGGAGTGGGTCTCCTATATTTGTAATGCCCATACAGTAAGAATGGACTGAAACATTTACCCCTGGGGGGTATACATGATGAATATACTGTTTTTTGGATTAGGGGCATCATAAACACCATTTAAAAATATTATCTGGGTGTTGCATTATGGACCATGGTCACCCTGGTGATATGGTGGTGGAGGATGAGGAGAAGGAGGAGGACTAGAGCAAATAGCCAAAATCAGGAAACGTATAGCCATGTGTGGGGGTGAAAAGGAGCAATGGAATATACCTCTCCAAAAAAGACACTGACTTTGAGTTTATATTAAGCTGCTATCATTTGGTGGGGTTGAAAAGTCTGGCCCAATCCAGCCCTTGTTCATTTAAATAAGAGTCAGCCTGTCAGCATGTTCAATTGACAAGCGGGTGCGCTTATCATTAATAATTACCCCTGCGGCACTAAAAACTCGCTCTGACAAAAAGCTAGCGGCAGGGCAGGACTTCCAAGGCGTAGAGAGCCAGTTCATGCCATGTGTCCAGCTTGGGTACACAATAGTTATAAGGCACAGAGGAATCATGGAGGACATTGGTACAGTCAGCAAGGTACTCCTTCAGCATCTTCCCAAACTTTGCAGTCTTTGTAAGAGCAGCTCGTGCCTCAGGGCCTGTGCCATGGGAGGAGCTGAGAAAACTCTCCCAGAACAGAAGAGAGTGTTCCCCTGCCTCTGCTGGATTAGCGTTGTGTTTCTCTCGCCTCTACTCTTTGGTTGTCCACCGAACTGTGATCTCTGCCGCCAGCGTTATCAGAAGGGAGATTCCGCAACAAGGGCCTTCTGGTACTGCCCCATTTTTGTAGACCTCTCCACCTCGGGAATAAGAAATATAAAGTTCTTCTTGTAGCGTAGGTCTAAAAGTGTCATCAACTAGTAATGAGTGTAACCCAAGTTTTTGAAATCGCAAAGGTCACGGGACAGGCAACGTAACATAAAGTCAGCCATGCGCGCCAGACTGGTAACAGGCAAGACTTCCATGTCCTTACCAAGAGGACGACTGACTATGCTCTCATTCTCCTCCTTCTCCCTGTCCTCTGGCCATCCACGCTGAAAAGACAGTATTACAGTTGTGCAGATAGTACCATCTATAGTGCATGAAACTAGCTCCTGTTCTTTTTCCTTCTCCTCCTCTTGTCCCCAATCCACGTTAGGATGAGATGAGGCTGGGCTGTGTGTAATCACCCTGTATGGTTTCTTGCTCCATTTCATCGTGCTCCGTCTGCAATACATCCTCTTTGATTTTGAGCAGAGAGCGATTTTAGAAGAAAAAGAAGCGGGATGGTGACGCTAATGACATCATCACCGCTCACCATCTTGGTGGAGTTCTCAAAGTTTTGGAGGACAGTACATATGTCGGACATCCATGTCCACTCCTGAGTTCTTATGTGTAGAGTCTGAACCAAATACTGACGGCCTTGTTGATGCTGGTAGTCAACAACTGCCTCTTCTGCTCACAAATTCTGACCAATATCTACAGTATTGAATTCCAACGCGTGGGGAGATTACACACTTGTCTGTGACCCGGAAGCTGCAAACGCTGCTAAAACTTGGCAAGGGCGGCCGAAGCAGTAGGTGACTTTCTAAAATGGGCACACAGGCGGCATACTTTGACGAGCAGATCCCACAGCTCCAAGTATGATTTAAGAATGAACCACAAGGTTGAGCACATGGGTCAGGCATGGGATATGTGTGAGCTTGCCTCGCCTCAGAGACGCCACCAGGTTACGGCTATTGTCACACATGACCATGCCTGGCTGTACATTCAACGGTGGGAGCCACAGATCTGCCTGCTCTTTCAGAGCTGTCCACAACTCTTCAGCATTGTTTGGTTTGTCACCTACACATATTAGCTTCAGCACAGCCTGTTGCCACTTGGCGGAGGCAGTGACGCAATGCTTCCACTGATGTGGAGGGTGAAGAGGAAGAGGAGGTGGCTGAGGAAGATGATGTGCAGGAGCTATAATGACTGTGGGGGCAACCCTGATTGAGTTAGGGCCCACAATCTTGGCATCAGGAGGACGTCGAGAGACTGGGTCCCGGCTTCCACTAAGTTAACCCAGTGGTCCATCAGCGAGATGTACCATCCCTGCCCACAAGCACTTGTCCACGTGTCTGTGGTATGGTGTACTTTCCCAGTAACTGCATTATTAATGGCACGGCTGATATTTTGGGACACAGGTTTGTGTAAAGCGAGGATGGCGCATGGGAGAAATAGTGGCGGCTGGGTATCAAGTAACGAGGGCTATCCGCCGTCATCAAGTTGCAGAACTCTTCCATCTCTACTAGCCTAAAAGGCAGCATTTCGAGCGCAAGCAGTCGCAAAATCTGAAAATTCAGTAGTGTGGCCTGTGGGGAGTATGCTGCGTATTTGCGCTTGCATTCCAAGGACTGGGATATGGACTACTGAATGCTGCGCTGGGACAAGGATGTGGACGTGGTTGCTGATGGTGGTATTTCTGATTGTGCAATGACAGGTGCAGGACAGGAGGCATCCTCGCATGCAGTATGGACAGAGGATTGCCTTGCATGCACAACAGTGGAAGAAGCAGTGGTGTCACCCACAGACACTACTCCTGGACCTTGGGGTTTGGCCCACAAAGTCAGGTGCTTTGCTGCCATGTGCCTGATCATGCTGGTGGTCAAGGCTGGTAGTTTTGTTACCCCTGCTGATGCTGACATGGCAGGTGGTGCAAATGGCCTTTTGGAATTATTGACAGAGTCCTTAAAAAACAGCCAGACTCAAGAAGACCTAACAGTTGTACTGGCAACTTCCGTTGTGTTGGTGTTACGGGGAACAGTTGCCCTCCTTCTGTCTGCGGCCACCACACTGCTTCTTCTGGCCTGTTGGTGTGCTATGCCTCGCCCTGTGCACAGCTGTCCTCGCTCTGCATGTCCTCCTGCCAGGTTGGGTCAGTTACAATATCATCCTCCACATCGTCTTCGACGTCTGCACCCTAGTCCTCCTCTTGACTTTCTGGCAAATGTGTGTCATCATCGGCCACCTCTTGTAACACTTTTCCACCATCGCCTTCGTATGACTGTGGCTGTTCAAATATTGGGCCATCACTACATACGATCACCTCTTGCCCCACTTCAAGTGGAGCGGGCGAAAGGCCCAAATCTATAAATGAAAAAGTGAACAGCTCTTCAGAGTGTCCATGTGTGGGATTAGTTTTGTCCGGGCACCCGACATGGTGGGAGGAAGGAGGGTCAAACAGTATAGCAGACCCACTTCCTAATAATGGAAACATTATTTAATGAGGCCCTCCTCCACATGTCTTCAAAAGGCCATCGGAGTGCCTCCCAATATTTGGCTGCATGCATAGAGAAACACTGTGGAAGACCCACTTCCTAATAGTGGGAATATTATTTAATGAGGCCCTACTTCACGTGTCTTCAAAAGGGCATCGGAATGCCTCCCAATTTTTGGCAGCATGCATAGGGCAACACTATAAAAGACCCATGTCCTAATAATGGGAGCATTATTTAATGAAGCCCGCCACCCCGTGTCTTCAAAAGGGCATCGGAGTGCCTCCCATTTTTTGGCAGCCTGCATAGGGCAACAATTTGGGTGACCCACTTCCTAATAATGGGAACATAAAATATTTAATGAGACCCTCCTCCACGTCTCTTAAAAGGGGCATTGGAGTGCCTCCCAATTTTTTTTTTTAAATCTTTAACCCCTTCATGACCCGGGAGTTTTTCATTTTTCATTTTCGTTTTTTGCTCCCCTGCTTCCAAGAGCCATAACTTTTTTATTTTTCTGTCAATATAGACATATGATGGCTTGTTTTTTGCGGGACAAGTTGTAATTTTATATGCATTCATTTATTTTACCATATAGTGTACAAGGAAATTGCAAAAAAAATTCCAAGTGCGGTGAAATTGCAAAAAAAGTGCAATCACACGTTTGTTTTTTGCGTTTTTTAGCCGCCATGTTCACTATATGGTAAAACTGACTTGACGGTGTGAGGCTTCAGGTCGGTACAAGTTCGTAGATACCAAACATGTATACCTTTACTGGTATCTAAGTGGTGAAATAAATTCTGAAGTTTTGAAAAAAAAAAACACACTTTTTGCGTCATATTTTGGGACCCATAGCGTTCTCATTTTTCGGGATCTGGGTCTGTGTGATGGCTTATTTTATGTGTCTTGAGCTGACCTTTCTAATGATACCATATTGAAGTGGATGCGCTGTTTTGATCACCTATTATGCAATGTTGCGGTGACTAAAAAAAATGTAATTTTGGCGTTTGGACCATTTTTTCCATTGCGCAGTTTAGGGCTCTCATTAATTGACTTTATATGTTGATAGATCGTGCGATTCTGAACGCGACGATACCAAACGTGTATTTTTTTTATTTTTTCAATACTTTTATTGTGAATGGTGGAAAAGGGGGTGATTTGAACTTTTATGTTTTGTTTTTTTTACAGGTTTTTAAAAGCTTTATTTTTTTATTTTTTTTATTCGTTCTTATTTTTACCCTGCCCCTTTAAGAGGCACAGGGCTGCACAGTCCAATCGCTTCTGGGAGATACCGATGAGCTGCAGTTCATCAGTATCTCCCAGAATCGCGGACTGTTGTGGTTGGCAGCGCCTGCCAACCACAACCTGGAAGTGCTCTGTGATAGCATCCGGGGTCTAGCCAAGACCCCGGGCTGTCACATGACCGCCGGAGATCCCGCGATATTATAGTGGGATCTCGGATGCAGGCGGGAACGTAGTGTTCCTCGCCGTGGCCATCTTGTATCCCACTGTCAGTGATTGTCAGCAGGATCCAAGGGGTTAACAACACCGATCGGATACTAGATCCGATCGATGCTGTTACCCTCACATCTCAGCTTATGAGATCAGCTGAGATGTCAGGGCTTTGAAGTGAGGTTCGCGCCGGAGCTCACATCAACCACCAGGACATGGCCCATGCTGTCCTCCTACGTCATGGGTCGTGAAGGGGTTAATGTAATAGCAAAAATATAAAACACCAACATTATCTCACAAATGAATATGAGCCCTTAACATTTTCCCCAGGTAAATCCATTTTGTTTTTGGACGTTTTATTGTGAGTCCGTAAAAGTGGCGTAATACTCAGACAACATTGTTCACAGCAGTGACTTGGAAGTCAGAAATGCTTAAAGCGGTCTTCCTCATGCTGTTCCCATGTCATTTGACCACTGTTCTCATAGATTTGGGACTTTTTTTAGGGTTTATCCAGGCTTCCGGGGTGCCGCCAGAAAAATGCTCGGGTTTCTCATAGGTTAACATTGGGCTCAGTGCTTCTCACAGATTGAACTCTCTTCCCGGGCACAGAACCGTGTCTAGCAACCTGAATTACTGAGTACACCAGGCATCCCACAAGGTCTCCTCCAGCACGTGTTTCGACCCACGCCTCAGCAAGCATCCTCCAGGGTCGGCTACGGTTCCCAACTCCAGTAGCCCTCACAACCCATTGTCTGGCTACTGGCTTGGCACATCTCAATTAGAGGGACAGGATTCCTCTGACACAACCTCACATCTCAGAGGTCTGGACAGCTCCAGGCAGCTTCTTAACCTGGCTGCCACACCCACACCTGGGAACTGTCAGCAATTAGCACACACTGCTCTCTCGGCTCCACTCATTAGTCTCATAGCTGTTAACGCACTGTGTACCAGACAGGTCACAGCATTCACACAGAGTAAAACAGGCTGATGTGAACAGGCTCTTGTGCTGTATGCCGGCATGTGCTAACATGCCGGGCCATACCTCACAAAGCCCATGTGATGCACCCCAGCCATGGGCACCATGCCGGCCGTGCCTCACATACCCCCTTCCTTGTTCAATCCCATAGGGGGGTGAACACACTGCCATAGAAGTAGGGGCAACGGCACTGCTTAGCTAAAACGTTGAACTACTGGCCATCACTAACATTCCTGACAGTACTGACACTTCTCCAAGGCATCGGAATGTCGATCCTCCTGCAGCATCCAACATCCAACATTCAAGGTAAGTCAAATGCACAACCAACATTCATACCTGAACCTCCTTCAGGTTACATAACACACCAGGACCGCACACTTCAGCAAACTAATGCCTACTCACAACCCAATATACCAGCAATTCACTATACTCCTGATAGCCGCATAGTTTCAGCTTCTCATGTGGCAGAGACTATATAATCCAAACCGGTTGCTGTACTAAACGCCTATGCTGCCCAATACTTTCCTATGTTTATAGGCCAAGACAATACAAACCATGTGAACAGCACTGCTTAGTCAGCAAGTCGGCTCCCAAAGTCGGAAAGAACTGATATGTCTGACTTTGCAAGATACATATTTCGCCATGAACTACTACTAACATCAGTTTCAAAAGGTTTGACAACCAACCCAAAAACTACAGAGGTTGGAAATGTGCCTTTAAAACTGCAACTAGTGACCTAAGCATCACTGCTGCTAAAGAGCTGGATCTTCTAATCAGGTAGTTGAGACCACAATCTACAGAGTGGGTTAAGAGATTCAGATCTGTGCGCATTAGTAGTCTAACGGCTAGTCTCATGACTGCATGGGAAAGACTAGAAAGAAGCTTCGGCAGTCCTGAAGCCATAGAGAACAAACTGTTCAAATGACTACATGATTTTCATAAAATAGCCAGCAAAGACAGATTAAAATACCAAGATCTCAGTGACCTGCTGTTAGAGCTCCAACTGGCTAAGGCAGAAATTCACATACCTGGCCCCAGCTAATTGGACACTTCTGGTAGGGTGAATCCCATTGTCTCCAAGCTGCCATATAATGTGCAAGAAAAGTAGGCCATGCAAGGATTAAGATACAAAAGACAACATCAAGTCTCCTTTCCTCCATTCTCCTATGTCTGCGATTTCATCAAAGAGATTGCAGAGTATAAGACTAACCCCAGCTTCTGTTATGATGAACCCAGCAGCTCTGCTTTGTCTCCTCTTAAATACAAGTGTCCATGCTCAAATGACTGAAACTGCAGTGGTTCAGTGTCAGCACAAAATACTGATATTCTGCCTACACCAACAACAGTTCCAGATGAGAGCAACTAAGGTGAGGAGGTTAAAAACCTGAATCGTCAGTGACCCCATTCATAAGATGCCACATCCCCTAAAGAAGTGTATTGGCATCAGAAAGAAACCACTCCAGGAACACAAGGAACTTCTAAAGAAGTTTGGTACAGATGTTGTGCTTCTAATGAAAAATATTAGAATCTGAGAGTCCACAGCAGGGCCGCCAATAGGGCCTTATAGGCCATACAGCTGTATGGGGCCCAGCGATCAGTGGAGGGGGCGTAGCCATACAAAGAGGCAGGGGGGGCCCGGGCGCGCTGGCTGTGGGCGGGGCCATTTGGAGCAATGAGGCCCCCTTTGGCCAGCAGCACAGTAGTTCGTACGCTGCCAGTCTCGTCATCGTCACAGCCTGGGCGGGGCCAGGCTGAGAGTGACGAGACACGAGATTAGTGTGTGACTGACTGTGCTGCTGCTCTCTGCTCTTTGCCAGAGCGGCGCCGGCGCGGCCAGCCAACGCAGGCGCGGCAAAGCATTGAGCAGCTCAGCTGCACTGTCATGAATGATGATGATCAATCATCATCCTGCAGAGTGCGGTGCCGTGCCCGCGCCATTTCCCGAACACTGCAATGAGCGCGGTGTGCGGCGCCACCGTCCACCTGACCGCCAAACCACAAGAGAGGCCGGACCACCTGGCCTGCTGGGACCGTCCGTCAGACCCACCCACTACAGCCAGGGCCCGGCCCCCCACCCCTGCCCACCCAGGACAAAGAGTGATCACCACATTACCGGAAGTCACATGGCCTGCAGGAGAGATGAGGGGGCTGGCCTTGATTTCCTCACCTCTTCAGCAGCTGCGTCACAGCCACTGGCAGGATGCAAGAATACTCCACTGAAGTCACGGAGCTGCTGCTGGTGGTGAGTATACTCACCCTCTGTCTATCTCTCTGACTCTCTGTCTGTCTCTTGCTCTTTGACTGTCTTATCTGTCTTTCTGACTGTGTGTCTCTCTCTCTGACTGTCTCTTTCTCTCTGACTGTCTTTCTCTCTCTCTGACTGGCTGTCTTTCTCTCTCTCTGACTGTCTCTCTCTCTGACTGACTGTCTCGCTCTCTGACTGACTCTCTCTCTGACTGATGGTGTCTGTGTCTCTCTCTCTGACTGACTGTCTCTCTCTGACTGACTATCTCTCTCTGACTGTCTGTCTTTCTCTGACTGACTGTCTCTGACTGTCTCTCTCTCTGACTGACTGTCTCTCTCTGACTGTCTGTCTCTTTCTCTGACTGACTGTCTCTCTGATTGTCTGTCTCTCTCTCTGACTGTCTCTTTCTCTGACTGTCTGTCTCTCTCTGAATGTCTCTCTGACTGATGGTGTCTGTCTTTCTCTCTGACTGGATGTCTCTCTCTGACTGGCTGTCTCTCTCTCTCTGACTGTCTGTCTCTCTCTGTGATAGTCTGTCTCTCTCTCTGACTGTCTGTCTCTCTCTCTGACTGACTGTCTCTCTCTGACTGTCTCTCTCTCTGACTGTCTGTCTCTTTCTCTGACTGACTGTCTCTCTCTGATTGTCTGTCTCTCTGACTGACTGTCTCTCTCTGAATGTCTCTCTGACTGATGGTGTCTGTCTTTCTCTCTGACTGGATGTCTCTCTCTGACTGGCTGTCTCTCTCTCTTTGACTGGCTGTCTCACTCTGTCTGGCTGTCTCTCTATCTCGCTGTCTCTCTCTTTGACTGGCTGTCTCTATGACTGATGGTTGGTGTCTGTCTCTCTCGCTGACTAATGGTGTCTGTCTCGCTCTCTCTTACTGACTGTCTCTCTCTCTCTCTGACTGTCTCTCTGACTGATGGTGTGTCTTACTGACTGTCTGTCTCTCTTTCTGACTGTCTGTCTCTCTCTCTGAATGACTTTGTCTCTCTCTCTCTCTGTCTCTCTCTGACTGACGGTGTGTCTCTCTCTCTCTGACAGACACCATCAGTCAGAGAGATTGTCAGTCAGAGAGAGAGAGACACACCGTCAGTCAGAGAGAGACAGAGAGAGAGAGAGACAAAGTCAGTCAGAGAGACAGACAGAGAGAGAGAGACACAGTCAGAGAGAGAGACAGACACCATCTCTGATCTCTCTGACTGACGGTGTCTGTCTCTCTCTCTGACGGTGTCTGTCTCTCTGACTGAATGATAAGGGAAAGGGGGGAGGGGGAATTTTCGTGCTCACCGAATTCCAGCGGACCGGTTGGTGCCAGGTGGAGACGTCCCGTACGTCCAAAGGATTAAGTGTAGTGATGAATCCGGCACCGGACAGTTCTCCAATTTTCAAAATTTATTTAGTGATTTTTATAAAGTCATAAAATCAAGCGACCTAGGGAGCGCAGTCCCGCTGGACGCGTTTCGTACTACATACTTCATCAGCAGCTAAAACCAAATGAACAACAAACCACATATATACCATGTGAAGCCCTCCCCCCATCACCAATTAATAAATAATGTTCAGCTGATAGGCTGGAGGAGCCTATATCTATTACTTATAAGAAAAGCCAATCCAAATCTTTAACTCATGACAATATACAGAGATATTGGTACATAGATTATGACAGAATGCTGCATGTTGATATACACTAAGAATACATATTCTCATACTTACATACTTCTGTTATGTGTCACACCTCTATGTAATGCTGTTATTTAATAAAAATAAGAACAATCCGTACGATAGTTTAGTCCCATCGGGACCCTTGTTTCTAGGTTCACAATCCAAAAAAATTCCTTAGTTAACACTGCACGACCCCAATCTCCGCCTCTTTTGTTGCGGTTAACTCTTTCTATACCTTGTACCCTGAGGGTGGATAAATCGCCATTGTGAGCATGTCTGAAGTGTTTAGAAAGGCCTGACAAATTTCTGCCAACAGATCTAGGGTTAGGGATTGAGCCCGTCATATGTTCCCCCAACCTTTTCTTCAGGGGCCTGGTGGTGCACCCCACATAATTTTTTCTGCATGTTTCACAGGAGGCCATGTAAACCACATGGGTAGTATTGCAATTAATATACCCATTGATTCCATGGCTCTTGGCATTAGTATAACTTTGGATCGTCTTAGTCTTCACCATGTATTTACACAGACCACATCTCACCCCCCCACAAGGATAATTACCCTTGGTACTAAGCCAGGTCGGGGGAGAGATGTTTAAAGAAAATAGTGACGGAAATAAAATGTTGCCTATTATCATCGATTTTCTTGGTACACATCTATACCCATTCTGCAAAATTCTATGTAAGACTGGATCCTCATGCAATATGGGGATATACTTATGAATAATCCCCAAAATAGTATTGAAGTCCTGACTATATGTAGTTGAGAATGTTGGTATATATGTGTTAGGTTGTCTCTAGGGATGAGCGAGTCCGAAAAGACTCGGAATCGCAAGACCCCAACGAGTCCGAGTCAAGGACTCGGGACTCGTTGCGAGTCCAGCGAGTCCAATGTTAATGAATAGGGACCCGAGTAATAGCGAATAATGACATTTACAACTCGCTGATGTGTCTCTGAAAGTGTGCGAGTCCAAACTCGCTGGTTTTTCTCTTATTTTGAGGCTTGTAGCCGATGATGCGAGGGAAGGGATTCTCCAGCACACACTATGGTTTAAGGAAACAGGAAGCGAGTCGCGCTGACAGGCGCACACACAGAGCGATCCATTCATCAGTGCAATCATGGCAGCAGGACGTGGCATGGTGAACACGCTGCGTCTTATCGCACTTGTGGAGGCTCGTCCATTTCTATGGCTCCCTACAGATCCTGAGTATGGGGATACGACCCTTATTAATACAGCCTGGAGAGAGATCGCCCAAGAGATGTTCCCTGCGTTCCATCGGAGTGACCATGAGGAACAGAGCAATCTAAGTAAGTTAAATGAGTTCACACGTTATATATTGCATTTACTGTATATATACTCGTGTATAAGCCGACCCGTGTATAAGCCGACCCCCCTATTTTTGCCCCGAAAAACTATGAAAACATATTCACCGCCATCCTGGTATACAGCGGCTATCACTGGTAGACAGCCCCCCAGCAGAGTATACACCTCCCCCTGCAGAGTATACAGGCCCCCAGCTGGGTATACATGCCCCCATATTGTCGTATACAGGCAGGGGCGGACTGGCCCAGGTGCCACGGGTCATGCGGCTGCAGGAGCATGAATAATCCGCATGTCCCTGAAGCAGCAGGCGGAAACGGAAGCTCCTGGCCGCGCGATGACGTCATCAGCACGCGGCTGCGTCCGGGAGTGAGCGTCTGTGAGTGGCGTGCGGCTGCGACTGTTAGCGAGCGGCTGTGAGGAGCGCGAGGCTGCGGCTGGGAGCGAGCCATAGGATAATGCGGGAGCTGCGGTGACTGTGAGGCGGCCGCCAGTCATCACCCCCCCCCACCCCCCGTCCTCACCTGTGTCGGGCCAGTGAGGGAGGGTTGCGACACAAACTGTAGGGTGCCAGTCAGTCCCTGTATACAGGGCCCTCAGTGTGTGTACAGGCCCCCCCAGCAGTGGGTATACAGGGCCCCCAGCAGTGGGTAGACAGTGGCCCAGTGGGTTTACAGGGCCCCCAGCAGTGGGAATACAGGGCCCCCATAGCAGGGTATACAGGACCCTGAATGTGTTATCATGCTCCACCGCATAGTTGCCTATATTTGGATGGGGTCACAACAGTACAATGAGTTTAATGTCTTATCCTCCTGGCTCTTTCGGCCAAGGGGTTGGGTGTATATAAATACCACTAATGACCAGAGTCTGGTGGCCGCACTATTACATTCTCTATGCGTTGACATGTGTCCTGCCTCATTTGTGATTGTGGCCACGTGAGCTCAATGTCCGTAATGCTGTTGATGATGTTCCACACTGTCGTGTCACTGTGCCTTGTATACACATTACACACACAAAATGAATAAAATGTTATTGTTGATTTGTACACATACTTTTGTTTTTTCAAATATTACACATCTCTAAAGCCGGTTTCAAATCATTTCACAGTTGACCATCTTAAAAAACGGTGGAGGAGCTGCCGGGACCAGCATAAGAAGCAGTACCGGCAGTACTCAGAGAGACAACCGGGAGCCGCTCCATTGCTCAACCACTACCACTTTTATGACCGGCTGTCCTTCCTTCACCCGGTGGCCGCTATGCCAAGGTATGTATCTGCAGCACTGTTGTGTACATTTAGTATTATTTATAAATATATACATTAGTTTCCATTTTGGCTCTGTGGGTAGCAGAGTATACAGGCGGGTCTGAGGTAGCAGAGTATACAGGTGGGTCTGTGGGTAGCAGAGTATACAGGCGGGTCTGAGGTAGCAGAGTATACAGGCGGGTCTGTGGGTAGCAGAGTATACAGGCGGGTCTGAGGTAGCAGAGTATAAAGACGGCTCTGTGGGTAGCAGAGTATACAGGCGGGTCTGTGGGTAGCAGAGTATACAGGCGGGTCTGTGGGTAGCAGAGTATACAGGCGGGTCTGTGGGTAGCAGAGTATACAGGCGGGTCTGTGGGTAGCAGAGTATACAGGCGGGTCTGTGGGTAGCAGAGTATACAGGTGGGTCTGTGGGTAGCAGAGTATACAGGCGGGTCTGTGGGTAGCAGAGTATACAGGCGGCTCAGTGGGTAGCAGAGTATATAGGTGATGAGAATAGGGTTAATAGATGGTGCTACAGTGTTGGGGCGTGCTAGAGGGAGCAGAGATCCGATTACTGCCATCATTTCTGACCTTATTAAAGATAGCGGCCGCAGCTAAATGACATCATGGCAAAGGTAAACATGGGGTGTGGTTAGCTGCAGGAGGTTAGTGAGAGGTGTGGGTTGTTTGGCAGAGGGCGTGGTGTGGGCGTGGTGAGCGCGGCTCCAGCGTCAGATACGCTGCGAGCGCGGAACCGCGGCACATCTCCAGGAGCAGAGGACGTGTCCGGTACGTCCGTAGCCCCCGGCCTCCCCGTTGTCCGCACACACAGCCCCGCTGTGACCTCTGCAGTGTCACAGGCCCCGGCGGGCGTCTGTCATCTCCTCCTGACACTGACCTCCTCCTGATTTGATTGTCTGTGTTGTCCCCCCCCGCTGTCAGCATCAGTGATCTGCTAAGACCTGTGGGTGCACAGACGGGGGAAGTACAAATGCCAGCATGCCGGGGCGGATTGGGCGCTGTGAGGGGCGCAGGTCTTGCTGTGAGCGGAGGGCGCGAGGCCGCTAGAGAAAACGCTATAGCGGCTGTGTGAGTTAAGCGTCTGCGGCTCGCGAAGGCGCATACGCGTCTCCGCTCGCAGTGACGCTAAGGAGTTTGGGATTAGGCTACAGTGCCGGAATTTCAAACTCCCGATTATATAAATAGATTATATATATATATATTGTATACCTTTCAACCCCTTCCCTGCTTTATATAGATGATATAAGCTAAAAGTTTTGTGAATTAAGTATGTCAAGTAAAAAGTGAAGTCAGGGGGACTTTTTTTTTTTCATGTGAACCATTGGTGTTATTGATCGTCTAGATTAGATGGGATGGGGGGGGGGGGGTGGGTGTTAATCAGGGGGTGAAAAATTATGTATTAGTATGGAATTAGCAAAGAAAGTCACGTATTCCTTTATGTTATGTACAGTTGGTTATTCTTTCATAATAATAACAAATATCTGATTAATAATACACAGATACACAGAGTCTAAAAAGCGTGCAACTTAATGTTTGACCTATGTTTTTGTTTCCAAATGCAATGCATTCACCAAATTTTTTTTTACTTTACCCACAGAGAAGCTTACTACAGAGGGCGGCGTGCTGTGAACCCTCCACCGCCAAACAGAAGGCGGCGTGGAGAACACCCACCACCACCACCACGGCCGGCGCCACCACCACCGCCGCCGCCACCAGCACCACCAACACCACCACCACCGCCGCCACCAGCACCAGCACCACCACCACCGCCGCCACCAGCAGCAGCAACACCACCACCGCCGCCACCAGCACCAGCACCACCACCACCGCCGCCACCAGCAGCAGCAACACCACCACCCGCCACCAGAACCAACACCACCACCGCCGCCACCAGCACCAACACCACCACCGCCGCCACCAGCACCAACCCCAGCTTTGGGGCATGTCCGGCCGCAAGAGGAGGAACCTGGATGCCCACCTCACACCAGCCATGGTCTGATCCCGGGGTCACCTAATAGACGGCGTGCACAAAGTAATGCTGACTTTGCCCACAGTCTGATACCATTCCTGGATGAAATTCCATTTCACAGGCTACTGCGGGCAAGGTCAGCATTACAGATTGTGCTTGACGCCAGTCGCCCACCAAACCACCCAGGTGAGGTTTTCAATTTTTTGGAGGGGTGGCAACTCAGACACTACAACCTACAAGACAGGCCCACACCCCGGGACAGCCATGTGCCACCACAGAGGCCTGTACCTACCTTTCCACAATGGCCACCTAACAGGGACCTACCATTTTTTCCCCACACCGGCCCAGAGGATCCACCCTCAAGGGTTGCCGGAGGCCATTCATGGGGCCCTTGACCTCTTGCAGGACCAGGGTGATGGTGTCACTTTACTGGCAAGGCCGGAGGATGCGGCAACCTACCAGCAGCTGTAGACCCCTTTTTTTTTTTTTTTTATTTTGTGTTCATGTGCATTGCACAATTTCATTGTTATTATTTCTTATATTTTCCTGTTTACAAAGTTGTACCAAAAAAAAAAAAAAAAAAAAAAAAAAAAATTCTGACATTTTTACCATTATGGCGGAATAATACCCAGTTTACAAAAACTGCTTTGTGTCTGTCTTTTTTCAGGGAAAGGATGTGTAGGTTGTTTTGTGGGTGGGCTTAAAGTCATCATCATTATAATTATTATTTATTTATATAGCACCGATAGGTTCCATGGCGCTTTACATAAGGATAAGGTACACAAGGAGAAGTACAATAAACATAGACAATAAGGTCATAGAGGTACAACAGGAGAGGACCCTGTACGCGTGGGCTCACATTCAACGAGGGGTGGGTGGGGATACAATAGGGTGGGGAAGGTGTCGGTCGTGGGGCGTGTAGCGGGGTGTCATGGCAGGTTGTAGGCCTGTCGGAAGAGGTGAGTCTTTAGGTGTTTCTTGAAGGTTCCCAGGGTAGGCGAGTGAGTGATGAGGTGGGGCAGCGAGTTACAGAGCATGGTTGATGCCCGGGAGAAATCCTGTATGCGGTTGTGGGAAGAGGAGATGAGGGGGGAGTGTCGGAGAAGTTCTTTGGATGAACGCAGGTAGCGTGAGGGATGGTATCGGGAGATCATGTCGGAGATGTATGGTGGGGATAGGTTGTGTAAGGCTTTGAATGTCATGATCAGTGTTTTAAAGTGAGCTCTCTGTGGGGCGGGGACCCAGTGAAGGGCTTGGCAGTGGGTGTAGACAGGTGAGTAGCGTGAGGACAGATGGATTAGTCGGGCAGCAGAGTTTAGTATACATTGGAGAGGTGCAAGAGAGTTGGCAGGGAGGCCTGTGCGAAGGAGGTTCCAGTAGTCAAGGCGTGAGATGATGAGGGCATTAATGAGTGTTTTAGCTGTGTCAGGGTTGAGTAACGAGCAAATTCTTGAAATATTTTTGAGTTGGAGTGACAGGGACTTGGTTAGGAACTAGAGGTGGGGCTTGAAGGAGAGGGATGAGTCAAGGATTACCCCGAGACATTTGGCGTGGAGGACAGGGGAGAGAGAGCATCATTAGCAAGTACTTTACGGACCGCATGGAGCATGAAGTCACCTTGGTTACTAAGTGTAAAATCATGACTCCACAGACAAATGTTGCTGACAAATAAACAGTGCCTGTGTTTGGGGGGTTACTTAATGCCTCGCTATGGCAACAAGACTAGGAACACACATGTGAGAGGCTGGGACATCTACCTGCTACACATCGCGTCTACGCGTTTTCTACAGAGCGTACAGTGGGACCTTTCTCCAGGCTCCAGCAGGATGATAGTCCAAGCAATGCCCACGATGCAAGCATAGGCTTGTTGCCTAAAAAAATTAGCTGAAGGGGCTTCATATACATTTTTTTCAGAAAGCAGGGTGCTTGGCCCATACAATAGAATTGCTTGTACTAGGAGCATAGTACATGCAATGCCCACGATGGAGGCATAGGCTTGGTGCCTGGAAAAATTAGCCCAAGGGGCTGTTTTGCATTTTGGGTATAAATGCAGGCCTAAGGGCCATGTTCAGCTTGTTAGGCTGGGTGTTTCCAAAAATTAGCCCAAGGGGCTGTTTGGCATTTTTAGTGTAAATGCAGGCCTAAGGGCCATGATAAGCCTCTTAGGCTGGGTGTTTCCAAAAATTAGCCCAAGGGGCTGTTTTGCATTTTGGGTATAAATGCAGGCCTAATGGCCATGTTCAGCTTGTTAGGCTGGGTGTTTCCAAAAATTAGCCCAAGGGGCTGTTTGGCATTTTTAGTGTAAATGCAGGCCTAAGGGCCATGATAAGCCTCTTAGGCTGGGTGTTTCCAAAAATTAGCCCAAGGGGCTGTTTGGCATTTTGGGTATAAATGCAGGCCTAAGGGCCATGTTCAGCTTGTTAGGCTGGGTGTTTCCAAAAATTAGCCCAAGGGGCTGTTTGGCATTTTGGGTATAAATGCAGGCCTAAGGGCCATGTTCAGCTTGTTAGGCTGGGTGTTTCCAAAAATTAGCCCAAGGGGCTGTTTGGCATTTTGGGTATAAATGCAGGCCTAAGGGCCATGTTCAGCTTGTTAGGCTGGGTGTTTCAAAAAATTAGCCCAAGGGGCTGTTTGGCATTTTTAGTGTAAATGCAGGCCTAAGGGCCATGATCAGCTTGTTAGGCTGGGTGTTTCAAAAAATTAGCCCAAGGGGCTGTTTGGCATTTTTAGTGTAAATGCAGGCCTAAGGGCCATGATCAGCTTGTTAGGCTGGGTGTTTCCAAAAATTAGCCCAAGGGGCTGTTTGGCATTTTTAGTGTAAATGCAGGCCTAAGGGCCATGATCAGCTTGTTAGGCTGGGTGTTTCCAAAAATTAGCCCAAGGGGCTGTTTGGCATTTTTCGTGTAAATGCAGGCCTAAGGGCCATGATCAGCTTGTTAGGCTGGGTGTTTCCAAAAATTAGCCCAAGGGGCTGTTTTGCTTTTTGGGTATAAATGCAGGCCTAAGGGCCATGATCAGCTTGTTAGGCTGGGTGTTTCCAAAAATTAGCCCAAGGGGCTGTTTGGCATTTTTCGTGTAAATGCAGGCCTAAGGGCCATGATCAGCTTGTTAAGCTGGGTGTTTCCAAAAATTAGCCCAAGGGGCTGTTTTGCATTTTTAGTGTAAATGCAGGCCTAAGGGCCATGATCAGCTTGTTAGGCTGGGTGTTTCCAAAAATTAGCCCAAGGGGCTGTTAAATGTTTGCTAACAGAAAATAAAGGTTGATTCCTTGTGAAAAGGTGTTGTGATGGTTAATGAAACCGAAGTTAAGGTGTAGTGTTGGTTTAAGATGAAGCAGCCTCATTACCAGGTTGCAGGAACATGGTTACGCAAATCGTTACTGGTCTTGGACATACTGCTTGTACCAAAAAGACACAATATAATACAATGATTAATTATATCATATTGATGTTGAACGTGGCACTTCAGCTCTGAGTACTGTCGTCTTCAGGGCTCAAGAAGTCTTGTGAAATCCAGTTCCTATTAAACTTAATTAGAGTAAGCCTGTCTGCATTCTCTGGAGTAAGACGTGTCCTGGTATCAGTTATGATACCCCCAGCGGCACTGAAAACCCGCTCTGATGTCACACTAGCTGCAGGGCATGCCAGCACCTCCAAGGCATACAACGAGAGCTCGGTCCAAGTGTGGAGCTTGGAGACCCAGTAATTAAACGGGACTGCGGCATCAGTCAGGAAGCAGGTACTGTCACTTAAGTATTCTTGTACCATGTTGGTAAGTTTCTGTCTCCGAGAGATGGTTACTGGAGCAACATGGCGCTGCAGGTTCGATGGCTTATTGAACATAGCCCACTTTGCGGACATCTTTCCAGCATCTCTTCTGGACAGCGTGGATGATTGTGCCCCGACCAAAGGCTGCTGTTGCACAGAGTTGCTAACTATGGGCAGAGTGTTGTCTGACGGTGATATTCGAAGCATATTTTCCACAAGAACACTCTTGAAATAGTCAATTGTCAAGCCACGTGGTGACTGAAACAGCAGCGAGGTGAATTTATCTTTATAACGTGGGTCCAGAAAGGTGGCCAACCAGTAGAGGTCGTTGTGCAATATGTTAATCACTCGTGGGTCTTCTAGCAGACAAGTCAACATGAAGTCAGCCATGTGTCCTAAGCTGCATAGAGTCATGTCTTCAGTGTCCTCAGAACGATGTTCAATACCCATTGTATCCGCAAAGTCTGTCTCCGCCTCCTCCTCTCCAGGCCACCCATGGTGGACAGACACAAAGCTGGGGTTCTGAGTACCATCTGGGTTGACATCGGCACCAACAAAAAATGAATCCTCTTCATCGTCTTGCTCCTGTTCCTCCTCAGGAGCCATTGTTGCCTGGTCATACTGGCTTTGCTGGCTAGGTACTGCGCTGTTTAAATCTGGCTCCATAGCCATCTGCTGGGCTCTCAATGCTTCATTTTTCTGATTAATGAGGGACTCTTTCAGCAGACACAGCATGGGTATAGTGACACTGATGATGGACTGATCACCGCTCAAAAGTTTTGTGCAGTAGTCAAAATTATCAAGAACCTCAGATGTGTCAGCGATCCACACCCACTCCATTGTACTAATATGTCGTGGCTGACTGCCGGTCTGACGGGCATGTTGCAACTGATACTCGGATATTGCCCTCTGCTGCTCATTGATCCTCGATAACATATGGAATGTAGAGTTCCATCGTGTCGGCATGTCACAAATGAGTCTGTGGTTGGGCAAATTCAATTGCTTTTGAAGCAATGAAAGTTTTCCAACCGCTGTTGACGAATGACGAAAATGTGCACAAACTCGACGCACCTTCTCCAGTAGGTCACATAGCTCTGGGTATGTACGCAGGAATTTCTGCACTACCAGATTCAGCACGTGAGCCATGCAAGGCACGTGCACAAGGTTTCCGAGCTTTAGTGCAGCCACTAGGTTACGACCATTGTCGCTCACCACGAGACCGGTCTGGAGTTGGAGTGGGGATAGCCACTCATCTGTCTGTTCCTTCAGACCTTTCAACAGCTCTACTGCAGTGTGCGGTGTGTGACCTAAACAGATCAGCTTCAGCAGAGCCTGTTGGCGTCTTGCTGAAGCACTGCAGCAAACCTCCCAACTTGGCCGTGATGTTGAGGGCAATTGAGGATTGGTCGAGGAAGCGGAAGATGGGGTAGTGGACATATAGGATGATGCAGAGACCCTGAATGAGGTTGTGCCAGCTATCCGTGGCGTGGGTAGGATGTTTGATGTAACACTAACATCGTTTGGCACACTCTCCACAACGTTGATCCAATGCGCGGTGAGCGAGATGTACCGGCCCTGTCCTGAACTGCTTGTCCACGTGTCCGTAGTAAGGTGTACTTTCCCGGTTACAGCGTTGGTGAGGGCACGCTTGAGGTTGTTAATGACATGCTCATGTAACGCGGGGACGGCACAACGTGAAAAGTAGTGGCGGCTTGGAACCGAGTAGCGTGGTACTGCCACAGCCAAAAGCTCACGGAAAGAGTCTGTACCCACAAGCCTAAACGGCAACATCTCGACTGCTAACAACTTAGCTATCTGGGCATTTATTTTTTTGGCTAATGGGTGGGAAGAGTGGTATTTCTGCTTCCTTTCGTACAGCTGTGTCACTGATAACTGTAACGATGTTGCTGACCGAGAACTGTCTGCACTCGTGTTCAGTCTCTCTGCAACCGCTGCTTGTGATGAGTACATATGAGCTGGACCAGCTTCAGCAACACTTGATTGTGACGGACGTATCTGAGTTACCGTCGCAGTCTTTGGGTCAGATGACACTGTTGTGGAAGGCTGCACTTTTGACCACTGAATAGGGTGCTGACCAGCCATGTGCTTCCGCATACTGCTGGTGCTCTGGTTTCCTTTCCCGTGGCCTCTGCTGAGCCTTGCATGGCAGATGGTACAGATGACCACATTTTCTTGAGAAGGCCCATCTTTAAAAAATTTCCACACAGTGGCTGACCGACCTCTAGGCTTGACTGTACTCCCTGAGGGATTACTGAGGCCCACATTTGAGACATTTTGTCCAACAGTTGACAAATTTTGAGCCACAGTGGACACATTTTGGGCAACAGTGGTGACTCTTTGAGTTCTGGTGGGAGGAGTCGGCCTTGCTGCCTTTGTTGGTGGGACATACACACTTTCTTCCTCCGTGCTGCTCTGCTGGCTCTGCATCGCAACATTCCACGTGGGATCAGTTGTCTCATCATCAACCCCTTCCTCTTCTAAATCTTCCCGATAACAAGATAGATTTTGCTCCCCAGATGACAAGTGTGTCACTGTCTCATCATCATCATCCTCCAACTCCTGAGACGGTCTAAGACTTTGCTGAAAGACACGTTCATGTGGCCGGGGTGTCTCTAAAACTTGTCCATGAATGGACAATTCTTCATCAAGTATCTCATCTACTACGGAGTCTGGCAAACCGGATTCATGTAAAGGATTATATGTACCAAATAAGTCATCTGAGTGACCCATGTCTGTGTCAACATTTTCATGGGGCTGCTGTTGGTCTGAGGAACTGTGAAGAGGTTGTGGATTAGATGACCCAGCATGGTATGTACCAACAGTAGATACAGTGCTCAAGGAACCTTGAGTGCTGCAAGAACCTGTTGTTGAGGTCTTGTCTGCCAGCCAAGACGTTAGATGCTGTTCGTCTTCCGGCCTCAATACTCGTTTACTTTCCTGACGGGGAAAGTTAGACAGGAGGAACGATCGATCAATCCTCGTCTGTCTGCCCGAACTGGTGGATAGTTGGCCACGACTACCAATGCCTGTACCTCGTCCCTGTCCCTTAGCAAGACTTTTTTTGGGATTTGGTTTTTTGTGTGACATTTTGTAATTTCTGGTGGCTTTCTGGGGGCTTGTAAAACAAGTAGCAGGTACTATTTCGTGAAAGGTACACACTAGAGGCTAAGATATTTTTAGAGAGATGGAAGGTACCGTGCGAGCTGCAGGCAGGACACCGTACAGCTACGCACTGGCACAGGAAAAAATTGTTTAGTACGCAGAACCAGGCACACTTAGGCTGCGGTGCTGGCTGCGTGCAAGTTTACAAGTACCGTGCGAGCTGCAGGCAGGACACCGTACAGCTACGCACTGGCACAGGAAAAAATTGTTTAGTACGCAGAACCAGGCACACTTAGGCTGCGGTGCTGGCTGCGTGCAAGTTTACAAGTACCGTGCGAGCTGCAGGCAGGACACCGTACAGCTACGCACTGGCACAGGAAAAAATTGTTTAGTACGCAGAACCAGGCACACTTAGGCTGCGGTGCTGGCTGCGTGCAAGTTTACAAGTACCGTGCGAGCTGCAGGCAGGACACCGTACAGCTACGCACTGGCACAGGAAAAAATTGTTTAGTACGCAGAACCAGGCACACTTAGGCTGCGGTGCTGGCTGCGTGCAAGTTTACAAGTACCGTGCGAGCTGCAGGCAGGACACCGTACAGCTACGCACTGGCACAGGAAAAAATTGTTTAGTACGCACAACCAGGCACACTTAGGCTGCGGTGCTGGCTGCGTGCAAGTTTACAAGTACCGTGCGAGCTGCAGGCAGGACACCGTACAGCTACGCACTGGCACAGGAAAAAATTGTTTAGTACGCACAACCAGGCACACTTAGGCTGCGGTGCAGGCTGCGTGCAAGTTTACAAGTACCGTGCGAGCTGCAGGCAGGACACCGTACAGCTACGCACTGGCACAGGAAAAAATTGTTTAGTACGCAGAACCAGGCACACTTAGGCTGCGGTGCTGGCTGCGTGCAAGTTTACAAGTACCGTGCGAGCTGCAGGCAGGACACCGTACAGCTACGCACTGGCACAGGAAAAAATTGTTTAGTACGCAGAACCAGGCACACTTAGGCTGCGGTGCTGGCTGCGTGCAAGTTTACAAGTACCGTGTGAGCTGCAGGCAGGACACCGTACAGCTACGCACTGGCACAGGAAAAAATTGTTTAGTACGCACAACCAGGCACACTTAGGCTGCGGTGCTGGCTGCGTGCAAGTTTACAAGTACCGTGCGAGCTGCAGGCAGGACACCGTACAGCTACGCACTGGCACAGGAAAAAATTGTTTAGTACGCACAACCAGGCACACTTAGGCTGCGGTGCTGGCTGCGTGCAAGTTTACAAGTACCGTGCGAGCTGCAGGCAGGACACCGTACAGCTACGCACTGGCACAGGAAAAAATTGTTTAGTACGCACAACCAGGCACACTTAGGCTGCGGTGCTGGCTGCGTGCAAGTTTACAAGTACCGTGCGAGCTGCAGGCAGGACACCGTACAGCTACGCACTGGCACAGGAAAAAATTGTTTAGTACGCACAACCAGGCACACTTAGGCTGCGGTGCTGGCTGCGTGCAAGTTTACAAGTACCGTGCGAGCTGCAGGCAGGACACCGTACAGCTACGCACTGGCACAGGAAAAAATTGTTTAGTACGCACAACCAGGCACACTTAGGCTGCGGTGCTGGCTGCGTGCAAGTTTACAAGTACCGTGCGAGCTGCAGGCAGGACACCGTACAGCTACGCACTGGCACAGGAAAAAATTGTTTAGTACGCAGAACCAGGCACACTTAGGCTGCGGTGCTGGCTGCGTGCAAGTTTACAAGTACCGTGCGAGCTGCAGGCAGGACACCGTACAGCTACGCACTGGCACAGGAAAAAATTGTTTAGTACGCACAACCAGGCACACTTAGGCTGCGGTGCTGGCTGCGTTCAAGTTTACAAGTACCGTGCGAGCTGCAGGCAGGACACCGTACAGCTACGCACTGGCACAGGAAAAAATTGTTTAGTACGCAGAACCAGGCACACTTAGGCTGCGGTGCTGGCTGCGTGCAAGTTTACAAGTACCGTGCGAGCTGCAGGCAGGACACCGTACAGCAACGCACTGGCACAGGAAATTTTTTGTGGAAAAATGGCACCAAAATTATTTGGTAGACTAGTGCCAAAAATAAGAAAAAGCTTAGGATTACAGCTCTGCGGAAAGCTGGGTGAACTAAGCTCTGAGGATGGTGCTGGATTCACTGTAAGGCTGCTCCTATCTCCCTTCCTTACAGTCCTGTACAGCAATCCTCCGTCCTGGTAGTTCTGAAAAGAACTTTTGGGTTATGTGTGAGGAATCTTGACTCCTACACTCCGTCCTGTTAGTTCTGAAAAGAACTTTTGGGTTATATGTGACTCCTACACTGCCTAACTGTCCCTAGATCTGCTCCAAGTCTCCCTGCACTAGGTCAGCTCTTCTCAGCAATGTGCCCAAAATGGCGGGGGCAAGCCTTATATACTGCCTTGCCTGTCATAGATGACATAGGCATCACGATGGACAGCAGCCAATCATAGTCCTGACACAACCAAAGCTGCTATGCCATTACTGACTATGATTGGCTATCTTCACAAGTTTTCTGACCTAACACGCAATGCTGACTAGTAACATAAAAGATTCTGGATTCGCGAGTCCCGAATAGAGAATACAGGACTCGGAATCGCAGACTCGCTAGGATTCGGACTCGTAGACTCGCTCAGACTCGCTGCTGTTTGGGGAGATTCAAGCTATATAGCGATGTGATAGAGCGAGTCTAGCGAGTCTAGCGAGTGAGAGAAAGTAAACTATGACAAAACTAAGATTGCCATTCACTTGCATTGGACTCGTTACTGAGCGAGTATTCGCTAAAAGACTCGCCGATTCCCGAGTCCAGCGAGTCCCTTAAGAATCGCCGAGTAACGAGTCCTAGCGAGTAGACTCGCTCATCCCTAGTTGTCTCACATTGTCCTCCTGACGTTGTGGGCCACGGTTACATGGGGGGTTAACATTAATCTGCATCGTTACTGGTTCCAGTAAGGAATCTCTCGATCTTATCTCTACCTCCTGTAGAGCGTCATTCACATGGTGTAGTGAATAACCGCGGCTACAGAGGCGTTTGCTGATATTAACAGCCTCCTCCTGAAATGTTTGATCTGATGTGCAGGCCCTTTTTGCCCTTATCAGCTCACCCGTGGCAGATTCCTCACTACGTGCCGAGGGTGACTACTTGTAGCATGAAGCAGTGTATTGCCTGCAATCGGTTTACGATACAGAGATGTAGTGATGTCTCCTGTCATACCATCACCCAGCAGCGTGATGTCAAGATAGTATGCCCGGGCCCCGTGCACCTCATAGGTGAATCGCACATTGTAATCATTGTCATTCATATATGAGATAAACCCACCGAGCTCAGACTCCCGGGGGGGAGGCACCTCGACGTCTCCTTTCCAAATCAGTATGACGTCGTCGATGTACCTCCCCCACCAGAGCACATGATCAAGATAGGGGTTGGTCTCAACATGGATGTACTGCCTTTCCCAGGCTGTCATGTAGAGATTTGCCAGAGAAGGTGAAAAGTTGGACCACATGGGCAGCCGCACTTCTGGACGTAGTATCTAGTGTCAAAGAGAAAATAGTTGTTCCTTAGTAAATGTGTAAGACACATTATAATGAACTCCTTTTCCTCGGCTGAATACATGCTGCTGTTTAGCAAAGTGTCTGATAGTACTTGTATGGCCCGATTGTGTGGGATACATGAATACAATGATATTACATCACATGTTATCCACTGGTAATCAGGCTGCCACTTCATGTTTCTCACCTCACTTAATAATTGTTTTGATATACTAATGCCAAGAGCCATGGAATCAATGGGTATATTAATTGCAATACTACCCATGTGGTTTACATGGCCTCCTGTGAAACATGCAGAAAAAATTATGTGGGGTGCACCACCAGGCCCCTGAAGAAAAGGTTGGGGGAACATATGACGGGCTCAATCCCTAACCCTAGATCTGTTGGCAGAAATTTGTCAGGCCTTTCTAAACACTTCAGAGATGCTCACAATGGCGATTTATCCACCCTCAGGGTACAAGGTATAGAAAGAGTTAACCGCAACAAAAGAGGCGGAGATTGGGGTCGTGCAGTGTTAACTAAGGAATTTTTTTGGATTGTGAACCTAGAAACAAGGGTCCCGATGGGACTAAACTATCGTACGGATTGTTCTTATTTTTATTAAATAACAGCATTACATAGAGGTGTGACACATAACAGAAGTATGTAAGTATGAGAATATGTATTCTTAGTGTATATCAACATGCAGCATTCTGTCATAATCTATGTACCAATATCTCTGTATATTGTCATGAGTTAAAGATTTGGATTGGCTTTTCTTATAAGTAATAGATATAGGCTCCTCCAGCCTATCAGCTGAACATTATTTATTAATTGGTGATGGGGGGAGGGCTTCACATGGTATATATGTGGTTTGTTGTTCATTTGGTTTTAGCTGCTGATGAAGTACGTAGTACGAAACGCATCCAGCGGGACTGCGCTCCTTAGGTCGCTTTATTTTATGACTTTATAAAAATCACTAAATAAATTTTGAAAATTGGAGAACTGTCCGGTGCCGGATTCATCACTACACTGTCTCTCTGACTGACAGTGTCTGTCTCTCTCTCTCTGACTGATGGTGTCTGTCTCTCTCTGACGGTGTCTGTCTCTCTCTCTCTGACTGACGGTGTCTGTCTCTCTGACTGACGGTGTCTGTCTCTCTCTCTGACGGTGTCTGTCTCTCTCTCTGACGGTGTCTGTCTCTCTCTCTGACGGTGTCTGTCTCTCTTTCTGACTGACGGTGTCTGTCTCTCTCTGACGGTGTCTGTCTCTCTTTTTGACTGACGGTGTCTGTCTCTCTGACTGATCTCTCTAACTGACGGTGTCTGCCTCTCTCTGATGGTGTCTGTCCTCTCTTTCTGACTGACGGTGTCTGTCTCTCTGACTGATCTCTCTGACTGACGGTGTCTGTGTCTCTCTGACGGTGTCTGTGTCTCTCTGACGGTGTCTGTCTCTCTCTGACGGTGTCTGTCTCTCATTGACAGTGTCTGTCTCTCTGACTGATCTCTCTGACTGACGGTATCTGTCTCTCTCTCTCTGACTGACGGTGTCTGTCTCTCTCTGATGGTGTCTGTCTCTCTCTCTGACTGACGGTGTCTGTCTCTCTCTGACAGTGTCTGTCTCTCTCTGACGGTGTCTGTCTCTCTCTCTGACTGACGGTGTCTGTCTCTCTGACTGACGGTGTCTGTCTCTCTCTCTGACGGTGTCTGTCTCTCTTTCTGACTGACGGTGTCTGTCTCTCTCTGACGGTGTCTGTCTCTCTTTCTGACTGACGGTGTCTGTCTCTCTCTGACGGTGTCTGTTTCTCTTTCTGACTGACGGTGTCTGTCTCTCTGACTGATCTCTCTAACTGACGGTGTCTGTCTCTCTCTGACGGTGTCTGTCTCTCTCTGACGGTGCCTGTGTCTCTCTGACGGTGTCTGTCTCTCTCTGACGGTGTCTGTCTCTCTGACTGATCTCTCTGACTGACGGTATCTGTCTCTCTCTCTCTGACTGACGGTGTCTGTCTCTCTCTGACGGTGTCTGTCTCTCTGACTGATGGTGTCTGTCTCTCTGACTGATCTCTCTGACTGACGATGTCTGTCTCTCTGACAGTGTCTGTCTCTCTCTCTGACGCTGTCTGTCTCTCTCTGACGGTGTCTGTCTCTATCTCTCTCTCTGACGGTGTCTGTCTCTCTCTCTCTGACTGACGGTGTCTGTCTCTCTGACGGATCTCTCTGACTGACGGTGTCTGTCTCTCTCTCTGACGGTGTCTGTCTCTCTGACTGATCTCTCTGACTGACGGTGTCTGTCACTCTCTCTGACGGTGTCTGTCTCTCTCTCTGACGGTGTCTGTCTCTCTCTCTGACAGTGTCGGTTCTCTCTCTCTGACGGTGTCGGTCTCTCTCTCTGACGGTGTCTGTCTCTCTCTCTGACTGACGGTGTCTGTCTCTCTCTCTGACTGACGGTGTCTGTCTCTCTCTCTGACTGACGGTGTCTGTCTCTCTCTTTGACTGTGTCTCTCTCTCTGTCTCTGTCTTTAAAGATACATGAACTAGAAGCCCTAGGTAGCAAGGAGCTCTCAAATGGAATTTTCTTACAGACCTGTTCATTATTATTATGATTTTCCACTACGCGTTTCAACAACAGCTTGTCGTCTTCATCAGGTGGGGAATAAACACGTAGTGGAAAATCATAATAATAAAATAATAGTAATAATAAACAGGTCTTTAAGATAATTCCCTGTGAGAGTTCCTTGCTACCTAGTGCTCCTAATATGACCACTCAGTTTATGTATCTTTAATTTCATTGTTCTCATCCCTGGAATTGTAGCCGGAGCGGATTGGAGCTATCAGAGAGCTCTCAACAGCCTTTAAGGACTTTGCATGATGAAGTTCCGTTGACGTGGACGTCAGGTGATCGGGATCTCGCACATGACCACACCAAGAAGGAAGACGCCTAGGAGCGGTCTCGCAGCAGCCCATGGTCCTCTACTGCCATGCGAATACTGATGTTGAGCAAGGGTGCACAACCGGAATAGGTGAGAGGCAAACCCCCACACCTTATAAAAGTTTCCCCCACTAGACGACCAGGTCCTTTTCAAGTTGCACCTCTATTTTTCTCTGCGTCTGTCTCTGCGTCTGTGTCTGCCTCTCTGTCTGTGTCTGCCTCTCTGTCTGTGTCTGCCTCTCTGTCTGTATCTGCCTCTCTGTCTGCCTCTGTGCCTGTCTCTCTGTCTGTGTCTGTCTCTATGTCTGTGTCTGTCTTTCTGTCTGTGTCTGTCTCTCTGTCTGTGTCTGTCTCTCTCTCTGTGTCTCTGTCTCTCTAAACAGCACTATATATACAGGTCCACACTGGATGCTGTATTTGTGTATCTATATACTGTATGTATATAGTGTGGACCTGTATATACAGTAGAGTGCTGTCTGTGTATACAAGATGTACAGCCGGCAGTTTCTGCATACAGCCAGCAGTCTCTGTGTATACGTCCTGCAGCAGTCACTAATGTGCATACAACCGGCAGCAGTTTCTAATGTGCATATGTCTCCCAGCAATCTCCAATGTGCACAGGTCCTGCAGCCGTCTCCATGATGTATATGGGCAGCAACAGTCTCTATTGCGTATTCTCTCTTGTGTGTATAGCCCACAGCCGTCTGCATTGTCTATAAGGCCCGCCGCCATCTCCATTGTCTATATGGACTATAGCCATCTCTATTGTGTATTCTCTATTGTATATACAGCTATTGTGTATTCAGCCCACAGCAGCCTCAAGTGTATGTGTGTGTAATATATAATAGAGAGAGTGTGAAAAAAAAAAGAAAAACAGCACAAAAATATAGAAAAAAATGGACTTCATTGCCCAATGGTGTGGCCATGCATTGGGCAATGAAGTCCACTTTTTTCAATTTTTTTGTGCTGTTTTTCCATTTTTTACCCTATTGTAAGGAACCATCTGGATTGCTGGTTGGGAAAATTTGCATATAAATTGAGGTAATTTTTGGTGCTGTTCCAATTTTTCACTATAAATATAATATATGTTTGGGTGGAGGCGGAGCATAAGTGGAGGCGGAACATGGGTGGCGGCTGGGCGGAGTCTCAGGGGGGCCCCAAAATTTTGGCAGTAAGGGGCCCCGAAATTCCTAGTGGCAGCCCTGGTCCACAGTGATACCTTTTAATGGCTAACTGAAAAGATAGTAAGAAAAAGCAAAGCATGCTTTAGAGACACTATGCTCTCATCATCAGGCTTAAAGATACAACTTCTGGAGACTTTGCTAAAGACTGTGAAATTGCAATCAAGTATTTGGAGTGTGACAGTGAGGACCACATACAAGCATTCCATCCATCTCAATGTAATTCTGCGCCTATGCCTTTTCCCACCACAACTCATGGCTGGGAGGATGCAGATCAAGCAGCAAGTCACCTTGCAATATGTTCTTCATGCTTGAAAGTCTGTGGAGAAGATTTTTGGGACAAGTCCTGTGCAAAGATTTGCCTGGTGAACGTGTATCCCAAGGGTCACCCGGAGAAGGTCGTGAAAGTGTACATTAACCTGGACAATCAGATCAACCGATCCCTAGTAAGGTCAGAACTCTTTGATTTGTTTGTCTTAAAGGGAAAGGCTTAACCTTGCACCTTAGTCAGCAGTGTTTCAGAAGTCTCTGGGAAAATAGTAACATCTTTTGAGAACCCACACTATTTGAGTGCAACCAGATAGCATCCAATAGGGAATAGATTCCAAAGCCAGAGGCTGCTCTTCATCACCCCTACCTGAGGACAATAGCCAATGAGATACCAGCCCTTGATCCCAATGCAGATATCCTTATTCTGATCGAAAGATACATTTTTTACTGCATAAAGTATGTCAGCTAAATAACAGACCACATGATGAACCGTTTGCTTAACGCCTTGGGTTATCATTGGCAACATGTGAATTACCGTATATACTCGTGTATAAGCCGACCCGTGTATAAGCCGACCCCCCTACTTTTGCCCCCAAAATCTGGGAAAACCTATTGACTCGTGTATAAGCCGAGGGTGGACCCCAGCACAAGTATACAGCACCCAGCAGTGTGGTATACAGCAGCCTCCCCAGTGGTATATACAGCCCCAGTGGTAGTATCCAGCAGCCTCAGAGGTATATACAGCGCCAGTGGTAGTATACAGTAGCCCCAGAGGTATATACAGCCCCAGTGGTAGTATACAGTAGCCCCAGAGGTATATACAGCCCCAGTGGTAGTATCCAGCAGCCCCAGAAGTATATACAGCCCCAGTGGTAGTATACAGCAGCCCCAGAGGTATATACAGCAGCCCCAGTGGTATGGCTTATATTGGCAGCCAGCCTACTTACATACACATACCCATACATACACACATATCACACACACACACACACACACACACACATATACACATATATACACATACACACACACATACACACAGCTTCCTACCTTGTCCTCCCGTTCTGCAGTGCCTTCCGGTGTCCTCCGTGCTCCGTTCCCGGTCTGCTGTGCCTTGTGGTTCCTCCTGCTTCGGTTCCATCATCGGTGCTGGGGGCTGCCATCTTCCTTCTTCCCTCCGCCCCCGGCCAGTGATGTCAGACCAGGCCGCGCTGTGATTGGCTAGCACCCGTGACATGTGATCACGGGTGCTAGCCGATCACAGCGCGGCCTGCTCTGACATCACTGGCCGGGGGCAGAGGGAAGAAGGAAGATGGCAGCCCCCAGCACCGATGATGGAATCGAAGCAGGAGGAACCACAAGGCACAGCAGACCGGGAACGGAGCACGGAGGACACCGGAAGGCACTGCAGAACGGGGGACAAGGTAAGAAATACTGCGCAGCGCCCCCCCAACCCCCGCGCCCCCTCCCAACATAGGATTACCGTATTGACCCGTGTATAAGCCGAGGGGGGACTTTTCAGCCCAATTTTTGGGCTGAAAAACTCGGCTTATACACGAGTATATACGGTAACAACATGAAAAGACCAAACAAGCATACTATACTGATTTATGTTTGCATGTGCGTGGAAGTCTCTACATGTGTATATAGCCTCTTAGAGCTTAGAGAGAATCTTGGAAACACTGGCTTTGTGTCTTAAAATTTTAAACAAAGTTTAAAGACCGCTGTAGATGAGTATATGAAAACTTGGGTCTATCATCTTCACAAATCCTGGAAATGACTCACGCCAATTGCAATTACGTGAACTCTTCTGAATGGCATTGTTCACACACAATTTGCGTTTTTTTTTAGCACTCCTAAAACCACATGCGTTTTTTTAGGAGTGCTAAAAAATGTCTCTTGTGTGTCTGAAAGGAAATTTTGCCTTTTTGGACTTTCCTCAAAAACGCAGGCAAAAACGCAAGCGTTAACACAGGGTGCATAAATGTGCCTTTTAAAAACGCATGCGTTTCCCATAGGGCCCCATGTTATAGAAACGCATGTGCGTTTTCCCAAAAACGCATGCGTTTTTTTAACATGGACCCTATGGCAAACGCATGCGTTAACGCAGGGCACATATAGGCACTTGCGTTAACGCATGCGTTTCCCATAGGGGCCCATGTTAAAAAAACGCATGCGTTTTTGGGAAACCACCCCTGCGTTTTTTTCCAGCACCCAAAAACGCTGCATGCAGCGATTTTTGCACTTGAGGAAAAAAACGCAAATGGAGCTGAAAAACGCATGTACACTCAAATGTACCCTGCGTTAACGCACCTGCATTTTTTTTTAACAGTCCAAAAACGCAGGGATGGGCAAAAAAACGCATGTGTGTGAACATGGCCATTATTGGATAAGTGCAGGAGCTTCCAGTCATTTACATGCAATATTCTGGTCAATAAATTGAATCAAAGAATTGTGTACTGCAATTTCCTTACTCAAAGACCATCAAATCGAAAGGAAGCTCATCTGAACACACCTATTGATTAACATGGGTTAGTGTGCTGTACTTGTGCTATATGATCGAAACTTGCATAGCACATGGCTGACTTGTACTCTCGCCTGCATAAGCCTTAAGTCTAATGGTACTCAATTAGAGATGTCAAGTTGTCATTTCACTCTGGGATTATTGTGCTAAAGGCTACAATTAACTAGAAAGTAGGAGACAAAGCATCGGTTCTTCCCAGTCTGTTGCCATCAGTGAAAAAGCAAGTGCTCTTTAATCCTGTGGTTTTGTCTTCAGCAAGATGCCTTATCCTCTACTGTCTAAAATGCAAACAATAATATTACAATCATGTAGATAAATGTTATAAATCCTCATTAATCAACACATACCTACCTTCGGCCTTGCCAGTTTCCCCAATCTTCTCACTTCCATTCTTTCAACAATGGAAACAAAAAAACCTCTATGTTTACATATCCATTTTGAAAATTTTAGATAAAGTAATTCATTACATTTGAATTTACAGTTACTACCTGAAGATTAATATGTAAGTCAAAAACTGAATATGCAGCATTTAAATATGGGGGTCTCTAATCAACAACTCAGTGCTATATAACAAACGGAAAACCAAAGCAGACATTATGTTTGACTTCTTACTGCTAATCCTGTTGGAAAACTTTACAGTCAAAGCCAGGATCATCCAAAATAGCCCCCAAAAGGACCTTAAGGCTACGTTCACACTTTGCGGGTTTTGCAGTGTGACATCTGTGACAGCCCCTTTTGGGTTTCGTAGTGTATTAATATACACTGCGAAACCCAAATTAAAGTAATCCAAATGGTATTAAAAATAATAAAAATTGAATACTTACCTCTCTGCCGGGTGTTTGGGAGCCAATCACAATCACAGGTACCGACCCTCCAGGACCTGTCAAGATCGCTGATTGGCTGCTCACGATCATGTGATATGCGCGTCATAGCACATCACATATCACGTGACCGTGAGCAGTGAATCACCGATCACAGGCCCTGGAAGGACAGTAGATGTGGAAGATCTCTTGACTCCCGGTAACCGGAACATTAGGCGGAGAGAGTATTCAATTTTTATTATTTTTAACACATTTGGATTGGTTTATTTTGTGTTTCACAGTGTATATTAGTACACTACGAAACCCAAAAGGGGCTGCCACAGATGTCACACAGGGAAGGATTCTTCCTCCCCTGTGTGACATCAGCGCCGGCATATTCCTGCTGGAATTGCGCGTTGTCTGAATGGCGATGCGTAATTCCAGCGGGAATAATAGGCTCCTATGGGAGAAAGCACCGGCGCAGGTGCGTAAAGAATTGACATGGTCATCCTTATTATGTCTGCACTTTCTCCCATAAAAGCGCTGCGTAAATGTACGCAGAGTCTGAATGGCAATGTGAATTTCGCATTCACTTTGCCGACATACGCACACGTAGCCTAAATAATCCAAAATCTGACATAAAACTTGGTCCCTAATACACCAGAACCACAGTATATTTGGATTTTGCTGCCTAAAGAGTCTATTTTTCGTCAGTGGAATCAAAACTAGATTATATCTAGTTCATATGTTCTATATGTGGCATTGTAATTTCAGATTTTATTAGATACGTACATTATGTGAACATTTTCTTCACAGCTGTAAAGTGGCTTTTAGAATAATTTTCTAGTAGGCTCTTTAAATGTATTGACAGCATAAACTCCCATAATTATTGCATTTTTGATAAAGCAATATTTTTTTGCAAACATTAGTTCATTTCTTGAAAATTCTCATTAAAACATTCACAAACAGGTTTTATGTGTAATTACTTTTTAAATGACCTGGTGCTTTATATGCTAGAAATTCCCCATTCCAATGACTGCATCGGCTATTTGAATAAAGCATGGGCGGATTACTAATTGCATCTTATAATTGTTTTTCCTTCACTTTGCCTTATATACTGTTAATTTACTGCAAACTTAGAATCATGCTGGAAAGAAAAATAATTTGATTGAGAAACACTAGCTGATCAATTTAATTGCGGTGTATTGAACTGGACATGCTATTATTGCTTCTACTCATATAGAGATCACACTTGCATGAAACAGGCTATTTAATTGATAGAATTGACTTTAAAATGATTTAGGTTTAGAATACAGTTGAAATGATATATCACCTTTATGTTTGCCATATAGTTAAAGTCAGCCCTGTCCTGAAACATATTGGTTATAGATTGCAACTATGTACTTGTCATATCTTCGGGACCTACTCGTAAAATGTCTGCTTCTACTACCAGGCATCGCCATATTCTATTCTGCTAGTGGCAATGGTGATGGGGACAGGTTTTCACCAGAAGCTCCAAGCAGCACAGTCTCTGTCTAGTCACTGTCATTGGAGTGACTGAGACCTGTAGTACTGTCCAAAATAATAGTTAGGCTGGGGTCACATTTGGAAGGCACAATCCGGTAACCAGATCCATTACCGGATACGGTATTACCGTGTGCCGTCACATTTGGCTTCACATTGCAGATCTGGATCCAGTAATGGATCTAGATCTGCAATGAGAAAAAATTGTGGCACCAAAAACCGGATCCGATACCACATGGTACATTCATGTACCTTGCAGTACCGGATCTGGTTGCCATAGGCGGCCATTATGAAAAAAAACGGATCTGGTTTTTCAACCAAACTGAAAAATGCAGCCTGCATGATTTTTACCGCTGGCTGCAAAACCGGATGCAGTTAGCGGATTGCATTAAGTGCTATCCGGTTTTTCTATTACAACCTATGGCTGTTGATCCTGATCCGGTTTTGACCATTTTTAATGGACAAAACCGGAGCCGGTTTTGAAAACAAAACTGCAAATGTGACCCTAGCCTAAAGTTGTTTGAGCTATCCAGCTGTAATCATGATCTTCCAGCTTTTCCAAATAGGACTGCACCACACCCTATTAAAACTCCAAGTTTTTGCTGTAGGTGCCAGATTTAGTTTAATAATTCACAGCTCGTGACAGCTTTTGTTGTTCTTATGCTTTTTTTGTTACAGACCTAGACCGATTTTCTGACTATTCTTTCTACTTCTGAGGTCATACCTTGATAGCCCTTTTGGTTCTGACCTGGCTTATTGTCCCATCTTGCCAGCTTGCACAATTGGCCAGCAGCTGACTTCATGACCCCAACCTAAGGGCCCCTGTTTAAGTCCAGATTTGTGTACAATGAATAAAGAGAGAAGGCCAGTACAACCTCTGATATCTAGGAAAAGAAGCAGTTTTAGATAAATCTATCCATGAAAGCCAGATTTAGAGCTGCAAAGTATCCAAGAATGACCCATGTTGTAGTAGTATTTTATTGGGCATCCATTATTCACTGAAGCTGACTCCATCTAGAAACTGCATTTTGGGAAATAGTTAGGCTGGTTTCAAACTGCAGTTTTTCCCCTAATCAGTGTCCATCCAGTTTGTGTGCCAAAACCAGGAGAGAAACTTGGAGAGAAAAACTATAGTTGAAAGATTGACATCTGTTCTGGGTTTTGGAGACACTCCTGGTTTTGGCACACAAACGTGATGGACACTGATCAGTGAAAAAACAGCAGTGTGAAACCAGTCTTAGGCTGGGGTCACAGTTGACATGCATTTTTTTAGTGCCTTTTAAAAACGCATGCTTTTTTACATGCGTTTTTGATGTCAGCATGAGTTTTTTAAGGTCTCTGATGGCTCCCTGCGTTTTTGGCTGCGTTTTTGAATCTGCACATAAAAATAGTGCTTGTAGTATTTTTTTGAGCGTTTTGAAAAACGCATGCGTTTTTGTAGAAAACGCATGCGTTTTTATAACATGGGTTCCTATGGAAAACGCATGCAAAAACGCATGTACAGTTAGCACCTTTTAGTGCCATTCAAAAACGCATGCGTTTCCCATAGGAGCCCATGTTAAAAAAACGCATGCGTTTTCTACAAAAACGCATGCGTTTTCTACAAAAACGCATGCGTTTTTGGATATGCTCCAAAAACGCATGGGACAGTCACACATGCTTTTTGGCTATTTGGGCATGCGTTTTTTAACATGGGGGCCTATGGGTGCGTTTTTTACATGCGTTTTTGAAAACGCAGGTCTCCAAAAATGCATGTGAAAAATGGTACTGTGACCCCAGCCTTACTCTTTTCCATGAGACCACAGCTATGGTGAGGATTAGGGGCAGGAGTGGACATATGATATTGTGCAACCACCACTACTTCCATGTTCAAAATAGCAAGCGACTTTTCACATAGACAGATTCATTTTGCTGCATAGGACCCATGTAATGTTCTTGTGTGGGATTGTGGGATGGGGGGGCATTTTCTGTATGTAATGAGGGGTATTTACCATAACGCTAATAGGAGATCATTCGGTTTTAAGAATGCCAGGAAATAATATCACATTGTGTGGTGGTATTACATGTGGGGGACATTAATCTGAAACTTTGTCCAGGCTGAAAGTAAGATCTCCCCGACATGTTTTGGAAAAGTCTTAAAAAAATTCAGAAGCCTAAAAGAGCTGATGCATTATACAATGACGTTACATGCAAGGATACATTTCCGGCCAGAAACTTTTTATCAAGTCTTTAGAACCAATATTATTGATTTCATACATTCACTCATTCTCAGAGCTTGGTAAACATTTTTTGATCCTGAAATGTACTAGCATTTATCATAATATCATTTTTGCTAACCATCTATTTCTATGATATTGGGACATTCTCAATGGACAGGGGTCAACCGTTCAGAAATCTCGTACCCATAAGAATCAACTCACTGGCTTTACATTAAGTAAAAAATAGTAAATCTGTAAATTCATAAATTATCACTAATGGGAGACTAATAATGTGCATTGTACATGCCATACCAATAAGAACAAGGAAATTAAGTGTTGAATTCCAAAAAGACATTCAAAACTTAAAAGACCTATTCATTGACTTATTGTGTATGTGTCAGCTATTGACAAAATTGTTTATAGGTCTAATAGTCTCAAAGTCAAGTATCACTAAACATTTCGTACAGAAGAAATGTAATAAATAAAATTTAGCTTGTGAATTAGTCTTTAATGAAAGGTATTCTTCGGATCAGGTTATCAAATGTCAATGATATTCACAAGTAGTGATTAGTGAGTAGGGAAACATTCACACTTGCTATACTCGTAACGAGTACTTTTTAATACTCGCATATTTATCCGAATAGTAAGTCTAATATTAGTCAATTAGTGATAGGCTCTGCACACACACATCTGGCCATAAACCGAGTCTTTCCAGGACAGGATGGGAGGTTGAGCTTTTTTACGTTTTCACTCCATACAAGACCTTGCTGTGCCCCCCAGAGAGATCCTAACTTCCAATCTGCTCTCACTGGGGTGGCAACTCCCGTTGTGTACTGAGGGAGCCGGCAATGTGTATAAGATCGTTCACGATCGACACATCACTCACGAGCACCAGCGTTACTCGCCAAGTAAGGGGTATCACAAATGCCATACTATCCGTGCGAGTAGCAAATTGTAACGATTACACTTGCTCATCACTATTCACAAGCTCTCTGTAATCATACATCATTAAGACTTATGGTTGTTCTTAACATTGTAATGTGTTTATTAATTTTTTGAAGATGCAAAAATTACTTATTAACGAAAATATGTAAAGTGTTCCACATTGCTTTTATCTACATTAGTGGAAAAGATGAACATGTATAAGAAACATAAGGAGCTACCTTATTAAGTGATGGGTAAATTATTTAACCTTTGCCTTCTGTTATTAATTTAATTATACATATCTCTTCTCTCAAGCCTTATTAAATTAAATGCATTGGCAACCGTTACTGTGTTATGCCTAGGGTTGGGCCTTTGGGATGATTGATGCAGGGATCTTCTGGCTGCTGTTCTTTAACTTCCATTATCCAGTACCTCAATAGACATAACATAGAGTAATAGGTTTGGGAAATTACTGAAATTTTACAAATGTTTGCAAGCTATTATCTTTGCTCAAGTTTTAGTTGATGTTTTCTGTTGTCTTCATCAGTGTAGAGTGTAGTACTTCTTCATGTACATTTATTTTGAGTTGTAGTGTTAGTATTCAATAGGGCTATGTACACCCTGATCATAATTGGGTGATGTTCTCAGTTGTCAGGATAGCACATCAGTTAATTTCACACATCGAGCATTCATTGTCCGAGTGCAGGCCACGATGTATGGATTGGCTTATTTACCTGTAAGTCTTTTAACTCAGCAGTATAAATATATACTATCCTTTTACACTGGAGTTCATTCTCAGACTGTAAATGTCAGATATGTGAAGCTGAGAAAGTCTTGTTCATTGAAAAACACTAAAATAACATTATGAGAAACTGTGTGTTATTTATATACTAGTAAAAAGGCCCGATGCAATTGCATCGGGAGAGCGGTGAAATGAATTGTGTGTATAGAGGTGGGTCAGTGGGTATCAGAGTATAGAGGCGGGTCTGTGGGTAGCAGAGTGTAGAGGGGGTCGGTGGGTAGCAGAGTGTGGAGGCGGCTCGGTGGGTAGCAGAGTGTGGAGGCGGCTCTGTGGGTAGCAGAGTGTGGAGGCGGCTCTGTGGATAGCAGAGTGTGGAGGCGGCTCTGTGGGTAGCAGAGTGTGGAGGAGGCTCTGGGGGTAGCAGAGTGTGGAGGCGGCTCTGCGGGTAGCAGAGTGTGGAGGCGGCTCTGCGGGTAACAGAGACATTACACAGAGTATACAGAGACATTACACAGAGACATGACACAGAGTAGACAGAGACATGACACAGAGTAGAGAGAGACATCACACAGAGTATACAGATACATGACATAGAGTATACAGAGACATGAGACAGTATACAGAGACATTACACAGAGTATACAGAGACATGACACACAGTATACAGAGACATGACACACAGCATACAGAGACATTACACACAGCATACAGAGACATTACACAGAGTATACAGAGGCATTACACAGAATATACAGAGACATTACACAGAGTATACAGAGACATTACACAGAGTATACAGAGACATTACACACCCCTGCAGCAGGCACACTTATTACACACACACACAGACACACACACACACACTCACAGACTCACACACACAGACACAGCATCCATTACCATATCATGAAGGTCCTGATCGATATGCAGCAGGAGAGGAGCCACTGCGACCTGCAGAAAAGCAGTAAGCATCTGCAGGACCTTTGAATGTAGGTCACATGATGACAGTGAGGAAAGTGTTTCAGTTGCCGGGCTCCTACAGGCTCTTTGTAACTCCCGGGGCTTTCTCCTGCTTTGTACAGAGTAAATCAGTGCACAGAGCAGGAGAGAGAGGGAGAGAGGGCAGCTTGTGTGTGAGCGTCTCCTCACTGCTTCCCTCGGACACAACAGTGGGCCGTGTCACTTGTTAAGGGCCCGGCATGTGGGCGGGAATGTCGGGTGCTGACGCCGGGGCAGGGTAGCGCGGCTGGGCTCTCGATGACGCTACGCGTCATCGCTCGCTGTCGCGCAAAGGAGCTTGGGATTCGGCTACAGTGCCCGAATTCCAAACTCCCGATTATATAAGTAGATATATGGACAAAACACGAAGTTGGAATCAACCTTTGTCACCCAACAGCATGAATAAATTCTATTCATATTTTTGTGGCCCATTCCCTGATGATATTAATGGGCAACAAAAAATGTTTAAGGGACATTGATGGAGCTTTAATAATAAAGAATATTTTCCTGCTGTATGTATTGGGCAGGTGATCTAAACTTCGGCTACCCTATCAATATTCATATTGAAGAGTTGCTCTATGTACAACATTCTACAGTTAAAGATTAACTATACTATAGTCCAGAGGAGATCATTCATGTTTTTAAATCTTTATGTTGAGATCTGCTCATAATACTCATTTGGATGATCTAATATATAAAGCTTAGTGCATGTATGTGTCTATGTATGCATGGGTGTTTGTGTGTGGTATAACTCCTCCCCCTGTACATAGCCCAGCCTCTCATTGCTACTCTGCTCCACATAGCTTCACCCCCTCATAGCCTCACACCCTCACATAGCCCCTCAATATACCCACCCCTTCATAGCTTTGCCTCTCTTATATACGCAAATCCACAATGCAAATCCCCAAGTAGTACTCAGGAGACACAAATACTGTACAAACACAGTGACATTACTCATAATGTTATAGGTTAACATTATATTGTGCAAAATAAGCATTCTAATAATCACAGTTAGTTACCATCCCCAGGCCACTCTCAGCCCCCAGTATACCGCAGGAGGCAGCACACAACCCTCAGTACACCGCAAGAGGCCACACACAGCCCTCAATATACAGCAGGAGGGCTCTAAAGCTAGTACACAATAAATTTGTTTCTTGAATAGTACTTCATCTTGAGTGACAGTTCTAATGACAAGCAGAATTGCAGTAATAGCAGAACTCTCAGCACAATCTCAGCACAGGTTCTGCTGTTATACATTCAGTCCTCAGTGAGATGTTTTGGAGTGTGTACACAACTATTATTATATTTGCAAATAGAGATATAAGGATATTTGAATAAGCTCACAGCTCTGGACAGTGAGAGCCATGATTAAGAGATCTGCTTTGAAAGCAACCAATGCTGGAGTTTGGTGATTTTGCTAAATGTATAACAGTAGCTTGTCAGGACCTACAGAGAGGGGGAAGGAGGTAAGCAGCTGTATAAAAGTCAATGGCCTAGAAAGCTGACTGGTATGTTTGGAAATAACCTCTTTTACTGGAATGTACCTACTGTACACTCTTATCCATGGTCTGGGCAGGCACTAGTAGTCAAGTTCCCCAGAAACAAGCTGTACACTATGAAAGATAAAAGCTGTCATTGCAGTAGAATGACAGCAGATGGAAAAAGCAAGTTGATTACAAACTTGCTCTTTTTAATGCTGAGAAAATGTAATTACTCTAGATTACTCCTTTAATGCACATTATCAAATTATATTATTAATTATGTTTTCTTTTCTCCAGCCTCTTTTTCCTTTGTTTAAAATGCTTGTGATCCATAGGAATATAGGAAGTTTCTTTAACAACTTTAATGCCTTTCTTTCTCTATGGGAGAGTATGAAAATTACCCTACTGTATTAATTTGCTTTTTCAAATATTTTGCTATCTTTTATCTTAGTACTGTAAAAATATGTGATATCATATTACATAGTATCTTGACACAACCATAGTACAGCTATTTCTATTCCCCAGGGTAATTTACACTCCAATATTACCTTAAAGAGGTTGCCCAGACGAAGGGCTGCAGTCACTCTATGTCTTGTGAGAAACAGAGAGGTCATATCACCACAAGTATGATATATGGACACAATCTGGCTAAATGTGTGTGACTTCACACAATATGTATGTGTATGTGCACGTGATGTGAGGATTCAGGAGAATCCATTGATTCCAAAATGTGTTTGCTTCCAGGCTAACAGGGAGAAATGTTTCAGCACTTCCGTTTTGTATTGGAGTACTGTAAACTTGCAGCAAACATTTCTCATTCCTCGTGTGTGTTCTCATATAAGTAAAAAGCTTATACTCATCTCCGATGCAGGCACGGTTCCAGCAATGCTAGAACAAATGTTGCTGGTGCCCATCTGATATTGTTATTAAATCACAAGCCCCATGACTGCTTCCTTCTCCCAGCCTTTGGAAGCAAAAGCAATTAATAGGCAGTGAGTTGCAGCCGATGCACTTCCTCTTAATTACTTAACCGTTAGAAGGCAGGGAAAAAAAAGCTGGCTGATTGTTATCAATAGCGAGCCCCTCGACCAATCTCATGCAAGTTCTGACATTGCTGCAACCACACCGATACCAGAGGTGAATGTAGGCTTTTTTATTTTTATGGGGGGCACATTGGAAATGAGAAGGGGTTGTCCAAGTAGTAGACAATGCCTTTAAGCTCGATGCACCACTCTGCTCACTAGTTTTGTCACTCTTAAGGTACCGTCACACACAGAGATTTATTGCATGCAACCCACTGGTTGCAGTGAAATCATGGACACATTATTCCATTTGTACACAGCAACAAGATAGAACAATGTCTCCATGATTTCACTGCAACCAGTAAGTTGCCAGTGAAATTCCTAGAAAAGTTGCCGGGTGTAAAGGTACTTTTACAGGGAATTGGCAGTAATGATGTACCTGAAGCAACTACTTTTAGCAAACAAAGCTAAGGCAAGTCACCATTGTCAGTCACCAGTAAGGGAGGTGCCTGCATGTAAAACCAGGGAGTGTGGATTTGAACACTAAAGCCCCCGTCACACCTAGCGAGATCGCTAGCGAGATCGCTGTTTCGTCACAGGTTTTGTGACGCAACAGCAACCTCGCCAGCAATCTCGCTATGTTTGACACATAGCAGCAACCAGGCCCCCGCTGTGAGATTGCCAATTATGTCAAAATGGCCTGGACTATTTTGTGATCATCGGGCTCCCGCTGGGCAGCATGCATCGGTGTGTTTGACGCCTTAACAACGACCTAGTTGGCGACTCAGATCTCAGCCATGGAGGTCTGAGTCATCAGACTAGCTGCTGTGTGACAGAGTCCCAACGACCACGAGGTCGTTATACGGGTCACCGTATTGTTGCTGCATTGTTGAGTAGATCTGACTGTTTGATATCTCACCAGCGACCACGTAGCGACGTTTCAACGATCCTTACCAGGTCGTATCATTATTGGGATCGCTGAAATGATAAGTGTAACAGGACCCTAAGGGTATGATTCATTATGACTGGCTTTGTACATGCCCATCCTAAAGGTGGACAAGCAGGAAAAAGATGTCCTTCATTCATTATTCATTAAGAGGCACACACACCATCTAAAGAACTAGGCTCATCTTTCAAGAGGCATGCACCTTTGCCTGAAATGTTATTGCTGTCAGTGACTGGGACTGGAGTAACCTTTCTGGGATCAATAAAGCCACAACTGTTTATGGGGCGAACACCTTGGTGGAGCTGACCAAAACTGGAGTGGAGATGCTAAAAGTAAATAATTAGTTGTGCAATTTAGTGTTATGCAAAAATGTTGCCACATTTGAAGGTGTTATATGCCAGTATTTTGGTTAAGCGCTGCCACATTCAAACAAAAGGTCCACTAAGTGATATCTAACGGTGTTTATTATCTCACTCGAAACGTTTCATAGCTGTCCCTGCACTGAAACGCAAGTGAGATAATAAACACTATTGCATATCTCTTCGTGGAACTTTTGTTTGAATGCAGCAGCGCAGAGCGTGACACACCATCCCTTCTGAAGCCTAATCTCCACTATTGCACTGTGGAAGTGTGGGTCCAACAGCAGCTGTACAAGAGCATATATCGGTTGTAGGTAACACAACTGAACAAGGTGAGCTTTAATAGCACCATTTTTTGATATTTTTAATTGATAAGACTCTATTGCTCCTTTGTTCAAACTATCTAGGTAAGTATTCTGGTTAAAACATACTAATAAATCGGGCCCCTAAGGTATGATGTGTAATAGAGCTATATCTCCAACAACAATTTATGCTGAAATAGTCAGCGCAAGCTCCTTTTTGACACTTAAGGCCACGTTACACACACAGATATATTGGTCACAGATCTCTGGTTGCAGTGAAATCATGGATACATTGTTCCATTGTACACAGCCACAAAATGGAACAATGTGTCCATGATTTCACTGCAACCAGAGATCTGTGACCAATATATCTGTGTGTGTAACGTGGCCTTTAGTGCTAAAAGACAATCCAACAGCATCTAAATATATCACAAGGTATTGGTAATCTATTTTGTACTTTTTAATAAATGTTTATATAATTCTGCTGTATGTTTATTGCAAAAGCAAACAAATGTTGAAAAATGATTCATATGACTCTCATATATTAATTTATGATTCTTGCCTGTCAAAAATAAACATGAACACATCATAAGTCAAGTATAATGTGTAATATATTTGAATTATGAATATATGACAATTTTTTTTTATTAAATGTTATATTGATTGTATTGCTACATTTTTATTTTTATAGTAACAATTTGCATTATATTATCCACATTAATAGTATAATTGCGTACTTAAAGCTTGTCAGTCAAATACAATGCAATCATCTAATAAGTCAAGTGATCTGTCAAAATTGCATTACATTTTTGTTTCATTATATACAGTTGCCAGACCAGTATATCCTTTTTATACTTATTTTGCTTATTCTTAAACTTGTTCCTCTGCATGTTCACATATAATGATCCAAGACATGGATCTCAATTTTATTTCCATTCCAAGTAAATTAGACAGCAACGGAAGGTGTGCAATCAGCTGTCCTGAGTACTTTGCATTGTGTTATCAATGGAATATTTGATGAGTGACTTTTTTTTTTGTAAAAGACCAAGACTACATTTTCAGACACCACTTTCATTCTTGCTCTTTGAATGCCACCTTGAGGACTGTTTGTGTACAACATTATTGTTTTTTTTTACTGTTCCAAATATGTATATATATATATATATATATATATTATTATAAATATATCTATTTATTTATATATATATATATATATATATATATATATATATGTACACACAGTTCTTTTGAAAAGTTTTCATGAACTTTTCCTCATTCTTTTCCCCTTTCTCGCACGTAAATATATTTGCTGGGGATTTTATGTGATAACATATAAAAAAGGTTTCCCTTAAAACATCTAAAGGTAATATGGTCAACATATATTAACATATCATTGATTTTAAAAATAATTAATAACTAAAGTAAAAACATTTTAGAAACCTTATTTACAGAGGATTTGCTGCTAGAATTTTGCTCTTTCATAAATTCACAAAAAATTAAACAGTATCTTTATACATGCTTTTGGGTAGTTTTCTATTTCCATTTGTTGAAGCATACTATAGCAGTTTTATAACAAAAAAAAATTGGTACTTTAAAATGTAAGAATAACTGATGCTCTTGTTGTGACAGTCTTAAAGAAGTATTTTAGCTTTAAGTTTTTTTTTCTCGAAAAGGTCTGATTTATGCCAAATTAAGGCTAGTGTCCACCGCTGGGTATTTAGCCATATGCTTACTGCCCTGGACAGGGACATGCGCATGCTGGACTATCAAAAAATGACACACCCACTCCAGGGCAGGCGAAGACTCGGGAACAGTGCAGCAGTTTTTCGTCTACATTTCTCGGTTCTTTTCACGGGGACAGATGGGGGCCAGACCTGGTCCCATGACCCTGGTGGTGTCATTTTAATAAACAGGGGTAGATGATGGGGGATGACTGGGGAAAGGGGTATTTGTGATGCTACCTGCTGTATGCGGCCAGGGCGAATGCCGCTGCTTCAGAACCTCAGGGGAAGGTCACTGGCAGTTTGGATGGTTCCACTCCCCGCAGGTGGAGTGCGGTCCCCAGGGCAGTAGGATGGAGGAGTCAGATCATACCTTGGCAGGTGTTCATTGGGTCATCAGTACCCCGATGTCTCATGCAGCCAGTGGTCGCTCCTAAAGAAAGTCTCACACACCACAGCTGCAGTTCTGTTACTTTTACTTGGTGATTTCAGCATGGCCACCGGGTACATCCCTTGCCAACCTCCTTTCCAGCGTTGTCTCTAGAACCGGGTTAGTGCAGTCGAGCCTCGGTTGGTGCCCCTTTCCGTCTCACTAGGTGTTTTCGTCTCTGGTGGTCCCCTTGCGCTAAAAGCTCATCTGGCCACTCCTTACTTGGAGCCTCCACAGCACAGAGCTCAAGCACCGACAGTCACGAGTGCCTATTTGTACCCCCTCCCGGGGCACTGCTCTCTAGTTCAGCTGCCTTTCCCAAGTTGTGTCGGGTGTTCAGCCACAGCTCCCGTTAGAAGCCTGGGGCCTCCGGTTCAACAGTTCGGGCATGAAGCATCCACACCGTGTTCAGGGCCGGGTCCCTGTGTCATCCACCAGCCCCTCTGTATCACCAGATATGGACGTACGGGGATCTACATCTCATTCTGTACCCCAAGGGCTCTCTCCTTCCTTCACACCTCTCTGTCTTTCCCTCCCGGGGAGAGCGTGGTTGTGCTCCAGCCCACGGGAGTCAGCACCACACCACCCCTACACTCCCGACTTCCACTCCAGTTCTCTCACGATGGTCTCTCCTCTCCAACTCTCTTTTTTTTTTTACTACCTTTCCCTGTTGCCTTTTGGAGCCTGGGTCCTCCCTTTAGGTCCACCCACAGTCCCAGAGACCTACGGGTTGTATTTTTGTGTGTGTTTCTGGCTCAACTGCACCATCCCAGCACCTGGAGAGCAAAGGCACGAAGCTCCCTGACCGCAGGATTGCAGTACCTCTGGTGGTGACCTACCCATTGGGCCGGCATAAAAATATTGGTAGACAATCATCGGACTGGTTTTTCCCCACACATAAATGAGGGGCACCATACACATCACAGATCTACACTTCCAACCCGAGGGACATCGAGTCGTCAGCGTAGAAACATTATCAGCAGCAGTGTGACTGTCAGAAGCAATTTCTGGGAGTCCTTTGACCAATTTATTAAACCAGCCTGTCCACTAGCAGAACTGAGCAAAAGTCTAACACATAGTACACAAATGGAGAGGATGGTGCAGGGGTATCTAGAGCTCAATATTCATGCCACCAGTGGGGCTTTGAACTGTTTTGCATTTTGGGGATTCAAAAATAGAGAAGTGGCCTAAGCTCGCCTGTGACACCTTGGAGGTTTTGTCATGCCAGGCAGCCAGAGTTCTCGCAGAACGTGTCTTTAGCTCTGCTGGTGGTGTCTTGCCAAAAAAGTGCATCCAGCTGTCCCCAGAAAGTGTAGACCATCTAAATTTCATGAAGATGAAAAAGTCATGGATCTCCAAGGACTTTTCCACCCCAGTGGCAGACTGGGCAGAGTAGTCGATGTTGTACTTTTCAGCATGCTGCATTCATTTCACCATTATATAATTTTTATTTTGTGTCAATTGATGCCACTTTGGTGGTAACTAGCCCTAATTTTTGGAAATGTGGAGACGTTTTGTCAGAGTCTCCATACTGTTTCCTGAATTTAGCAGAGCTCTGTGAGCATGATGCCTACACATGTCACTTTTCCCCTGTTACTGTTGAATATTTAGCAGATAGAAATCAAGTGGTGTCAGAGGTTTGGAGCGCTAAAGAAACCACAGGTTGGTGATTATATTACCAATACTTTATTGCACGAACAGCAGGGGTCCAGTATGCCACAACGCGTTTCGACGCACAGATGCGTCTTTCTCAAGCTTGTTTTCTATCTGCTAATCTCTTTCCCCCTTGTTGGGAGTGCGGTGTGTGAGCTGCTCTAAGATCCACAGGACCTGGCAGTACATCATAAAGACCCACCCTTGAATGATCAACTGATACACAGTGTGGAGCTGGGACGGATGCCAGTGCATCAAGTCTGCCTCTTCAGGTGGAGGAGTGAAGGAGCTCACCTCCATCTCCGGAAGAACTAAGGAGCCGACCACCAGGCACGGAGTATCAGAGGAGGAGGGAATATTGGCCCCTGTCACTACAGTGACCCACATTAAGCCATTAGTCTGGTTGTGCGGGGTGTTGCACAACCAGTAAAGGTTAGTGCAAACATAGTAAAACCGCGTATTAAGTTCCTCCAGTTGCAGTGTGGCGCAATATCTGTTTTTTCTTTCAATTACTGTTGAATATTTAACCTTTAACTGCTAGGCCAGACCCGGAGCCATGCATGCAGGCTGTGCCATTAAAGAGTTTTTATTCTGGGTCAGTTGAGGCCACCAGTGACAGACTGCGCAAAGTAGGCAATATTGTACTTTCCAGTGTGCTGCATTGATCTGGCCATTATATAATTTTTATTCTAGGTCAATAGAAGCCACTTTGGTGGTATCTGGCCCTAATTATTGGAAATGTGGAGACTCTTCTTTGGGGTCTCTTTCTTGTCTGTTTCCTGAACTTAGCAGGGCTCTGTGAGCATGATGCCTATACGTGTCACTCATTTCCTTGTTACTAATAAATATTTAAGCTCTAAATGCTGTACCAGACCCTGAGTGAATCACATCTTCAAGGCATTTTAATTTAAAAACTGCCTAATAGCAGAGAGCCCTGTCAGCACAGTACAGACGTGGGCAGTATTCTGTCAGAACTGTTGCAACATTAAGCGAAAGATTGAGGGCGCAGCTGGAGGCTGTATAGGAGATGGATGAGGCATAAGCAGTGCATAGATAGGTACAAGTAAAGGTTTGTCCAAAAGTGTTGGGGATTAAGACTTAGGAGTAGTTGTTTCACCGCCTCGCCCCGCAGCCACCAGAGTCATCCAGTTGCCAATGCAATGGCTTTCGGAACCATCTGTATCCACTAGGTGGAAAGGCAGCAAATGAGAGATGGTGAGGTTCAGGCTCTTTGCTTTGGAATCTAGCGAGTAAACAAGTGGAGGATCTGTGGCTGGACACCTGTTGAGCAACACTTGCCACACTGACAAAGGAAGCAGCAGATACATTTGGTGCAACGATCAGTGTTTAGTGAGGCCTGCTAGGAACAGTTGTAGTGCAGTAATTTTCCCAGAGTAACACATGCTGCTGGGCCATGTTGCGGTTCATGCATGTAGTAGCCAAATTGTTGGGTTTTTTGCCTCTACTTAATTTTTTTTTTACAAAGTTTGCAAATAATGTGAGTTGGGTCATCTTTTGCGGTGTCAAATAAGGCCCAGGCTAAGCAACCCTTGGACAATCTCAGAATCATGACCGCTGTTGTGCAGAGACAGAGTTGTGGCTGAGGACGCAATGCTTCCAGTGCTTGCAGCCCTCAGTCTCTATGCGGGAACATGCAACCTAACCTCCTTGTCTTCCTCCTCCTGCACTGAGCTACTCAGCTGTGCCATTCTGAGTTGATTCCAAGTCAGATCTAGAATTTCATCATCATCCCTCTCTGTTGTCCTAATCCTCACCATAAGAGTCATCCTCTTCTATTTTGTGCCTTCAACACACAGTGCAGTGACGGTATTCCTCAGATATCTGAGTCTCATCATTATTATCATCTCCATCCCTGAGGGTTAAAATCTGGTGATCAAAGTATGGATTCTCTGCTTGGACCATACTTCTTCTATCCCCAGTTCCAAATTCAAAAGATTTTGGGCATCTTTTCTGATGCCAATGGAATAGAATGTGTGCACATCATCTGTTTTTCCCACAATCAGTTGTGTGGTTGTAGAGTTATGACACTGTTTGTGATGTTGAGGTGTAGGAACAGGAGGACATGCCACTTGATGCAGCGCTTGCCGTGAACTGTAGCAAAAGCTCTTTCTGGGCCTCAACCACAACTCAAATCGCTCTACTGCTGGCAAAAAAAGAGACTGGAGTAGACTGTCCAGTAATAAAAGTTGTCACTTCCCTTGGGATACAACGATCAAATGTTTGGTCACCACTGCTCTCAGTAACATTAGCAGTAGCACCTACAGATCAAACACCAAGCCTTTTCCCCTTCCCCTTTCTACCACCACCTTGGGATTTTCCACTCATGTTTTATGCACACAGATTTGGAAAGCCCTTGTTTGAGGCGAAACACAGCATTTTTATGGGAAGCTGAAGGTTTATGCAATCACTGCTTTGAGGCAAAAATGCCTTTTTGGTACAAACGCAAGGATTTGGCAATCACATGTTTGAGTAAAAAATGCTTTTTAAGTACAAACTGAAGGATTTGAAAGTCACTGGTTAGAGGCCAAACACAGTCTTTTTAGAGGAAACTGAAAGATTTGGTAATCACTGCTTTGAGGCAAAAATAAATGCCTTTTAGGACAAACTGGACAAACTGAAGGATATGGCAATCATTGCTTAGAGGCAAAAATGCCTTTTTAGTATAAACTGAAGGTTTTCACAGTCACTGGTTTTTCCATATTAATGTCTTACAATGTTTAACCTCTTGACTGGATCTTTGTGTTTTCTTATCTGCCAGTAGCCAAGCCTGCTATTTAACCTTAGCTCTGCACTGCCTCAGGGTGTCCAGGCACTTGGACACTTCAATTTGATGACACACTTTGATATATCTTTCCTCTGTTTTAATACCGTATCAAAGATCTGTTGATTATTGTACAAACTGTTGAGGAATAATATACTTGAGTTCTAATCATCCACTTTTTATATATGACATCATCCACACAGGGTATTTTGGGTCTGCATTTTTGGCAACCCCATTTCATGCTGACAGTTAAATTTATCCATGTATGAAAGTTTTTGACCATAACATCATATATTCAGGTAATTTGGCTGGTACTCCAGCCACCTGGTGGTTACCATTCATACTATCACACTGTCTGAATGTATATTGATTATATATTATTAATTGGCACACCTATGTGCATACCTGCTTTAATCCTTCTTTCCTGAGCTACCTTCACTCAGGTATGTGATAGTGACATGCTACCGAGTCATTGTAACTCGTTTTAAATGTTTTTAGAATTGTCTGTTTGACCCCACCTTATCACTATGTCAAAGCAAAAGAGAAAAAACTGAATAAATAACCACTTTCTCACATGATATTGTGTGTGCCTATCCTTGCAGTGTCTCTTTCTCTTCTCTCTTGATATATTTTGACACTGTTGTGCAGCACCATTCTATCCTTCTTGAGGACTGTGGTGCACCCTGTTTTTTGTCACTGGTTAGAGGCCAAACACAGCCTTTTTTGGGCAAACTGATGGATTTTGCAATCAATGCTTTGGAACCAAACACAGCTTTTTTAGGGGAATGCTAAAGGCCCCATTACACACACAGATAATTGTGCAGAGATTGTTCACAGATCTCTGGTTGCAGTGAAATCATGGACACATCACTCCATTTTGTGGCTGTGTACAAATTGAACAATGTGTCCATGATTTCACTGCAACCAGAGATCTGCGAACAATCTCTGCACAATTATCTGTACGTGTAAAGGGGCCTTAAGATTTAGCAAGCACTTGCTGTATCAGTGAGAATTTTACTTTCTCACTTTAAAAAACATGAGTCAAGGCAAAAAATTGAATAAAGTATTGTTGTTTTTTTCTTAATCACAATTTTTATGATACTGAGTTCCTTTTATATTTCTGTCTTACTAAAATATATAGACCCAAGAGGACAAAATAGGGGAATAGAATATATATTACTGTTGTTTTTTCTCTTATCACAGTTTTTGTAGCATTCCAAATCCTTCTATAATTAAACCTCCTTTTAATTGTCAGTATGGTGCCTCTTATGAAGCAGGTACCTGCAATTTTACGTACTTTCAGAGATCTCACCAGAATAATATGCTGTCTTTTCATCCTTTAACTAGCTGCACTGAAGGAGTACCAGGGTCTGTGGACTGAGACCTCTCCTAGCCTCAGGCTCCGACCACAGAGCCTTTCCTCCCTCTAAAGCAGCTTGTATTTGGATCTCCACTGCAGACAGACCCCCCATGTCTTTCGAGCTGCATCCAGGAACTTTACCTCCAAGACTAGCAATCTGGTTCCTCCCCTGCAGTGGGAGTTTCATGGATCTGATTCATTCATGATATGATGACTGGAATCTCCAAACCCAACATACGTTTTAGAAGTGGCAACATCCTTCCTCAAGGGACTTCCCTGCTCTGCGATTGGAGCCTTCGGTTGGGAGAGATCTCAGTCCAAAGACCCTGGACCATCCGAGCACTCCTTCAGTGCAGCTAGTACCTGCCAGGTATATGAGGAAAAGACACCATATTATTCTGGTGAGATTCCTGAAAATTTTGAAGAATTGCAGGTACCTGCTTCATAAGAGACACTATACCGACTATTAAAAGGAGGTGCATAGAAGGATTTGGAATTCTACAAAAACTGTGATAAGAAAAAGAAAAGCAGTAATGCTGAACATATTCAATACCCTTCTTTTGTCCTCTTGGATCTATATATTTTAGTGAGACAGAAATATAAAAGTAACTACCGTATATACTCGTGTATAAGCCGACCCGTGTATAAGCCGACCCCCTACTTTTGCCCCCAAAACCTGGGAAAACCTATTGACTCGTGTATAAGCTGAGGCTGGACCCCAGCACAGGTATACAGCCCCCAGCAGTGTGGTATACAGCAGCCTCCCCAGTGGTATATACAGCAGCAGCCCCAGTGGTAGTATACAGCAGCCCCAGAGGTATATACAGCAGCAGCCCCAGTGGTAGTATACAGCAGCAGCCCCAGTGGTAGTATACAGCAGCAGCCCCAGTGGTATATACAGCAGCAGCCCCAGTGGTATATACAGCAGCAGCCCCAGTGGTAGTATACAGCAGCCCCAGAGGTAGTATACAGCAGCCCCAGTGGTAGTATACAGCAGCCCTTAGGTAGTATACAGCAGCCCCAGAGGTATATACAGCCCCAGAGGTATATACAGCCCCAGAGGTATATACAGCAGCCCCAGTGGTAGTATACAGCAGCCCCAGAGGTATATACAGCCCCAGAGGTATATACAGCCCCAGAGGTATATACAGCAGCCCCAGTGGTAGTATACAGCAGCCCTTAGGTAGTATACAGCAGCCCCAGAGGTATATACAGCCCCAGAGGTATATACAGCCCCAGCGGTATATACAGCCCCAGAGGTATACAGCAGCCCCAGAGGTATATACAGCCCCAGAGGTATACAGCAGCCCCAGTGGTAGTATACAGCAGCCCTTAGGTAGTATACAGCAGCCCAGAGGTATATACAGCAGCCCCCCCATATCAGTATACAGGCCCCCCCCTTGGGTAGTAATCCTGTAAAGGAAGAGATTAGTATACTTATCCCTCCGCTGTCCCGCTGCCGCTGTCCCGCTGCCGCCATCGCGCTCTTCCGTCTTCATCCAGCGTCTTCCGTCTTCTTCCGGCTTCCTCCTCTGGCGCGCAGACAATGACGTCATTGTCTGCGCCCACCGGAGGAAGCCGAAAGAAGACGGAAGAGACTGGATGAAGACGGAAGAGCGCGACGGCGGCGGCGGGACAGCGGCAGCGGGACAGCGGAGGGATAAGTATACTAATCTCTTCCTTTACAGGATTACTACCCAAGGGGGGGCCTGTATACTGATATGGGGGGGGCACTGTATACAGTATACAGTGACTCGCGTATAAGCCGAGGGGGGGACTTTTCAGCCCAATTTTTGGGCTGAAAAACTCGGCTTATACGCGAGTATATACGGTAAGTATCATAAAAATTGTGATAAAGAAAAAAACAACCTCAATATTTTATTCCATTTTTTTTGCCTTGACTCTTTGGACTCATATTTTAAAGTGAAAAAGTGAAATTGTCATATTATTTGTGTAAACATTTTTTTAGTCAAATCTCATATGATTACATTTAAATGTTTATATTGGATAAGCTACCAATCGGTGTTAACCAAAACAGTTTGTAAAAATTATGTGTGTTGTGTTTTTAAAAAAGGTTATTTTTTATTGTGTGTTATATTAAAATTAAATTAAGGGAGTTTTAACATCTATAAGGCTGGGGTCACACTTGCGTTTTTTCCATGAGTTTTTGGAGACTTGCATTTTCAAAAACGCATGTAAAAACGCACGCATAGGCCCCCATGTTAAAAAATGCATGCCCTAATAGCAAAAACACGTCTTAATAGCAAAAACGCATGTGTGACAGTACCATGAGTTTTTGTATGCGTTTTTGCAATTATGTGATTAGCTGACATCAAAAACACATGCAAAAATGCATGGTACATTAGTACCAGTTAGTACCATCCAAAAACGCATGTGTTTTCCATAGGGGCCCATGTTAAAAAACGCATGCGTTTTCTAAAAAAAGCATGCGTTTTTAAAACAGCACCAAAAAATAGTGCATGCACTATTTTTGTGTGCTGATTTAAAAACGCATGCAAAAACCCAGGGTGCTATCAGACACCTTAAAAAACGCGTGCTGAAATGAAAAAACGCATGCAGAAACGCATGCTTTTTTTAAAGGCACTAAAAAAATTCATGCCAAGTGTGACCCCAGCCTAACATTCTGATATCTTTTTTACATTATCTGCATATAATAGAGATTTAGGAATCACACTTGCTCTCAGCAAAAAATGACTATGTCCAGATGGACACTCTTGCCCCCTTATTCTATCTAAAAAGTGATCGAGTATCTAGCTATCTATTTTTGTAACACAGATGGAGCAGCATAGAGCTGCAGCAGCACTGTCCCTAGCATAAGGCTAGGGTCACACTTCAGATTTAACATGCGTTTTTGAGACTTGCATTTTGTGAAAACGCATACAAAAACGCATCCATATGTCCCCATGCAAAAAATGCATGCCCCAATAGCAGAAAACACATGTCTAAATGTACCATGCGTTTTTGTGTGCATTTTTGGCTCAGCACCAAAAAATACTGCAAGCAGCATTTTTTGGTGCTCTTTCAAAAACGCATGCGTTTTTTATGTAACATGGGGCCATATGGGAAGCGCATGCATTTTTATATGACACTAAATGGTACATGCGTTTTTGCATGCTTTTTTTAAGGGTCCCCCACACCTATCAGCAAAAACGCATGCAAAAACTCAGGCTGCCAAAAAGCACCTTAAAAAACGCATGCTAAGTGTGACCCTAGCCTAACACTCTGAAAATGGTGATGACGGTAAATGGCCCCTTCTTATATCCTGAGGGACATATGACTTAGGCAGCCAATGACATAAGCCCTTGTGTCTTCAACTTATGGATGTGTTATGTGCTCCGATTGGCTGCCAGCCTGGAACATCCACACAGAAAATTCTGGTGAAATAAAAGGAGTCCGACGCTACTCTGACCTCTTCCCAACTCCTCCCCTCACCAAACACTTCTCGTCCGCTATCCTAAACTGTCAGAAGGTAGAAGAAAGCATCAAACAAAAGCAGTAATTTTTTTAAAAAATGATTAATTAACTGATAAAGCCAAGATCACCGATATTTTGATAGATTGCTGGGATTTCTGATCATGAAACAAATGTGCAATGTTAGGCTAGGGTCACACTTGCAGATTTTCCTAGCGTTTTTGGAGACCTGCGTTTTCTAAAACCGCATGTAAAAACGCACCCATAGGCCCCATGCAAAAAATGCATGCCCCAATAGCAAAAGTGCATGTCTGAATGTACCATGCGTTTTTGTGTGCGTTTTTGGCTCCGCACCAAAAAATACTGCATGCTGCAGTATTTTTTCAAAAACGCACCCAAAATGCAGCATGCAGTATTTTTTTGTGCTTTTTCATAAATGCATGCATTTTTATAACATGGTGCCCTATGGAAATGCATGCATTTTTGAAAGTGTCAAAATGGACATGCATTTTTGCATGCATTTTCGTATGCGTTTTTTAACAAAAGGCATGCGTTTTTAAGGGCTTTTTAAGGGGGCCCCACACTTAACCAGCAAAAACGCAGGTGGCCAAAAAACACCTAGAAAAAACGCATGGCATGTGTGACCCTAGCCTTAGTGCCAAATTAGAAATTCGCAAATATGTTTGGGGAAAGTTTGCTCATCTCTAATCCTAACAGACAAATGTGAATCATTTTTTTCACATTCTATTTAATTTCTTCTGACTGAGTACTCATCCCAAGAAATTGCAGGTTTTCAGTCCAGATAGCACATCATGGATAAGGACCAGCTTGCTGCTGAGCTCTCATAAATTGGCTACTATATGCACTATATCTCATTTTCATTTTTTAATAGCCGTAATGAAGGTCCATAATTCCCTTATTTAATGCTTGCTTTCTTTAACGCTATCGAGTGCAGCTGTCTAATTTTTTGCTACATCCCACTGGAAACCTGAGGACAGATCTAAAAATTGCTGTCAGGAGAATGCACTCTTCATATATGATAGACCTGGAGCGGTTAGCAAAAGAATCTTGGTCGAAAATTCTAGTTGACATGTGCAAGAAGCTTGTAAATAGTTTTAGGAAGCGATAGATTGCAGTTATTTATTCTAAAGGTGTGAAATCAAATATTGAGTTGAGGGCACCAACAATAGTGTTTGGCCCATTTTTGGAGTTGTGTGTGAAATTATGCCCAATTGACCTTTCTTTCTCTGTTGTTCCAATTCACACAAATGAAATAAACATGTGTTTAACAAAACATGTGTAATTGCAATTGCATTTTCTGGGAGAGAACTTCATTTTCAGGAACAGTTTTAAGAGGGCAAAAAATTTTGGCTACGACTCTAGCTATTGTGTTTAGGTCTTGTTAGATTCTTTCAAAACATATACAATGTTGCCTGAGATCCTCCCATAGTAAATTCCACAGCCCAAGACTGAATAGTGTGGCGCCCCTGCGTCCAGGAGGCCACAAAAGGGAACTGCAGCCAGGCAGGTAGGACAATTGTTGAACACCAACACCCTCACAGCCCACACAACCCACGTACAGTAGAGGGCAGCATCCAGCCCTGAGCTTGGAGACTCTAGGCAAGTGAGGGGTGGTGGATTTAGAGGAGTGGGTTGGGCACACACGTAGTCAGGTGACTGACAGTAGAAATATTGAAGGGGAGGAGGAAGGAGTCAGTAGGCCCAGGGTGCCGAGCAGCAAAGACACAGACCAGCAGCAGGCTGAGGAACACGGCACAGGCCAAGAGACAGCAGCAGGCGGAGCTAAGCTGAGCAGAAAGAAGGAACCACACGTCCTGGCAAAGTGGGGTGTAAGGAGCGCAGAATGTGTACCAAGCCAGTGTGAGCCGGTGGAGAGAGAAAGCCTATCCGGAGCCAGTACCCCCAGGAGTGTGAAAGGAAGAGAGGGACGGTGATACCCGGGCGATAGACTTACAGCTGAAAGGACCGACTGCAGGCGGAGTAGCCCTCCTATGATACTGAAAGACGCAGAAGGGGAGAGCCTGGTAGAGCCTCATATTGAAGGACTGCAGGAGGCTGGGCTGAGTAGAGCGTCGGCTCTAGATGCGGCCGATGATTTAACCAGTACCCCAGACAACCGACAGGGGTTTCTAGTCCCAAACTGGGATCCCTACCCCAAAGGACAGGCAGCTCAGTGATGACCAGGAGGACCCACAGGGGCCCGAGTCACCGCCATACTGTCCGGAGACACACACCCAGTGAATACAGAAAGTTAACAGCCCGGAAAGGACACAGAGATAGTGTGAGGGGTCACAGAGAGAGAGACCTGGCTGCAGAGAGTAAAGGGAACCCGGAGAGGGAAAGTGAGCCCGTGTACTGAGAACTGAGACTTGTAAGAACTGTAACTGAACTGTGAGCTGTATTGAAGAGCTTTGAAAGTAAACACGGAGAACCCTGAATCTGCCTCTCTTGTCTGCTTCTATCTGCTTGAATACAATTCCCTTCATACAGGATTACAGCAAATCCCCCCTGCAGAGCCACAGCCTGTCAGCTCCGGCGCAGAGGAAGGATTCCTGCAGCGTCTGCATAGTAAGTGTACTGCACACCTCACAATAGACTTTAACCCTTACTGCCCCGGAGAACACAGTTCTACCCACTGGAACTATTCCATCTAAGCTGCCATTACATCATCCCCGGAGGTTCTGCAGCAGTGGCGGCCCCACCACTGGCCGCACATAGTGGGTGGCGTCACGACTGACAATCCCCTGTAAATATTCCCTTTTATTTGCCAGCCCGGGACACGGTCCGGACCAGGACCACCCGTGACTTCCCCAGTAGCAGACCAGATCCGGTACTGAGTACCTTCGTCCCAGTGGGCTCGACAACCTGACGTCACGAACAGGATCTACCTGGTCCAAAAGAATTGGACCCAGTGCACCTAAAGAACGTGTTCTGGACTTTTCCAGCCAAAATCTGACCTTAATGGCAGCCACAGAAGACTAACGCCATGTGCAGAACTCCCATCGTGGGCCGGCCCGGTCCAAGGCGTGAAGAAAAGGACCCGCCCTGGCTCCCCTTAACTCTGGGAGAGCCAGCCGTGACTCTAAAAGAAGAGCCTCCGCCCCTAGACGCTCCTACTAATGAGAAGCTGGCGGGAGAAGAAACGGAAATCGTTATCAGGAAGAGGCTGGATGAGCAACCGGAAGAGAAGCAGTTACCATTGCAGTACATGAGGACGGAAGCGGAGGACGTCCAGGAGAGCGCTGCCGAAGGAAGACCACAAGTGATCCCGGAGGGCCCACGGAGCGATCCGGTGGAGGAACCCGGCCAGGGAAAGAACTTGCATGACCGCAGAGATATGGCAGAAGGCGGCAGAGAACGTCCCCACGTCCAAGACACCCGGCGGGGTGTGCTGCGGCTGCTACCCCAGCAGATGACACAGGCCCAGGAGGAGCATCAGACCCGGATTCAAATTCATATTGAACACCGCCAAGCCTATGAGACTTTGTCTATACAACCCGACTGGGTTGGAGTGCCACGTGATCGGGCAGAGAGCGAAGCCGAATGCCGTACCGCGACCCTAGTGGATGTGACTATCCCACGAGCTGCACCGCGCCGTGCAAAGAAGGAAGCCGACCCGCTCAGAGCCCTGAAACAACACTGGTTATCCCTACCGGAGCCCCTGATACCGCCACCGACTACTACCGAGGTGAGAGGGGAGCAGCTCCGCTGCTGGTGGGAGCGAGATAAGAACTGTGAGGACTTAATGGGCTTCTTAGGAGACGCAGATAGCGAAGTGGGCCCTGCAGAATTAATCACCCGTGAAGAGTACATCCGTAGATGTGTTAGAAAGTGGGAAAAGGAAGAAACAGAACGGCAGGTGCAGAAACAGATCATATCGGCCGTGCTAAAGAAGCTAAGAACGTAGCTAGAAAAGACAGAGAAATTCAAAGATCCCCATGAGGGCAAAATAGTGAAAGTAATAGAAGAAAGAGGTTTTGCCTTTGCACGTGAACCTGGCACCAGACAAGACATCTTTATCAATATAAGAGAGGTGGAGGAACAGTTGCCATCAGACCACCCAGACAGGCAAGTTGAAATCGGAGAATGGGTGTCATATCATATCATTGAAGGTGAACGTGGCCCATACTGCATAAAAGTTAAAAGACTGTGCTTAGACACTGTGGAAGTAGATGACATGCCAGCGTTAGAGTATCCAGAATGCAGTGATGATCCAGCCATGGCGAGATACACGGATACGGCAGTCAACACGGATCCAATAACCATCCTAGAGACTGTTGCACCGAAGACCATGAAGGATGCTATCACCCAGACCCCGGAAAGCTACCTACTAGTGACTGCATTACAGAACCTGGAGGTTTACCCTAGAAGAACGTCCCAAGTGTTGCCTTGGAAACAAGCCAATAAAGAATAGAAACACAGGTTCTGCATCCAGAAGAGAAGACTTGTAAGTGTGAATGAGGTGTATTCCTTACTGTCCCCATCCCATACCTGAATGAATGTTAGCCTTTCCCCTGTTTGTCTTACATGTTTATTGACATTGATATCACGGACGATGAGGTGGTATAAACTTTCCCATGTAAAAAATTGAGTACCTTGGTGTGCTCCACTTTGGTTTTAAGACTAGCTGTGCATGTGAGAGATAGTGCAAGTGACTGTTTGAATTTTGAATTGTGAACTTTGAACTTTAACTGCTTTTTAACTTTTTGAGAACTTTTGCACTTTTGAGCTTTTTGAGAAAAGAAGAATATTTCTATACTTTTGATAGAAAGTAGAGTTTATTATGTGTTTTATACTGAAAGTGAATGCGTTGTAGCATTAGACCCGGAAGAGGTCCAGAAGGGGTAATGACGTAGATATACCCATGCACTTGTATATAGTTAACTTAAGTAATGTTTGAAGAATCGTGCCTCCCGGATGGGAAGAAACCAAGAATGCTTATTATTAATGTTGTTTGAAAAATAAAATGTTTTCAGGGGGATCCATGACGGGCAGCACGGGGACGCGCTAGTTTAACTCCGGGAGAGTGTGGCACCCCTGTGTCCAGGAGGCCACAAAAGGGAACTGCAGCCACTGGCCGCACATAGTGGGTGGTGTCACGACTGAAATCCCTTGTAAATATTCCCTTTTATTTGCCAGCCCAGGACACGGTCCGGACCAGGACCACCCGTGACTTCCCCAGTAGCAGACCGGGTCCGGTATCGAGTACCCTCGTCTCAGTGGGCTCGACATAGGCTTAATAGGGTAGAATACATCTATGCTTTACCAATTATATCTCATGTAACAAATATCCCAATTTAAGGTAGGACTCCTTCATGACAAAGATCCACTTGCATCTTATGATAAAATAAAGGGATTATTACATCCAAAATGCAAATGTATTGTTTCTTTGTAGGAAAAAATGCACAAGAGAGGTTGGGGCATGGTTGTTGTAGTCCCGTGACACAGGTATTGTCTTATTATTGTAGAGGCAAAGCCTTAGGCTAGGGTCAGACCTACATGTGCACCTAGCCTGGTGAATCCAGCAGAAAATTTCTGCCTCAGCGCATAGCGTTGCTAACAGGTAACGCTATGCGCTGCCTGACTATTGATTCCTATGGCAACCGGACGCTTACCGCAGCCTCCGGCTCCAAATTATAAGCACTTTTGCAGAGCGCACAGGAAATGCTGTTTGCAGCGTTTTCCTGTGCTTTCTGCAAAAGCGCATATCCTGGAGATCTCTGTGGAACCGGAGGCTGCTGTAAGTGTCCAGTTGCCATAGAGATCTATTGCCTGGCGGCACATAGCGTTGCCTACTGGAAGAGAAGATGTCGTGTAAATTGGATGACAGTGTTTTAAAACAGATTATTTTAAAGCAACATTTTAAAGATATAGGAAAAATAAAGCACTTCCTCTATTAACATGTGTGTTTCTATGACATCCTCAGACAAGATCTTCTAAATAGCACACATTTATAGTTTGGAAAACTTTTCTCTATAGAAAGCTCTTCAATAAGACCACATTCGTTTGGCTATTTCTCAGACTGACTGTCATCTCCAAATTTTTCTTTTCACAAATTGTAGCACCCTCTATATTTATCAACTTCTGGTTTTTGAAGTGCTTTCTTTTTCTAAATGTTCCCTATTTTATCTTCTAATCTTTCATCTTTCCTTATGTGACTGAATTCGATTCCCAAAGGTAACACTTTCGTCTCCACTATTGACCATTGCAATTTCTTTGCGAATTTCAACATTATATTTATCAAATCCACTTTCAGTGCATCATTCTCTGACAGCTCTTTTTTTATTACTTATTCAGTAAAATCCAGCTGCAAGAATCTGACAAAGATTAAATCTGTACTTTTCCATCGCGAATTCCCTAAAAGGAACTATTGACAAAATCTCCATCATTCTTATTGAAAATACTACCCTTGTGTTCAGGCAGTATTAAAGATTCTAGCTTTTAGATGTGCTCTCTTTTCTATTTGAACTGTAAAATATTGCTTTTCTTAATTTATCTGTTTCTACTGCATGTGTTTGTAAGAATTTGATGTGACAGCACTGACGGTAACTTGTTTTGTCATATACATCTATAAACATGAGAACCAGGGATGAAACGGCCTTTTAAGAGTGACATTCTGAAATAGTTACAATCTATACATAAAAACCTTAAGAGGTTCAAGAGAAAAGTTTCAATCTCTCATCTTTTAAACATGTATGTGAACAATCGTGGGTTGTATTAGCATAGAAATTTGACAAAAGATTTATACGGGCATGTAATAATAATGTAATCTTGGCTTCATGAAGACTTAGGCCCCTTTCACATCAGCAGTAAACGCTGATCGCGGCAGTTGCGGTGTAAAAAACGCAACTGTCGCGATTACCGCATAACGGCTGTGATTGCGGCACACTTGCGGCAAGCCCCATACAATGTCTATGGGGCTTGCGGTAAGTGTGTGGCAGGTGCGGCAAGTGCGGTTTCGGCACTTGCAGCAGGTGCGGCCGCGAAAAAACCACGGCATACCGCAGTTTTTTCGCGGCCACACCTGCCGCAAGTGTCGAAACCGCACCTGCCACACACTTACCGCAAGCCCCTAGACATTGTATGGGGCTTGCCGCAAGTGTGCCGCGATCACGGCCGTTATGCGGTAATCGCGACAGTTGCAGTTTTTTCACCGCAACGTCCGCGATCAGCGATTACCGCTGATGTGAAAGCAGCCTTAGGGCCACGTCACACACACAGCTTTCTGTGCAGATATTGGTCACAGATCTCTGGTTGCAGTGAAATCATGGACACATTGTTACATTTGTACACAGCCACAAAATGGAGCAATGTGTTCATGATTTCACTGCAACCAGAGATCTGCGAGCAATATCTGCACAATTATCTGTGTGTGTGACGTGGCCCTTAGACACATGGTTTTATAAACATCTAACAGCAAAAACTAATTTGAAAACATGCTTCTTTATCTCTTACTATCTGTTTTAACTTAATGATATTGCAGCACGTCTGTGCACTAATTCAATAAAATATTACTTGACCAGACCTACTTGGTAAACAAGTTGAGGATTCGATCCAGTGACCTGTTGTTGTATGGTCCTTTCCTCTGTCTGCTGGGCTATTAACTTTTTTAACCTGGCCAAATGCTGATGGTCTCAATTGTCTTTATACTCCCTTCTCAGTTTCCTCCTCTCCAGGTGTTTCTCATTTCCCTGTTGTGATTTGTCCTATCTTATCCTTGATCTGGTTGTAAATGTTCATCATTCACTACACATCTTTGCTGGCTATGTCTCTATGTGGATTTGTTTCAAGGAGTTCCAGAGCTTCAGAATAAGGGGTTTACCTTTTGGTAAACACCGCTTGAGTGCTTGCTGTGAGTTGGTTTGTTTTCTTTCCCAGCACTAATTCCGTTCACCTTACATGAATGTCTTTAGTTTTCTCACTCTGGATTTTTGTATCCTCCCTTGTGTTTTCCTGCCTCCTTGTAGGCAACGTGTGGCTAACTCCCTTTTCGTCATTCAGGAGGTACAAGAAACCCTTTGACAGTCTTTTAGGGAGTCAGGGCGGGGTGATGTTGTTAGTTGTGCAGCTACGGTCTTCCTAGCCTATACATGGACCAGTTGCATGTTTCCCCTCTTGCCTTCCCCATGGGTGTGTGCATGTTCATAACAATGTAGCTAGCTTGTATTGTGTTCTGGGGCATCAGTATTGATTGAGTAAACACCTTGGCCAAACAACAACAACAATATCCTTGTAGGTTGCAGAACTCAAGTGTCGACAGCAGCACACTTGCTCAGCTGCCCCAATGTCTCAATCAGAGCATACCACGTGAACACAAGGTAATGTTGCCAGATTGTTTCACTAGGGAATGGAGTTATTTCTCCTTTTTTGCCTCGTTTAAATTATATTTTAACCTTTTTCCTGACTCCTCTGGGTCCAAGAGTTAGCATGTTAGCATTGTATTGTCTTTGCTTTGTGTGAATTTCAGAGGAGTGGGCATTTTCTTTGCCTGAGTACTCCTTGGTTTTGTACTCCATTGAGGCATTTTTATCAGCTCTTTGCCTCATGTATGATGACCCTGACAAAGTCACTATGTAAAAAAGAAAGCGACAGAGAGGCGCCTATGAGAGGGAACCGTTAACACTTGTGGTCCAATTGTTACTATAAAGGGGCTGCTCACCTATTTGGGTTGTGCTGTCCCAGCACAACCCCGGTTATTTGTGCTGTTTGTAGGGCGCTGCTGGATGCGGTGACTGTGGGGGATCCAGCCGTGCTCCTCTGCCCGCCCTCCGGTCACATGATCTTCCTCAGTTGACTCTGCTCTGACGTCAGGCCAGGTCCTAATGTATAAATCGCAGGTCCTATGCAGTGCAGCTCCACACAATCTCCCAAAGGGGGATGAAAGCAAAAATATATGTAGAAGATTTTCGTGTTATAGAGCGCTCAGTTAAAGGACCAGGGAGGGTTAATCAATACTCAGCTTTTATTCCACAACGCGTTTCAATGGCGGCACGCCATCTTCATCAGGTGAACTGAGTATTGATTAACCCTCCCTGGTCCTTTATCTGAGCGCTCCATAACATGAAAATCTTCTACATATATTTTTGACAAAGTCACTATGGCTGAATTCAATATCTGTAGGTTCAGGGAGGAACAGCTGAGGATTATTGCTCAGAGTTTAGTTGCTTGGACCTACTGGAACAAACACAAGCTTTCATTTCATTTTTTACATAGATGCCTAAGAGATAGAATAACATTTAAAGGCATTTCAGAGGCATCTCCTTCTCTATTAGTTGAAACTTGTGAATCTATGCAAATAGGTGCAGAAATATCAGAACTTAGAGCATCAACTCATTTTTGTTTATACTATGGTCGTTGATGTCACATCGTAGTACAATGTTTCAAATATAATAATACATTTCTGAAAAGAAAGAATGAGGAGTCTCTTATGGGGCCATCACACACGTCAATATCACCAGCGATCTCATCGCTGGCGACATTGAAGGCTGATCGCTGGTGAGCTGTCACACAGGCAGACTCACCAGCAATGAGTGGGCCAGCGACATCGTGGAAATGATTTAAATATCGTTTCCATTATGTCTTGCTCTCACGGCCAGGTTGCGGTAAGCGGGAGCAGGCTGGTCTCCAAGAAAAACTGCAGGTACCTAGGCAGTGCGCGCTGCCTAGATACCCGATGTATACCTTGGTTACCAACCTTCTCCGCTCACTGGCTGGTATCCAAGGTACACAGTGGGTAACTAGGGTCCCTAATTAACCGCTGTGTACCTTGGATACCAGCTGGTGAGCGGAGAAGGCTGGTAACCAAGATATACATCGGGTATCTAGGCAGCGCGCGCTGCCTAGATACTCGTAGTTTACCATGGATACCAGCTCCCAGCGCTTGCTGAGAGGCGCTGGGAGCTGGCTTCTTGCTCGTCTCCCAGTGTCACACGCAGCGATGCTGCGTGTCCACTGGGCGACCATAGCCAGGTTTTAGAGCAGGTTCTAAAACATGGCGAACATCAACCAGCAATTTATCGTTGGTTGATGCGCCCTGTCACACACATCAATATCGCTGCAGCGTCATGTGCAGCAGCGATATTGCACGTGATATTGACTCGTGTGACATCCCCATTAAATGTAAGGATGCCGATTCCAAGATCTTGAGATTGTCACTGATACAAACAGCTGGGCTTTCTTGACAGGTAACCTTGGAAACTAAATCTGGTTTTATTTTTATGTCTGCATATGTGAATTCAGGGCCTAAGTGAATCTGATTGATCATGATTTTGCTATAAACTATGTTTATTGTGTTTATAATTCTTCTCTTAATCTTCCCATTCTTTCTTTGGCTATTGATAACTCCCGTCTTTCTCAAAGTCACATTATCATAAAATTCAAGAATGTATGTGTGACAGTAGGAGTGTTACATACTAATTCCATTTCTTTGGCCAGGGTCACATATGCCCTTGCACTTTTTTAAGCCCTTAGAAAACCGGATCCGGTTCCCTGAGGTCCTGGATGTTTTTGTGAAATTTTTGGACTCAGTCATTTTTTCACACAAAACGCATATGCGTTAATGCATGGTGCCTTTATGTACCACGCGTTAGCCTATGCGTCTCCCATAGGGCCCCATGTTAAAAAAACGCATGCGTTTTTTTACTGCACCCCAAACATGCTGCATGCGTTTTTTTAAAAACACACAGACACATGCGTTAACGCATATGCGTTTTTGGACTTTGAAAAACAAAATGTCCAAAATGTTTCCAAAAACGGATTTAAGCCAAAAACGGATGGTATGTGTGACCCTGGCCATTCATGGTTTTTCCTTCCTTAGCTGCAAAGTTAGTGTTAGGGCCCTTTCACATCAGCGTTTTTTCAAATCGCGGCAGATGCGGTGAAAAAACCACATCTGCCGCGATTACCGCATACCGGTTGCACTTGCGGCGCGGTTGCGGTAAACGCCATGCAAAGTATAGGCGCACTTGCGGCAGGTGCGGCAAGTGCGGTTTTGCACTTGCGGCAGGTGCGGCCGCGAAAAAAAACGCGGCTGACCGCGGTTTTTTTTCGCGGCCACGCCTGCCGCAAGTACAAAACCACACTTGCCGCACCTGCCGCAAGTATGCCTATACTTTGCATGGCGTTTACCGCAACCGCGCCGCAAGTGCAGCCGGTATGCGGTAATCGCAGCAGATGCGGTTTTTTCACCGCATCTGCCGCAAATTTCAAAAAACGCTGATGTGAAAGGGCCCTTAGGGCCACTTTACACACACCAATTTATCTGTCCAACTTCTGACCAACTTGCTGGTTGAAGTGAAATCATGGACACATTGTTACATTTGTACACAGCCACAAAATGGAGCAATGTGTCCATTATATCACTGCAACCAGCAAGTTGGTCAGACGTTGGACAGATAAGTTGTGTGTGTGTAAAGTGGCCCTTAGGCCTGCAATTATTAATTAAGAACAATCCTGAAATCTATTTAGAGACTCAGGAGATTAGATCATGTGGTGACTCTTGCTTTTTTGAATATTTGGTGAGATCCTTGGCTTCCGTGAGGACTCACTTTCAAGAATTTATTCTGGACTTTTGCGTTGTTTTTTTATGGCACTGAGTGTGATATCCTTCCGCCTCATAGGTCGTATAATTGTGCTATCATCCTCATACCAGTGGGTAAAATGCTTATAACTTGTTTGTTTAAGCTTCTTCTTCCTTCTGGCTAAGTGTCATATATGGCCATCCAACTCTCCTTTTTGTTAAAAAGAAAGATGGAGAATTGCGTCTATGTTTTGAATTTAGAGGGATCAATAAAACACACAGTTAATAATACTTTTGCCCCTTATACTTTTTAACCAATTATCAGAAGTATATTGATTTTCCAAACTTGACTTGAGAGGGAATATAAGTCATTTTGAAACTTTTCTGTTTGGGTTAACCAATGCCGCAAAGTCCTTCAATATTTTATAAATTATATATTTTTTTAATATATTGGCATGATTTGTGGTAATTTACCTGGATGACATATTGGTACAATTTTTAGGACATTTGTTTTTTGCATCAGGGTTTCAGATGAAATCCATTAAGGTTCAAGTAGTTCTTGATTGGGATCAACCTAGTAACCAGAAAGTGTTGCAGAGATTTCATGGCTTTGCATATTTTATTGGAAGTTTATTAAGAACTTTTGGTTATAGTCAAGCCTTTAACTGACATAACTAAGAATGGAAAAAACTTTTCATTTTGGTAAGCCAAGCAATAAATGCTTTTTCAGCTCTTAAGACTAGAGATGAGCGATGTTCGATCAAACATGTTTGCAAATTTTAAATTCAACGTGTTTTGGGTTATGTTAGAGTCGTTCGACAAATGTGAACGATTTGCTAAAAATTTGGTAATTTGAGGTTATGTTCAATAACTGTTCATTGACCAAAAGTGTTACTGACTTTTCACAGTATTGCTTTTGTTCAACGTTATTATAAGTTTCAGTGTCTAGGAATAGTAGGCGGGGAGAGGGGGCTGGGGAGAGGTCTGTGGTCAAATAATGCAGATCTCCAGTTTTTTTCCTTCCTGTATTTATTGTGGGTGGTCTGGTCTGTCAGCACGCATAGAGCAAAGTGCACTTTTTGCACACAAGGGCTTGTGTGATTGGATGGGTATGTCACATGTTCTTGCCATATAAGACCCAGCCATTTTCTCTCCTCGCCATTTTCTCAGTTTTGGAGCTCAGTGTCAGATTGAGAGATAATTAGTAGGTTTAGGAACTCCTTCCAAGAACAGCCTTTTTTAGGGCTTAAAAGCACTGTTTGCCAGGCAGGTCTGCTTCAGTGCTGTGTTGAAATCTACATAGATCCTGTGCTTTGCAAGCTTTTTTTACAGCATCTGGACAAATCTAGCCAAGCAAATCCTTTTTAGCTAGTAGCAGTATGTGCCAGGCAAGGGTGTAGCACTGTTGTGAAGAAAGCTACACCTGTGGAGACCCGGGGGTCAGTGGGTGCTCTCGTCTGCTGGCCCAGCAGCCTTTAGCAAGGCAACGTGGACCAGGGCTCATCCCCAAACTGAACGCCTGAGCTCCTTAACCGTGGGCGGAACACTAGTCAGACAACACAGGGTGAGGGAACCACAATATTAAGGCTTTATTGGATCCCCAAACAGTTTACAGCATATAACACATAACCAGCAAAACACAACAAATGTAACAGGTAACAGAATCTCACCCTTCCGCTGGCTCACCAGGGATTAGAATATAGCACAGCAAAGTCTGTCCCAACCTGCGTGGCTTCCTTATGCATCTTTGTCATCACAGCCGAATCCAGATTCTGATCCCCTTGGTCGGCACCGAAATGCCTAGGCCTGGGGTTATGTCTTGCCAATCGGACATGAAGATCCTAGATTAGCTGCCTTTATCAAGTCCAGTGCCACTCTAGCCGAGACCGAAATCCCTAGGCTGAGGGCACTAGACAGAATTTAACTCTGGTTAATGAACAGCTCTCCTTATATACCCTCAGCCCTCATTGCGGGATATTGGGGACTTCACAATTGGTGGAATAAGACTGTGTTTTCATTGGCTGGGTCTCAAGCCTCATATAACCATTTTTGGTCGTATTGCAGTCCAGACATGGAGAGCCAAATACTGATTGATATAGCACCTAACAGTAATACAATGGAATGTTAGTAGGAGACATTGAGTCTGCAAACCATGACATTAAACAATGGTAGCTGAAGCCATTTACATAGAGTCAACAATCCACCTGGTATTATACAATGGACGATTAGTATAATTAAGTTCTCTGGCCTTCTATGACAAGCAAGTTAGATAATTACATTACCATGTTAAAATAAACACCAACAGTCATCTACAAGACTTTAGGAACAACAAGTTGGCCATCACAGATTTGCAAACCAAAATACAATACTGTCTGAGTTACATAAGGAATCATCATATGTTCTACATTGAAGGGGTCCATTTGGTCACAACACCTTCTGTGTCTACAAGCCTTTTTTACTGCATCTAGCCAAGCAAATCCTTTTTGGCTAGTAGCGGGGTGTGCCAGGCAGGAGTGTAGCACTGTTGTGAAGAAAGCTACACCTCCTGTGTTCACAAGCTTTTACTGCATCTAGCCAAGCAAATTCTTTTTGGCTAGAAGCAGTAGGTGCCAGGCAGGGGTGTAGCACTGTTGTGAAGAAAGCTACACCTCCTGTGTTTACAAGCCTTTTTTTACTGCATCTAGCCAAACAAATCCTTTTTGGCTAGTAGAAGTGTGTGCTTAACAGGGGTGTAGCCCTGTTGTGAAGAAAGCTACACCTCCTGTGTTTACAAGCTTTTTTTTTACTGCATCTAGCCAAGCAAATCCTTTTCGGCTAGTAGCAGTGTGTGCCAGGCAGGGGTGTAGCACTGTTGTGAAGAAATCTACAACTTCTGTGTTTACAAGCCTTTTTTTACTGCATCTAGCCAAGCAAATCCTTGTTGGCTAATAGCAGTGTGTGCCAGGCAGGGGTGTAGCACTGTTGTGAAGAAAGCTACACCTCCTGTGTTTACAAGCCTTTTTTTTACTACATGTAGCCAAGCAAATCCTTTTAGGCTAGTAGCAGTGAGTGCCAGGCAGGGGTGTAGCACTGTTGTGAGGATTGTTGTGTGGGTGGTCTGGTCTGTCAGCCTATTAGCACCCATAGAGCAAAGTGTACTTTTTGCACACAAGGGCTTGTGTCATTGGATGGGTATGTCACATGTCATTGCCATATAAGAACCAGCCATTTTCTCTCCTCGCCATGTTCTCAGTGTTGGAGCTCAGTGTCAGATGGTGCCGCTGCTGCTGTGTGCGCTACAGAGAACGATAGTTAGATAGCGAATCCATTCCAAGTTAGATTGAGAGATAATTAGTAGGTTTAGGAACCCCTTCCAAGAATAGCCCTTTTTACGGCTTAAAAGCATTGTTTGCCAGGCAGGACTGTTCCAGTGCTGTGTTGAAATCTACATAGATCCTGTGCTTTGAAAGCCTTTTTTACAGCATCTGAACAAATCTAGCTTAGTAAATCCTTTATAGCTAGTAGCAGTGTGTGCCAGGCAGGGGGTGTAGCACTGTTGTGAAGAAAGCTATACCTCCTGTGTTTACAAGCCCTTTTTACTGTATCTATCCAAGCAAATACTTTTTGGCTAGTAGCTGTGTGTGCCAGGCAGGGGTGTATCACTCTTGTCAAGAAAGCTACACCTCCTGTGTTTACAAGCCTTTTTTATTGCATGTAGCCAAGCAAATCCCTTTTGGCTAGTAGCAATGTGTGCCAGGCAGGTGTGTAGCACTGTTGTGAAGAAAGCTACACCTCCTGTGTTTACTAGACTTTTTTTGCTGCATCTAGCCAAGCAAATCCTTTTTGGCTAGTAGCAGTGTGTGCTAAGCAGGGGTGTAGCACTGTTGTGAAGAAAGCTACACCTCCTGTATTTACAAGTGTTTTTTTATTGCATCTAGCCAAGCAAATCCTTTTTGGCTAGTAGCAGTGTGTGCCAGGCAGGGGTGTAGCACTGTTGTGAAGAAAGATATACCTCCTGTGTTTACAAGCCCTTATTTACTTCATCTGGCCAAGCAAATCCTTTTTGGCTGGTAGCAGTGAGTGCCAGGCAGGGGTGTAGCACTGTTGTGAAGAAAATCATAATTCCTGTATTTATAAGCCTTTTTGTACTGCATTTAGCCAAGCAAATTCTTTTTGGCTAGTAGCAGTGTGTGCCAGGTAGGGGTGTAGCACTGTTGTGTAGAAAGCCATAATTCCTATGTTATCAAGCCTTTTTGTACTGCATCTAGCCCAGCAAATCCTTTTTGGCTAGTAGCAGTGAGTGCCAGGAAGGGGTGTAGCACTGTTGTGAAGATTGTTGTGTGGGTGGTCTGGTCTGTCAGCCTATCAGCACGCATAGAGCAAAGTGCACTTTTTGGACACAAGGGCTTTTGTCATTGAATGGGTATGTCACATGTGCTTGCCATATAAGAACCAGCCATTTTTACTCTCCTCGCCATTTTCTCAGTGTTAGAGCTCAGTGTCAGATGCCGCCGCTGCTGCTGTGGGCACTACAGAGAAAGAAAGTTAGATAGCGATTCCATTCCAAGTTAGACTGAGAGATAATTAGTAGGTTTAGGAACTCCTTCCAAGAACAGCCCTTTTTAGGGCTTAAAAGCACTGTTTGCCAGGCAGGACTGTTCCAGTGCTGTGTTCAAATCTACATAGATTCTGTTTTTGTGCTTTGCAAGCCTTTTTTACAGCATCTGGACAAATCTAGCCAAGCAAATCCTTTTTGGCTAGTAGCAGTATGTGCCAGGCAGGAGTACACCTTCTGTGTTTACAAGCCTTTTTTTACTGCATTTGGCCAAGCAAATCCTTTTTGGCTAGTAGCAGTGTGTGCCAGGCAGTGGTGTAGCACTGTTGTGAAGAAAGATACACCTCCTGTGTTTACAAGTCTTTATTTACTTCATCTAGCCAAGCAAATCCTTTTTGGCTGGTAGCAGTGTGTGCCAGGCAGGGGTGTAGCACTATTGTGAAGAAAGCCATAATTCCTGTGTTTATAAGCCTTTTCGTACTGCATTTAGTCAAGCAAATTCTTTTTGGCTAGTAGCAGGGTGTGCCAGGCAGGTCTGTAGCACTGTTGTGACGAAAGCTACACCTCCTGTGTTTACAAGCCTTTTTTTTATTGCATCTAGCCAAGCAAATCCTTTTTGGCTAGTAGCAGTGTGTGCCAGGCAGGGTGTAGCACTGTTGTGAAGAAAGCCATAATTCCTATGTTATCAAGCCTTTTTGTACTGCATCTAGCCAAGCAAATCCTTTTTGGCTAGTAGCAGTGAGTGCCAGGAAGGGGTGTAGCACTGTTGTGAGGATTGTTGTGTGGGTGGTCTGATCTGTCAGCCTATCAGCACGCATAGAGCAAAGTGCACTTTTTGGACACAAGGGCTTGTATCATTGGATGGGTATGTCACATGTCCTTGCCATATAAGAACCAGCCATTTTCTCTCCTTGCCATTTTCTCAGTGTTGGAGCTCAGTGTCAGATGCCGCCGCTGCTGCTGTGTGCGCTACAGAGAAAGAAAGTTAGATAGCGATTCCATTCCAAGTTAGATTGAGAGATAATTTGTAGTTTTAGGAACCCCTTCCAAGAATAGCCCTTTTTAGGGCTTAAAAGCACTGTTTGCCAGGCAGGACTGTTCCAGTGCTGTGTTCAAATCTACATAGATCCTGTGCTTTGCAAGCCTTTTTTACAGCATCTGGACAAATCTAGCCAAGCAAATCCTTTTTAGCTAGTAGCAGTGTGTGCCAGGCAGGGGTACACCTTCTGTGTTTACAAGCCTTTTTTTACTGCATCTGGCCAAGCAAATCCTTTTTGGCTAGTAGCAGTGTGTGCCAGGCAGTGGTGTAGCACTGTTGTTAGGAAAGCTACACCTCCTGTGTTTACTAGCGTTTTTTTACTGCATCTAGCCAAGCAAATCCTTTTTGACTAGTAGCAGTGTGTTTAGATCCAGCGCACACTCTTGTTCACCTTGCTTGGTCTACCTTATTGTTATATTTCCAGATCTATATGTCTGGTGACTCTATAATTGTCCATTGACTACATTAGTAAAACATCTGATACGTGATGTAAAACATTTTTTTTATTTATTTTAAATGTATGGTCTAAAATTCACTTTATAATTGATGCTAAGTAAGGTAATATAAAATATTGTGCGTGGCGCATTTTGTGCGTGTGTTCATAGCCCCGTGTGTGGTGAGTATCCTATGTCGGGGCCCCACCTTAACAACTGTACGGTATATACTCTTTGGCGCCATCGCTCTCATTTTTTAAGTCCCCCTTGTTCACATCTGGCAGCTGTCAATTTGCCTCCAACACTTTTCCTTTCATTTTTCCCCCATTATGTAGATAGGGCAAAATTGTTTGGTGAATTGGAACGTGCAGATTTAAAAATTTCGCCTCACAACATAGCGTATGACGCTCTCGGGGTCCAGATGTGTGACTGTGCAAAATTTTGTGGCTGTAGTTGCGACGGTGTAGATGCCAATCCCGGATATACACACACATTCTATCATTAGATAGATAGGGCATTTCTGAAAGCGGCGATACCAAATATGTGTATTTTTTCATTTTTTTAATACTTTTATTTTGAATGGGGTTAAGGGGGGTGATTTGAAGTTTTGTGTCTTTTTCATGTTTTAAAAAACTTTATTTTTTAATTTATTCTTTATTTTTCACTGCCCCTTAAGGCACCACAGTGCTGCAGTTTCCAATCGCTTTTGCCATGTCCCAATGAGCTGCATCACATCAGGACATGGCACAAATGATCACTTTGTGTGGTTGGCAGCGCTTGCCAACAACTCACAGGAAGTGAACCCTGATAGCATCCGGGGTCACTTCAGGACCTCTGCTGTTAAGGTATTAGAGACAGTGGTGCACAAGCTTCAATTGTTATAACATAAGGTGCGACCCCACTCAGTGGTAATTTTAAGGATAAGAGAAGAAAAAAGAACCACTGTATAGGGGGTGCACACATTAGTGGAATGTTTTTTTATTTACTTTTTAAATATTTGCAAGTGACAGTGTACAGCAAAGATAATTAAAAACATTTAAAACAGTTACAGGGTAACTTATCACCCACCCAAACATACTCCCACCAATAATGATCAGCGGGAGGGATCAGTTGTAAGCAATAGGCTAAGTAATCAATTGTTACAACATATCAGCAGACAATATTTCGATGCAACAACAGTAACAATTGGCCAAGAGGTGAGATAGGCTACGTTCACACACTGCGTCTTTTTACGCAGCTGTGCTTTTTTACGCACGTATTTTGTGAAATACGCAGCTCCTTTCACACACTGCGTTTTTTTCTGCATTTTTCTCTGCGCTTTTTCAGAGCCCATTTATCATGGGGGCAATGGAAAAACGCAGAGAAAAACTGCAGAAAGAATTGACATGGTGATTCTTCTTACGCGCGCGTTTTTGCAGTGAAAACACACACGTAAAAAAAAGCACAAATACGCAGTGTGTGAATGGATTTGGCAAAACCCACAGGTTTGGCTGGGCTGCTTATCCAGAATTGCGTTTTCACTGCAAAAAGCGCGCGTAAAAAAACGCAGCAAAAAATGCAGGTAAGTACAGAAAACGCAGTAAAAAACGCAGAGAAGCAGTAAAATATGCAATATGTGAACGTAGCCATAGATTGCATATATTAGGGCAATAAGAACTTGCAAATATTTAAAAAGTAAATAAAAAAAACATTCCACTAAAGTGTGCACCCCGCCTATACAGTGGTTCTTTTTTCTTCACTGAAACCTGCTGTTAAGTGACTGCCAGAGAATGCATCTTATCGCAGGATCTTCGATCATGGCGGGGAATGGCTGACAGGGTAAAAATTACAAACTGTCAGCATTTTGCATCCTAGATATATTATTATTATTATTTATTTATATAGCGCCATTGGTTCCATGGCGCTTTACATGTGTAAGGACAGAACAAGGACGAGAACTTAAAAAAATCATACAGGTACATTAGGGCAGAGATCCTGTCCACAAGGGCTCACAGTCTATAGGGGATGGGTGGGAGACAGTAGGAGGGGGAGAGGTGAGATGGTGCAGCGGATTAGGTCTCAGTGTGGGTTATAGGCTTGAAGGAAGAGGTGGGTCTTCAGGTTTTTCTTGGAGGTTCCCAGGGTAGGGGAGTGTCTGATGTGGTGTGGAAGAAAGTTCCAGAGTATGGCAGATGCACGAGAGAAGTCTTGTATGCGGTTGTGGGAAGTGGGGAGGGGGAGAAGAGAAGGAGTTCTTGAGAGGAGCGCAGATTGCGTGAGGGGTGGTATCGGGAGACCAAGTCGGAGATGTGTGAAGGGGACAGGTTGTAGATGACCTTGTATGTCAGGGTTAGGGTTTTGAACTGAGATCTCTGGGAAGTAGGGAGCCAGTCGAGGGCTTGGCAGAGGGGGAAGACGGGGGAGTAACGGGGCAACTGGTGGATGAGTTGGACAGCGAAATTGAGGATGGTTCGGAGGGGAACAAGGGATGTGGCAGGGAGGCCGGTGAACAGGAGGTTGCAGTAGTCGAGGCGGGAGATAATGAGGCCGTGGACAAGCGTTTTGGCAGTGTCATGGTCAAGGAAGGAGCGCATCCGTGAGATGTTTTTAAGCTGGAAGTGGCAGGAGGTGGCGAGGGCCTGGTTGTGTGGCATGAAGGAGAGGACAGAGTCGAGGATTTCACTGAGGCATTTGGCGTGGGGGACGGGTGAGAGTGTGCAGTCGTTGACAGTGATGGTTAGATCGGGTAGGAGGGAAGATAGACTTGGGGGGAAGACGATGAACTCGGTTTTATCCATGTTGAGTTTGAGGAAACGAGCAGTGAAGAAAGATGAGATGCTGGACAGGCAGTGTGGGATTTTGGATAGCAGGGAGGTGATGTCAGGGCCCGAGAGGTAGAGCTGGGTGTTGTCAGCGTAGAGATGGCATTGGAGGCCGTGGGACTCGATGAGTTGGCCTAGGCCAAGGGTGTAGAGGGAGAAGAGTAAGGGTCCCAGGACTGAGCCTTGGAGAATTCCAACAGATAGGGGGTAGGGTTGGGAGGAGGTATGGGAGTGGGTGATGCTGAAGGTCCGGTCTGTTAGGTACGAGGATATTCAGGAGAGGGTCAGGTAAGTGATGCCAAGGGATTCTAGAATTTTAAGCAGGAGGGAGTGATCGACTGTGTCGAAGGCAGCAGAGAGGTCAAGGAGGAGAAGGATGGAGTAGTGTCGCTTGCTCTGGGTGGTCAGTAGGTCGTTGGTGACTTTGATTAGGGCTGTTTCGGTGGAGTGGTGGGCTCAGAAACCGGATTGCAGGTGGTCAAAGAGGGAGCACAAGGAGAGATGGGAGGACAGTTCGGAGTAGACATGTTGCTCAAGCAATTTTGAGGAAAAGGGGAGGAGAGATATGGGACGATAGTTAGAGACTGTAGCGGGGTCGAGGGAGGGTTTTTTGAGGATGGGTATGATGAGGGCATGTTTAAAGGATGAGGGGAAGACGCCGGTGGTAAGTGATATGTTGAAAAGATGGGTTAGAGTGGGGATAAGGACAGTGGTGAGGTTAGGGATGAGATGGGAGGGGAGAGGGTCGAGGGCACAAGTGGTGAGGTGTGATCGTGCTAGAAGGGAGGAGAGGTGAACTTCAGTCACGGAGGGGAAGTTACTTTTGGTCAAGGGGGGTTGGGTGATAGAGAGGGAGGGCCGAGGGGATTGGAAATCAAAGCTTTCTCTGATTTTGTTGATCTACTATTTAAAGAAGCTGGCAAAGTCGTCAGCGGTGATGAGGGAAGAGGGAAAGGTGTGGGGGGACGGAGTAAGGCGTTAAAGGTTATGAAAGTTGCTTGGGATTGTGGGAGAGGGAGCTAATGAGAGACGAGAAGAAAGCTTGTTTTGTGGTGGACAGTGCTGTCTTGAAGTCGATGAGGGACTGTTTGTACAAGGCCAGGTGCATTGCAGAGTTGGATTTCTTCCATCTCCGTTCAGCTACCCTGGATGTCTGTCGAAGTCTTTTGGTGCTGGCGGTGAGCCAGGGTTGTCTGTGTGCATGGGTTTTGTTGTATGAGAGAAGGGCAGCCTGGTCGAGGGCTGTGGTAAGAGTGTTGTAGTGTGTAGAGGGTGGGGCAGCATCAGCATCATGAGAGGAGGCTAAGTCAGAGAGAGGGAGGAGGGACTCGGCGAGTGAGTGGAAGTTAATGAGCTTGAGGTTTCTTTGGGGGTGAGGGAGTTTCCGGAGAGGGTGGAGCGTGGCGGGGGGGAGAGGGAGGAGAAGGTCAGCAGGGTGTAGTCGGATAGGAGGGGGGTTGAGTTTGCAAGGTTGGTGAGGGAACAGAGGTGGGTAAACATGAGGTCTACACTTAGAATTTAAAAAAAAGTCTGGACAAACCCCTTTAACTCTGCTATCCAACTAAATGACATATCACCTTCTACTCCTCTGCTTCTCCCTTATGCAAATCCCTTTAGCTTCTTCCAATTCCCCTGCATATCCAATTTAAACTACTAACTCTGACCTACAAAACTATCTATAAGCTGTCTCCTCCATATATCTCCAAACTAATCTCCCGATGTACTCCACCACATAATCTCTGATCCTCACAAGATCTTCTTCTCTCCTCCAATTCATCCATTCCTCATCCAACTTGCTCCAAGATCTCACCCTAATAGCTCCAATCTGCTGGAATTCTGTGCCCCTTCACGTCTGACTATCTGCTGCACTCACAAGCTTGAAAAGGAACTTAAAAATACATTAATTCAAAAATGCCTGGAGACTAAAATTACCCCACTGTCACCTTGCAACCAAAGCTGCCACCCAACCCCCAGATCTATTGTCTCCTCACCATTGCCCTATAGAATGTAAGCCCATAGCATAACATGGAGGAGGGTGGGGAAAGGCTCTGACATCAGAGCAGGAGGCGGGACAGCCACCCAGTGCGGTGATAAGGAATACCACGCTCTGCTCCTTGCGTCACCAACACAGGGACGCGCAAAGCGAGGATTTCATGACTGGCATGAGGACATGGGCGGTACAAAGGTGCAGGCTTCAGCACAAGGGCCGCCTCCATGGAAAATTACTGTAAGTTTTTCTAAGCCTATATATCGGGGTAGCAGCCCCACAGAGCCATGGGAGACCCCTTGCCTGAATGCAACAGACATGTTGCTTTCAGTGCTGAGCTTAGATTCACATCCATGGGGGAAGGTGAAAGGTCCTCTTTAATAGAAAGTCTATAGAAAGTCTATATTACCAATTAAACTCATGTACACTTACTTAGGGAGGAACTGATCTGCACAGTCACCCCAGCAATAGTACTAAGTGGACCTAGAAGAACTGGATCATTTCAAAATCCAGACCCGAGAAATCCATAGGACATACCTGTGTCAGGCCTATTGTGTTATAGGTAAATGTTTTAATATTTCCACACTGTCTTTTATAATATGGTGTGTTTAACAAATTGTAAAACACCATTGAAAATGTAATAATTTAATATTCAAGAAAGTGTAACCTGCAAGTGATATTGAAAAGATATTAGTAACTTCCTAACCCTCTCACAGTCTGGCAAGGAAATAATTAACTTGCTTATTAGATGCATGTAAGGCCTGGGTTATTGTACTGTTATAGGCTATCATTAGATCAGACATTTGTTAACACGGCTTAACGTGGGATTAATTCACTGACTCGGGATTAAATCACATATTAGTGATCTGTGCCTGCAGAGCAGTGATACGCTTATGATTATTCTGTAGTAAGCCATATGAGGCATACGAAATGTAATTATTTGAATGTATCAATGGATACAGCAGAGTATTTGCCATTTTTATCTGCATGTGTTATTTATGTAAAGGTAATAGGTGATAATAAAAGATTAACCTACATCTAAAGCTATAAAAGGTTTACAATATAGATTAGATAGGGTTTGTTATAACAATAGCAACCCTTTTTGCTCTGTAATTTCTTGTCTTAATAAGATATTTGAGTCAATGTGTACTCCAGAAAAAGTATATTTCTCAGATCATGTTTATTCTATTTTCCAAATTTCTAGATGGAAAATATATCTTAGGCCCCTCTCACACTGGCATTTATTTTAAAATGTGGCAGATCCAGCAGATTTACCGCATCTGCCGCCTAACGGCCGCACTTGCGGCACACTTGCAGCAAGCCCCATGCATTGTTTACAGGGCTTGCAGCAATTGCGGTTTTGCCGGTTGCAGCAGGCGCGGCAGTTGCGGCTGTGAAAAAAAACACAGCTATACGTTACTGGTTGTGACATCATCTCATTTGTCCCTGCAGTGCCAACCACATTCCATTCATATACCACACTTCCATCACTCTTGAAGGCTATTTTTGCTGTAGCTCTGGAGGAACATAGCGCTTAACTCATAGCGACAAATGTCGCAATTCTACTATGCGATGTTATCTATTCTGATCCACCTACTCTCCTAAGGATTGTGCATGTTTGAAAAAGGTCATACATAGACCGAAACATCGCATGTTTATACATCTCTCACTTTGGATAATGTATAAAAATATATAGCTTTTTTCACCAGTATTTCTTTTGCGTATCAAATTCTTTTCTACTTGGTATCAAAATATTTTTGCTTAGTTGTGTTAACATTTTACATTTTGCAAATGATACAGGCGTAATAAAAAATATTGGGTAATCAAAGTCTAGAGCCCAAAGTCAATGCCTATTCAATGCCTAAGTTTAAAGCAGGGTTCTCAGACTCGGCTAGTGTGGTGGGCCGCACATAGAAAAAAATTGATATCGGGGGCCGCATTCCTTGTAGGACTAAGGGTAGGGTCACATTGGAAAGCTAAATTGCATTCACCGCATCCGGATCCGGATGCGGTGAACGCAATGCCGGGCACACACAGTTTTTGTCAAAACTGTGTGCAGAATACCGCACTGCGGTCACCGGATGGCTCAGGATGTGTAATCCTGAGCCATCCGGTAACTGCAGAGTTTGCGGTTCCCGGCTCAGCAAACCTAGGAAAGAGTTAAATTGATTAGTACAGTACTGTTTGAGGTCTGTAGGGGGGCTTAGACCCCCCTACAGACCGGCCGCCCACTTCGGTGGGCTCCTAATACAATATTCCCGATGCCACGGTCTCCTCCGAGCCCGTGCAAGACCCCACACACCCCCAGCCCCCCGAATTACTATACAGGGTGTGCCTGCACCCCTCTGTTATCCTTATTCCTGTTTTGGGGGCAAATGATATATTAAAGACATGGTTAAAGGACATATTTACGTGTGTTCTCCTCCAATGTTGTGACGAATCCATGGGCGGGGCTGTATGCGGCAGCCTCCGCCCCCTCATGTGTTATGGCCGCCCCCTCTGTGCCTCAGCCATTGATAAGAGGCCGGCCGCGTCATGAAGGGGCGGGGCGAACCACGTCACACCGTGCGCCCCGCCCCTTCATGACGCGGCCGGCCTCTTATCAATGGCTGAGGCACAGAGGGGGCGGCCATAACAAATGAGGGGGCGGAGGCTGCCGCATACAGCCCCGCCCATGGATTCGTCACAACATTGGAGGAGAACACACGTAAATATGTCCTTTAACCATGTCTTTAATATATCATTTGCCCCCAAAACAGGAATAAGGATAACAGAGGGGTGCAGGCACCCCTGTATAGTAATTCGGGGGGCTGGGGGTGTGTGGGGTCTTGCACGGGCTCGGAGGAGACCGTGGCATCGGGAATATTGTATTAGGAGCCCACCGAAGTGGGCGGCCGGTCTGTAGGGGGGTCTAAGCCCCCCTACAGACCTCAAACAGTACTGTACTAATCAATTTAACTCTTTCCTAGGTTTGCTGAGCCGGGAACCGCAAACTCTGCAGTTACCGGATGGCTCAGGATTACACATCCTGAGCCATCCGGTGACCGCAGTGCGGTCACGGCAAACGCTGCGAAAACTGCTGCCTGCATGATTTTAAACGCAGGCAGCAGTGCCGGATCCGGCCACCGGATGGCTTGTGAAGCCATCCGGTGTTTTGCATAGGCTCCTATGAGGAGCGTTTCCTGGTCCGGTTTTGAGCTTTTTTAAAGTTCAAAACCGGATCAGGATTCTAAATTAAAAACGCTGATGTGACCCTAGCCTAAGTGTCATTTTTAGTAAAACCAGAATTTTTTGCTCATTGTAGTAATGTCCAAATTCTGATCTTCTTCTTGTAGGAATGTCCCCACCCTGGTTCCCTTCTTGTAGTAATGTCCCCATCCTGGTCTCCTTTTTGTAAGTAATGTCCAAATCCTGGTACTCATCTTGTAGGAAAGTCCCAATGTCCCCACCCTGGTCCTCCACATCATATAGTAATATAGTAATGTCTCCATCTTGTAGTAATTGTGGTAGCCATATTGTAGTAATGTCCCCTTACCCTGATTCCCTTCTTGTAGTAATGTCACCCACCCTGATACCCTTCTTGTAGTAGTGTCCTCCATCCTTATCCCCTTCTTGTAATAATGTCCCCATCCTGGTCCTCATCATGTAGTAATGTCCTGTCCTGGTACTTATCATGTAGTAATTTCCTATCCTGGTGCTCATCATATAGTAATGTCCCATCCTGGTCCTCATCATGTAGTAATGTCTCCATCTTGAAGTAATGTCCTCCATCCTGGTTCCTTTTTTTAGTGATGTCCCCCATATTTATTGCCTTTTGTAGTGATGGCCCCCATCCTGGTCCCCTTTTGTAGTAATGACCCCCATACTGATCCACTTTTGTAGTAATGTACCCCTTCCTGGTCTCCTTTTTGCAATGATGTCCCCCATCCTGGTCCCCTTTTGCATTCATGTCCCCTATCCTGGACCCTTTTGTAGTGACATTCCCCATGCTGGACCCCATAGTGTAGTAATGACCCCCATCCTGGTCCCCTTTTGTAGTTATGTCCCCCATGCTGGGCCCTTTTTGTAGTGATTTCCCCCATCCTGGACCCCTTTGTAGTGATGTCCCCAACCTGGTCTACCTTCTTTTTACACAGACATACACACACACTCCCACTCACTCACATACACTCTCATCACAAACAAATGCACACACTCACATGCACACTCTCACACACATTCTTTCCCACACACACACATTCTCTCTCTCACACTCAATCACACACACACATTCTTTCCCACACTCACACACACACATTTTCTCTCACACTCACTCACACTCACTCACACACACATCCTCTAAACCCACACACTCACACACACTCTCACACACATTCTTCCCCACACACACACATTCTCTCTCACACACTCACTCACACACATTCTCTCTCACACACACATATATTCTCTCTTTCACACACTCACATTCACACTCAGACTCACACACATATTTTCTCTCACACACACTATTCTAACCTGAACTATGTTGGCAGTCCAGTGCAGGGGGCCGCCGTGGTCCCCGCTGTGTTATGACTTCCAGCCACGGGACTGACAAGCTCTGATGCTAAGCAAGATGAATGCAAGCCGCCAGCCAATGAGAGGCGTGTAGGTGAGGTCATACGCCAACAGAAGCTGCGGGCCTCTCATTGACTGGCAGCTTGCTAAGCTACAGAGGTTGTCAGTCTTGCGACCGGAAGTCATAACACAGCGGGGATCGTGGTGGCACCCTGTAGTGGACTGCCGGCATTGTTACGTTATCCACAGTGCCACGGGCCACACAGTGAAGCCTCAGGGGCCAGATGTGGCCCGCGGGCAACATGTTTGAGACCCCTGGTTTAAAGCATAAGCAGCATTTTAATTTTTGTTTCATAAGTCAATAGTACATATAAAAATAAGAAACTTTGTAATATTTCTTATCAAACTTGCTTATTTCACATTCTGGACTAATCTTAGTCTCAAAATTCTCAGTTCCCGAGTAAAATCTGTATTTAGTGAATACAGAGTTTTATATTACCGAGATATGAGATGACAGTTGGTTTTTATAAGATTCTATGCTGAAAGGAGGGGGGAGGGAGGAAGAGGAGCTCTGCCTCTAGCTCAGGGCTGAGCAATGCCAATCCTCCAAGCCCTTCCCTCTTCCTCTAGCCCCTCCCTCTGCCTTAAGCTCCTCCCTCTACCTCTAGCTACTCCTTCCTTCCATCTACAAAAGAATCTTCTCAGTAGCAACTGCCATCTCTTATCTCAATAATATAAAAACCTGTCTTCACTGAATATAGATTTTACCTTATACAGTTATGCTTTATGTTCTCAGTTTATCTGAAATATATTGAATGCTCCAGACTTATACATTTCCTGGTAAATCCATTTAAATAATTGAAGATATAAGAACACTGCAATAAATGACATTTCCCAGTGCATATATTTAAATAACCTGCAATATAAAGAAAAGTAAGCTACAGGCCAGAAATTTCAGCTCAACTAATTTCAAATGGTCATAATACTTACTGATTATTATAATGCCCTTAAACAAGATCTGAAAGTACATCTGTACTTTCAATAATTTATATGCAGTAACATGTGGAGTTCCAATGAGAATTAGCAATCCCCATGAAGCTCTCACAGGTTTGTAGAATTATTGCTTAAAAAGACTGCTGATATTCTGCCTTTAAGAGTCTTGGTGAAATTAATTTATAATCAGAATGTGTAGACACAGTTTAAATGGAAAAGATGGGGATGAAACAGTATACCTGGTCTCCTGTAGCTGAGTAAGTCAATAGACATTAATACACATATTAGTCTAGGAGCACCACTTCTGCAGAAAACACAGTCCTGCCAATATATTTTGCAGACCAGTGGCTTGACTAGAGTCCAGTTGGCCCTGATGCGAAATTCTGACCTGGCACTTCCATAACCCACCCCCTCTCCCTCCTCTGCTCATTAGTCAGATGTATGGCCCTTGTAGCATTCTAAACCTATAAAGACATAATTATTGCCTCCTCTCACTCTTCATTTTGTTGTAATGTTCCTCATCCTGGTATATATTTCCCCATCCTCGGATATATGTCCCCCTCCCTGCACTATGTATCTACTCCCTGAATAAAGGACACCCCTTACAGCAACCTCGGTGAGTGCCGCTTTTTTTCTCTTTCCTTTGTCACGGACTGTGTTCGCTGGCACCTCGAGGGACTCTTTGGCTCTTGTCTCTGTGTTTCCCTGCTGATTGCTTCCCCTAGATGGTGGTGCCCTCGCTTTCTCTTTGGTTGGATGTTATATATGTTTCTTATCCTGGTAAGTATGTCCCCGATCCTGGTACGTATGTCCCCCATTCGGGTATATATGTCTCCTGTCCTGGTATATATGTCCTCCATTTTGGTATGTATGTCTCCCATCCTGACATATATGTCTCCCATTCTGACATATCTGTCCCCATCCTTGTATATAGTAAAAAATGGGAAAGGAAACGGTGTTCACCAGTCCACGCTGCCAGGATCCACTTATTCCAGGAAGAAACTCACGATCAGATGTGATGTGATCAAAACTTTTTATTGCATCCAACGCGTTTCAACGTCTTTCCTGGCGTCTTCCTCAGGGATCTCCCTGAGGAAGACGCCAGGAAAGACGTTGAAACGCGTTGGATGCAATAAAAAGTTTTGATCACATCACATCTGATCGTGAGTTTCTTCCCTGGAATAAGTGGATCCTGGCAGCGCGGACTGGTGAACACCGTTTCCTTTCCCATTTTTTACTGTGTGATTCCACGTGCAAGTGGTCGGTGGGAGTCCAGCAGCAGCCATCCGGATTATACACTACATGTCTACATACCAGTTGTGGGTCGCACAACTGAAATAGGTGAGTGGTTCCTTTATACCACCGTACTATAAGTGTCTAAGTGATAAGGCACTATTGCACCTCTTGTTCCCCTTCCCCCTTTTTCTTTCATCCTTGTATATATATCTCATATTCTGGCATATATGTCCCTATCCTGGTATATATGTATCCCATTCTGGTATATCTGTCTCCCATCCAGAGCCCACTCTGGTATATATATATCCTCATCCTGGGCCCACATATACATGATACCCATCCTGCTATATATGGAACCCATCATGGTATATATAATCCTCATCCTGGTATTCATGTCCCCCCTCCTGAGCCTACTCTAGAATATATTTCTTTATCCTGGACCTACTCATCCTGGTATACATGGTACCCATCTTGGTATATATGATCCCCATCATGGTATACATGATCCCCATCCTGGTATTCATGGTCCTCCTCATTGTAGACATACATCCACCATCCTGGTATATATGTAACCCATCCTGAGCCCACTCTGGTATATATATCCTTGTCCTGGGTCCTCTCATCCTGGTATATTTGATACCCATCCTGGTATATATGATCCCTATCATGGTATATATGATTCTCATCCTGGTATTCATGGTCCTCTTCCTTATATGCATACATTCTCCAACCTGGCATATATGTGCCCCATCTTCAGCCCATCCTGCTATATATAGTACCCAACCTGGTATATTTAAGATCCCCACAATGGTGCACTGGTACACAAGATCCTCATCCTGGTATATATGGTCCTCCTTCTGTGATATATATATATATATATATTATATATATATATATATACACACACACAGTTCATGCGCATAAATTTCATATATTTCTAATATACATATATATTCACCATACTAGTATATATAGTCCTTCTCCAGGTGTATATATTTTATATATATATATATATATATATACACATTCTCTTGCGAGGTTTTGTCTTCCACCTTTCCCTAAAGGCAACCACTGGTTCCTCTCCCTGGGACATCTCACAAAGATATCTCCCTGTAACCCTAGGATGATGCACCCAGGGTAGTGCACTTTGTCCCCCTTTTTTATGTTGCAGGAACATTTGGTAGCACAGGGCTCTGACCCACTGTCTTGCCCTCTGCAACTGACTGACCAGTAGTGTGAGATACTAGTGTCAAAAATAATCTAGTGATGCAGCTGGAGGTCCCTACACTACTCAAGGCAAACACTCCCCAGTCTTCTAACATCCACACGAACCTTTTAATAAAAGTACTGACATTATAATCAAAGTTAAAAGGGCCAGCTACCAGCTGCTGCGTGTTGTTGCCTACGTATGGATTTAATTTGCATTACAGATAGAACAGGAACATTGGGAATGTATATATTTCCAATCCTGGTATATATAGTCCCTATTCTAATATATATATGTTCCTGTTCTATCTTTAATGCAAAATTTTAAAAGACAAACAAGCATCCTACTTTTTCTTTGTTTCCCATGTCGGTCGCACGGTGTCCTCTATAGGCAGCATGCAGCAGCTGGTAGCTGCCCCCTTTACCTTTGCATTCAGTACTTTTATTAAAAGGCTAGTGTGGATGTTAGAAGACTGGGGAGTCTTTACCTTGAGTACTGTAGGGATCTCCAGCTGCATGATACATATATGTATACAGTTGTGGCCAAAAATATTGACACCCCTGCAATTCTGTCAGATAATACTCAGTTTCTTCCTGAAAATTATTGCAATCACAAATTATTTTGTATTATTATCTTCATTTAATTTGTCTTCAATGAAAAAACACAAAAAAAATTGTCCTAAACCCAAATTGGATCTAATTCCACACCAAACATAAAAAAGGGGGTGGACAAAAGTATTGACACTGTTAGAAAAATCATGTGATGCTTCTCTAATTTGTGTAATTAACAGCACCTGTAACTTACCTGTGGCACCTAACAGGTGTTGGCAATAACTAAATCACACTTGCAGCCAGTTGACATGGATTAAAGTTAAACTCAACCTCTGCCCTGTGTCCTTGTTGTACCACATTGAGCATGGAGAAAAAAAAGAGACCAAAGAACTGTCTGAGGACTTGAGAAACCAAACTGTGAGGAAGCATGAGCAATATCAAGGCTACAAGTCCATCTCCAAAGACCTGAATGTTCCTGTGTCTACCGTGCGCAGTGTCATCAAGAAGTTTAAAGCCCATGGCACTGTGGCTAACCTCCCTAGATGTGGACGGAAAAAGAAAAATTGATAGAGATTTCAAGCAAGATTGTGCGGATGGTGAATAAAGAACCTGGACTAACATCCAAACAAGTTCAAGCTGCCCTGCAGTCCGAGGGTACAACAGTGTCAACCCATACTATTCATCGGCGTCTGAATGAAAAGGGATGTATGGTAGGATACCCAGGAAGACTCCACTTATTTACCCGAGACATAAAAAAGCCAGACTGGAGTTTGCCAAAACTTACCTGAGAAAGCCTACAACGTTTTGGAAGAATGTTCTCTGGTCAGATGAGACAAAAGTAGAGCTTTTTGGGCAAAGGCATCAACATGGAGTTTACAGGAGAAAAAAAGAGGCATTCAAAGAAAAAAACGGTCCCTACAGTCAAACATGGTGGAGGTTCCCTGATGTTTTGGGGTTGCTTTGCTGCCTCTGGCACTGGACTGCTTGACCGTGTGCATGGCATTATGAAGTCTGAAGACTACCAACAAATTTTGCAGCATAATGTAGGGCCCAGTGTGCTGGGTCTCCCTCAGAGGTCATGGGTCTTCCAGCAGGACAATGAGCCAAAACACACTTCAAAAAGCACTAGAAAATGGTTTGAGAGAAAGCGGTCCCTGGCCCATAAAGACCTAAGGTAAACTATCTGCCTACTTTCACTCTGCACTTTCTAAAAGAGCCTATGAGCAGCCTTACACTATGCATACATACACTTGTTATATATAGATGAATACACCTCCTTGGTGAATAGGCTGATACATATTTTTGAGGCTTTATGGGTATAGTGCAATGTTAATTGTGTATGCAAATGACAACTTGTAAAGGCTAAGATTGTGGACCTGGGACTGTACAATAGTTTGTTTTCCTTCTTGTGTTTAGCCTGTTGACAAGTCCGATATTAATAAAGTATATTGAAGCAACATTGTATCCTCTTTTTGTTTGATAAACTCACAGGTCCTGCAGCCTCTGGGATGAGAGAACATCACTGAAGATCACTGTGGAAGTGCGGGGAGGTGAGTAAATAGCGCAGCAGATAACATCAAAACAATTAATAAACACACATAGACATAGTGATGGTTAGTTTGTGTATCAGTGCAATGGCAGTGTGATTGTGCAATAAAAAGGACACAGATTTGCCGTGATTGAATGCAGACAAATGCATCAGTGACTTTTTAAGTTTATTAGCATGAAGCAGGGAAAAACAAAATGAGATGATTCCAATGTGGCGAAATGATACCAGCTTTAGAGGGAAATAAGTCATTTCCAATGATGCATATTACACATAATCTGATATTTGCACTCATTGATATGACAATAGCACATCTGGTAATCTTAGCTATGGGCTATGCTTGTTTCTCCTAAAATCCATGAAAGCTGTGTTCTGCTTTTCATCACTTTATATTAAACTAAGACCAGATAAGAATAAATTAAACCTTTGAATTAAATCCACATTCACATTGGGTGGCTAAGGAAGAGATTATAAAGTTTCTCACTGACAGCATTGCAATTAAGTTGATGCTTGTTTTTCTCCAGCTGCATTGCTGATATCGGTAAAGCACAAAACTTTTTAAACTACCTCCAGAGGGTCAGGATTTATTTCCTGCCAGCGATGTTTATTCGACAGCAAGTACTGTCCAGGCTAGAAAGGCATTATGTTATGACTTCATAAATCAAATTCATTGCCGTTTGGAAATTGAAAGGTAAGTTGTGTATTTTAATTTCCAAATGTTACAATAGCCAGACATATTATTAGCATGGATTTGAAGAATAATAACCTTTTTTTTATTATAATTAACCATTTTTTTAAAATGGCATTAGCTTAAACTAAGTATTGAAGAAAGTATTTGGAGTTATATTTTGCAATCGAATACACTGAAGGGAAGTAGTACATATGAAATGAATTCACATATACTTGTTTAAACACATACTATTACACGTTTTCACTAAAAGGTTTGGTATGCATATTAAGCAAGGCTAGCACCTATTCATTATGGTGCTATTGTCTTAATCTTATAATAGGCCTTATTTATGAAAAATAGTGTAGAGAAAAATAGAGGTGAAACCATTTCTAGATGCCTGATTCTAGTCCATAGTCAACACCTCTATTATTACTATACACTACTTTGTCATAAATGTCTCATATTACAGTTTTCTACATAACTATAACTTTACTTCCTTCCTGACTTCCCTGCTTTTGAAGCAGCTTTGGGTTTTTCAGGTGCAGGTGCTGGTGCAGGTGCTTTAGCAGGTGCAGGTGCAGGAGCGGTGCAGGTGAAGGTTTAGGAAGCTGGCCAGGTTTTACTTCAGGCACGTCTTCACCTAATTTGTACACACTTACAGTGACATCGACTGTTTCGCCACCATATTTGTTCTTAACGTTGATGCCATATTTTCCTGAGTCCTCAGAAGAAACATCCTTAATTGTGAGACTTGCAAACTTTCCTTGTTCAAGTGTATAAGAATAATGATCACTTTTCTCTAGATCTCTGTCATTCTTTAGCCATGATACTTCAGGATCAGGGTTTCCAAACACTGTGCAGGTCAGACTTAAAGTCTAAAAACACAATGACAACATTAAAAAATTAATCACACATTTTTTACTTTCACATATTTTCTTGGCATAATAATTTACACTAGTTGTATAAGGCAGAAATTCAATATGGCTCCTATTCTACGTGCAAAATGCTAAACGTTTTATATTGTATTTAACAATCAATATACATAATACTAGCTCTTAAGGCTCCACTACACGGTGAAACATCTCCGGCAACATCGCTGGCAACTGACGGGAGCGTGCACGTTTTTGGCCCCTGGCCAAGATCGCTGTGCTCCTGTCAGACAGAGAGACATCGCCGGCAACGCAGCGGCAAGGTTGAAAGCAATTATCACTGCCAGGGTTAAATCAACCCTGGCAGCGATGTTTACCATTGCAGTCAATGGAGGAAGTTGCCGGCTACATCGCTGTTGCGATGTCAGACCGGGCGATTCAGGCAGATCGCCTGAGCAACATTGCCAGGTTTCAGGACATTGTCCTGAAACCTGGCGATGTTGCTGAAGCAACTATCGACGTTGAAATCACCTGTTACATGGGCCATCTAACCAGCGATGTTGCCGCAACTTGGCCATGCCCCTGAGTTGCCGGAGATGTTTAAGGAATCATCATTATGGACTGCTAAACTTCATAGTTGATAGTCTTTAAGTCGCTATATAGAAAATTTATTCCCGTGGCAATCAACATTATGAACTTCATTGCCATGTTTATGGACCAAGGAGACTTAATAATAAATGGTCTTTATGGTCTCAACATGTTTGCGCACCCTACCGGCATCTTTCTTTAGGTAAAATCAAAACATATAAATATTAGCTACACGTTAGTTAAAGAAATACTTTTCCTCTAAGATAATCATTATCGTTAACAATGTAATATTAGCAATATGCAAATTGTTAATAAGTGTTTATTCTGATGTGATATACATAAAACCTAAGCAAATAAAATGATAAAGGAATATTTGAACAGCATAACCAGGCAAAATAAGTGAAAACCTCTAGACTGGTGGAGAGCTCACTGCTAAGTCCTTCACCGATTCCCAGAATAGACCTACACGGATACACATATTCATTACTCTATGTGACTGCCGGAGATAGTGAACTAGTACTTGATTATCTCAATCAGTCCCAAAGAGAACTAAAAGAGTGGCAGTGTGAATGCTAGGCTTTTTACTGTCACATTCTTGCAACATTACAATGATTGATAGTAGAATCAGGAGTCAACCTCACCACCACCCCACCAGTTTAGAAAAAAGTCCTATGGTATACAGAGCGTCAAAAAGGTTTCATGCACACCATGGATCCAAGTGAAAAATTGAGTTCACCCATCTAAAATTAAACCTCCATACTTTTGACTTGGACCCCTTGAGGCTTTTTTCCATTTTGTACTCTTTAGTTCTGTAAATAGGTAATAACCTCAGGACTCCTTTCCAAATATATCTGGGGTCCACATTCCTAATATAGTAATATATGAAAAAAAAGGAATTAGGCTAGGGCCCCAATTGCATCATGCATCCAGTAACTGGATTCAGTTTTTGACATGGTGACATCTTGAAAACCGAAACCGTTAACGCACCTATATACTCCAATGCAATTAACGCAATGCCAAAGTGCAATCCGTTTAACGGATTGGGTTTTTTCCAAATCCAGTAAAAACTTTGACTGCAACGTTTTTTGGTGCATTTTCAAAAACGCATGTGTTTTTTTAACATGGGACCCTATGGGAAACGCATGCGTTAACACATGGCACATATATGTCCCATGCGTTAACACATGCTTTAACTCTAGCGTTAACGCTAGGAACATAAAAGTACCTAGCGTTAACACAGACATTAACTGAGCCAAAAACTATGCTCATTGGCATGAAAATGGCAAGTTAAAGAACTGGATCTATTAATGCACCCAGTAGACTGATGCTACCTTTCAAGTGTGACCCTAGCCTAAATCTAAATTGAAAGAATTATAAACACATTTTTCTACATTTCCTTCCTACTACACCTGGGATTTAGGATACCGTTACACGTCGCAACATTGCATGCAATTTCACATGCAATTTGCTGGTTGCAGTGAAATCAAGGACACATTGTTTCATCTGTACACGGCAACAAAATGTAACAATGTGTCCATGATTTCACTGCAACCAGCAATTTGCAAGTGAAATTGCATGCAATGTTGCGATGTGTAACGGTACCCTTAAGGGTATGTCACACTGGAAGTCGGCTTTGTGACGGCGGTGTGGCGGACCCGACAGGACTCTGCAGCTTGTCACGACTTCTGTCGGGTATGTGGGCTGGTGTGCGGCGGTGACGGCGGGTGACAGCGGTAGCGGCCGGTATGCAGCTGCTGGAGCAGCACATGATTCCTCTTGCGCCGCGCATAATCCGGCAGTTATAGAACATGCAATTCGTTGCTACCCGCTGGACAGCGTTAGCAACAGATACATGTTAAACGCGGTGTGCACAGCGGCGTCGTTTCATAGTTTGTTACCCAAAAGCGCTTTGGATTAACATACATTAAATCATGAAACCGACCGGTGTTTCCGCTGCTAAACTTGCCTAACTACCAGGTGCACATACCCTAAGGGTTCTTCACATCAGGCAAATTCACCTTTTTAAAAAATGGATCCAGCAACATTGCGTAACATGAGTTCTTAGCTGGTTCCACCACGGCAGAGTCTGGTCCGGGCTCCCTAACATGGGCGCCTATGGGGCTGGGTTGCACCGGTCTGGGAAGATTCGGGAACAGGACACCTGCGGCTGCACACCGCTGTTATTCCAGGACCGCGGCTAGCTCCCCGCAAGCCGCGGTCCTGATCAATCTGTGGTGGCAGCTGCGTCCAGTAGCACACCGGACCGAGGGCATATTAGTACTCCGGTTCTGTGTGCTGATCACTGTCATCCCTGACAGCCCCGGATCGGACCTTACCATGGTGTAAAGCCACCCTTACACTGGTCTCACACTGCAGTTTTTTTCCTGATCAGGTTCCATCCGGTTTGGGTGCCAAAACCAGGAGAGGAACCAGGAGAAGAACTTGCAGAGAAAAACTATAATTGAAAGATTGACACCTATTCTGGGTTTTGGAGACACTCCTTCTTTTAACACAAATCCGGATGGAACCTGATTAGGAAAAAAACTGCAGTGTGAAACCAGCCTTACCAATGCATTTTGAATGGCGTCCCAGAAATGTGGTTTAACTTGCGGTTTCATCTGGATCCCGCAAATCTGTAACTTCAGGCTCCTTTTAAAACCGCAGTTAGCACCGTTTTTGTACGAAGCCTGTAGTGCCGGATTTGCCTGATCTGGATGAAAAAAAACTGAAAATACAGCAGATGTGAAAGTAGCCTAAGCCTTTTCATAGAGTTGCCCACAATATTTTTGCTTGCAAAATATTTAAAAACTGAAAAACCTAGGTTTTTTTTTGTTTTTAAGGCTGGCTTCACACCATGGTTCGGTGCATCAGGTTCTGTCGTTTGAACCGGACAGAACCTGATCCAGTTTTGCCTCCCATGTCCCAATGGTGCTGGATTGGTCCTATTTGGCCATCTAATTTTGTGTATTCTGTGCTGGATTCGTTTTTGTCCGGTTTTTCACCATGCCCAAAATCAGAGCCACCAGCATTTTTGGGTTCCGGTGAAAAAATCGGTCAAAATCAGACAGAAACAGGTCCAGGGCAACCCGATACCATTAACATGGGAGTTTATGGGTGCCTGATCCGTGAAAAAATCGGATAGTTTCATGGATCTGATTTTTTGCACAGAGCATGCTCAGAAATCCTGCTTTTAAGTTCAGCACCATGGACAGCAGTATTTCATGCACAGGCTGTGAATTCAGCAGCTTGGACAGCGGCAGAGCAGACACAGGCAGACTTCAGGACCATGGACTGCAGCAGAAAATGAATCTTGCAAAAAAGAGGATTCGAGGCCATATTTGCCCACACCTTCTCCACATCCTATCTCTCAGGTTCTGTCCAGTGGATTCTGCAAAAAATGGGATCAACCCCGAGAGGCAAAAACCGTGGTGTGAAGCCAGCCTAAGGAAGTATATTTGGCTGCATAGTGGATAATGTATTTTGTTATTTTTGCACAATTTTATATTACATTTGTCTTTCTTATAATGCATCTTAGACATGTTTGCTAGTCCCTGCTTTTGTTTAAAGCATAAAGACAGACCAAAGTTTAAAATGAGATTATTTTCATAGAATCGCACAATAAAAGGTATGCTTGTGACTGAGAATTCTGTGCATATTGTTTTTTGTAGCTTACATACTTTTCGTTATAATGTCATTTCCATCTAGCTCAGTTTTGTTAATACCAAAAGGTCCTATGTTCCTTAACATTGTGTAATAAGCCTCGGCTGATATCTTTAAAGCTTTTATGTATGCTCACAAGAATCCCCTTAAGGCAATATATTGTACAAAATAATTTAAAAGCAAGATTCAGAATACTTCAAATAAAACAGGCTTCTTCCCTTGTTACATTTTCCTGCCAAGCTAAATTTTAGAGGCAGTAAAGAATATTTCAGCTCTTGAATTCAATGTCAATGTGTATCTGAAGTCATGAGGACATAGTCATTCCTTGTCAATATTTTTAGAAACTGTTGGTAATAACTGATTTTTTATTATTGTATTGTAACCACACATTTAAGTTAATAAGAAAACATTTGTATGAGTGTATTTTAGTTTATGCTATATTTCTAATCTTTCTTTTTTATCACATAACTAGATTGGGTTCTGATGTTATCATATCGGAAGGTCGGTGATATCACCGATGGGGCAGGTCTGTGGTGCTGGGTGCAGCAGCTGTCCCCTTTCTCTCCCCCATGTTTTTCTCTCTCTCTCTTTACCTCTTGTGCATCTCTCTCCCCTTGGCTCTCTCCCATTGACCTGTCTCTCCCCCTGTGCTCTCTCTACCCTGTGTGCTCTCCCCTTTGTGCTGTCTCTCCCCTGTGCTGCCTCTATCCTTATGTGCTCTCTCTTTGTGCTGTCTCCCTCTATGTGCTTTCCCCCTGTTGCCTCTCTCATCCACTGTACTGTTTCTTCCCTCTGTGCTCTCTCCTGTTGCAATTCTCTCCCCCGTGCTGTCTTCTTCCTTCACTGGTCTCCTCCTTTGAATTGTCTCCCCCTGTGCTCACCTCTCTCATCACCCTCCCCTGTGTGCTATCTGCCCCCATGTGCATCTCTCTGCCCCTCTGTGTGTTTCTCTGCCACTCTGTGTGCTCTCTCTGCCCCCCTGTGTGCACTCTCTAGCCCCTGTGCACTTGCCCTCCTGTGTTTTGTCTCTCCCTCTTGTGCCTCTCCTACTGTGGTGGCCATTAGTGGCAATAGTAAGTGTGCATGCGCACACCATCAGCAGGCACCATATTTGCACAGTGATTAGGCCACGCCCTTGCATTGCCGACACATCGCAGGCGAGGTGGCACCATGTAACGGGCCCCTAAGTATATTGGTTTAACCTACATGTTTTATGTTAATACCAAAACAAACTGAGTGATACATATGAGCTTTATATAATAATAATATTTATATAGCAATATTAATTCCATAGTACTAACATACGTTTGCAACACTGTCCCCATTAGGGCTCACAATCTAAATATCCTATCAGTATGTCTTTCAAGTGTGGGAGGAAACTCACGCAAACATGGGAAGAATGTACAAACTCCTTGAATATTTTGTCCTTGGTGGGGATTCAACCCAGGACCCCACTTCTGCAAGGTTTCAGTGCTTACCACTGAGCCACCGTGCCATCATATAGCAATATTGAATTTACTATATAACCTGAATACCAGGTTCTGCCTATTTTGTTGATTAATTTAAACCCTTCACCATAAGCAATTTTCCATTTTTTTGTTTTTGTTTTTTCTTCCTCGTTCTTCCAAAAAGCCACAGATTTTTATTTTTCTGTCAATATAGCCATATGTGGGCTTGTTTTTTTGTTTTCTTTTCAGTTGTTCTATTAAATTACACCATTCATTTTACCATATAGTGTTCTGAAAATAGAAAAACAATCCCAAGTGCAGTGAAAATGCAAGAAAAAAGTACAATTCCACAATGGAGTTTTTTTCATCTCCAATTGTGCACTAAATGGTAGAATTATGTGGCAGTATGAACCATCATATAGCTTCCTAAATACAGTACGAGTCCCAACCTAGTATAGCCCTCCTATTTACAGTTTAAGCCCCCACATAGCTTCCTAAATGAAGCATGAGCCCCTATATAGCCTCCTAAACACCATATTGTAATACCAAATTGGAAGCAGACGAGGACATGGTGTGGTCTGTAGTCCAGAGTTTTCAGCACTTTGGCTTTCTGGTCTGTGGGCGCACTTTTCCCAGATCTGGTTTGTGCACATGTAAAAGTTTGTTTTATAGGCTCTAAAAAGAAAACAAAGTCCTGCATACAGCATTGCACCTACCTTGCTTTCCATTATAGTTACCACATCAGGCAATCCACCAATCACTTTACCACGATCTAGAGGAAAAGCAGTATAGATACATTATAGCATAATCTTATCAGTGCAGCTGTGAAATAAAAGCTAAATATGTATTTAAATTTATTAAATGGAAATACCTTGAGGTTTAGTGATATTATACTGTGAGTGAATGCATTCACAGTGTGAGATTTTATTCAATAAAATTCCATGATCACATTAATAGTTTGAGACTACTAATGTAACAACATTACACCCCTCCCTCCTCCATTACACCCCCCTCCCTCCCTGGACACCTGTAACCTCGTTCCTCATATGGAATAAAGAGTTCTGCAATTGGATGAACTTTCTGGGGTGAGCAACGTCATTTCTCTTCATAATCGTTGATTATACAGCTGCCTCATGACTTTTGCAACACCCCCACGTTCATATGCTGGTTATAGTCGGTTTAATAATAGCCGCTAGTGCCCGGATTTCTACACTTATTACATTTTGGAAAAAATCTCAATATCATTCTCAAAATTATATTACTTTTAAAACAGTAAAAATAGTGCTTGCTATAGACCATGAATGTTTATTCTATGTTTCTATGTAGACCGGTGGAACATGCCATTCCTCTGTTTGTACGCTTGCAGAAGCTTGCGTAGAAATCATACATCCTCGGACACACAGAAAATGCAACATGTCGCGTTTTTTGTGCTCCGAGAAACAACGCATGTGGACGCAAATGTGTATCCACAGGGGAACTCATACACCATGCGTTCCCACGTTACACATAGAGATGCACGACGGATGCGTTGCCGCATGCATTCGGCCGCGGCCATACGCAGAGGAGCCGAGCGCTAGTGTGAAACCGGCCTTAGCTTATGTTTTTTGAGCAGACAAATCTGATGACTTTTTCAGGCAGAAGCTGCTTTAGGAGACTTTCCTTTTTAGGTATTTTTGAAGGAGTTTTTCTTTTCTGGAAGAGTCCCCTGAAGCAGTTTTAAGCTTTGTGTAATGCCAGTTTAGTTTTCCCAGGTGGCCCCACTTCAGAAATATTCCAATGGAATATTCCTGTATATGGTACTTTCCATGCATGCTATTTTATTATCTTCTTTTTACATATAAAGCCATAGCTGAAAGTGTTGGCACCCTTTAAATTGTTCCAGAAAATTAATTATTCCTCCAAGAAACTTTTTGCAATTACACGTTTTGTCATGCACATATTTATTTCATTTGTGTGTATTGGAGCAACACAAAAAAGCGGAGAAACAAAGGCAAATGAATTATAATTTCACACAAGACCCTCAAAATTGTGGTGCCCGTAACTTAAAGGGGCTGCAAATGTTGACAGTTTGTAATTTACATCCTGTCAACATTTTGCATAGTTACCCAGATATCACCTATTTGTGACTGCAAGAGAGTGACTAGGGGCGTGTTTGTGTTGGAGCCTGCATGTAAATGCAGAACTGGACATTATTCCCAGACTACTCCAAACACGCTCCTCCAGTCTACAGCATGCCTGGCCTTCCCCAGTTTTCTACAGGCCCGCCTCAACCTCTAATATAAACCACCCACCCCCATTGCACACAGCAGTCCCCTCCTGACACAAAGTGTCAAATTTGCAGCTGTGAAGGAGATTCGGCACATTGTCAGTGGAGAAGGAGACCACTGAATGCAATATGGTTTGTGCGCTCACCCTGTGGCCCTGTATTATGGTGTGGGCACTCACCTAATCCCCTGTGGCCGCTGTCAGTGGGGCCGAGAATCACAGCATGGGTTTGTGTGCACAGTGGAGCCCCCTCTCTATCTCCTGCAGCAATCTATATCTGCTATATGGACTGTTTTGTTTATTTTGTGGCAAGAGAAGGCTATTTTTTCTGTTTATCTGCTGAAAGTTTATGCACCATAAATAAACCTTCCTTTTGTGTACCAAGCAACTTTGTGCCTGTGCCAATCTCAAGTGCTGCCACAGTGAGGAAATCCCTTTAATATATATGGTACGATATATATATATATTCTACCGTGTTTCCCCAAAAATAAGGCGCCCTCTGAAAGTAAGGCGTAGTGAGGTTTTTGCCAGGTGCTTAATATAAGGCACCCCCAACCCCCGAAAATAAGACCTGGCCAGCAAAAAAAAAAATTGATACTCACCTGCCTCTGCTGCTCGCTGCCGCCACCGCCATTGTTCCTCCATGTTCTCTAGAGCTTGTTGTTGCCACCACCGTTGCTGCTTGATGTCACCTGGTGTAGCTGGGCGCCATAGATGTACGATGGTAAGCCATCAGCCAATCAGGCGGCTGCTGGCATCTGATTGGCCGCGGCATTACCATACATCTCCTGTAGTAGGTCATCTGCACCTCTCAGTGCAGATGTACGATAATGCCGCAGCCAATCAGACGCCAGCAGACCGCCTGATTGACTGATGGCTTACCATTGCACATCTACGGCGCCCGGCTACATACACACTGGGTGACATCAAGCGGCGGTGGCAGCGGCAAGCTCCGGCAGGCTCCGGTGATGTGTCTGACTGAGTGTTTGTGCTGTGTGCTGTGTGTGATGTGTGTGATGACTGTGTGTGGTTGGATGTCGATGATGTGGAGTGTGGGCTAGAGGGGGACATGTGGAGGATGATGGGGGCTACAGAGGATAGTGGAGGATGATGGGGGGCTACAGAGGGATAGTGGAGGATGATAGGGAGCTACAGGGGATAGTGGAGGATGATGGAGGGCTACAGAAGGATAGTGGAGGATGATGAGGATAAGACACCCCCTGATAATAAGACATGATGCAACTTTCAGAGCAAAAAATTAATATAAGATGGTGTCTTATTTTTGGGGAAACAGGGTATCTATTATCTATCAATCTACAATCTATCATATCTATCTATCTATCTATCTATCTATCTATCTATCTATCTATATCTATTGATCGGTAGAGATAGATAGGTAGACAGATACTATAATAGATAGATTTTATCTATTATCTGTTTCATCTATCTACATTTTTTTAATACATTTGATTCAGGTATGTGTCACATAGATGGCACACGGGACATCGCATCGATGTCATCAATGTGCTACATGTGTTTTTCACGGACATGTGTTTTGTGCTGCCAGGAAAAACTGGATGTCCCCATGTGGTTCACACAGGACACACATGTAGTTCACACAGACACAAGGTCTGTGTGAAAACACAGGCATGTGAAGATGACCACAGTCTATAATGTATATATGTGATTTCCGTGAAACAAAACAGATGACACATGTACTCAAAACATTGAAAGGGGAAATGGACCAAAAATGTGCAGCGCAGTCAATAAATAAAATCTAGCGGTGCTTGATATAACATTTGTTTTAACACCAGTTTGGGCACAAAACGACAACAAAAATGTAATTTTCCCCCATTCAACCCACCATACTAATGAGATCTGCATAAAGCATTGCTCTCTTCACTAGATGACCCTGATATCAATAACTATATATATACATACCAGATGATTTCTGAGATTATGCAGTCTAAATCCCCCATCACACATAACGAGATCATTAGCGAGATCATTGTGATGTAACAGCGACCTCGCTAACGATCTCGTTATGTGTGACATGTAGCAGCGATCAGGCACCTGCTGTGAGATCGCTGATCGTTACAAAGTGCTCTGGGTCATTTCTAGGTCTTTGGTCTCCCGCTGGGAATGCTGTATCGCTGTGTTTGAAAGGGACAACGACCAAAGATCTCAATACTACGCCCGAGAGTGACGACCTCCTATCATTCCGGATCGTTGCTGAGTCGCTGGTGAGATCTGACTGCTTGACATCTCACCAGCGATCCCAAAGTGACGCACCAGCGATCCCTAAGGATCGTTATCTCTGTTGGGATCGCTGTTGCGTCGTTGTGTGTGATAGGAGCTTTAGAAGTTCTCAGCCGATCGCCTTGATCCACACTACAAAGAGCTTTGTCCAAACTGAGAACAATTTTAAACTATTTACTGTAGATGTTCATACTGTGAGGATTGTGTATTCAGACACTATCCTGCATGGAGCATTTATTCATTTTTTATAAATACTTACTCTTTTCAGCAAAGGCTGCAGCCCTGTGGGAGGAAAAGAAAAGTAATTGTTTAATAAAATATTTTATGCATCTTATTTTGCATACACAATAATGAACTTCAAACTTACTTGAGTCTCTGGAATTCTGCAAAGGATTCATCAAAAGCTGAAATTAAAAAGAAGATGTGTCATTCGGTTTCCATAACAACACTGGGACTTCTCAAGACAAAAAGGTAAAAATTTCAGCTCAGTTTTATTTGTTCTCGGAGAGCTGATAAAATCAGTCAATCTTTTAAAATGCCTGAGATTTATTTGTTACCTTGTCCTGATAAATCAACAGTTCTTTTATGGGACGTTTTGGCATCAAATATCTCAAACGTATATTTTCCTTTGTCCTTTTCTGTTGGTTCACAGATCTGCAACCAGGCATATTCATCCGTGCCTCCGATTCTCATCTTTTCACTTGATGAAACCTTTGTCTCCCTGTTGCATAAACAAAAATACAAAAATATCAGGTTTTTATTTTATTTTTATTTGTATATGTTCCAAGATGAAAACTTTCAAAAAGGAATATTACAAAACTGACATCCCAGGTATATTAATTAAATGGAAGGTATCTGGAAATATCATGAATGTTTGAATTAAAGACTTGAAGTATTAAGTCATAAATAGGGATGAGCGAGTCCTAAATTACTCGGAATCGCTAGACCCGCACGAGTCCGAGCCCAGGACTCGGTACTCGTGGCGAGTCTAGCGAGTCCAATGTTAATGAATAGGGAATAGGGATTCGCGAGTCCCGAATAGAGAATACAGGAATCGCAGACTCGCTAGGATTCGGACTCGCAGATTGCCATTCACTTGCATTGGACTCAGGGGCTGGCTGGAGCCTCTTCCCCTGGGTGGCAGTTAGGTATCCCCGGCCCTGGTTGAGAAGCGGGGGGGGGGGGGGGGTGCTGTCAGGTCCGGGCAGCCTTGAGAACCGGGGGGGGGGGGGGGAGAATTGCTGTCAGGTCCGGGCAGCCTTGAGAACCGGGGGGGGGGGTGCTGTCAGGTCCGGGCAGCCTTGAGAACCCCGGGGGGGGGGGGGTTGTGCTGTCAGGTCCGGCAGCCTTGAGAACCGGGGGGGGGTGCTGTCAGGTCCGGGCAGCCTTGAGAACCCCGGGGGGGGGGGGGTTGTGCTGTCAGGTCCGGCAGCCTTGAGAACCAGGGGGGGGGGGTGCTGTCAGGTCCGGGCAGCCTTGAAGACCGGGGGGGGGTGCTGTCAAAGCTGACCTTACCTCCTCCTGCCGCAAACCGACGCGCCGACCGCAAAGCGACGCTCGATGTGGACTCGTTAGTGAGCGAGTATTCGCTAAAAGACTCGCCGATTCCCGAGTCCAGCGTGTCCCTTAAGAATCGCCGAGTAACGAGTCCTAGCGAGTAGACTCGCTCATCCCTAGTCATAAATATGAATTAATGATAACTTAAATAAAAAAAGAAGGGATAAAAATAACAAAATGAAAAAGTGAAGGAGAACACTTCATGTATGTAATCAGAATCATTTCTTGAACTATCATTTATTCAGTATTTTTAACTTTAAATCAGAATGCATAGATAAGTACTCTCAAGTGACAAGCTAAGCATAGTAATTGGCTGAATATTAGTAGTTTTTTTACGTTTTAATTCTCCTTTATTGACTTTTCCCCTCAAAAAATTGATTTGCAGCAAATAAGTTTTTAGTAAATCTCAATTTATTTATTTTTACACCTCCATGTGTGTAAATGAACCAATTATTTATGCCACCATAGAAGGCGTCTGACTGCAACCAATCACATAGAGTTGGTGGAAGAAGCAGGGGAACATGTATGAGTCTTATTAAGCAGAGCCATAACTACAATCGATGCAGGGTTGCGATCGCATCCTGGCCCTGCAGCCTAGGGGGCCCCAAAAGCCCCTTTGGCCTATAGGAAAGACTAATATTATTAAAGATTTGTGGTAATTGGGGGCCCCATTGGAGCTTTCGCATCGAGGCCCAGGGGCCTGAAGTTACACCACTGTTAATGAGCACACTCGGAAGCAAGTGTGAGAGCAGCACAGAAGCTTAGTAAGTATAATTTAACTAGTTAATTATTATTATTTATTTATATAGCGCCATTAGGTTCCATGGCGCTTTACATGAGGATAAGGGAGACAAGAACAAGTACACTAAATCTAGGCGATCAGGACGTACAGGTACAGGAGGGGCAGGGACCCTGTCCACGAGGGCTCACAGTCTACGAGGGGCGGGTTGGGATACAGTAGGATGGGGGAGTTTCATGGCAGGTTGTAGGCTTGACGGAATAGGTGAGTCTTGAGGTGACACTTGAAGCTTCTCAGTGTAGGCGAGTGTCTGACGTGTTCGGGCAGGGAGTTCCAGAGTAAGGCAGATGCCCGGGAGAAGTCCTGGACTCGGTTGTGTGAAGAGGTGATGAGAGGGGAGCAGAGGAGAAGTTCTTGGGAGGAGCGGAGGTTGCGTGAGGGTAGGTATCAGGAGACCAGGTCGGAGATGTATGGTGGGGCAAGGTTGTGTATGGCTTTGTATGAAATGGTTAGTGTTTTGAATTGGGATCTCTTGGAGGCGGGGAGCCAGTGAAGGGCTAGGCAGAGGGGGGAGACAGGGGAGTAGTGGGAGGACAGGTAGATTAGTCGGGCAGCGGAATTGAGGATAGACTGGAGAGGTGTGAGGGAGTTAGCCGGGAGGCCATTGAGAAGAAGGTTGCAGTAGTCAAGGCGGGAGATGATAAGAGCATGAATGAGTGTTTTAGTGGAGTCGTGGGTGAGGAAGGAGCGGATCCGCGACATGTTCTTGAGCTGGAGCCGGAGGGATGTGGTGAGGGCCTTGATGTGGGGCTTGAAGGATAGGGAGGAGTCAAGGATCACCCCGAGGCACTTGGCTTGGGGGACTGGGGAGAGGGCGCAGTCGTTGATGCAGATGGATAGGTTGGGAGGTGGGGTGGAATTTCTTGAGGGGAAGACTATGAATTCAGTTTTGTCCATGTTGAGTTTAAGAAAGCGAGCAGAGAAGAAGGATGAGATGGCGGAAAGGCATTGTGGGATTTTGGAGAGTAGGGAGGTGATGTCAGGGCCGGACAGGTAGATTTGGGTGCCGTCGGCGTAGAGGTGGTACTGGAGGCCGTGGGACTCAATGAGTTGCCCTAGGCCGAGAGTGTATATGGAGAAAAGTAGGGGTCCCAGGACCGAACCTTGGCGGACTCCGACAGAAAGGGGGTAGGGTGAGGAGGAGGTGTGGGAGTGAGAGACGCTGAAGGTCCGGTCCGCTAGGTATGAGGAGATCCAGGAGAGGGCAAGGTGGGTGATGCCGAGGGATTCCAGGATCCGGAGAAGAAGGGAGTGGTCAACCGTGTCGAAGGCAGCAGACAGGTCAAGGAGGAGGAGGATGGAGTAGTGGTGTTTGTTCTTGGCGGTCAGTAGGTCATTGGTGACTTTAGTCAGGGCTGTTTCGGTGGAATGGAGGGGTCGGAAGCTGGACTGTAGGCGGTCGAGGTGAGAGCACGAGGAGAGGTGAGAGGACAGTTCGGAGTGGACGTGCTGTTCAAGTAGCTTAGAGGCGAATGGGAGAAGAAATATGGGGCAATAGTTAGAGACAGAGGTAGGGTCAAGTGAGGGTTTTTTTAGGATGGGCGTGATAAGGGCGTGTTTGAAGGCCAAGGGGAAGGCACCAGTTCTAAGTGAAAGGTTAAAGAGGTGGGTGAGGGCTGGGATGAAAATGGAGGTGTGGTTTGGAATGAGGTGGGATGGGAGCAGGTCGTGGGCGCTGGTGGTGAGGTGTGATTTTGACAGGAGGGAGGAGAGTTGGTTTTCAGTTATGGGGGGGAAGTGGCTGATGGAGGAGGAGGGCAGTGTTGGTGGGAGGGGGAGTTGTGGGGATAGTGGACCGAAGCTGTTTCTGATCTTGTCGATCTTCTCCTTGAAGAAGGTCGCAAAGTCTTCAGCAGAGATGAGGGGAGAAGGGGGAGGAGCAGGCGGGCGAAGTAAGGAGTTGAAAGTTTTGAAGAGCTGTTTGGGGTTGCGGGACAGGGAAGTTTTTAGGGATGAGAAGAACATTTGCTTGGCAGTAGCAAGTGCTGTCTTGAAGTCAGTGATGGATTGCTTGAACAGAGCAAAGTGCTCGGGGGTGTGGGACTTTTTCCATCTCCTCTCGGCGACCCTGGATGACCGTCTCAGGTTTTTAGTGAGGGTGGTGTGCTAGGGCTGCCTGTTAATGCGTGGAGCATGGAGAGTGAGGGGGGCAGTTAGGTCGAGAGCGTTTGTTATTGTGGTGTTGTATAGGGTGGTGGCAATGTCAATGTCGTCAGCGGAGGGTATGTCGGTGAGAGGGAGGAGGGATTCAGAGAATAAAGGAAGATCAAGATCTTTTAGGTTTCGGCGAGGGTGATCAAGTTTGCGGAGAGGGGGTAGTGTGGCAGGGGAGGAGAGGGCGGAGAAGGTCAAGAGATGATGGTCGGACAGTGTGAGTTCCGAGGTTGTGAGGTTAGAGAGGGAGCAAAGGCGGGTAAAGATGAGGTCAAGTGTGTGGCCTTGTTCGTGGGTGGGAGAGGAGGACCATTGGGAGAGCCCTAGGGAAGTGGTCAAGGAAAGAAGGTTGGAGGCGGCTGGGCGGGGAGTGTCAATGGGGATATTGAAGTCGCCCATGATGATGGTGGGGATGTCAGCGGAGAGGAAGTGAAGTAGCCAGGTGGTGAAGTGGTCAAGGAAGGAGGTGATGGATCCGGGGGGGCGGTAGATGATGGCTAGTTGGAGGTTGCAGGGGGAGAAGATTCGGACCGAGTGGGCTTCGAAGGAAGGGACAGTGATGGATGGGGGCGGGGGGATAGGGCTGAAGGTGCAAGAGTTGGACAGCAGTATGCCGACTCCACGACTCCACCGCCGTGTTTGCCAGAGGGACGGGGGGTGTGGGACAGGCTGAGGCCGCCGTAGGATAGTGCAGCAGGGGAGGCTGTGTCTGAGGGGGTGAGCCAGGTCTCGGTGATCACTGTTTTACTTCATTTTGCAGGTCCTCTAACTGGGCTCAAGCCAGAACAGTAACACAGACTTCTCAGGGAAGTCCGTGTTTGGGTTCATACACAAACACTAAGTGTTCGGTACAGACCCTGAAATTCATAGTTTGTGTTTGCCCACACTAGTGTATAGCACTCTAAATCTGTTAGAACCGTTTTGAACCCCTTTTATTCTCTTTAATACAAATACTACCTTAGGCCTCAGTCACACTTACATGTGAGACACATACGTGTTGTATGTGACTTTTCACAGATTTCACATGCCCCCATTATAACCTATGGTACTAATCACATGTCGATGTTTTTACATTGACCAGGTGTCTGTCCCGATCATACATTGACATGTATGTTTTATTTCCAGTAGCATGGCTGATAAGGGACAATACAAGTCTGGGAAAACACATACAGTACAATGATGGCATTAGTTTCATTTAAATTTCTAGAGTGTGGAACTTTTTCTTTGGTCTTTATAAACAATATATGACTTTGCCACCTTACAGCCAAAAAACACACTTTCTGTGGCACACAAGAAATGATTTTGTTAGTAGCAAAATTAAGACATTGGGGTATTACACAGCCCTTCTTGTTTGTAGTGTGTGTAGAACAAAAGTGTTGTTATTATCATGTTGTTTAATGCAGTATATCACAGAACAATCAGTTCACAGTCATATTGATTGACTATAAAGATACAGTAACTTCCTATCATTTGGTTCTTTGGATTATTATTCATAAACGGAGACTACAACTCTCATCTTCAATGTGCTTCAGCACTGCAGTGGTATACCGCAGTCAGATTTAGGCCTCTTTATATCCATATGTGTGTTTCTTCTTTAAAACAAACACAGCCTTACTAATTTTGAAGTGACCATACCATACAAATGGATAGTAGCCTATGAGAAAAAGCCCATTTAACCTCCCTGGCGGTATGATTATGTCAGGAATTTTGTGCTAAAAGCGGTACCATTTTTTGGCATGGAAATTTGGTGTTATGTACAGTAGGCCTGCAATTCTTAGTAATTACCTGATCAAAGAAGACTCTAGCCTTCCTAGCGGTATTCTCGAGCCTGACTCGGGGTTAACATTCACTGCCAGAAGCGGTAACCCCGAGTCAAGCTCGGGCTTACCCGCGGTCGCGGCAGATGCGGTGAAAAAAACGCATCTGCCGCGATTGCCGCATAGCCGCTGCATAACCGCTGCAAAACTGCACTTGCCGCACCTGCCGCAAGTCCCCCTATACTTACTATGGCGATTACCGCAACCACACCGCAAGTGCAGCGGTTATGCGGCGGCTATGCGGCAATCGCGGCAGATGCAGTTTTTTCACCGCATCTGCCGCAACCGCGGGTAAGCCCGAGCTTGACTCGGGGTTACGCTTCTGGCAGTGAATGTTAACCCCGAGTCAGGCTCGGGAATACCGCTAGGAAGGTTAAAGACCAAAGTGTACTGACCGTCTTTCACATTTTTTTAAAGGGAACCTGCCAGGTTGATTTAGCCTCCAAACCTATGACTAGCTGTCCCTGCAGCTTCCAAGCACATCCCTAACCATCCCTGTCTGACCTAACAGTGTCCTATATTGGCTTGGAAAAATGAGTTTGATACCTACATTCTTCTGTCACTGCAGCATCCAGTCTCCGCTGTGTGGACACTGACTGGGCGGCCTCCAGGGCTCTGTCTCCCCTCCTGGCTTTCGTTAGCATGCCCTGCTGGGCGAGAAGAGAACCCCCTGGCGCGCTCCCGACTCCATTGTAATTTACTGCCTCTGTGTATGCCGCGGCCGCGGGTATGTCACTTCTGTATCTGCACATTGCGCAGCCAGCCCATTTAAATTTCCCGCCTCTGTGAATGACGCGGCAGTGGCCGTGTCATTTCAGCTTTTTCTTTTATCCAATCTTATTTTATTGAGTATCAACAAAAAATCGACATAACATAACCTATGTCCACCAGCCAAGTGGACAATAAAAATAAAAAAAGATATAGTTACAATTAAAACAAACAAAATAAACATAATAAAATTAATAATAAAAAATTAAAATAAAAGGAAAAAGGAAGCACTCCATCCTTCTCAGTAATTCCTTTAGAAGTAGGCACAAGCTGAACAACACATGCCTTCTAAGGGTGTATAGAGAAATAATACATTTGTAATATGAATATAGGATCAACAAAAGAGGAAAGTCTGAAAAACCTAAGTTAACTTTCACTAATCAGTTACCCCAGTACACTGTATACCTATATCAATTCGATGAAATAGAGAAACGGTTTATAGCTAGGGGTCCCAAATATGATATATTCTTTTTTTTTTGCAGATGGAGAATGTGTGATACATGCCCTGTTTTCTGTCATGCTTCTGGGGGAAGGCGCCCTAGAGTGGACCCATTGGGCCGTGGTACCGAATTCCCCTTGGTGAGCTGATCCTAGTTTACCCAATCCCAATAGGGATACAGGGATTGTCAGGGGCAGGCCCAGGGGGTCTAAATACCACAGCATCTAGTACCAGGGGGGCGGCTCGTAAGGTTAGCCTATACTAAGGAACAGAGAAGTATTCCAGGTAACAGAATACAAGGCTGGAGGACAGGAATGGTGCTACCGGGGAAGAGCACAGCAAGGGTTCCAAGACACAGAGCACAAGGAAGGCCTGACCAACAGTCAGCAAGACAGAAGCAAACTGACATAATAATCAGGCACCTCCCATCAGAGGAGGTAGCCTGATATACCATGGGAAGAGCAGCCATTGGTCAAGGGGAGTGTCAGGTTGGACCGTGCCGGCCCCTAGAGTCACAGGGAAGGAGTGCACCTAACGCGCCGCTGATTGGTCACATGAATACGACCATAGTAATGTGCTCATGTGCGATCCCGGCGGTCAGCTGACTGGAAGGGAACATGGCGACGGCTCCGAGACACAGCATGCCTGGATGCCGGACGCCCGGTCGGCAAAGGAGTAAGAGATGCCGACCCAGGAGAGGTGAGCTGGGAAGCGGTGACAGGGGGCCTAATATATTCATTGTGAAGGCAGATCTGACCGAGAATGAACATGTGTCTGCTTCACACACAGTCTACTGGGGACACCTTGTGGAAGGTTTAGGAATGGTTTTCCACCAGATTTCTCAATTAAAGTATATTTAATAGCTTATTAAAATCAATTCCTCTACATTATTAAATAAAAATGTAAACGGGGGTTACACTTTAATGTGAGACAGGTTACAATATCAAGCGTCAGAGGATTCATTTGATTCATTTCTCACTGACCTGAACTTAGCAGTCTGAAAAGTACGTGAGAACATGAAAACTACAGAAGACAAATTTAGAACACAATTTTAAAACTTCTTTAATAAAGATATCCCCAATGATGTCTGTAGACTTAATAAACATCTGCTTCCAAAGAATAAAAAGTTAAAACAGTGCTATATTTCACTTCTGCATGTGTTTGTGTTTTCTGCTGGTTCTGGTATGATATCATGCTTTGTGTTCCACTTCAGAACAATTCAGTTACATTTGCAAATATTGAAAACTTATAATAATGTCAGCTAATAATGTTAATTATATAAGTAAAGACACATATTGTTTGTCTGAAGGGCGCACAATATGATTTCACCTTTTCAGTAGCAACAGAGTTAATCAGCAAAAAATGAAATTGTTGTTTGAAAACAAAATGTCACCCCTGCAGTCATTTCCTCTCTAATTGGCAATGCTGTGTTCAGCGTTCAGCAGTACAATAATGGCAGACTTTGAAAGAGATGATCTGAACCTATCATCATTTCATGAGATGAGAAACCACAATCTCTTGTAAATTAATGAACATAGCACAACTAAGGCTCGAAGAAATAACCAAGGCATTCTGTGAAAGGAAAGGCGTAAGTCATTGTGTAAACATATGCTTAATTCATTTTTGTTATGTAGCCTATTAGATATAACTAAAATTAAATAAACAACATTAAAATGTGCTGTATATAATCCAATCTTTATTAGATTAATGAGCTGAGTAGAGCTGTTATGCTAATGTACAAAATTGCAGAATAAACAGGCATCTAGTTACAGTCATACGTGTGCGGCTTCCAGCGATGACCTCCTGAATACTGACAGTATGGACCTCCTGAGTTGGGGTTCAAACTATGTGCTCTCCTGAGGTGCAAGCACAGGCAGTTTAGCCTGTACAGCAGTATTCCCCAACTCCAGTCCTCAAGAGTCCATCGTTTCAGGATTTCTTTAGTATTGTCCAGGTATTGGAATCATCACCTGTGCAGGTGATTAAATTATCACCTCTGAAATACTAAGGAAATCCTGAAAACATAGACTGCTGGTGACTCTTGAGGATTGGGAAATACTGCTGTACAGCCCTCACTCCTCATGTGTTTTTTTTGTAATTTTTATTTTTTCTCTATGTTGTCCCATATTGTCTGTACATGTCCCCTCTGATTTGTAAAGTGCTGCATAATATGTTTGGCACTATATAAATAAAAATATTATTATTATAATAATTTTAGTGTATGACTCCAATATATGATGCCTCCATTATCATTCTAATTGTGTCACTCGAAGCACAAATTACCAAGATACAACTGGCTTTCTTTCTAAACATTGTACGAAGGAAACAAGGAAGGACATCATGCTTGGAAGATTAAAAAGAACAAGACAAAGAGGAAGACAAGCAACTCAGCCTGACAGAATCAAAACAATAGAGGAGAAGACCCTAGTAGACCTATCTGGACTTGCACAACATCAATCTTCTGAAAAATTGTTCATCCCTCAAGTCATCTTGTCTTCAAATTGAATCGAAACCAGATTAAAAAATAGTAATTTTATATTATCATGATGTACATTCAGTAGCCACTTTATAACAAATTTGTCTACACTGATTAATCTCCAGTCAACATATGGCAGCATCTCAAATTTATAAAAACATAAAGAGCAGTTTAAAGGTTAAACCACATATTAGATTGTGAAGTGTTTTCAGTACTTTTCAGGATGGAATAATCATTATTGAATTCTGACATGCTGGCTTTATGGTCTTACAGTCCTCAGATATTCATATATTATGCAAATCTGTCTCTAAAGGGACTAAAAAGGATGCACAAAACATAAAAAATCCTAAAACCTCAGTTCAGTGATTAGATATCGCTTCCCAGCAAGTAAATTCAGGATAGTCAGGTTAATCCAAGATGACAGAAAAATGACAGTAACCTAAAATAATTGACCTTGTATGGTATATTTCAACAGTATTGTGATAGTCTTCCATACCTATTAGCTAAGTATGGTAAAATTTATGTTAAAAAATAAGTTGCAGCACTCCCAGGTTGATGTGTCTTAAGCCTTTATTCTGGCCTTGTGTCCTGTCAGGCTACATTTCGGGCACAATCGCCCTTCTTCCAGCCTAATGTACAGAGCTTTGAAGACAGCTTGTTATATTGCACCCGCTTGAGGCAGTGCTGCTTAAATTTATTTTTTTATGGTAAATTGTAGCTAAAATAGGTAGAGACTTGAACATTTTTGGGTACAAAGTAACAGTCTTATGGACAAATTTACCAGATAAAAATTGTGCCGGATTAGGAATAATGGACTATGCCCTTGGACAGCATAGGCTACTTTTGTATCGGTCTGTGGGCTCTTTTTAAAATATAGCCTTGGAATCTTTGTTTCCGGAGTCCTAACCCAGTATGACTGAGTCTGTACTGTACTAAAATAATGAAGACTTCACCTGAAAAGAAGAAAGGATTTATGTTGATAAATTGTACGTGTGATTTTGCATTGATGTCTTCTCAGGCTCTGGATAGTTAAGGATGACCATCATTAAAGAGGATATGAATTTAAATCATAAGCAAGGAAAGAAGGAGAAAACACCTCCAAATACCTTACCCTGGTTCCAATATAGTGTATAGCACAAAAAGTGAGTTTCATTAAAAAGGTAGATTATCCTAAAATGTAACTTAGAATGCAATTTAAAGTGATCAATAAAATATCAGACATTGACATAAACATATAAACATAAAATATTTGCCCCATCACACTTTATCCAAGGGACAAAACAGAAGGAAACAATGGTTAACCTTCTAGAAAACCCACTGGTCACAATGGTGCCTCTCATCAGATCAAATGGGAGCTATATCACCATCATAGCCACCGTATGCAATCAATAAGAGGAGAAAAAGGAACAGTCTCATCCATTTGATGCATATTGGTATATGTCTGTGGAATATACATGGTTCCATTCCACTCCGTTCACAGTAGTAATTTGGATGGACATGGACAGAGATCAGGAGAAGACATTACCTAAAAGGCCCTAAAGTGTACTGGCCCTGGTACCCCTTAGTTTAGCTCCCGCCTTGACAAGGGCAGTCCACATCTGACCCTGTATAAACAGATGTCCCTGGACTGTCTCATATTATACCTTCCATACCAGGATAAGAATATAAGAAATTGGACCTACAGTTGTATTCCTTTCCCCTGATGACCTTAATCATGTTATGTTACACAATGTAAGGTATAAAGTGATAAGTGATGATGCAATGTGAATCTGGACACAAGTTATTGTGAAGGTAATGTATTATGTGAACTGTTATGTGTAGTATTGTTTATGCCAGACTGTAGGGCAAGAAATAGTTAAGTGTTGGGACTAGCTGAAATGTTCTGAAACTTATGTGCTTGCTATTTGGTGTATGTGTTTGATGAAGCGAGACCATTAAGTAAAACCTCATTGCTCAAACTGAACTGATGGTCTCCTTTTCAGTATGAGTCATCATCTGGTTCTGGCCAGCCAAAGCCAATGGCAACATGCAACCTGCACAGGCAAATTTCCCACACATCATAAGCCCAAAAACTCAGCCAGGACCGTGTCTTTCATGTCGTTTTTCAGAATGTCAGGAATCAGCACCTCACCCATGACTACCCCCTCTGCGGCACTCTACAGTACTGTCAAATGGAGGAGTAAATTCTACACATTTATATGACATTGAGTTAATGGTTTAGACAGGTGATGATGGAATAACAGTATACAAACAATTCACCAGTATAGATTACGTCCTCTATTAGCAAATTAAGATTATCATATGCTTCATATGTACATCAGGATTGTGAGCAAGTTACAGCAATGTAACATGCAGTTGTTACTTGTGAAAGGTAAGAGGTCAATAACCTACATCATCTGCAAAGGTTGTCAGCTGAATTATACAGATATCACCTGACTTCACCTTAAGGGTGGTTTCACATTGCGATTTAGTTAAATCCGATGCTGTCCGATGAAAATTGGACAGCATCGGATCCAAACTGATTCCTGCAATCGGATGCCAAATAGGCATCTGATTCCGACATTTTGCAGGATCAGTTTGGTCTCCTGTCACCTCGCTCCCCCTCCTCTCTGCCTCCTGTCATCTCGTTGTTCCTATGGTGTCTCCTGATGTCCCCCTGTTGTCCCCTGCTGTCCCCCTGTTGTTCCCTGCTGTCCCCCTGTTTTACTCTGGAGTCCCCTGCTGTCCCCCTGTTGTCCCCTGCTGTCCCCTGTTCTCCACTCTCCTCTCCTCTTGTCCCCGCTCCTCCTGCCATTCCAACATAAAAAATCTTTATTCTCACCTGCCAGCGCTCCCCCGGTGTGTCCATAGAGCTCCCGATCAATTTTACAGGACCTGCGATGATGTCAGAGGCATCATCGGGTCGCATGAGCGGTTACCGCGGTAACCGCTCATGTGACCTGATCAGCTGATCGGGTTGTGACATCATCCCAGGTCCTGTTAATGAGCGGGAGCTGATAGAGACGCCGGGGGAGCTCTGGCAGGTGAGAATAAAGAGTTTTTATTTTAAAAACTTGATTTTAGTTATACTTCACTTCTGCAACGTATGTATATACATTGCGGAAGTGAAATTAGGCGGCACACAATAGTTTTAGTGTACTGAGCATGTACTGAGCATGCTCGGTACACTAAAATCGGGTCTGAGGAGACATCAGATATTTCCTCGGACCCTGCTCTATAGGGTCCCCTGTTAAAGGCATCAGATCGGATCGGATTTGGCATAATTGAAGGAGATAGGAGATAATTGGAGGAGAGATAAGATAATTAGGTATTCAAAGTACTGTATGGTACATAAGTAGTCAAATACTAAGCTCATGATCAGGTGACTTTAGAACTCTGATATTTTATTACAATAATATTAAAGGGAACCTTTCATGTCCCCTGGGCAACCAGAGCCATGAGCAGTTCTGTACCCATATCTAAGATCTAACAGTCCCCCTATGTAGTAGTATCCATCAACAGATCATTTATGATATGTTAATTAGGGCTTTGACTACTCGACAATGCCTCTTTTCCCATGCAGTTCAAACACACCTGCTCTGCTTACCTTGGAAGTAAGTGTGTTTGAAATACATTGTAGTGGAAGCTCCCCATAGTCACAATATATTTGCACAATGTTTTAAAATGTATCTAATAAAGTTTGAAACTTTTTCTGGTATTCCTCACAAATCTTTTCACCTGGAATCACATTGTCTTGGAGACGATGGAATCCTGTGCAGTGTAAGAGTTTTTTTATTTTGATTTTTATTAAAATTAAAAGGTTATTCACAATGTTATGAAACTTAGACAGAAAATAAGCAGTTTTGCATCCTATTTCCTTTTTCTATTTGTTGTGTTTTTTCTGCTATGAGAGCTTTTATCTTACAAAGTGTACAGCTTGTTGCCAGGGAGATCAACTACAATTGCTTGGCCAAGTATGCGTAGTAGCTACATTCCAGATTGAGACGTTAACTCATAAGATAACAGTCAGCTTACTCCATTTTATTGATTTCCATACAGAAATGAACAGCTACCTCCCTCTTCCTCCCAGCTTCTGAGCTGATATATCTACTGCAAAATCACAATTCTCAATCTCTGCCATTGGTTTCTTTCCAAAAGCAAATCTCATATTCATTGCTCACTTGAGCTGTCAACAAGCTCACTAGTTCAAATTCTCTTTTATGTATATTTGCAAATATAGTGATAACAGTGTATACTTTAGAGCAAGCACTGACAGGCTGGTAATGTGTAGCAGGAGAAAAACTAGCTGTAGGAAATTAGCTACTGAAAAATAACTCTCATTTAAAGTGGTTTTCCCACAAACAAAAGTTAATTTAAATTTAATCAAGAGACTCTGGAATAATATGAAGTTCCACAAACAATGGGACATGTTTAAAAAATGTTCCTGTGCTGAGATAATCTTATATATGTGTCCCTGCTATGTACTGTGTAATGGCCATGTCTGACCATACAGGGAACATGTGTGATCATACCACATCTCCTGTGCTGAGATAATCTTATATATGTGTCCCTGCTATGTACTGTGTAACTGGCCAAGTCTGATACCATTACACGGGACATCGGTTCTGATCAATGACCCATCTCCTGTGCTGAGATAATCTTAGATATATGTCCCTGCTATGTACTGTGTAATGGCTGTGTCTGACTGTACAGGACATGGTCTGATCATACCACATCTCCTGTGCTCAGATAATTTTATATATGTATCCCTGCTATGTACTGTAATGGCTGTGTCTGACCGTACAGGGACACAGTCTTATCATACCCCATCTCCTATGCTGAGATAATCTTCTCTATGTGTCCCTGCTATGTACTGTGTAATGGCTGTGTCTGACCATACAGGGACATGATCTGATCATACCACATCTCCTGGACAGGGGAAAGACACAAATGACAATACAGACATTACAGCATGGGATCACAGCTGATTCTTTTTGTGAGGTAAAACATTTCCCTGTCTGATTGAAAAAAATGTTTTACCTCAAAGACAGAATTATTTGCGATCCCATGCTGTAATGTATACATTTTGACTTCCCCCTGCCGAGAGATATGGTATGATCAGACCATGTTCCTGTACGGTTAGACACGACCATTACACAGTACACAGAGGGGCACATTTATAAAAGTATCTCAGCACAGGAACTTTTTTATAGCATGAAAAATTTAGGAAATAATTATTTTAAGATCTATTGATTAAAATCACTTTGTTCATGAGAAAACCCCTTTAAGGAGAAGTGCTGTGTCTAATAACAAAGAAGTCAAAGAGACTGGAGAGTTTTGTGGTGTTGAAGATGCCACTTTAGAATAACTCAATAAATCTAACTACTATTACACTATTTGCACACAATATTTAAAGATCATGAAAGTCAGAAGATTTAAAAAATGAAATTACTGTAGATTAAGAAAAGACAAAAGAAAACAGAATGAAGAAAGTCTCCATAAAATATTCAGTCATTTCATAACTAATCATTATTTCCCAGGTGTTCCCTCAAGTAGTAAATATTCGTAGATACAATTAAAATTCATGTCTCTCATAGAAGCCAAGGTATGCCATTTACTTCACAGAGGTTTTATCTTAATTATTTTAACATGATGTTGGAATCTGTCAATTACAGGGAATTTAAATCTTTGCAGCTCTAATAATTAGGTTTTGAATAAGACAGTATTTTTAGAATTGTCATCTCAAAATGACAGAAACTATATTTTGCTTATAATGACTTTTGTAATAAACATTTTTCCAATAGATAGTAATTATAAGAGTTCCTTATCCCCCTCTATAAACTGCCAACACTATGCTGCAGTAGTCCGAATTTGAGAAGACTCTAAATTCAGCCCATAACCCTGCAGATGCAACAATATTTGGTGCTCGAAGGGTTAATTCTGATTCAGCTCTCTGTGAGCTAGTGTACATACCTAGAATGGGAGGTCCCGATGATGTTTATAACCCGGATCACAGTGAGCAGCTGCGCATGTCTCGAGAAGAATGTGTCTCCTTGAAGGGGAGGTCTCGATGATGTCCATAAGGCTAGGGTCACATTAACGTTATTTATAGCTTGCATTAAAAACATAGGTTTTGGCAGCATAAACGCGGTGTTACCGCCAGGGTAACGAAGCGTTAACACTGCCAATGTTAACCTATGGAGACAACTGCAAAAAATTTAGAGAGAGGGGGAGCGCACTAAGGCGGTAAATGAGGGACACCAGTGTGTTATTAACAAAGGTAATCCACTCACCTGGTATGGTTGTGAGAGTCACAACCACCTGTAGAAGTTTTTGGCCACTGCAGATCCCGGGATGCAGATACATACAGTAAAGGAGAAAAAAGCTGGGGTTTGTCTGAGCTAGACCACAGGGAAAAAACCAAGGATGCAAGCAAACCTTTATTCACACTTAAGCAAACGCGTTTTGTGGCCACCTGGCCACTTCATCAGGGCAACAATGCTACCCTGATGAAGTGGCCAGGTGGCCACGAAACGTGTTGGCTTGAGTGTGAATAAAGGTTTGCTTGCATCCTTGGTTTTTTCCCTGTGGTCTAGTGCGGACAAACCCCGGGTTTTTTCTCCTTTACTGTATGTAACCTATGGAGACGTGGTCCCTAGCACTGCTCAAATGCCGACATGTGAGTGAAATCTCACACTTTTTCCTAACGTGAGAAAAGATGCTTTCAGCAATGTCTTTTCTCACATTAGGAAATAACGCGAGATTTCAATCAGATGCCGACGTTTGAGCCCCGCTAGGGACCACGTCTCCATAGGTTAACATTGGCAGTGTCAACGCAGCACTACCCTGGCGGTAGCACCGCGTTTATTCTGCCAAAACCTATGTTTTTAACGCAAGCCCTGAATAACGTTAATATGACCCTAGTCTAACAGAGATTTATCCAATCACAAGTGGATGCTGGGGCATTCTCAGTAGAAGATGTTTAATGATTGGTGGAACATCATACTGTGAAAACTGGACGTAGATGATTGGTATTCAGTCACCTTGGTGACCGGGACACTGACCCCTGATTGGATGCACAGCATATGGATATCTGTTCTATCCTGGACTTATACATAAGTCTTAAGATCTATGGACAGTGGAATGCAACAATCAGTGCGTTTTAATAGAGTAACTAATGCTATTTTGATAGCTATAAGTTATGAATATGCCATAGTGAGTGATATGTGATTTCCGGATATGTTTACGTCATGCTGCATTTTAATAGGCAGATTTTAACTATGGGATGGTGCTTTGCTACACATGTGTTATGAAAGATGGGTTATTGGACACTTGTAAATGCTTGAGAAAGATCTCATTTTGAAAGATCGAAACGTTGCATTAAATGGTGGAATAATCATCCTGTGTGGAAATACTGACTATGTAAAGCGCAGTCCTTTATCTAGATGAAATATTATTTACGTCTGTAAGGGCCCTTTCACATCAGCGTTTTTTTTAAATCGCGGCAGATGCGGTGAAAAAACCGCATCTGCCGCGATTACCGCATACCGGCTGCACTTGCGGCGCGGTTGCGGTTTTTGCCATGCAAAGTATAGGCGGACTTGCGGCAGGTGCGGCAAGTGCGGTTTTGCACTTGCGGCAGGTGCGGCCGCGAAAAAAACCGTGGTCAGCCGCGGTTTTTTTCGCGGCCGCACCTGCCGCAAGTGCAAAACCGTACTTGCCGCACCTGCCGCAAGTCCGCCTATACTTTGCATGGCAAAAACCGCAACCGCACCGCAAGTGCAGCCGGTATGCGGTAATCGCGGCAGATGCGGTTTTTTCACCGCATCTGCCGCGATTTAAAAAAAAACGCTGATGTGAAAGGGCCCTAAGGCGAAAGGTACCATATTCTGTGTGTGGCCATAAAGCTTTGTCTTGATAGTTTGTCCATAAGCGTAACACTGACAGGCAAACGGCAAAATACATTGCAGGGCAGATGTTTTGTAATGTATCATAAAGCTGATCAGACCATAACAATTGGAAAGAGTAACAGTTTTATGTTTTGGGGGTTTTGTACACAGTACAAGTGAAAATTAGAAAATGGTTAATATATCTCATTGGAGACATTTGCTTTCTTTCTGCTCCTGGACAGATCATTAATAAAATCTAACTTCAATGAACACAGAGTTTCACATTACTAAGATGAAATATGACAGCCATAAAAAATGTATAAAAGTTGATCAATACATAAGCACCCCAAAATGCTTACACTAAAAACTACAACTCATTTAACTTGTTTTATAGACTTTAACCCCTTCATGATATATGACTTACCTACAGGTGCATCTCAATGAATTAGAATATCATCAAAAAGTTCATTTATTTCAGTAATTCAATACAAAATTGAAACACACATATTATATAGAGTCATTACAAACAGAGTGATCTAATTCAAGTTAATGTTAATGATTATGGCTTACAGCCAATGAAAACCCAAAGGTCAGTATCTCAGAAAACTAGGTATGATGAAGGGTCTGAGAGATAAAATATGACCTATATAGGTATCAGAGTCTTCACCTTGTGTGGTTGTGAGAGTCACAACCACTATAAAAGCATATCATGTCTGCTGCAGTCCCCAGCGTGGTGCATATAGAGTAGGGAGGATGAAGGGTTAAAAACTGTGCTGCCATAGTCCACGAAGTATCAAATGGTGAATATAATATTGATTTATTAATCAACACGTTTCAAAGCTCCCTGACCCCTTCCTCAATAAAAATCAGTATCATATTGATCACATTGCAATATTTGAGGGTGTTTCTGTGAGCAACTAAATGTGTTGATTAATAAATCAATATTATATTCACCCTTTGATGTCTCATGGATTATGGCAGTGCGTTTTTTAACCCTTCATCCTCCCTATTTTAATCTTCTGATATAATGACCTTTGGGTTTTCATAAGCGATAATCATCAACATTACCAGAAATAAACACTTGAAATAGATGACTGCTTGTAATGACTCTATATAATATGTGTTTCACTTTTTGTATTAAATAACTGAAAAAAAAATGTACATTTTGATGATATTCTAATTCATTGAGATGCACAGTAAATATCATAGGTCGTCAGAGGTCAGCTATTGACCCCCGTCACTGTCATGATGAATTTACTGTGAACGCTGGGTAAGTGCGGGTGTTCACAGGAGATGATCATTTGTGCTGTGCAGCACTGTGCATCGGCATGGTTCTCTACTGTACAAGAAATCGGATAGTGCCATCTTCCAAGTTCCATAAGGGTACTTGTAAAATCAATAAAATGAGATATAAGAAAGTTTTTAAAAATATAAAAGAATAAAAAAAACACAAAACTTCAAATCACTGCCTTTCGCCCCATTTAAAAAAATTTAGATTGGTTTTAAATTAAAAATATGCATATTTGGTATTGACACGTTCAAAAAATGCCCGATCTATTAAAATATAAAATAAATGAATCGGATCGGTAAAGAGCATAATAAGAAAAACAAAATGCCAGAATTACATTCCGTACTATCCGTGTGAATAGCGAATAGTAATGATTACACTCGCTCATCACTAATATACATAGTGAATGTAAAAAATAATCTTTTGAAGTAAAACAAAAATATTTTGTTATATATTGTGGAATAAAAATGTACATATCCAGGGTCAGACTGGCACATAGGGGGACAGGTGAATTCCCTCATGGGCCTCCCTACAGGAGTTGGCCCTTATACTAGTGCATCTCAATGAATTAGAATATCATTAAAAAGTTAATTTATTTCACTAATTCAGTAAAAAAAAGTGAAACACATATATTATATATTATATAGAGTCATTACAAACAGAGTGACCTATTTCAAGTGTTTTTTTCAGTAAATGTTGATGATTATGGCTTACAGCCAATGAAAACCCAAAGGTTATTATCTCAGAAAGTTAAAGTAGGGAGGATGAAGGGTTAAAAACTGCACTGCCGTATTCCACGAGACATCAATGGGTGAATATAATATTGATTTATTAGTCAATGTGTTTCAGGGCTCCCAGAAATGCCCTGAAACATGGCTGTCACGTCGCCATTGGACTCGGTGGCTGGTGTTCCTGCCCCGGCCACGGGTAGGCGCCGGGTTCCTTTGGCTTGTGGTACCGGTGATAAGAGGGCCATGTCCTCATATGGACTTGCTCCTTTGACACCTGCCTCTGTCTCTGGGAATCGCCGTGTTTCTCTTGTGGGTGATGATGATTACAGAAGGGAAGTTCCTGCAGAGACGTCTGGAAGGCACAGGCTTCATTCTTCTATCAGAAGTGGGGTGGTTGGTACCAGTTATGCATCACCATCTGGCCTGGTTCTAGGGGCGGTTTGGATGAGGTAATCAGGCTGTGAGTTCCAGCCTATGAGAGGGAACCACACTTTTCAAATACCTTGGAGCCTGTCTTGCAAGCCGCCAGATATAGTCTTGGTTTCCCCAGTGATCTACTGTGTATTTTGCTATTTTGACTCTGACCTTTGCCTGGATTTTTGACCTTTCCACAGCCTGCCGATTTTGTACCCTTGCTGCCCTCCCGGTTTTGACTGTCTCCTTACTATGCTTTCGGTTCCTCATTTAATACTCCCTTCCTGGCGATCTCCCTGCTCCGGTTCGCTGCTCATCATAGGCAGCTACCTCCTGATCTTCCAGATCTCTGTATAGGGGTAAAGGGTCTCAGGGTTTCTCGGGGTGCTGCCTTACCAGCAGCTCAGCCTTGCAGCGGATGGTCACCACAATGGCAATATGACATTGATTTTTGATGATATTCTAATTCACTGAGATGCAATAGTATATGAACAGTAGATGGCCCAAAACACTTGATTCACTATGTACATTCACAGGCAGCATGTCAGCATTCATTTAACAAATTATCCATTTTGTTATTACATAAAGGCATAGGTGAAATTTTGATCAAGGCCAATGTAATGTTTGCATGTAGCTGAACAGTGGGTTCCTAAAGTCAGTATTATTGGTGGCTGAAAATGGAGGAATCAGGAGAAATCATTGATAACTTCCGCACTGCTGTCAAATATTGTAGGTCCAGAGAAAATAATAATATGGAAAGGTGATTTATTCAAAGCATTTTGAAGTGTTATCCTGCTTCTTCCTCAGGAAATTCACTGATGATGAAACGAGTTAAATAAATCACCGTTCCTTATTCCAAATATTATTGGTGGTCTGGAAATGCAGGAATGAGGAGAAATCGTGGATAATTCCTGCGCTGCTGTTAAATAATGTAGGTCTAGAGAAAGTAATGATAAGAAAAGGTGATTTATTCAACGCATCTCTGAACGGGTCCCCGCTTTTTTCCCAGGAAATTCACAGATGATGAAACATCTCAAATAAATCACCGTTCCTTATTCCAAATATTATTGGTAGCCTGGAAATGCAGGAATGAGGAGAAATCGTGGATAATTCCTGTGCTGCTGTTAAATAATGTAGGTCTAGAGAAAGTAATGATAAGAAAAGGTGATTTATTCAATGCATCTCTGAACGGGTCCCCGCTTTTTTCCCAGGAAATTCACCGATGATGAAACATCTCAAATAAATCACCATTCCTTATTCCAAATATTATTGGTAGCCTGGAAATGCAGGAATGAGGAGAAATTGTGGCTAATTCCTGCGCTGCTGTTAAATAATGTAGGTCTAGAGAAAGTAATAAGAAAAGGTGATTTATTCAACGCATCTCTGAACGGGTCCCCGCTTTTTTCCCAGGAAATTCACTGATGATGAAACATCTCAAATAAATCACCATTCCTTATTCCAAATATTATTGGTAACCTGGAAATGCAGGAATGAGGAGAAATCGTGGATAATTCCTGCGCTGCTGTTAAATAATGTAGGTCTAGAGAAAGTAATGATAAGAAAAGGTGATTTATTCAACGCATCTCTGAACGGGTCCCCGCTTTTTTCCCAGGAAATTCACAGTAGGGATGGGCGAATCTACTCGTTACTACTCGGTACTCGCCGAGTAGTAAGGGATTCGCCCGACTCGTTACACTGCGAGTAATCTCAGGGATTACTCGCAGTCAGTAACGAGTCCGCAGGGAGCGAAGGAAGAGAGGGGGGAGAAATGCTCCTTACCTCTCTTCCGGCTTCTGCTATGTGCTGTGTGCTGGGCTCTGGGACTTGCGGGCTGCGGCAGCTCCAGGGTCCTAGAGCCCGCCTACACAGAGATGTAGCAGAGCTGAGATAGTTCTCAGCCTGCTCACTCCCTGTGCATAGATATGTATATGTATGCACAGGGTTGTGGCAGTGAAGATGTCGTTTTTGGACTACGTCGGACGGAAGAGGATTTTTGGAGTAAAGATGGAGTCTCTAATGTCTTTTTTGTTTTATTTTTAATAAAAAAATTTTCTCTGTGTTGTGTTTTTTTTTTATATTGAGTACTGGAAATTCATGGCGGTCATGTCTAATATTGGCGTGACCGCCATAAATTTCGGGCTTAGGGCCAGCTGATAATACAAAGCTGGCCCTAACCTCTTTATTACCCAGCGTGCCAATGCCACCAGGGCCGCTGGAAGAGCGGGGTTCAGCGCCAGAAGATGGCGCTTCAATGAATGCGCCATCTTCTGGGGCGGCTGCGGGCTGCAATTTGCAGCGGGGGGTGCCCAGAAAGCTTGGGCATCCCTGCGCTTCGGATTCCAGCCCCCAGCTGCTTAGCTGTACCCGGCTAGACATAGAAATTGCGCGGAGCCCCACGCATTTTTTTTTTTATTATTTCATGAAATTCATGAAATAATAAAAAAAAAGGGCTCGCCTATATTCTTGTGTCCGGCCAGGTACAAATAGGCACCTGGGGGTTGGGGGCAGCCCGTCGCTGCCTGCTGGATCCGGCTGGTTACAAAAATACGGCGAAGCCCACGTAATTTTTTTTTTTGAAAAATCTATAAAACAATCCTAAAAAAGGATTGCATCTTTACTAACCCCTCGACCATGGTGGAGGGGTTAATAAAGAGGCAGTCCCTTTTTTAGGATTGTTTTATGGATTTTTCAGAAAAATTTCACGTGGGCTTCGCCGTATTTCTGGAACCAGCCAGATCCAGCAGGCAGCGACGGGCTGCCCCCAACCCCCAGGTGCCTATTTGTACCTGGCCGGACACAAGAATATAGGCGAGCCCCCTTTTTTTATTATTTCATGAATTTCATGAAATAATTAAAAAAAAAATGCGTGGGGCTCCGCGCAATTTCTATGTCTAGCCAGGTACAGCTAAGCAGCTGGGGGCTGGAATCCGCAGCGCAGGGAGGCCCAAGCTGTCTGGGCACCCCCCGCTGCAAATTGCAGCCCGCAGCCGCCCCAGAAGATGGCGCGTTCATTGAAGCGCCATCCTCTGGCGCTGAACCCCGCTCTTCCAGTGGCCCTGGTGGCAATGGCTCACTGGGTAATTAAGGGGTTAGGGCCAGCTTTGTATTATCAGCTGGCCCTAAGCCCGAAATTTATGGCGGTCACGCCAATATTAGACATGACCGCCATGAATTTCCAGTAATCAATATAAAAAAAAAAACACAGAGAAAATTTTTTACTAAAAATAAAACAAAAAAGCCATTAGGGACTCCATCTTTATTTTAAAAATCCTCTTCCGTCCGACGTAGTCCAAAACGCAATCTCAGCTCTGCTACTTCCCTGTCTGTGCTTAGACAGACAGGGATGTAGCAGAGCTGAGAACTGACTAAACAGTCAGGGTTCAGCTCAGGGCATTAGGACCTGAGCTGAACTCTGCTGTCAGCCAGACTCGCTCTGCTCCGGAGATTACCGAGCAGTGACGCAAGTTAATTTATTCACTGCTCTTGTCACCATTCGGGAATCTCCGGAAACAGAAGCAGAGAGACTCGGGGAGCGAGTCTGCGGCTGAGGCGGCAGCGGCGGCGGAGGCAGGGGTAAGTAGCCGGCCGGGCCGGTGCACCCCCCCTCTCCCCCCTCACTCCCCCTGACCCCCCTTCCCCCCTCCCCCCTTCAATCTTTTTTTTTTTTTATTATTATTCTTTAAAAGCCAGCGGCTTTTTGCTGCTGGCTTTAAAAGAATAACATGGGGATTTGCAGGTTTTTCCTCTGCTGCCATACCCCTTATAGGGTCCGGCAGAAGAGGAATCGCTGCAATACTCGCCTCCCCATTCATTTACATTGGACTCGCTAGACTCGCAACGAGTAGCGAGTCCTGGACTCAGACTCGTTACAGTCTAGCGAGTCCAAGTAATTTAGGATTCGCCCATCTCTAATTCACAGATGATGAAACATCTCAAATAAATCACCGTTCCTTATTCCAAATATTATTGGTAGCCTGGAAATGCAGGAATGAGGAGAAATCGTGGATAATTCCTGCGCTGCTGTTAAATAATGTAGGTCTAGAGAAAGTAATAAGAAAAGGTGATTTATTCAACGCATCTCTGAACGGGTCCCCGCTTTTTCCCAGGAAATTCACCGATGATGAAACATCTCAAATAAATCACCATTCCTTATTCCAAATATTATTGGTAGCCTGGAAATGCAGGAATGAGAGAAAATCGTGGATAATTCCTGCGCTGCTGTTAAATAATGTAGGTCTAGAGAAAGTAATGATAAGAAAAGGTGATTTATTCAACGCATCTCTGAACGGGTCCCCGCTTTTTTCCCAGGAAATTCACTGATGATGAAACATCTCAAATAAATCACCGTTCCTTATTCCAAATATTATTGGTAGCCTGGAAATGCAGGAATGATGAGAAATCGTGGATAATTCCTGCGCTGCTGTTAAATAATGTAGGTCTAGAGAAAGTAATGACATTTTTTCCCAGGAAAGTCATCGATGATGAAACGTCTCAAATAAATCACCGTTCTTTTTTGCTAATATTGTTGATGGGCACATGGCACCAAAGTCTAACACTTTACTTATCTACTCAACACTTGCCAATTTTGTCAAATATAAAAGCTGATTTTATACCTTTGATACCAGGAAACTTTCATTTCTTCAGAGAAGTACTTCATGTAACAATGGAATCGTATTCCTTCCGGTGTGCACTGGATTTTCAGTTCAGAAGCAGATGATCCTATAAAACAAAGGGCAGCATATTATACGTGAGCTTATGTGTGCTGAGCACAGGTTAATTTTTTTTTCTTTGACGCAGGAGAAAAATGTAGTTGTTCTTTAGATCTGTACAAAAAGAAAATCTATTTTAGATACTATAGAGACATATTATCCGTGAGCTTCGGTTATATGTGAAATAGATTGAATTACTGACTTTGATGCATTTTTATGACAATCCTCCTACAAGGATGCAGACAGCTATAATAAGACATTATGGGTTTTTGGTCTTCAAGGGTATTTTTCTTTCGAAACAACCTAGTTTTACTTTAGCAGTTTCACAATGAGCTCTTAGACACAACATGTCTTGATGCATTTTTCTCTTCACATGATAAACACTCAGTAATTTCAGTAATTATCTTTATAATAGACTCTTCACTTTATCTAGTGAGAACTAAAGCCAGATATTTCAAACTGTATCGTCTGGTGCAAAGACTTTATTAGCATTATATATCACTATAGATTAAATGGATAGACTGTAATTGTGTTTACGCAGAATGTACTTATGTGTCGCTCCTCGCTTATATTACTTCAGACTTTGCAATAGCGAAATGGTCATTCCGTATTTCAGCTGTAAACAATGGATGGAGGTAAATTATCTACTGTGTTCATTTATTAGTTTTTAAGGATAAAGAAAAGGCTTTTTGATGGGGAGAGAAAATGTTATCATCTTATAATGGTCTCGCTGTCATAAAAATACCAGACAGCTTCAAAACCACAATAATCTGTGCTGCTAAAGGTTTCAAAAGCAAAACAATGGGAAATGCAAATAAGTATATTTCACCGACAATATGTCAAAAATACAGAATGCCTGGCGTAAAATAGGTGAGGAATATTCATTATTCCCAATGTTGGTAGTGCTTTTGTACAGATACTGCATCCATTTGTTAAATGTACAAGTTATACTCCTTAAGATCATTTAGAAAAAAGCTATGACGGCCAAATTGCCCAACATTTTTTGGCAAATGAACCTGCAGCGAGAGACTTGATTTTGACAGAGAGGTGATTAATGGTGCGCATTTGGCAGGGAGACAGTGTTCAATTCTGCTCAGTTGATATTGAGGGTATTTTGTCAGAAATAATGACTCTGAAATATGAGGAAAATACTCTGCCTACAAGGGAAGCTGCAGACAGAAGCTCCTGTTGTATCTGAGCATTGATTCCATTAGTAACTCTGAATCAGTTAACAGGGAAATCAATCTAGGGTGTGAAAAGGCAGTGTCACCATGAAAAGCTAAATTGTACTAGCGCTATAATAGCTGGAATGCTGTGTATAACAAAATTGTAAAATATTGTCAATTAATATGGTAAAATGAGGACAATGCTCAACTAACAAGGGAAAATGACTCATATGACCAGATTCGATTTTTAGCATTTGCAAGAAATGGAAGCCAACAAATTGAGCGTTCCCTCCATTGATTTTCTTCTGCAGGCATAGCTTGGGCTATATATTTAATTATGCAGTCTTTATGTTCATGAGTGCTATTTTTTCTACGTTTAGCAGACAGCCAATGCTAATTCAATTAGTTTTCTATCTTTTGGTATTGAGTAATGTTTATTTTCAATTGTTCTTTAAGTATCATCTATCTTGCACTGCTGTCCACATATCTATATGGGATCCTATAAGATGGTGTCACATGTTTTTCCAGTTATTTAAATAGCTGCAGGGGATACCACTTGTCCCTCACAGAAGAACTATATTGCCAACGATGGCTTCTGTAATGTTAATAACTTATCCACAGTCGCTAGAGAGACAATCCATTTGTAAGACAAATTGTTTAAACAGATTTGCTTACTTTGAAAGATATAGCTGCTAGATTAAAACATTCAAGGCATTTCTCCATTTTTAGTAATAAACCTAACTATTTTGTCTATTTTGGGTAGCTGAAGAGAACCCTATCAAATAGTAACAAAGATTTTTTTAAGCCATAAAATTACACTCCATTTGGGTTTTAGGTTCATCACGAATATATGTTTAAAAGAATAGTAGATAATAGATAGATAGACACATACAGTCATATGAAAAAGTTTGGGCACCCCTCTTAATCTTACTCATTTTTTTTTTGTTTAAAATAGTTTTTTTGCAACAGCTATTTCAGTGTGGTATATGTAATAACTGATGGACACAGTAATATTTCAGGATTGAAATGAGGTTTATTGTACTAACCGAAAATGTGAAATATGCATTATTTCAAAAATTGACAGGTGCAAAAGTATGGGCACCTCAACAGAAAAGTGACATTAATATTTAGTAGATCCACCTTTCGCAAAAATAACAGCCTCTAGTCGCTTCCTGAGCTGTTAATGAGTTCCTGGATCCTGGATGAAGGTATTTTTGACCATTGCTCTTTACAAAACAATTCCAGCTCAGTTAAGTTAGATGGTCGCCGAGCATGGACAGCCCGCTTCAAAACATCCCACAGATATTCAATGATATTCAGGTCTGGGGACTGGTATGGCCATTCCAGAACTTTGTAATTGTTCCTCTGCATGAATGCCTGAGTAGATTTGGAGCGGTGTTTTGGATCATTGTCTTGCTAAAAGATCCATCCCCGACGTAACTTCAACTTTGACACTGATTCTTGGACATTATTCTCAAGAATCTGCTGATACTGAGTGGAATCCATGCGACCCTCAACTTTAACAAGATTCTCGGTGCCGTCATTGGCCACACAGCCCCAAAGCATGATGGACCCTCCCCCAAATTTGACAGTGGGTAGCAAGTGTTTTTCTTGGAATGCTGTGTTTTTGTGGCGCCATGCATAATGCCTTGTTGTATGACCAAACAACTCAATCTTTGTTTCATCAGTCCACAGGACCTTCTTCCAAAATGAAACTGGCTTGTCCAAATGTGCTTTTACATACCTCGGGTGACTCTGTTTGTGGTGTGCATGCAGAAACGACTTCTTTCACATTACTCTCCCATACAGCTTCATCTTGTGCAGTGTGCGCTGTATTGTTGACCGATGCACAGTGACACCATCTGCAGCAAGATGATGCTGAAGGTCTTTGGAGGTGGTCTGTGGATTGTTCTTGACTGTTCTCACCATTCTTCTTCTCTGCCTTTCTGATATTTTTGTTGGCCTGACACTTCTGGCCTTTACAAGAACTGTCCCTGTGGTCTTCCATTTCCTTACTATGTTCCTCACAGTGGAAACTGACAGGTTAAATCTCTAAGACAACTTTTTGTATCCTTCCCCTGAACAACTATGTTGAACAATCTATTTTTTCAGATCATTTGAGAGCTGTTTTGAGGAGCCCATGATGCCACTCCTCAGAGAAGAGGCAACTAGGAGAACAACTTGCAAGTGGACACCTGAAATAGCTTTTCTCATGATGGATGAACCGGGTTATGAAGTCCAAAGCTCAATGAGGTTACCAAACCAATTTAGTGCTTCAGTAAGTCAGTAAAAAGTAGTTAGGAGTATTCAAATCATGAAAATCAGAAGGGTGCCCATACTTTGGCACCTGTCAAATTTTTAAATAATGCATATTTCACATTTTCGTTTAGTCCAATAAACCTCATTTCAAACTGAAATATTAATGTGTCCATCGTTATTAAATATATCACACTGAAATAGCTGTTGAAAAAAAACAATTTTAAATAAAAAAAAATGAGTAAGATTAAGAGGGTGCCCAAACGTTTTCATATGACTGTAAATCCATGATAGATTAGACAGACAGACAGACAGACAGATAGATAGATAGATAGATAAAGACAGACAGACAGACAGACAGACAGATAGATAGATAGATAATAGATAGATAGATAGATAGATAGATAGAAAATAGAAAGATAGATATATAGATACATATATAGATGATAAACAGATACCTAGAAGAGATGACAGATAGAATGATATATAGATAGATACATACATACATAGATTAATAGATATTTTAAAAATTTTAGGTCAACTATTCATTTTAAATTTACTTTACTCTGTTTGGATTACATCCTAATCCGGATTAACATGTCTGCAGCATTTATCATAAAATGGATTCTAAAAGCCTTTCCTTTAGCATCTCGGTGAACTATTTTGTCTGAAATTTATGTATGCTTCCTCTGGCTTCTCCACACGCACATATGTATATTTCATTGAAAAAAGTGAACATAAAAATAAACATTAGTCAGCAAGATTTTTAGAGCACAGATGAGCTAAAAAGCATTAGCATATTCATTTTTAGACCCAGTAAAAAATAAAGTGAGGTGAAACACCTTAAAATGCATTTTGAAGAAGATCTTCGTAATTACTCAGAGGAGCTTTAGAGTGGAAGACAGGAAAATTAAAAAGATAGATACCGTTTATATTGTAGGGTCTACAGAGCCAATGTATATAAAGGTTTGTCTTCTAAAATTGCACACAGACTGAAAGGCATTTCGGTCCTTTAAAAACCATTTTATTTAATAACAAAGTAGCACATCTTCTGATGTAAAAATGTCACATATAGGAGAAGACAACATGGAATGACACTTGCTGAATCATTTATACTATGTGAGTATGTATGATTTAAGCTTATTCTATCCAATATAAAAAATGCTTGATTTACCGTAACTTATGTTTGACTACATGTACATGTGTGATTGAGTAATACATCTACAGATGTAGTAAAGGTTATCATTATACACAAGCAGGGGCATACATTGAACATTTTGGGGCCCTACAGCAGATTAAGTTAATATATATACAATTTGATACTAACAGATGTAGATTTATATTATGGCTGGTATAAGATATTGCCCTATTTATCTATCAGTGCAAACATCTATCAATATTAATTCTGCATCTCCAACTCACTCATGGCTTATACTGTGTATAGGGGGCTATGTGAGGGCACACTCATACTGTTTATATGGAGGCTATGCGGGGACTCAAACGCTAAATAGAGAAACTATGTGCAAGTTGATATTGTATATAGGAAGGCTATGTGGAGGCTCACACTTTAAATAGAAAGGCAATGTGGGGGCTCATAGTGTATATAGGCAATGTGAGGGCTAATATTATATCTAAGAAACTATTTGGGGGATTATACTTTATATAAGGGGGTATATGGGGGCGCATACTGTTAATTGAGGCCTATGTGAGTGTCCATACTGTATTTAGGGGGCTATGTAAGGGATCATTCTATATATAGGGGTTATGTGGTGGCTCATACTATATAGAAAGGCTATGTGAGGGTTTTTATTGGTTATACTGGCCAGTTAAGAAGTATATGGAGTGCGCATTATGAAGCCGGCCAGTACATCTAACAATCCCCACAATGCAACAGACCTGAAATGACGCACTATGGCATCATACCCAGAAGGAGCAGCCCAAGGATTTGAAACTCGAGACCGTGCTTCTGAAATAATTATTATGCCCACCGGGGCGTGATACCATGGAGAGAGGAGAGAGACTGCCCACACGTCGCCCACAGGTCTACACAATGGGGAATAATGTAGGTTATAAAAGCTTTTTCACAACCATTATACTTCTCATTTAGGTCAGACAGGGATGTTTAGGGATTTAGTAGGAAGCTGCAGGGACAGGTAGTGATAGTTTTGGGGGCCTAAAAGACCTAGCAGGTTCCCTTTAAGTAGAAATGTGTGAGTTTTGCGTCAAGTAGTAACAATGTAAAAGGAGCCTAATATCTCTTATAAATTTGTGTTTTCACATAGTTTTTTATTTTTACCCTAAAGAGATAGTTTAGAAGTCAGTTTGTTTTGTGACTGTATTGCCTTTATTATATGCAGTAAAATTATTGTGTCCAACATGGTTTGATAAATTTGATGACATCATAAAATATATTATGTCTAGAAATGTTACTCCTTTTTACATTATTCCCATAATGTAGTTGTAAGTTGGCAACTTTTTGTTCGACAATTCAAAATATTTGTAAATATATATATTTTCCCTGCTAAAAAAGCCCCGCATATCTTTGGATATGCTCTAAATAAAAATGGCAGACAACATTTGTCGAAAATGCTGCACAACAATTAAAACTATACCTAAGCCATAAAAATGTAAAAAAAAATGCGGAGAGAAACAGGAGCAAAAGAAATGACAAATTCTTCCCAGAAGATCTTCTAAGTATCCTCCACTCCTAAACTGTGAAACTCATAATGAATAAAGTAAAGATAAACTTACCGCTGACTTTGCTCATTCCTAGGACAATATCTTCATAAACTGGTGATAAAGGAAAACATTCAATCACATACAAGTGAGAACAAATATAATATATTCCATTTTACAATGAGATACGGAATCGGCTACAAATGAAAATAACCATAACCATAAGTAAGAAATATTGTATAGCTACAGAAAGAACATTTCTGTTTTAGTCAAGCATGTGATGAGTGTGACATGCAAAAAAGAGTCATGCATTAATCTTCCTCAATGAATTCGCAGGAAAAAAGTGCAAGATTTCTTATTGGACTTTGTTTACACAGCAAAACCCTAATTGCTGTTTCAAGAAAAATGTTTAGTCAGGTAAATGTCAACAAAAAGATAATTCTTCATAGACTGGATGGTTATTACAGTGCTGCAAAAACAGTTAGCTGGAAATTGAACACTAAGATAAAAATACATAAATGAGTATCTTTATAGAAATTGACATGATGTGCGGTCCTATAAATAAGGAATCCTGAGATAAGCATCACATGTTCAATAAAATTCTGGAGAAAGTGTACCAGCATGTGTACTGATCAATATGTACATGATATGTGCACTCCTGTACGCTTATATATATGTACTGATCAATATGTATGTGATATGTGCACTCCTGTACCCTTATATCTATGTACTGATCAATATGGATGTGATATGTGCACTTCTGTACACTTATATCTATGTACTGATCAATATGTATGTGATATGTGCACTTCTGTACACTTATATCTATGTACTGATCAATATGTATGTGATATGTACACTTCTGTACACTTATATCTATGTACTGATCAATATGTATGTGGTATGTGCACTTCTGTACACATATCTTTGTGTACTGAATAATATGTATGTGGTATGTGCACTTCTGTACACTTATATCTTTGTGTACTGAATAATATGTATGTGATATATGCACTTCTGTACATTTATATCTATGTACTGATCAATATGTATGTGGTATGTGCACTTCTGTACACTTATATCTTTGTGTACTGAATAATATGTATGTGATATGTGCACTTCTGTACACTTATATCTTTGTGTACTGATCAATATGTATGTGGTATGTGCACTTCTGTACACTTATATCTTTGTACTGAATAATATGTATGTGATATCTGCACTTCTGTACGCTTATATCTTTGTGTACTGATCAATATGTATGTGATATGTGCACTTCTGTACACTTATATCTTTGTGTACTGATCAATATATATGTGGTATGTGCACTTCTGTACACTTATATCTTTGTGTACTGAATAATATGTATGTGATATGTACACTTCTGTACACTTATATCTTTGTGTACTGATTAATATGTATGTGGTATGTGCACTTCTGTACACTTATATCTTTGTGTACTGAATAATATGTATGTGATATGTGCACTTCTGTACACTTATACCTATGTACTGATCATATGTATGTGATATGTGCACTTCTGTACACTTATATCTATGTACTGATCAATATGTATGTGATATGTGCACGTCTGTACACTTATATCTATGTACTGATCAACATGTATGTGATATGTGCACGTCTGTACACTTATATCTATGTACTGATCAATATGTATGTGATATGTGCACTTCTGTACACATATCTTTGTGTACTGAATAATATGTATGTGATATATGCACTTCTGTACATTTATATCTATGTACTGATCAATATGTATGTGATATGTGCACTCCTGTACGCTTATATCTATGTACTGATCAATATGTATGTGATATGTGCACTCCTGTACGCTTATATCTATGTACTGATCAATATGTATGTGGTATGTGCACTTCTGTACACTTATATCTATGTACTGATCAATATGTATGTGAAATGTGCACTTCTGTACACATATCTTTGTGAACTGAATATTATGTATGTGGTATGTGCACTTCTGTACACTTATATCTTTGTGTACTGAATAATATGTATGTGATATATGCCCTTCTGTACATTTATATCTATGTACTGATCAATATGTATGTGATATGTGCACTCCTGTACGCTTATATCTATGAACTGATCAATATGTATGTGGTATGTGCACTTCTGTACACTTATATCTTTGTGTACTGATCAATATATATGTGATATGTGCACTTCTGTACACTCATATCTTTATGTACTGATCAATATGTAAGTGGTATGTGCACTTCTGTACGCTTATATCTTTGTGTACGGATCAATATGTATATGATATGTGCACTTCTGTACACTTATATCTTTGTACTTAATAATATGTATGTGATATGTGCACTTCTGTACGCCTATATCTTTGTATACTGATCAATATGTATGTGGTATGTGCACTTCTGTACACTTATATCTTTGTGTACTGAATAATATGTATGTGATATGTGCACTTCTGTACACTTATATCTTTGTGTACTGAATAATAAGTACGTGGTATGTGCACTTCTGTACACTTATATCGTTGTACTGAATAATATGTATGTGATATGTGCACTTCTGTACACTTATATCTTTGTGTACTGAATAATATGTATGTGATTATATGCCCTCCTGTACATTTATATCTATGTACTGATCAATATGTATGTGATATGTGCACTCCTGTACGCTTATATCTATGTACTGATCAATATGTATGTGGTATGTGCACTTCTGTACACTTATATCTTTGTGTACTGATCAATATATATGTGATATGTGCACTTCTGTACACTTATATCTTTATGTACTGATAAATATGTATGTGGTATGTGCACTTCTGTACGCTTATATCTTGCACTTCTGTACACTTATATCTTTGTGTACTGAATAATATGTATGTGATATGTACACTTCTGTACACTTATATCTTTGTGTACTGAATAATATGTATGTAGTATGTGCACTTCTGTACACTTATATCTTTGTGTACTGATTAATATGTATCTGGTATGTGCACTTCTGTACACTTATATCTTTGTACTGAATAATATGTATGTGATATGTGCACTTCTGTATACTTATATTTTTTACTGAATAATATGTATGTGATATGTGCACTTTTGTACACTTATATCTTTGTGTACTGATCAATATGTATGTGATATGTACACTTCTGTACACTTATATCTTTTTACTGATTAATATGTATGTGGTATGTGCCCTTCTGTACACTTATATCTTTGTGTACTGATAAATATGTATGTGGTATGTGCACTTCTGTACAATTATATCTTTGTGTACTGATAAATATGTATGTGGTATGTGCACTTCTGTACACTTATATCTATTTGCACTTTTATTGCCATTATTTATTATGTTGCAAATATCCCCGAGATTTAGATATACATTTTACTACTGGAATGGATAAATTGGTAAATACAGAACTTTTGTCCATATAAGTATTTAAAACCTGATCTGTAATAAGACATCCACTTTCTAAATCCTCCACTCAATTAAGTTATTATAGCTATATCTAAGGACACCATTTTATTAGACAGTGAAAGTGCGTTTCTATACCTTTTTTCATACATTTTTGAGTGTTTTGTTACAAAACTGCATGCAATTCCTCATGCCAGCAATGTAAATGAGAATCCTGAAGTTTTGTAGTACATTTGTTTCAGAAATAAATCGACAACATGTCAATTATTGCAGTATATTTCCACTCTAAAATGCACTTGGAAAAAAAGCATGCAAAAACCACATAAAAACACATTGAGAAAACATCATAAAATGCATAAAAAGTATGCATTTTTTGCTATAGGAGATGCAGATTGGTGCAGAAATTTCTGCAACCAAACGCTCAATGTGTGCACAAAGCCTTAATGTGACCTGGTATTAAATCATTTGATTGAGAGTGACAGTATATAGTATGTAATGTGTGGTCACCTATATCGTCTCTTGCTTCGGTCAACAGATCATCTGGAGTATTACACCGTGTGCAGAATCATTAGGCAAGTTGTATTTTAAAGCAGGGGTCCCCAACCTTTTTTGCATCAGGGACCGGCTTCATGCAAGACCATTTTTCCGGGGCCCGGTGGGGCGGGGCTTTGAACTTATGGGGCGGGGCTATGAAGAAGGGGTGGGGTTTAGTACCCTGTTTCCCCGAAAGATGCATTACATCTTATTTTCAGGGGATGTCTTATTTTTCTATCATCCCCTTGCAGCCCACAATATCCCCATCATCCCCTTGCAGCCCACAATATCCCTATCAACCCAATGCAGCCACAAATATCCCCTAACAGCCCTCCATGTAATATAATGCAGCCTCACAGCCCTCCATATAGTATAATGCAGCATCACAGCCCTCCACATAGTATAATGCTGCCTCACAGCCCTCCATATAGTATAATGCAGCATCACAGCCCTCCACATAGTATAATGCAGCCTCACAGCCCTCCATATAGTATAATGCAGCCTCACAGCCTTCCATATAGTATAATGCAGTATTACAGCCCTCCATAAAGTATAATACAGCCTCATATCCTTTCATATAATATAATGCAGCCTCATATCCCTCCATATAATATAATGCAGCATCACAGCTCTTCATAGTTTAATGCAGCGTCATATCCCTCCATATAGCATAAATTTCCCCCCCACACACACACACTGCCCCATGCATAACCCCACACACACACACTGCTCTTGTATAATCCCCACACAGGCATACTGCTCCCTGTACAATCCCCCACACACACTGACCCCTGAATACTCCCCACACACAGACGTTGCCCCTTGTACAACCCCACACACACTGACCCTTGAATAGTCCCCACACAGTCATTGCCCCTTGTATAACCCCCCCACACACACACAGTCATTGCCCACACACACATTAACCCTTGAATACCCCCACACTCAGCCATTGCCCCTTGTATAATCCCCCCCCCACACACATACACACAGTCATTGCCCACACACACATTAACCCTTGAATACACCCACACTGAGCCATTGCCCCTTGTATAACCGCCCCACACACACACAGTCATTGCCCACACACACATTAACCCTTGAATACCCCCACACTCAGCCATTGCCCCTTGTATAATCCCTCCCCACACACACACAGTCATTGCCCACACACACATTGACCCCTGAATACGCCCCTCACTCAGTCATTGCCCACACACAGAGAGCGGCTCTTCAGCTGAAGCTCACCTCTGGTGCAGGCAGTACAAGGGGCTGACTCTGAGGCAAAGACGTGGCTGGAGATTTTTCATATCTCGCGCTATTTCCAAGCGCGTCATGTGATGCGCTTGGAAATAGCGCGAGATATGAGATTCCAGGCAGGTCTCAGCCTCAGCTGCTTAGTTATACGAGCGATGCAGTCGGCCAATCAGGGCATGGCTGCTGCACTGCTTGGCCGACAGCTCCCCTCGTATAACTAAGCAGCTGAGGCAGAGACCTCAGCAGTGTAATGCAGCAGGTGACAGGTGCAGTGGGCGGGGACATAACAGGGGGGCGGAGAAGCCGACAGGACGCCGCGGACCGGCACAAAGACCCCCACGGCCCGGTGCTGGGCCGCGGACCAGTGGTTGGGGACCCCTGTTTTAAAGGTTATTTTTATTATTGATCAACAACTATGTTCTCAATCAACCCAAAAGACTCATAAATATCAAAGCTTAATATTTTTGGAACTTGGAGTGGGGTTTTTTAGATTTGGCTATCTTAGGAGGATATCTGTTTGTGCAGGTAATTATTACTGTGCAGAATTATTAGGCAACTTAATAAAATCCAAACATATTCCCATCTCACTTGTTTATTTTCATCAGGTAAACCAATATAACTGCACAAAATGTAGAAAAAAATATTTCTGACATGCAAGAACAAAACCCCAAAAAATTAGTGACCAATATAGCCACCTTTCTTTATGATGACACTCAGCAGCTTTCCATCCATAGATCCTGTCAGTAGCTTGATCTGTTTACGATCAACATTGCGTGCAGCAGCCACCACAGCCTCCCAGACACTGTTCTGAGAGGTGTACTGCTTTCCCTCCCTGTAGATCTCATATTTTAGGAGGGACCACAGGTTCTCTATGGGGTTCAGATCAGGTGAACAATGTCATTGGGGCCATGTCATTAATTTTTCTTCTTTTAGACCTGTACTGGCCAGCCATGCTGTAGAGTTGTTGGATGTATGGGATGGAGCATTGTCCTGCATGAAAATCATGTTTTTATTGAACGATACTGACTTGTTCCTGTACCACTGCTTGAAGAAGTGGTCTTCCAGAAACATGCAGTAGGTCCGGGAGTTGAGCTTCACTCCATCCTCAACCCAAAAAGGTCCCACAAGTTATATATGATGATACTAGCCCATACCAGTACCCCACTTCCACCTTGCTGGCATCTGTGTCGGAGTGGAGCTCTCTGTCCTTTACTGATCCAGCCTCTGGCCCATCCATCTGGCCCATCAAGAGTCACTCTCATTTCATCAGTCCATAAAACCTTTGAAAAATCAGTCTTAAGATATTTCTCCGCCTACTCTTGACATTTTATCTTATGTTTCTTGTTCAAAGGTGGTCATTTTTCAGCCTTCCTTACCTTGGCCATGTCCCTGAGTATCACACACCTTGTGCTTTTTGATACGCCAGTAACATTGAAGCTCTGAAATATGGCAAAACTGGTGGCACATGGCATCTTGGCACCTTCACACTTGATTTTCCTCAATTCATGGGCAGTTATTTTGTGCATTTTTTTCCCAACATGCTTCTTGCTTGATTGTTCGGTGATCACGCTTTTAAAGTTTGGCAATTTCAAGACTGCTTCATCCCTCTGCAAGACATCTCACAATTTTGGACTTTTCAAAGCCCGACAAATCTCTCTTTGACCAATTTTGCCTAAGGAAAGGCATTTGCCTAATAATTAAGCACACCTTATATAGGGTGTTGACATCATTACTCCACACCCCTCCTCATTACAGAGATGCACATCACCTGATTTACTTAATTGGTAGTTGGCTCTCAAGCCTATATAGCTTGGAGTAGGACAACATGTATAAAAAGTATCATGTGATCAAAATACTTATTTGCCTAATAATTCTGCACACAGTGTAGTAGACAAACCCATAGTAATACAATGATTAATGATGTATTTCTCCTTCCAGCATAGCCATTCATGGATTACCTATTTAACCTCAGCTATCCTCATAAAATCTCCTAATAGAAATCACTGGCTGCCAATAATAGGACACAAACGACATCCCCATCAAGGGGAACACTATACGTGTTTCAGGGACCTCGTCCCCTTATTCAATAGCACTTAGCACTAATAAGTGGACGAGATCCCTGAAACGCATATAGCGTTCCCCTCGATGGGGATGCCTTTTGTGTGCTTTTAATCCACTGAATAAAGGAACGAACCGCTTCCTGGCGCTGGTCTGACTCATTATACTTTTGAATGGACTGGCTACCATTACCAGCAGCCCGGGAGCCAAGTGAGTATAAGGTGGTGGAGCAAAACCTTTTCCCTTATTCCTAACTTCATGCCAATAATAGAATCTGTTGTACTTGTCAATGTGCTGCCACCGGCCTAACAGAAGGCAGGATTGCTGTGCCCACTTTGGAACCAAATCACTGTTCCTCAGCAGGACAATAAGGCTAGTGTTACTAGCGTTACTCACTGTGTTTAGGGGGTTCCGTCTAAAACTTAGAATTTGGCAGTATTAAGCAGTGGTACTGGAAAGGTAAGACTGCATTAACGCTGTCAATGCAATCCTATGGCAGATGGAACCCGAGCACATTGCAAACACCGGCTTCACACTGACGGGAGTTTCAAATCTCGCGCTTTTTCCAAGTACATCACAAGACGTGCACTCCCGCTTTAATGCTGCCAAATTCTTTGTTTTAGATGGAACCCCCTGAATGAAGGGAGTAACGCTAGTCTGACCCTAGCCTAATTTGTCTTACCGCTGTATCAAGCTGCACACTGAGTGGCTCAATAAGGTTAGGGTCACATTTTAGGGTGACGTCAGCGCTAAAATCTTTGAAAAGCAGCTGCAGCGCATAGCGTTAATGCTATGCGCTGCCAGTGAACCGGAACCCCATAGCAACCCACTGTTTATCTTAGCAGCGGTCACACTCCAAGCTGCATGAGTGCGCTTTAGCTGAGCGCACAGGAAAACGTCTGCAGCGTTTTCCTGTGCTCTGTGATAAGGTGCACGTCATGCAGCTTGGTGTGTGACCACTGCTAAGATAAACAGCGGGTTGCTATGGGGCTCCGGTTCCTACACGCATAGCATTAACGCTATTCGCTGCGGCTGCTTTTCAAAGATTTTAGCACTGTCGTCACCCTCAAATGTGACCCTAGCCTTATAGTGAATGGGACTATAATGTGCTACAATGACTGCAGAATGTGTGCATTCATCATAAGGCGACATCAGTCCAAGCCTAATCCATATGTCGACCTTTTATCTACGTTCACCACTAAATTAATGTCCATCAGACATAGAAATGACAAAGTCCTAATGACTAAATGAATAAATGACTAAATGAATAAAGTCCTAAATGACTAAAGTCCTAATACAAAACACTTACTAAATTTCAGTGTGCGAATAATACAGCTGAATAACCACTACCAATATTTTTTATTTTATTTCCGTGTCAGTGTATATAATGGATAAGAGAGTAAATGATGTCCTTGGAGAAGTGTCCTTGTGTGCTTGGGCATTTGGCCATAATCAATGTACAGTCTGTAGACCAAGGTGAGCATTATACATGGTAGAATTAAGTAGTCCATCTCTGTCCTTTACCGTCAGGATTATTTAGCATCACTAGGCTGTTTTCTTATCCTAAGAATGTTGCAGTATCTCTTGCAGTAAAGAAAAATCTGTGTGCTTACCTTTTCCAGAGAGATCAAAAGTAGATACATCTTGGCCTCTATCATCTTTCAACGTAGCCTTATATTCAGCTTGATCTTTTTTAGTCAGCTATAAATAATAAATAGAATAGAATATTTAGAGATTTTTAGATTTGACAAAAAAAAATAATATGATCGAAAGATTGCAAAGGAAAGCATGACAATGTTTAAGACAAGGACTATTACAGCAGTGTACTGCAATAAAAATGCATTTGTTATTGTTTTCTTTTTTTTCCCTTCAATCACTTTACAGCAATTGCCCGTGTGGATATTTTTCAGGTGATTAAAAAATTGGTATACTGCATTTAAAGCCTCATTACTGGTTTTATATCATAGTTGTTTAGAAATAAATCTAGAATATAAATTGAATGGAACCTACAGCTCTGCCCCTGAGAATTTTGCTAAAGTTTCTAATATCCCAAAGTAAAAATGCAATAAATCATCATCACACACTGTTAATTTCTCATTGGGCTGCAATTCATATCGCAACCACTGGGTGTACAGGTGCATCTTAATGAATTAGAATATCATCAAAAAGTTATTTTTTTTCAGTAACTCAATACATAAAGGGAAACACATATAATTTAGAGTCATTACAAACAGAGTGGCCTATTTCAAGTGTTTATTTATGTTAATGTTGATGATTATGGCTTACAGCCAATAAAAACCCAGACGTCATTATCTCACAAAATGAAAGAAGGGATGATGAAGGGTTAAAAAGTACGCTGCCGTATTCCACGAGACATCAAAGGTTGAATATCATATTGATTTATTAGTCAACGCACTTCAGGGCTTCCTGAAACGCCCTGAAACATGGCAATATGATATTGATCTGTGCTATAGAAGAGGCCAGGGAGCTCTGAAATGTGTTGACTAATAAATCAATATTATATTCACCCTTTGATGTCTCATATAATACAGCAGCGTGGTTTTTAACCCTTTATTCTCCCTACTCTATGTGCACCATGCTGGGGACTGCAGCAGCCATGATATGCTTTTATAGTGGTTGTGACTCTCACAACCACACATGCTGAAGCCTCTGATACCTATTTAGGTATTATTTTCTTTCTCATTCCATTCATCCTCCCTACTTTAATTTTCTGAGATAATGACCTTTGGGTTTTCATTGGCTGTAAGCTATAATCATCAACATTGACAGAAGTAAACACTTGAAATAGATCACTCTGTTTGTAATGACTCTATATAAGGCCCCTTTCACACTGGCGTTTTTTTGAAAATGCGGCAGATCCGGCAGATTTACCACATCTTCCGCCAAACGGCCGCACTTGCGGCCCGCTTGCGGCAAGCCTCATGCATTGTCTATGGGGCTTGCTGTTAGGTGCAACAAGTGCCGCTTTGCCGGTTGCGGCAGATGCGGTATTTGCTGCCGCAAAAAAAAAATGCGGTTACCTGTGGTTTTTTTCACCGCCACAAGTACCCTATCTGCCACAACCGGCAGAACCGCACTTGCAGCGCCCAACAGCAAGCCCCACAGACAATGCATGGGGCTTGCCGCAAGTGTGTCGCAAGTGCGGCCGTTAGGCGGAAGATGCGGTAAATCTGCCAGATCTGCCGCATTTTCAATAAAATGCCAGTGTGAAAGTGGCCTAATATATGCGTTTCACTTTATGTATTGAATTACTGAAATAAGGGTACTTTCACATTAGCGTTTATTTGAAATCGCGGCAGATGCGGTGAAAAAAACGCATCTGCCGCGATTACCGCATACCGGCTGCACTTGTGCCACGGTTGCGGCACGGTTGTGAAAAGCCCCATACAATGTATATGCGGGCTTGCGTCAGGTGCGGCAAGTGCGGTTTTGGCACTTGCGGGAGACGCGGCCACGAAGAAAAACGCGGTCAGCTGTGGTTTTATCACGGCCGCACCTGCCGCAAGTGCCAAAACCACACTTGCCGCACCTGCCGCAAGCCCGCATATACATTGTATGGGGCTTGCCGCAAATACAGCCGGTATGCGGTAATCGCGGCAGATGCGTTTTTTTCACCGCATCTGCCACGATTTCAAATAAACGCTAAAGTGAAAGTACCCTAAATTAACTTTTTGATGATATTATAATTCATTGAAATACCCCTATACTCATAAAGATACACATAGCATAAATAACTCCCAACAGAGAAATGTAAAATCAGGGGTGTTTTTATTCAGTACTTGCCATCTTGGGATACTAATCTGAGGACATCAACAAGCATTTTCCATAAAAGTTTAAATCAACCCCCACAACCCAATACAAAATTAACCAATACAAAATAAACAGAAAAGAAAATATGACCCACCACTTTTTAAGAAGTCTTACCAATCAAAATTTTAAATGATATAACCTACAGGGTAAAGAGTGTAAAGAAAAAAATCAAAGCATCAGAATTGCTCGATTTTGTTCACTAAAGCTCCCGTTACAAATGAAATAAAAAAAATACAAAAAAACATATGTACTGAAAATAGTAGAAATAAAAGGGTAACACAAGAAAAATAAACTCCACAGACAAAAACATGAAAAAATGCAGATTTCAGAAAATGGCGACAAATTGTAATTATTTTTTTCTTTTCACTATCAAGTTTGGTATTGCCAAGAAACCAGAAAAACAATGTTGGATTAATTGACGCAGTGCAGATCTGTATATTTTTTCTCAGTTGTATTCAGCATGCTGATTTGACTCTGAAATCCGTACAGTGCGAGAAAAAAATTGGATGCCATGCAGACCATCAGTGTGGCATCCGAATTTTAAGTATTCATTACAATTCTGTGAGACGTGAAACTATAAAAGATTAATAGCTGCTGAGAAAATAAATGGAATGTACTGTATATGGACAGCACATGGATGGCAAGTGAGATCAAAATTCTTCTACTTTTCTGGATGAGAATTGGACTGATTTGGTTGTACTCTACTGTGAGCGAACCCTTACTCCCTTCATCCCTGAGCATGTTTTCACCTCCCTGACCAGGCATAAGTTTTTCAATTCTGCCAAGTGTCAGAGGAAATAACTAGTGATGAGCAAGTATCGAAATATTTGCACTTGATGTACTCGTAATAAGTAGTTTTTAATATTTGTGTATTCGTCCGAAGAGCGAGTCTAATGTCAGTCAATTAGTGATTGGCTCTGCCCACACACATCTGGCCATAAAACGAGTCTTTCCAAGACATGATTGGAGGGTGGTCTTTTTTTACATTTCTACTGCATAAAACACCTTGCTGTGCCCCTCAGAGAGAACCAAACATTCAAGAGGCTCTCACTGAGGTCCAGCTCCCATTGTGTACTGAAGGGAGCCAACAATATGTGTCAGATCGATAAGGATCAACACACTCACAAGCACCAGTGATACTCACCGAGTAACGAGTATTGCGAATAATGTACTATCCGTAGCGAACAGTAACGATTACACTCGCTCATCACCAGGAATAACACTGGAACACTTCAACATATCTTTGATTCTGAGACTGTTTTCTTTTGACATGTTGAACTTTCTGTTAGTGGTAAAGTCTCATCAATATAATTTGTGTTTATTTATAAAAATATCAAAAATTTTGATATCAACATTAAATTCAGCAAGTTTCAAAGTTCTGGATGAGAATTGGACCGATTTAGTTATACTCTACTGTGAGCGAACCCTTAATCCCTTCACCCCTGAGCCTGTTTTCACCTTCCTGACCAGGCATAAGTTTTTCAATTCTGCCTAGTGTCACTCAGAGGAAATACCTAGTGATGAGCAAGTAGCGAAATATTTGCACTTGATGTACTCGTAACTAGGGATGGGCGAGTCTACTCGCTAGGACTCGTTACTCGGCGAGTAGTAAGGGACTCGCAGGACTCGGTACTCGGCGAGTTTCCCAGCGATTACTCGCACAGTAACGAGTCCAATGCAAGTCAATGGCAATCCTAGTTTTGTCAGAGTTTACTTTTTCTCACTCGCTAGGCTCGCTATATCACATCGCTATGTAGCTTGAATTTCCCCAAATCGTTTAAACAATCGCACCGCTTCACAGATACCCGCTGTCAGCAGCGAGTCTGAGAGAATCTACGAATCCGAGTCCTGTATACTGTATTCGGGACTCGCGAATACAGAATCTGTTATGTTCCGACAAAGCTTCCGAGACAGCCTAGCGTGTTAGGTCAGAAAACTTGTGAAGATGGACAAGCATGTTAGCCAATCATATTTAGTAATGCCACAGCCATGTTGGTTGTGGCAGGGCTATGATTGGCTTCTGTCCATCGTGATGCCTATGTCATGTATGAGAGGCGAGGCTGTATATAAGCCTTGCCACCGCCATTTCCTCCACATTCCTGTGACGATCTGAGCTAGTGCAGGGTGAGGTAGATGCTGGAGCAGATCATAGGGAGTGTCAGTCAGTGTAGGGAAACTTCAAGATTCCTTATATTTAACCCAAACAGCTCTTCTGAGAGCTACCAGGAGGACAGAGGAGTACTGTGTAGAGGACTGTAGGCAGGCAGGCAGGCAGGGAGGAACAGCCTTACAGTGCACACAGGACCGACCTCATAGCTTAGCTTACTCACTCAGCTTTCCTAATAGCTGAAGTCAGAGACTTAGCTGAGGTACTATTTCTTATCTTTTTGCACCTGATAGATTTTGGGTCCTAATAACCCCTTCAGCTTTATTTTCTCTGTGGCAGACCAGTGCGTTGCTGCTCTCCTACCTGCAAATAGCACATACGCCACCTGCTTGTGTTTCCAAAACGGCAATGTGAGCGCTTTCCGAGACACATCTGCGATTTGTAAATCGCACATTACTCGCTATTACTCGCTTACCCATTCATTAACATTGGACTCGCTAGACTCGCAACGAGTAGCGAGTCCCGGGCTCGGACTCGCTAGAGTCAAGCGATTCCGAGTAATTTAGGACTCGCCCATCACTACTCGTAACGAGTAGTTTTTAATACTTGTGTATTCGTCCGAATAGCGAGTCTAATATTAGTCAATTAGTGACAGGCTGCTGCACCCACACACATCAGGCCATAAAATGAATCTTTCCAGGACAGGGGGTGAGGGTGGGCTTTTTTGCATCTCTACTGCATAAAACGCCTTGCTGTGCCCCCCAGAGAGAGGCTAACATTCAAGAGACTCTCACTGACGTCCAGCTCCCATTGTTACTGAAGGGTGTCGGCAATATGTGTCAGATCGATAAGGATCGACACATCGTTCATGAGCACCAGCGATACTTGCCGAGTAACGCGTATTGTGAATAATGTGCTATCCGTGCGAGTACATTTTGCATGTCTACTGCATAAAACACCTTGCTGTGCCCCCCAGAGAGACCCAAACATTCAAGAGGCTCTCACTGAGGTCCAACTCACATTGTGTACTGAAGGGAGCCAGCAATATATGTCAAATCGATAAGGATCGACCCTCACAAGCACCAGTGATACTCGCCGAGTAACGAGTATCGCGAATAATGTACTATCTGTAGCGAACAGTAACAATTACAATCGCTCCTCACTAGAAAAAACCCTGGAACACTTCAACATATCTTTGTGATTCTGAGACTGTTTTCTTGTGACACGTTGAACTTTCTGTTAGTGGTAAAGTCTCATCAATATGTGTTTTATTTACGAAAATATCAAAAATTTTGACAAAAACATTTTAAATTTAGCAAGTTTCAAAGTTCTAATGTTTATGCCCTTAAACCAAATAGTTATTTCACACAAAAAAAATAAAATAAAATTTATCTTATGTCTACTTTGTCAGAACTATTTCTTAAACATATTTTTTTTTGTTAGGAAGTTGAAAGGTTTAAAATTGTATCAGTAATTTTTCTTTTTCCAACAAATTTTATCAAAGCAATTTTAATAAAGAGCACATCATATTTAAAGTGAGTTTGAGAGGCTTATATGACAGAAATACCAAAAAGTGATACTATTTTAAAAACTGCACCTATCAAAGTGCTCATAACAACACCTAAGAAGTTTATTAACCCTTTAGGTGTTTCATGAGAATTAAGCAATGTGAAAGGAAATAATGACAATGTAACTTTTTACAAAAATTTTGCTTAAGCCGTAACTTTTGCATTTTCCTAAGTATAATAGGAGAAAATGGTGGGCGCACGGCAGGGCTTGAAAGAAAAGAAGTATCATTACACTTTTGGAGCACAAAATTGGCTAATGTAGTGCCCCTGATGTGCCTAAACAGTGGAAATCCTCCACAAATGATCCCATTTTGGAAACTACACCCTTCATGGAAATAATCTAGACCTGTGGTGTGCACCTTGATCCCACAGGTGCTTCCCAGTGTTTTATAACATTGAGCCATGAAAATTATATATCACATTTTTCCCACAAACATGTAATTTAGCCACAAAGTTTGCATTTTCACAAGGGTAACAGGGGTAAATGAACTGTACAATTTGTTGTGCAATTTTTCTTGAGAGTGCTGATACCCCATATATGAGTGCATGCAAAACTTGGAAGGGAAGAAGCACTATTTCACTTTTGAGGTCAAAATTTCCTGGAATAGATTGCGTACAGCCCCTGATGTGCCTAAACAATGGAAACCCTCAACAATTCACCCCAAGGGATACAGGAGAAAATGGACCAAACAATTTGTTGTGCAGTTTTCCCCTAAGTATACTGAGTATACTGATACCACATATCTGATTAAAAATTACAAAACTACCTTTGAGGCACAGTTCAAAGACAGGAAGTGAAGAAGTGCCCTATTGGAGTGCAGACTATGCTGGAATGCTTTGGTTTGTCATGTCACATTGGCAGAGCCCCTGAGATACTAGAAGTGCAGAACCCCCACACGTAAACCAGTGTTACAAACTACAACCCTCAACTAACTAATCTAGAGGTACAGTAATCATATTGACATCACAGGTGTGACACAGAATTATATACCACTGGAAATTAAAGAAAGTGATTGTTTTAATCCCATAGTTTACAGTTTTACATAGGCAAATAGGTAAAAATGGCACCAACATTTGTCAAAATTTTAGCTGAACGTGGCAATACCACACATGTGGCTGTATAATACTGAATGGCCACACGGCGAGACTTGAAAGGGAAGGAGCCCCATTTGAATTTTGGGGGACAGATTTCCCTGAAATAGAAGACTCCCCATTTTGGAAATGACACCCCACTAGGAAATAATCTACAGGTGTAGTGAGGATTTTGACTCCATGGCGCGTGTTCCAGAAACAAACAGCGATGAATGTTGTTGGGTAAAAATTGCAAACCTGCCATTGTAGTGCCAAGTACATTGTTCCCAAAGCTTTGTATTTACTTGTGTTTCTGAAGACTCACACCGCATAAGTTAAATAGGCCCTCCTCACTACTATAATGCCAAACATTGATTAGGCACATGGCAGAGCTCAGAAAGAGGAGGGCATTTGGATTTGGGAATGCAATTTTGATGGGTTTCTTTAGGGAAGGGGGACCAGTACCTCTGTGTTATCAGTAAACTGAAACCCCCCATATTTGACAGATGACAGATCTGATTGGGTACATGTTTGTTTTGTTGATTCAGTTGGAGTTTAATTTAATTAGGAACATTTTACATGTCACCAAGATCATCTCAGTGATATCCCAGCACCAACTGTCATAGTTAAGCTCTGGCTGTGACAGCTGAGCCACTTTATTACTTACACAGAGCTACCAGCGGCATTCATGCAGGTACAGCTTCTGTGCCCTGCATAATCACTATGACATAACTATACCTCTTCAATCGGAAACCCCGAACCATCCTTGACGTATTGGTACATCAAATGTGAAGAGGATAATGGGAGTGCCATACATTACAGAGCACAACATTGATGTAGACATCAGACCTCTCATTAAAATGATTAAATAGTAGTGCTCATAGTCGACCTCCGCCACAATCACCTTGTGATATTCAGAGCCCCTATTCTTTGGTCACCCTATGAGTAAAAACAATTAATTGTTAACCTATTTAATGATCTTAGCATGTACCTTTGGAATGCGGAATATGCACACTCCTTGCTGCAAATCTGGAACATCCAGAGCTTCAACTGGTACATCGTCTTTAAGCCACTTAAATACTGTTTCTTTCTTAGTGTTCGCTACCTGTAAAAGCAACAACATTATAAATTAATTTCTTAAAGTAGAATTACACTAAATTCTAACTAAACTTTAAATGATTCATTCATTAATTCATCTACTCATTAATTCATTTTTTGTATTCCTAATTGTTAAAAGAACATTTAAATGGAATCAATTAGCAGTATTTAGGGCTATAAAGTGAAGCCAGTGCCTTACAGACACTGGGATACTGAGTGCAATCATACCTTTATTTGAATGATTCAAATATTGATTGCAGAGAAAAGTGTTACATAAACATTTTGGCAAAAAGGGGAGGAGACGAACAAAGTGTACAGCAGTGCATCACTATGTGGGGTTGGGTTTCTTTTATTACTCCCCTGTGGGCTCTAAGCCAAACCCTCCTCCCTCTCTCTTTCATCTCTCATTCCCTCCCTATAACTCTTTACCAAGCATGAATAATTGTAGATCCAGACAGCACTCTTTACCAGGCACAGGACATGTGACATCGCACTTTGTCATAGTGCAATGTAATTTGTCCTGTGTGCCCGAACTTATCTCACCCTACCTTGCCACCCGCTCATCACTGCTGCTTGTCACTGATTCTTCTGTGATCAGACATGGTTACAGTAGTGCTGAAAAAGTCCCCGCCTCCTCTAGTCCCTGTGCATCTCCGGTCTCCTCACAGACCGCAGGAACACCAAAGAGAGGAGACTGGGACAGATCAACTATACCGGTTTCTGCTCCTGCTTGTGACTATGGTCTATGATTGTGAGGAGACCGAGGATGCGCAGAAACTGGAGGGGCAGGGTTTTCTCCTGCTCGCTTGTATCTGCCCGGGATCACAGGAGAATCAGTGACAAGCAGCAGCTGTGATAACGGTTGGCAAGGTAGGGAGAGATAAGTTCGGGCACACAGGACAAATGATATTGCACTATTACCAAGTGTGATGTCCCACATCCTGTGCCTGGTAAAGAGGTGATAGGGAGGGGAAGTTTGGTTTAGACCCCATGATAATAATTAAAGAAACCCAATCCCACATAGTGAAACTGTGCTGCACACTGGGTTACTCTCCTCCCCTCTTTGCCATATCTTTTATAAGTTTTCTCTACAATCCAACCTTGAATCATTGAAGTAAAGATATGATTATACTTAGTATCCGAGTGCCTGTAATCAACTGCCTTCACTTTAAAGACCTAAAACCTGCTGGTTCGTCCTCTTTAAGCAACAAATTGTGTGAATATTTTCACATTGTACATCATTAGAGGAAGAGAAGATCATGAATTTTAGAGGAAAAGGGAATGGCCAAAGCAATTAATTGGCTAAATGTATATCCTGACATTTATCTCATTTAAGCTGTGAGTACACTGATGACAACTGAGTTAAAACGTAACCGTTGTTTGAATTTTTATTTCATAAAACAATAGTGCACATGAAAATAAGCAATTTTGTAGAACAGTATATCTTAGCAGACAAATTTGCTTCTTTCTCCTCCTGGACTTGATCCTTCATTCTCAAAATTCTCAATTCCTTGGTAACATCTGTATTTATAGAATACAGATTTTTATATTTCCAAGATAGGAGCTCACAATTGGTTTATTAAAATTCTATGTAGAAAGGAGGGGAGAGGATTAGTAAGGAGGAGCTCTGCCTGTAGCTCCTGCCTCCACAAGGAGCTCCTACTTCTGCCTCTAGCAGCTCCCTCTTCCGTCCCTGTTACAATATTAATAATCCTCAGCATCAACTGTCATCTCCTATCCTGTTAATATAAACTCTGTATTCACTGAAAAGAAAGAAGCAAATTTCTTTGATAATATACTATAAAATATATGAGGGGGATTACAGAGACCTTTCTAATGATCTTTTCACTCCTAGGCCTGTGACGGGGACAAGGGGGCATCCTCTACGTCTGGAGGAAAGAAGGTTTAATTATAATCACAGACGTGGATTCTTTACTGTAAGAGCAGTGAGACTATGGAACTCTCTGCCACATGATGTTGTAATGAGTGACTCACTACTAACATTTAAGAAGGGCCTGGATGTCTTTCTTGAAAAATATATTATTACCGGTTATATATACTAGATTCCTTAATAGGGTGTTGTACAGGGAACTATTCTGATTTCCATGTGGAGTTGGAAAGTAATTTTTTTCCCCAATATGAAGCTTAGTGTTTGCCCTTGAAGATTGTCTTGCCTTCATCAACATGTTAGGTTATGAGTTAAACTAAATGAGCTTATAGTCTACCTTCTACCTTAAAAATTCTGAGAACTTTGAAACAAAGTTGCTTATTTTCATCTTTACTATTGATTAATGACATAACAATTAAAACAATGGTCACACTTTATGTTTAAACCCCTTCAATAGAGAATAGCATCATTCAGCTGTTTTCAATTTTCATTACAAAGTTCTTCTCAGAGAGTTGCTTTGAGCTCATCACAGTAACAAATTACTCTCAGATATCACTCCTTTTTTTAATAGCATGGGATGTAGAGTTATGTTTAGTGTTGGTGTGCTTTAAATGTCATAACACCAAATTTTTCCTCTATTCTTGTAATCACATCAACTGGTCTAACTAGTAACCCTGAATCCCACAGCACAATTTAGTTGCATATTTAGTCTTATGGCCCATTAGCACATTCCAGAGTGTCAGCATGAGAACTTTATTTAATGTAATGATGCAAGATATATTTTACTTTTAAATTATAATTGATATAGTAGGCAGGTAGTGGCTGCTAATTGTGACATCTGGCACCAAAAGAGGAAGTGAAGAGACCGGCGCATGACACATGGAACGTTGCAGTGGAGCAGCGGGAGGTCAGGTAGGTGACTATTCGAATGGTTCCATTTGTACTATTAAAAAATATACTGGACAAATATTTTAAAGGGATACAACCATCAGGTTGTTAAGGTAGAAAGTAAAACAGCGCATCAGGAGGAGGCAGGAGGAAGATTCTATGCTGCACACATCAATCACCGCGGCACACATTTCCTCAGCTGTAACAAAAGTTATTTCTGCAAACTGCCATCTAATCAGCAGGTATGATTCAAGCCACCATCATAGTGCCTGTATGGTGCTGCTTTTATTTTCTGCTTTAAAATCCTGATGGTTGGTTCCCTTTAACTAGTCTCTATGTCATATCTGAATGTATCTGTACATTTATCCACTATTCAGTAAAGCACTGCAGAATATCTTTTATATATAATGATTAACATATTATACAATTTCATTGGTAGGCATGATTTAATAGATACATACCTTGCAAACAAGTAATACTTCACATTCTTCCGTAACATCCCAATACAAATATTCCAGGAAATGAGGACCTGTTGATTACACAAATACATCTACTATGAACATTTTTGATATATGCTCATAATAATTTGCATTATTGTGTTCTACAATAAGTGGTAAGAGCTGTGGGAGTAATCCTGAAAAGATAGAGATTACCGAGACCTACAAATAAAGAGTGAGAATAGAGTAGTGTTTGATGAAACATCACCTAATAATGGGAAGCGGTTTGATTTCAAATGAATAACTGAGATAACTATTCTCCTAGGACATTAACACAATATTAAATTAAAATAATCATTCTTTGGTAAATCCAAGTATTCCCATTTACAAGTCTTTTATATGGTTTATACTTTTTATGTAAAATAATGTAGCTATTATATACTTTAGCTCATGGTTTAAATAGTGCTCTACATATTGTCATCAGCTAGTGTTCCCTGTAGGACATAACATCTAGTTTTAGTATCTGAGATACACAGTACGACAAGTTACGTAGTATTTTAATAACTATCAGTGTGTTTTTGCAGTGTAAAAATTAGAAGTACTCTCATTAACTCCTTGTATTGGTGTTACTTCAATGATTCTGGAACTGGTTTTCTTTTTTTTAGTGTCCCTCCATTCCAAAGTTATCCCCCAAAAAACAAATATGTAATTTTCTCATCAAGCAACTGGGCACTTACCATAGATCTTTTCTGTGAACATTTGCTTCTAATTCAGTGTAACATACTAACAAAACCATCCATTGCCAGTGCACTCCATACATCTATGCCTTAATTTCCCGATAATTTCCAGACGTAATCTCTGATCCTTCCAACATGTCCTCTGCTCTCCTCTTTTCTTTTTTCTCACAAAACAATCCCCAACTTTTCTCTGATGCTTCCACCGGACTCTGGAGTTAATGGCCATGGCCAATCAGACCCTGTTCCTCCTTTGAATCCTTTTCAAAATAAAAACCCACCTTTTCAATCTGAAAAAACCCTGCTGTTACTACACTGTCCTATCAGCATCCATCAGTCTCATGTGTTATCTCCTCCCAATTCCCCTATAGATTGCATTCCTTGTTGGAGCCTTTTGTTGTCTGCAGCACTGATGTTACATTGATTGTGCTGCAAACATTGAAATCAGCAACTCCGCCACAGTTGACACCATGAGCCACTCAGAGTCACTTAGCTTACTGACTGGCTGCAGCGTTTTCTATGTGATTTTACTGCTGCAAACAGTAACAGATAGAGGGAGTAGTGGCAAAAACACAGCTCTAGACCTGGGGAGGGTTAGTAAACAGTAGTTTGTCTTTTAAGAAAAATCTGAGGGAAGGGGGTTCTGGCACAAGAAATAATATTAGTTCAAGTGAATAGGACTTGATGTAGATCTCTGCACATCGGGTGCCCTGAAGAAGTGCTGTGCATGAACACTACAACAATTCTGTGGTCCTTCATTTTCTCAATCATCAATCATTCTAGAGCTAATTTCTCATTCTGTGACAGTATATTGAAACACCTACTAGAATTTTACACAGAATAGATTGTATGTTGAGCTTTCATTATGTGACTATAAGATAAAGCACAAACTAAAATCATAAGGGTCTCTGACATCAATTTTGTTGTTATGTTTACAGTGGTGTCACAGGGGTTGCGATCGCATCCAGGCTCTGCAGCCTAGGGGGCCCCAAAAGTCCCTTTGGCCCATAGAAAAAGACTAATACTATTAAAGTTTGCAATAATTGGGGGCCCCATTGGAGCTTTCGCATCGGGGCCCCTGGGCCTGAAGTTACGCCACTGGCACCAATGGTAACTCCTACGCTGTTAGACACATGGATTGACGTAGCAATGATCTTTTTTTTTGTTGGCCTGAAGATCTCCAAACAATTTGCATACATAATGTTTCCCTCTACTAGCAAGGTAATATATTGCGCAGTAACAGCATCACATTAAAATGATCAACTGTGTTATATTAAATATGTGAACTGTATGAATGATTATGTCCTATAAAACAGCATGAAAATAATTTTCCAAGGCTTGATATGATGAGATTGTAGGAAACACTTTAATCAGAGCTATTTGCATAAAGGAATGAATAGACACTACTTTTCCACTTTCCGTTAAGTGTAATGGTGTGTGTTCAAATTCCATTTCAAATGATGAATTTCCCGCAATTATTGAATCAGAAGTTTATAGAATAATTTTTTGCAATTTACTGCCAATTGAACCATGCTAATGAATCTGCTTTATAAAGCAGGTATAATATAGTTAACAACTTTACCCATGTAACTCTTTAAATAAAGCTCAATTTCTGCTCAGAATTCATTAATATTTCTACAGATTTACAATCTTATTTAATTTTGTTTGCAATCAAATTTTGCAAATACAATAAATACAGTTATCCAGTGTTTAGGTGTAAATACGGTACATTAAAAAAACTGCATTTGTCTGAAAGCTACATTTCTTTGATTCTTTTTTGAACACCCACTGTAAAGTCCGGTGACCATCAGACCGGTGCTTCTTGAAGCCTATGTCAGAATCAACAATTGTCAGAATTCTTATTTGGCACACACTGTCTAAGGATGAAATACTGGGGAACTTCTCACACTTTCTCCAATAATAATAAATCTATGAGATTGAAAACTTCATTTTCAGTTTGTGGTCTAAAGTACTTGGGGATGTATTATACTTTACCTTGTTTTCTGATAAATTCCTGTCTCTGAAATTCAGCTTCAGCCAAAAGAGCCTTAAATGCTGCAAATATATAAATAAATATATGTGATAAATTGTTGCAATACATCAGGTTATCATTGCTATTAAGAGTATGTGCTCACGGTCCGGAGGAGCTGCGTGTTGGCGCAGCTCCTCCAGACCTGAATGAACCTGCGGATAGCTGCAGAGAGACCGCAGCCACCCTGTCCTCAATATGTGTGGCGGGTGTCACCCGATGAGAGCTACTTCCAAAATGAACATGCGGAGGAGAAGCGGAATGCCGGCAACCCGCTCGGGTTAAGCATAGTGGGCATGGGATTTCGACAAATCCCATCCACTATGCTAATACTGTACTACGCAGCGTCTTGGACACAGCAGCAAGACGCTGTGTCCAAAATGCTGCATATACCGATCATGAGCATGCAACCTAAAAGAAGTGGTCACCATGCTAAAATAATGTAAACAATTGAAAACAGTTATATATAGTTCATATGAAATTCTGAAGAACAAATCTAACATTATACACCATCACTGTATTAAATTAAAGTTAATATCTCCATGTGAAAGCCAGCAACTTACCATCTCCAATGAGAACTAATGAGGACTGGTTCTTGGCTTTAGCATCATGAATCTGGACTGTGTAGGTACCTTCATTTTCTACTGTAAATCGGTCCATTACCATTTCAATAATGCCAGACTGTCTATCAAACGTAATACGATGACTCTGCAAAAGGTAACAGATTAGAATTCAGCTTGCTGTCATGTTGGAACATTGTAAGCTGACCTGTGCTGCTGGTTTCAGATCTGCAGTACATCCATTTTCTGATCATCATAATGGGAGACCCAGACAATGGGGTTTAGGGCACTGCCCTCCGGAGGCCACACTAGGTACTACAAGTTTGTAGACACCGCCCCCTCTGCTTATAAACCCCTACCGCAGGGAATATCCTCCGTTTTAAACTTAGTGTGCTCGGAGGAATCACACGCTTTGCTTGCACATCACAGCATTCTCACAGCTTACATGATGGCGTCTGAAGACAAGGTAGGTCCCGGTCGGGGACCTCCGGCAGTCTCCCTGTTCACCCTTGGGGAACACACAGGTTGAGGTACCGGAGGGCCCAGAGCCTGGACACGTTGTGTCCTCCCGGTACGCTGCCGTGCTCCTTCCCATCCCTCCTTGGGGGGCTCTGGGAAGTGGGAGACAGGAGCCTTGCACAGCTCCGCTCCGTCCGAGGCCTCCCTAAATGGTGCTTACAGACCGGACTGGAGCCAGCCCAGTCCGAGGCTTCCCTAAATGGTGCTTACAGACCGGACTGGTGCTGAAACCCCTGTCCGAGGCCTCCCATATATGGTGCTTACAGACCGGACCGGCACTGAGGCGCCCTGTGTGTCTCCGGTGTGCCTGGGGGTAGTGTCTGACACTATGTGTTTTGACACTCAGACCGCGCGCAGCCTTTGGGTCCGCGGTTCTGGCGGTGTACCCTGTGCTGGGGTCACTATAGCTGACCGCCCTGTGTGTCACAGGGGCTGCGGCTGCGGGCTACAGATTTTGTCTGCAGCCCTGGGTATAGTGTGATGCTATATCTCCCGCGCTGCGGGCTCCAGCACCAGATTACTAAGATGGCTGCTTGGAGAGATGTGGAGCAGCCCATGGGATGACGTTATCACTGGGCGTGTGTGTGTGTGCTTTCCGCGTGTTTTCGGCACCGCCCACGACTTGTTTGGCGGCGGCCATCTTCTCCTCACTTCCCTGTTGGGACTGAATGAGTGCACTGCTGCGCTCCCGGGAGAATCCGATCCTTACCCTCGCGGAGGCCACACACACACCGCTCCCCTCCACCGCATTGAAGCGGTCGGTAAGCCGCCGGTGTTCCGGTTTCCTACTTGGCTTATTTTTCTCTTCTGCTGTCGGCATGTCCCCAGCAAAGAAGAGCGCTGCTAAGGCAGACAACTCTACCACTACCTGTGCTACATGCAACGGGACGCTGGTTGGGGGGTCCTGCAATAACTGCGGACGCCCAGAGGCCCGGACTGATGCTGCAGAGGCTGCAGCTCCGGTGCTGTACCCTGAGGTTCAGGTGATCCCAGGGCCATGGGAGACACAGAATAAGATAAATGAATCTGTGTTATCCAAGCTGTCCTCCATGTCGCAATCCCTGGAGGCACTGACTAGGAGACTGGAAAGTCCAGCTGCTCCCTCAAGTTACCCCCGGGTGTCACCCCTTGTTGCCGCGAGATCCCTTAAGCGGGCTCGCCGGGATGAATCACCCGAGATCCAGAACCTCTCTGAGGAGGAGCGTCACTCTGATGGTGACGAGGATGATGGGGGTTCAATACTTGAGTCTATGTCAGAACCACCTGACGGGGTGGAGGATTTGGTATCCTCCATAAACGAGACTCTTCATCTCGTGGCACCCCCTGAGGAGGTGGACCTCCATCCGAAGGAGGCTTATCAATGGCTGCAGCCAGAGGCTCGCTCATGTGGCTCCTTTATGGACCACACTAACTTTGGAAGGGTGGTTAGAGCACCCAGGGTTCACCCTGGGCGGCGTTATGTCCGCAAATCTAGGGACACTCGCTTCCCCTTCCCCCAGGAGGTGCTTCAGGAGTGGTCGCAGTCCCCGAAGGTGGACGCTTCCATGACCAGGATTGCTGCACGCTCCCTATTCTCTGCCTCTGATAGCTCCTCATTGAAGGACGCGACGGATAGACAGGTCGAACAACTCGCCAAGTCTTCCTATGAGGCTGTGGGGTCTTCATTTGCCCCTAATTTTGCCACGGTCTGGACCTTGCAGGCGATCACCGCCTGCTTGGATGGTATAACTGACCTGGCGGGGTCCAATTCAGAGGTCCTAGCGCTTACTGATAGGGCAAAGGCCTATGCAGATTACGCCAGGACTGCGACCCTAGAAACTGCCACTCGCTCGGCTGTGGCTTCGGCCAATGCGATAGCGATCCGCAGGTTATTGTGGCTGCGTCTATGGGACTCAGATGCCACGTCAAAGAAGATTCTGCAGAATCTTCCGTTTTCTGGTGACAGACTGTTTGGTACTGAGCTGGATAAGCTGATAAAGGATTCTGCGGAGTCTAAGATCCCACAGAATAAACCCAAGCCACGGTATACCATTAAAAGGAACCCTAAACAGTGGTCCTTTCGCTCCAGCTCACAGTCATCAGCCTCGTCCGTTCGCGCGGACAGAGGGGGTAAGCCCTCTACTCAGTGGCGCCCCAAGGGTCGCCAGAAGAAGTCAACGGGGGCGGCGGCTGCCACTCCCAAACCCACTTCCGCATGACTCGCTCTCCAGTCCTGCCGCCCCACAGGTGGGGGGCCGCCTGTCCCGATTTCAGGACAGATGGTTACTCCTCGTTCAAGATCAGTGGGTCCGAGACGTAGTCTCGCGCGGCTACAGGATAGAGCTGACGTCGCGGCCGGCACACCGATTCCATCGGTCTGTTCCATCCCCGGAAAAGGCTCAGGCTTTTCATCTGGTGTTGGAGGGGCTCCGCAGAGACGGAGTAGTGATCCCAGTGCCTTCCGGAGAGAGGTTCAGGGGTTTTTACTCCAACCTCTTTATCGTCCCGAAGAAGGACGGCTCCTTTCGCCCGGTTCTGGACCTCAAGTTGTTCAACCGTCACGTGTTGGTTCGGAAGTTCCGCATGGAATCCCTGCGCTCCGTGATCGCGGCTGTGTCGCAGGGAGACTTCTTAGCGTCCATAGATATCCGAGACGCTTACCTTCACGTGCCCATTGCACCAGCTCATCAGCGCTGGTTGAGATTTGCAGTGGGGGACGAACACTACCAGTTCGTGGCGCTGCCCTTCGGGTTGGCCTCGGCTCCGCGGGTGTTCACGAAAGTGATGGCCTCTATGATGGCTCTCCTACATATGCAGGGACATGCCGTCATACCCTATTTAGACGACCTGCTGGTCAGGGCGCCATCAGAACATCTTTGCCGGAAGAGCCTAGAGGTGACCATGAAGTCTCTGGAACAGTTTGGGTGGCTTCTCAATGTCCAGAAATCAACCCTGGTTCCGACCCAGTCACTGACATATCTGGGCATGGACTTCCACACGGACTCAGCTCTGGTGTCCCTACCACGAGCCAAACAGCTGGCCATCCAATCGGGAGTCCAAGATATACTCCTGTCCCCACAATCATCCATACGGGTGTTGATGAAGCTGGTGGGACGCATGGTGGCAGCGATAGAGGCGGTGCCTTTTGCACAGTTTCACCTCCGTCCTCTTCAGCTGGAAATTCTCCGCAGATGGGACAAGAGGACGATCTCGCTGAATCGGCTGATGGCCCTTTCACGATCGACCAGGGATTCCCTGCTGTGGTGGCTTCAGCCACATCACTTGTCACGGGGCCGGTCTTTTCTCAAACCGTCATGGTTAGTGGTGACCACCGACGCCAGTCTGAAGGGCTGGGGGGCGGTGTTCTTACACCACAGGGCTCAAGGCCTCTGGACTCAGTCGGAGTCGGCGTTGCAGATCAACGTGCTGGAGATCAAGGCGGTCTATCTGGCGCTCCTGGCGTTTCAGAAGTTCCTGTCGGGACAGCCCATCCGGGTTCAGTCCGACAATGCGACGGCCGTCGCGTATATAAATCATCAGGGAGGGACCAGAAGTGCTCAGGCCCTCGCCTAAGTCCACCGCATTCTATCCTGGGTGGAGGACAACAACTGTCTGATCTCCGCAGTTCACATCCCAGGAGTCGAAAACTGGGAGGCCGATTACCTGAGCCGACAGGGAATGGACGCCGGAGAGTGGTCTCTTCATCCGGACGTCTTCCGGGACATCTGCAGCAGATGGGGCACTCCGGACGTGGATCTGATGGCCTCACGGCTCAATCATCAGGTGCCGCAATACATGGCGAGATCATGGGATCCTCAGTCTCTGGGGGCGGACGCCCTGATCCTGAGTTGGTCCGGATTCCATCTACCATATGTGTTCCCTCCGCTGGCACTGATTCCCAAGGTTTTGTGGAAGATCAGGTTGGAGTGCAGCGTAGCCATTCTAGTGGCACCGGATTGGCCCAGGAGGTCCTGGTATCCGGACCTGTGGCAACTGTCCGGCGGACTCCGGTGGGCTCTTCCAGACCGCGCAGATCTACTCGCGCAGGGCCCCTTCTTCCACCTCAATTCCAAGGCCCTCAGATTGACTGCATGGCTCTTGAGGCCTGGCTTCTGACATCCAGGGGATTCTCTCCTACAGTGGTTGCCACTATGAATCGGGCTAGGAAGCCTGTATCACGGAGGATTTACCACAGGACGTGGAAAATCTTTTTCTCCTGGTGTGCCTCTGGTGGACGGTCTCCGTGGCCCTTGTCCGTTCCGACTTTGTTGGCTTTCTTGCAATCGGGTTTGGAATTGGGCTTATCCCTCAGCTCCCTGAAGGGTCAAGTATCAGCGCTTTCAGTGCTGTTTGACAGGCGTTTGGCGCTCCTTCCTAAGGTCCGTCAATTTCTGCAGGGGGTGTCTCGGGTGGTTCCGCCATACAGGCGACCGCTGGACCCTTGGGACCTTAACATGGTCCTGGCGGCTCTGCAGAAACCACCGTTCGAGCCACTGAGGGAAGTCTCCCTCTCTCATCTGTCACAGAAAGTGGTCTTTCTGGTGGCAATTACATCTCTGAGACGGGTTTCAGAATTGGCTGCACTGTCGTGCGAGTCACCCTTCCTGGTAGTCCACCAGGACAAGGTGGTGTTGCGTCCGCGGGCAGAATTTTTGCCAAAGGTGGTGTCCACTTTTCACTTGAACCAAGAGATTGTGCTCCGATCATTTTGTCCCGCTCCTGTTCATCAGGTTGAGCGCGACCTCCACACTCTGGATTTAGTGAGGGCTGTACGCATTTATGTGTCTAGGACGGCCTCTTTCCGGAGTTCGGACTCTTTATTCATCCTTACGGCGGTCGCTGTAAGGGGTCCGCGGCATCCAAATCAACCTTGGCCAGATGGATCAAGGCTCCCATTCAAGAGGCTTACCGTTCGGCGGGTCTGCCTCTCCCGGTGGGCTTGAAGGCGCACTCGACCAGAGCCGTTGGTGCTTCCTGGGCTTTGCGACATCGCGCTTCAGCTCTGCAAGTGTGTCAGGCGGCAACCTGGTCCAGCCTGCATACATTCTCTAAGCACTATATGGTGCATGCCCATGCCTCTGCGGATGCAAGTTTGGGCCGGCGGGTCCTCCAGGCGGCGGTTGCCCACCTTTGAGGGGGACCGTGTATATCAACGTCTTTTGAGGAACTCTTCCCGCCCTGGGGTTTGCTTTAGGACATCCCCATTGTCTGGGTCTCCCATTATGATGATCAGAAAAAAGAGAATTTTGTTTACGTACCGTAAATTCTTTTTTCTTGAATCATCAATGGGAGACCCAGCACCCACCCAGTTGTTCCGTTGGATGTTTTGCATTTGCCTGTTCCCAGTTGGGACAGTTTATTCCGGGTTGTTGGACCGTCTGTGCACGGTTTCTTTCCCGATGTTTCGGGTGTGGTTTATGTTGTCTCCTCGCAGCTTATGGACCAAACTGAGGATATTCCCTGCGGTAGGGGTTTATAAGCGGAGGGGGCGGTGTCTACAAACTTGTAGTACCTAGTGTGGCCTCCGGAGGGCAGTGCCCTAAACCCCATTGTCTGGGTCTCCCATTGATGATTCAAGAAAAAAGAATTTACGGTACGTAAACAAAATTCTCTTTTTTTCTTGCATGTACACAGAGTTTTATGTGTAAATTTTTCCCATAGACTTGCATTAGGTACAGAAAAAAATGCACATTTGTTTTTATTGTGCTTCTGTCGCAGAGCAGTTTTGTTTAAAACATGACATACCAAAAAGAGACATAAGCATCAGCATCAAAAATAAAATAAAATTACAAGTCAAAAACTCAATATCTTTAATTTACCTAATTAGTGCAGCATCAAAACCTCACTAAAAACTCATCATGGGCACACAGCCTTATAATGCATGTAATCCGAACATCAATACAGTTTGGTCAAAAACAAGGACTAGGAAGTATCAAAAACAAAGCAGCTTTATTTAAAAAAAGGTTACAATATACTTCTGTATCTCCCCCAAAAAACTGCCAACTTGGTTATGCCTTACACTGAAGATCATGTTCATTTATGTTTATAAAAGCCACAATACCATACGCAACCTGTAGTCAGGTGTGGCAATATTATTAAAAGGAAGAGAAACAATGACTTTTTTCTATACTTGTAAACCATTTTAAACACCTAAACACAATATATTTAATGGTTACTACATGGGTAGAAGTGAAGAAATACAATTTTATAAAATACTCTGGTTTATTAGTGCGGGAAATTTTTTGGTGATTTGCTTCCAGTGTTAGGCTGCTTTCACATCAGCGGTTTTCGCCGATCACGGCAGATGCGGTGAAAAAACCGCATCTGCCGCGATTAATGCATAACCGCTGCACTTGCGGCACAGTTGCGGCACCCCATGCAATGTCTATGGGGCTTTCGGTAAGTGTGCGGCAGGTGCGGCAAGTGCGGTTTCGACACTTGCGGCAGGGGCTGCCGCGAAAAAAACCGCGGTCAGCCACGTTTTTTTTGTGGCCGCACCTGCGGCAAGTGCCGATACCGCACTTGCCGCACCTGCTGCAAGCCCAGATAGACATTGCATGGGGCTTGCCGCAACTGTGCTGCAAGTGCAGCGGTTATGCGTTATTCGCGGCAGATGCGTTTTTTTCACCACATCTGCCGCGGTCGGCAAAAAACGCTGATGTGAAAGTACCCTTAGAAATATAAATGCCTATATTTCCTATGTGTTGTTCTCAAATTTGCTTCTAAAGTGTAATATCAGGTCAATGACGTCATTGCCGGCGCCGAACACAGGAAGTCGGAAGAAGACGCATGAAGATGGAGGATCGGGGATGTCGGCAGCGGCGGGCGCGGACGGCAGCGGGACAGTGATAAGTATATTTTGCTTTACAGGTGACCGGAGCAAGGCTGGGGGGGCCTGGATTACTGGGCTGCTGTATACTACCGCTGGGGCTGCTATATACTACCACTGGGGCTGCTGGGGCTGCTATACACTACCACTGTGGCTGCTGGGGCTGCTATATACTACCACTGGGGCTGCTATATACTACCACTGGGGCTGCTGGGGATGCTGTATACTACCACTGGGGCTGCTGGGCTGCTATACACTACCACTGGGGCTGCTGGGGCTGCTATACACTACCACTGGGGCTGCTGGGGCTGCTATATACTACCACTGGGGCTGCTGGGGCTGCTATATACTACCACTGGGGAGGCCTGTATACCACTGGGGGGGCCTGTATACCACACTGCTGGGGGCTGTATACCTGTGCTGGGGTCCACCCTCGGCTTATACACGAGTCAATAGGTTTTTCCAGATTTATGGGGCAAAAGTAGGGGGGTCGGCTTATACACGGGTCGGCTTATACACGAGTATATACTGTACTTCGTTTTTATTCCATTTTTTTTCACGTGCATCTTTCTCGCCTTTTTCACACTATGTTTTTTTCCCCTTATTGGTGTGTCATGTTTTAAATACAGCTGCTTCGTTTTTAATATTTCCTGGTATTTGGCTTTGACAGAACTTCATGTGCAGATACATGTTTTAGTGCGTTTCCACATGAGGAAATAAACAAGGCATGTGCATTTTTTGGCTGCTGATTTTCCACATCTAGTACAAGTCTATGAACCTGCAAGGGAAATTGACATGTTGTGGACTTGAAAGACGCATCGCAGGTCATTTTACTCTAAGTAAAAAGAAGGACAGTGGATATGAAGATATGACATTTCTATAAATCCCATCCACTTTGTTGACCTGTAAGGCTATGTTCACACAGAGTGTTCTTATTGCGCTTTTGAGGTGCGGCTTGCTATGGTTTTATGTTAATTTATATTTACACAAAGCTGCATCATTTTTGGTTAACATGAAAACCTATGTGAAAGCAGAAAGTGATGTCCACACACATTGGTTTGTGTTTTGAAGTGAAAGAGAAACTAAGACAGGTTTCTCTGCATTTTGAAAAGAATGAACATGTCAATTCTTTTACAAAATACATAGATTCGATTTGCTATAGACATGGTAGTATAGTTGGTCCGAGGAGAGAGAGGGGGGGAAAAAGGAGAGAGATGGGAGAAAGAGAGGAAGAAGGAGAGGGAGAGGGAGAAAGAGAAGAGAGAAAGGGAGTGGGTGAGGGAGTAAGACCAGCAGACCAAGGTAGCGAAATGAATGTAAAAACATTGGAAATCCACAGGAAAAAAACAGCAAATCTACACCTAAAAATGCTGGCAAACTGCGGGAAATCCACACAAAAAAATGCAGCAAATCACCTGCTAAGAAATTTGCAAAGCCTTGGTGTTTCTACCTTTTTACTGCTTTTTTCTCAGAACCAAAAACCAACATGTCTGGACATAGCCTAAGATGCTACTTTTTTATGCATCAAGAATAGATAGCATCAAAAGCTCAACAAAAGCTCATTGTGGGCGCACAGTTCTCCGGTTTTACTTTTGTCTTTTTAACCAACTCTTTATCCTTTTTCTGCGGTACCTGGTTTTAAAACGGCATAAATCTTTATCACGGACAAATACATATATTATTGAAGAATATTTCTTCATAAACATTGATTTTTTTTTCAGTCTAACAAGTACAATAACAGCTTAATAACAAAAGTAGTGCATGTTTCCCTGACTCGGTTATTATTAGGCTATGGAAGCTTATAAAGCTTTTTCTGCCATTAATTCTGTTGATCTTACTGACAATGTATTTGCAAGAATTGGAAAGCTTTTTATCTATTGTGGAACCCAACAGTACTTTCAACCAATCCACTGCACAATAAACTCATGCTGTTATGTTACAGAAACATTGCTTCAGTGAAAGAAAAACAATAATTGTATCTGCTCCTTAAGGGGAAAACACAAATATATTTAGAGATTATGTAGCAGATCAATACAAGTTGTGGATTATTATACAGATCAATATCCTAATGCCCACACAGTTCCTTTTGGCAATAGGAAATATTACAATAATCTTTTTCTTATAATGTTGCATTCTACTTGTTTATATTGTAAGGAAAAAGACATTGGGTTTTGGAAGACAAGATTAATTTGCTGCTAGCGCTACGCGGCTGTGTTCTGAATCATATTATTATATTGAACAGCAATTGGTGTAATTCTTCTTAAGGGACCCATTTCCATTCCATTGCAATAAGCTATGATATTAAGAAGTAGCAAGGTAAGTGTAGATGAACATATCCTTCTATATAACATTACACTAAAAATCCTACAAGGATACAGAAATATACAAACCTCACTGTCTTTAATCTCCAAATCGTTCACAACAAATCTAAAGCTTGCTTCTGGAGATAGGTTGGGGGCTTCCAACCAGAAACGCACCCTGCCTTTTTCCAAAATTTCATAGGTCAATTCTGATTTCAGTGGAATAGCTAAAAGTAAATGCAAATGACGGAGGTCAGTGAAGCAAAAAGAACACAAGCATATGTATTACCAACATTCAACCTGGCAATACATTAATGTATTTTACTGACCATTTAACCCTGCTTTTCTGTTTGGTCAAAGATGACCAGGGGCTGGCTGGTGCTTATCAGAAATCTTTGATGACAGGGGGGGTGCTATCAGGCCACCGCAGCTCACTGGACATATCCAACGCCGTCTGCGGCTGTATACACCGCCCCGGCCGCAAAGCGCTGCCAGCCAGCCCGTTTCTGTGGGGTGCGGCCCTAGATGTGGGCTATACCACCAGCCCAGGGGGCACTTGCCCCCCTGCCACCTGGGCCAGTCCGCCCCGGAAAATGACCAAATTTGAAGTATTTTCTTATGAACAACCATATTCACATACAGTATAATAATGCAACTGGTATTCAAATAAAACACTTAGTTTAGCTTAGCTTAGGTTAAAATTATCCTAAAATGGGTTGTATGAATTAGATAATATCATCTGTATTTCCCCAGAAACTGTACCACCTACGTCGTTGTTCTTTATCTGATATGCAGCTGGATACCAATTGCTTAAAAGAACTTATCACTTGGTCAAAAGTGGCCAGTTTTTCCTTCTATTTTACTCCCATTGCTCCCCAATGCATCATTCATTTTTTTAATCCACCATACAGTTCCAGAGATATGGGCCTTTTTATTTAGTTCTAATTTTTATGATGTTTACTAAGTGAGCATGCCTCATGGAATTCTCTAGGGAGGAGATTTAGGCTGCTTAGCACAATTACTCCCTGAGCAACTACCTCTTATTAAAGACCATAAGACCATCACTAAGTAAGGAAGCCCATATTTATGAAACTGCATGGCAAATCTGAAAAGATAAAAAACATTTTTCTGAGGAAAATAATTGTATAGTTGCTGCAATTTATTCTAATAGATAGTTCCCAGCATATAAGTGTAAGTTTACAGCTTGTGTTGTAAATAAGACTGGCATTTAATTGCAAAAAATCTGAAACTTCACTTTTCTACACTATTGGACAAATAATTCTGCTTCCCTTCCTGAAAGAGCACCACTCTGGTTTGTACACTGTGTCTTGTATTGCAATTTGCCTCTTTTTTAATAAATCAAAGTGCCAAATCAGAAGCAGTCTGCTGACCGATTTTTCCTTCTTAACCCAAACAAGTCACTCAGACCCTTTAAGGCTAGGGTGACACATGGCAATCCGCTTTTTTGAGGGCTTATAAAACTGGATCCATTAACGTTAGAGTGCTAAAAGTGTTCCCTGAGGTTCTAGCCATTTTTTGGACTTAGTAATTTTTTCACCAGAAAACGGATATCTGTTAACGGATGGTGCCTATAGGTGCCCTGCATTGATGGATAGCTTCCCCATAGGACCCCATGTTAAAAAAGGATCCTTTTTTTGCTGCACCCAAAAACGTTGCCTGCAGCGTTTTTGAAAAACGCAGGTACACCTAAGTGCACCATCTGGTAACGGATCCGTTTTTGGACTGAAGTAAAAACGGCTGGTATGTGTGACCCTAGCCTAAGGTTGATGTAGGGTCCTCGAGTAGGGTTCCAATTCATGTATCAATGAAAATGTAAAACTCGACACTTCTCTATATGATTGTGAGGATTGTGAGGATTATGTAGATGGTTCTTTGATACAGCTGACCATTATTTGGGATTTATTTGTATTTAGTGAATCTGCTTTCTTGAGATCCTATACTCTAATAGTGTTTGCGTTATAGTTCAATACACCCACGCTACTATATGGAATATAATATATTTTGATATAGATGTTGCCATATGAACTACTGATGTAACCATTATCGCGTTACTATATCTTGACATGGCCCTATATATACACCTATATATACATTGAGCATTAGAAGTCGTTAGGAATAAGCGTGACATTTTGTTATGAAAATATTTAATAATACATAATTTTGGTAAAATTTATAATATGCAATATTAATCCTCATGTTCCTGTAAGATATTTGTGCTATGGGATTATCACCCTTCCTTACCTTTGTATTACACTTGTCTACTAATAAAATTTTGTATTTGTTAATATAATAACGGACCGTAAAATCGTTTTTTTCCTCCCTTTTGGGAAATTGTGTGTACTTCTCTATATGAGCATAGCAGTTGATTTGTTGAAGCAATGACAAAACACTATCCACACCTCTCCAATCTGGAATATCTCCATATATATTCCTGAATCTGAATCATTCTGGTGAAGGACCATGTATGGGACCAAAACAATAAAATAATTCTTTCTAGATGGTTGCAATAAATGTACTATTTTGCTCATACAGTGGTGTTCTGAAATTACATTTACATTGGTACTGCTATTTGAGGCATGTGTATCAAATGAATATGTTGTTTACTGTGGTACTAAATATGTTTATTATATTTTTGCATTGTTTATGAAAAGCATAGGGTCATTAATTTATGCAGAAGGATGAAGAAGAGGGGAACCTGGGAAGTAGATGATTGTTAATTAGAGGAAGTGCTAGAAAGTAGGGATGAGCGAGTAGTGAAATATTCATAATCCATATACTCATATCGAGGACTTTGTCATACTTGGATACTTGTCTGAACAGCGAGTCCAATGTTATTCAATTAGTGATAGGCTCCTCTCACGTGCATCCAGCCATAAAACGAGCATTTTTTTGACAAAACGAAAGGTGGTTTTTGAGTTTTCACTGCAAAAAGCACCTTGCTGTGCCCCCAGAGAGCCAACTATTCAATCTGCTCCAACTGGGGTACCAAGATTGCAAAGTATTCACTGATCTCAGGAGACCAGTCCAAGAAAACACTGCGGGCAGCTGGCTAAAGCGCTCAAACACAGTGAATTCCTAGGCACATTGCGGAGACACCATAACCACCAAATGAAGTGGCCCTTTAAGTCAATATCCAACTCTTTTACAAGTTTACAGATATGACAAGGAATACCAAGGCCAGGTATCATCCACATACAGCTGTTTCGGGTGTTGCCCCATCAGTGTGGAGTAGGATTCTGGCTAGGTGGAGCAAGGCCTAGTAGACAACATCACAAAGCATTCACTGATCTCAGGGAGACCTGTGCAAGAAACACTGCGGGCAGTGGCTAAAGCGCTCAACACAGTGAATTCCTAGGCACATTGCCCCTGGGAAATATGAACATGCAAATAGAGTCTGTGGAGCCTCGGTTAGGGGTCTCAAACACAGGACTAGCCATATATCCCTCCAGGGAAGGACCCAGCCAAGGGGTGGCTCCTTGCGGAGAACACCATAACCACCAATGAAGTGGCCCTTTAAGTCCTTCCCTGGAGGGATATATGGCTAGTCCTGTGTTTGAGACTCCTAACCGAGGCTCCACAGACTCTGTTTGCATGTTCATATTTCCCAGGGGCAATGTGCCTAGGAATTCACTGTGTTTGAGCGCTTTAGCCAGCTGCCCGCAGTGTTTTCTTGGACTGGTCTCCCTGAGATCAGTGAATACTTTGCAATCTTGGTCTACTAGGCCTTGCTCCCACCTAGCCAGAATCCTACTCCACACTGATGAGGGGCAACACCCTGAAACAGCTGTATGTGGATGGATACCTGGCCTTGGTATTCCCTTGTCATATCTGTAAACTTGTAAAAGAGTTGGATATTGACTTAAAGGGCCACTTCATTTGGTGGTTATGGTGTTTCTCCGCAAGGAGCCACCCCTTGGCTGGGTCCTTCCCTGGAGGGATATATGGCTAGTCCTGTGTTTGAGACTCCTAAGCGAGGCTCCACAGACTCTATTTGCATGTCCAACTGGGGTACCGACTCTCTTTGTGTATTGAAGGGAGCTGGAAATTTGTGTCAGATTGTTCAGGATTCACAAATCACGCACGAGCACTAGCGGTACTCACCGAGTAATGAGTATCATGAATACTGTACTATCCATAGGAGTAACAAAAAGTAACAAATAAATTTGTCATCACTTCTAGAAAGATCTTGATCTATGCCACTTGGAAATTTAGGGTTAATTTCTTTCCAAATGTCAAATTTCAAACATAAACTTTGTAATTAAGGAATTGAGCTGACAGCTGTCATTTTCTCTATATCCATTCCACATATAAAGAACAGTGTTGAATTGCTTAAAAAGTGTGTCAATGTTCCTATCATTTGTGTTTGCAAGTTTGGATAGTAGGAGATTTTTTGCCATAAAGGACTTTTTTGAGCATTTTATTGTGATATTTGCAGCCCAATCGGGACAAGAGAGTGAAGAGAGTGGGGTGGGCACAATAACGGCCGTAATGTATCTATAAATTGCTGGTTAATCATTGCATTTACATTTTTCTGTATGGTGGTGGCATCGTTGGAAAGGCAAGAAATGTTTAAGGTAAGGTTTTGTACAACAAAACAGAGAAGAGAGGTATTGAAGTCAGAAAGTTACATTTTGGGAATAAGTTAAGTAGGTTTCACATGTTCAGTCTTCAGGAGGACACCACTCTCTTCAACATGGCCTCCTGTTTGATGGAGGTGGTGCCCTTCTGTTGATTGATAGTTTGAGCTAATGGCATGGCTGAGCCGCTGGCTCAAACTATGCACTAAAGCTGCTAGCAAGGCAGCTTTTTCACTGGAGCATCAGAGGAGTGCAGTGGAACTGAAGATGGCTGGATCCAATAATCTAACCAACTTCAGAGCAGAGATGGCTAGCTGTATTGCAACCAACACTACTTATCTAGGAGTTTGGCCACCTCTGAGCTGACTAGGAACTTGCTAAAGCAGAAAGCTGTCAACTATAAAACAAAAAATCTCTGTTCTTGAAAGGTACAGTAAATTGAGTAGTTTGGGTTCTTCAATTGTATTGATTTCAAAAGATAAAATAGCTCTTTCACGTGTTATTTAATTATAAAGATGCACTATTGTCCCTAAAAGTTCTAACTAATAAGCGTTAAAAACTGTATGTTTATTCCACCCATACCCTACAACTATATATTCTCTTTGGCCTATTACAGAAAGATAATCAGGTCCATGTTGTGTTACCCCAGTGATAAGTGAACATCACTTGTATAACCTTGAAATTGCTACACTGTAGTTGATATGTATCTCTTTTGTGAAACGAGGTCAGACCTTTTACTTAATATCACAATAACTAAATTTGGGGATTAGACCTTCTAAATCATCAAAGCTAATTTAGAACACTTTTTCAAAAACACTAATGCTAACAGACACTTGACCTACTCAGAAAATCATATGGAATGGAGATAGAAGTAGCCTTGGAAAATCTATATTTGGTTCAGGGATCAGGCTGCTTCTATCTCAGGTCACTGCCATTGATCAGAGATATGTCATGTTCCTGATTCATTGAATTATATGTTGTTTATGCTTTCTGTTATAGAAAACTCTGGCATATATCACTATATCATACTAATTTAGTACAAGTAGTAACAAGTACAGAAAGGAATGTATGATCATTCTCTTCAATGCAATTTGCTACACTATGTCCTATATTGTGAGTTATGTAGACTTTGCTTTTGCTCCACAGATGAGGAATGGAAAAAAAGAGAAAAAACATATAGTTTAAGATTATATATTACAAAAAGAGTCTACTTACTTGGGTTCCTAATTTCATGACTTAGAGCCATCAAACGTTCCAGTTCTAGAAAGTTTAAAAAACAGTTAATTAATCAATTGTATTCTATGGTAGATGGATCATAGACCTAGACAGATATAGATAATAGAAAGGCAGACAGATAATAAGGAAAAAGATAGATAGATAGATAGATAGATAGATAGATAAGATAGATAGGTTTATCCTTTAAAGAAGAATAAAGCACAGATGTCCCAATATAATTAATGCCTTTGATTGCAATTTAGCAGGAAGTAGTTTATTGAAGAGGAGACAAGCATGTGATTCATTGAACGGAGTCGCTAATCACATGCATCCTTCTTCAGTTCCAAGCCAATTATTTTTTGGCTGTGCATTCACTGTGCAACCATCATCAATTCCATTCTTTTAAAAACTTTTCCTATGCCCTGCTGTCAAAGGCAACAATCAGACACCAACAAAAGCAGATCATCAGATCATACATCTTCATGAATGTTAGATTTAGCTTTGCAATATTTTAGTAAAAATAGAATAATCCCCCCCTCCCTGCTCTTACCATCTGCATTTAGCACATAGCTGGAGGAAATGCCATCAGTGTCACTAACCGCCACTGAGTATGTTCCCAAGTCATCCTTATCTGGGTTCTTAAAGTATAGTTTGGAGCTAAAATAAGAAAAAGGTTTATAAAGTTATACATAGATAGATACGTTTGCCCATGAAAGAATGTATATTAATAGAAACACATACTTTTCTCCGATAGTTTCTGCCCTGAATTTTTGATCATCGGTGATTTCTTCATAGGCTTTGCACCATGTGAACTGAGAGGCTTCAGAAATTTCAGTACAGTTGTAAGCAAGGTAAATGTTCCCTTCTTCATCCACTCCTGCAGTAATCTCCTGAACTCCTACAATATATCAAAAAAAGTAATAGTAGTGAGACATTTTTAATTATAGTAGTAAAGATATGTGTTTTCTTGAATTTACGGGACTTCTTAAGAAACAGTAATCCATATGGTTTTAATCACTCCTTGCATGACCATTACTAATCTATTCCCTTCAGGCAGTCATCCACTTTGTGGTCACAAAATCATGTTAATACTTAGTAGGCTACATATTTATTTATTGTGTATTTATTATATTTTGCTTGTGATATTGCACAGTGCTTAATAGTCCTTATCAACACTGTCCCTAGTAATGCTCACAATCTAAATTCCCTATCAGTATGTCTTTGTAGTGTGGGAGGAATTCGGAGAATCCAGAAGAAACCCATATAAATATGGGGAGAAGATACTAATACATTTAGCCTCAATAATAGGCTATATTTCCACTTTTTGCTTTGTGTGTGTACACGATGAGCTCTGCTTCTATATAGCTTAATAGATATATAAAAATTAATCTGCAAATAAGTTTGCCGCATTCGGTATGACCCTAACAGATCTTTTTGATTTGCAGAATTACATTCCCTCTCGGTGCCATGAAAACCTGCTACTTTTCTAGGTAAGGAGATTTACCAGCCACACTTAACATGAATGATCTTCATCATTGGTACTTTTACTGCACAGAAAAAGGGAAGTTATGCCTAACTGTGCTGTGCTAGACTATCTAATCACTATAATAGACTGGAATAAAACAGCAAGGAGGTGTGCAATCTGCCTTTCAATTCAGCTCCTCTTGTAGACTTGTAGACAGGGAAAACAGGGGGACAATGGGGAACGCAGGTTCCTCCTTTTCATAATTGGGTGGAGGGGGGGGCCGAGCAGCTGGACCCACCTAGATCTAGCAGTTTTCACCCATTCAGTGCTTAGACCAGAATACTCAAGTATAAACAGAAAAGGAAAAGCTTAAGAAATGTCTGTGCTAAATTGCAAAAGAATTTAGAAACATTAAATGTAAGAAATGGCATCTGTGGGCCCCAGATCTCTCATTAGTAATTTTAATGTAAAACGTATGTACTAAATGTACTGAAACTTTATGCTTAAAGGGGTTTACTAAAATTACTAACTTATTTCCTAATAATTTTATGAAGGATAACTTCTTTATAAATGGGGGTTTGATCACTGGTAACTCCACTGATCTCGAGAATAGTCAATAGGAAAAATAATGTGGCTACTCTGTGCTGCTGATGGTAGTCCAGGGGGATGTAATCTGGAATACTGGGTGAACTGAATGCATTTTTTATTATCAATGCATTTCAAAGTCATCTGATGTCTTCCTCAGGATTGTGCTACCAAAGTTTTATTTTGTGTTGTGCATTACACAACCTTTTCCAGGTGAGCAAATCCCTGAAGTATTTAGAATCCGCTTATCTCAGAAAAGGACCTATTGTGCTCCTATCTTCAAAAGTTAATTCCATAACCACAAGAATAGGGCTCTTCAGGATGTGCACCTCTTTCCATTCATTCTGTATTTGACAGCTAAAGATAGCTCTATGCTCATCAGAGACTCATTCTCTGAACTGGCGAAAGTTCAGTTAGTTTGACCTCCAGGGAGAGGATTCGGTTATCTCTGGTAGTCCAATGGAGATTGAATGAAGTGAAGTGGACATGCTGGACCCCTGCTCCATTCAAATGGGATTCTTCTGCAGATTGGTGGAGATCCCCACCGTTAAGCCCCTGTCACACTAAGCGAGATCGCTAGCAAGATCGCTGCTAAGTCACAAATTTGGTGACACAACAGCAACCTCGCCAGCGAGCTCACTACGTTTGACACTTAGCAGCGACCAGGCCCCTGCTGGGAGATCGCTGGTCATGTCAGAGTCGCCTGGACCATTTTTTGATTTTACAGCTTACGTACTTTTTTGCAAAAACGTATTAACTAAGTACCGTCTTTTGTACAGTTTTTCACTAGCACTTGCTTCTTATTATTATTTTTTTTATAGCAGAGTACTGCCACACGTTTGTTGTACTGTTTTTTTCTGTGGTCTATGTTTGACACTTAGCAGCGACCAGGCTCCTGCTGTGAGATCGCTGGTCATGTCAGAGTCGCCTGGACTTTTTGATTGTTGGGGTCCCGCTGGGCAGCATGCATAGATGTGTTTGACAGGGACAATGACCTCAATGCTACAGGTCTGAGAAACAGGGTCCCAACGACCTACGTATCATTCCGGATTTTTTGATTGTTGGGGTCCCGCTGGGTAGCATGCATTGATGTGTTTGACAGGGACAACGACCTCAATGCTACAGGTCTGATAAACAGGGTCCCAACGACCTACGTATCATTCCGGATCGTTGTTGCGTCGCTGGTGAGATCTCTTTTTGACATCTCACCAGCGATCCCAACAGCGATGCACCAGCGATCCCTACCAGGTCATATTGCTGTCGGGCTCGCTGGTGCGTCGCCAAGTGTGACGATACCCTTAGACTGTCAGTGACAAACTATTATGTAGATAGGAAATATAATATAGATAGGGGGTTAAACAATCTTAGGATATATCTGTACTTTTCAACAGCAGTCCTAGGTAAAAAATTGACAAAATTGTTGAAAAAATATGTATAACATGAAACTTATATAAATATATCGTATTTGCTTTGGTTTTCAAAGTAATCTGAACTAATGAACTTTCTCAGTATTGAAATGATTGCATACAAATACATCTTATTTAAAAATGCAAAACTGTTGTTCATATTTATTTGCTTTTATACCACTTGTATACACCTTACCTTCTCTTGCCTGGACAAGTACCGGCTCTGAAATGTCAGATGCTTTACCAATGCCTGATGCATTCACAGCACGGATTTGGAAAACATATGTTTTGCCTTCTTCCAGTTCCTTGACCTTCACATCAAAATAAAAACATGACATTTGAATCAATATGATAGAAAAGATTTACTAACTTCAAATGTTATTAACAATTACAGTCAGGCCTCATCTGTTACCTAAAGTGTCCTTGTTGGTGACTGTTATAATGCTTATTGAAAGTTAGGTGTAAATTATAATATGCTTAGATGAATACAACATGGATGTTTGTAATGTTATTTTGTGTGGATAATAATTTATACATCGTCTATTATAGCAAAGACTGATCTTAATATGCACCTTTAGGTAACGGCTGGCTGTTGCAGTCTCATTCACTCTTGTCCATTGTTCTCCTTCGACTTCTCTGTATTCTACAAAATAGCCTACAATAGGGCTATTCCCTGAATAAACAGGTTCCTTCCAAAGTATCACCAGGGAGGTATTCCTCACCTCACAGAATGTAAGGTCATATGCCGGTCCTAATTAAAGGAAATATAGATAGTTTATTGTTCAGTCAATTATGTGATCATAAGAAAAAGTTAGGTTCAGCTCTATAAGGGAAAATAGCTTGTGAGCAGAGTAAGAGGTAAAAATGGGTTGACCAGATCACTTACTGATAATAAAAACAAGAGTAACAAAAAATAATTACCGTAGATACAATAATGGTATGTTTAAGGCTGCCTTCACACTTGCAGATGGATCTGCAGCGTTTTGCAGATGCATCTGCAAGTGTGAGCATGCTGACCGCGGCCCCTATTTTTATAATAGGGCGCACGCGGTGTGAAAGCTCTCATTCACTCCTATATGTGTACTGTCAGCAGGCGTATGCCTGCTTACAGATCACACTCTCCCGCCCGCAGCATGGACGCTACATCTCGCGTCCACAGTGCGGACGGGAGTGTGTGATCTGTCAGCAGGCATACGCCTGCTGACAGTACACATATAGGAGTGAATGAGAGCTTTCACACCGCGTGCGCCCTATTATAAACATAGGGGCCGCGGTCAGCATGCTCACACTTGCAGATGCATCTGCAAAACGCTGCAGATCCATCTGCAAGTGTGAAGCCAGCCTAAGACATAACATACAATAGTTGTGTGTAGAAGAAATAATAAAATACAATAATGGTATGTAAAAAAAATAACATACAATAGTTGGTGTGCCAAAGAAATAATAAAATACAATAGTGTTATGTAGAAGAAATAAGATAGAATTGTGGTATGTAGGAAAATAAAAAGATTCAATAATTGTATGTAGAAGTAAAACAGCATACAATAATGGTATGTAGAAGAAATAACTTACAATAGTGGTGAGCAGAAGAAATAACAAGATACAATAGTGGTGTGTAGAAGAAATAATATAATAACATACAATGGTGGTATGTAGAAGAAATAATAACATATCATAGTGGTATGTAGAAGAAATAATCTACTACATAATCTCCTAATCGTGTCTGTCTGACACCGAAATCGCGCACCAGTGATCATTGGCTGCCGCTAGCCGCGGGGACCAATGAGTGCTGCATATGCAAAAAGCAGCGTGCATACAAAATTAGAAGATTATACAGTAGCTGTAACCTGGCGACAGCGATGCATAGCTGCTATACATGTACTGTAATGTACCGCCATATACTATAACGCTGCTATACATGTACTGTAATGTATCGCCATATACCATAGTGCTGCTATAGATGTACTGTAATGTACCGCCATATACCATAGCGCTACTATACATGTGCTGTACTGTACCGCCATATACCATAGCGCTGCTATACATGTACTATAATGTACCGCCATATACTATAGCACTGCTATACATGTACTGAAATGCACCCCCATATACTATAGTGCTGTTATACATGTACTGTAATGCACCACCATATACTATAGTGCTGCTATACATGTGCTGTAATGTACCGCCATATACCATAGTGCTGCTATACATGTGCTGTAATGTACCGCCATATACCATAGCACTTTTATACATGTACTATAATGTACTGCCATGAACTATAGCACTACTATACATGTACTGAAATGCACAGCCATGTACTATATATTGCTGCTATACATGTACTGTAATGTACCGCCATATACTATAGTGCTGCTATACATGTGCTGTAATGTATCGCTGTATACCATAGCGCTGCTCTACATGTACTGTAATGTACTGCCATATACTATAGTGCTGCTATACATGTACTCTAATGTACCGCCATATACTATAGTGCTGCTATACATGTGCTGTAATGTACTGCCATATACCATAGCGCTGCTATACATGTACTATAATATACCGCCATATACTATAGCGCTGCTACACATGTACTCAAATGTACCGCCATATACTATAGTGCTGCTATACATGTACTATAATATACCGCCATATACTATAGCGCTGCTATACATGTACTGTAATGTACCGCCATATACCATAGTGCTGCTATACATGTGCTGTAATGTTCCGCCATATACCATAGCGCTGCTATACATGTACTGTAATTTACCGCCATATGCTATAGTGCTGCTATACATGTACTGTAATGTACCGCCATATACTATAGTGCTACTATACATGTACTGTAATGTACCGCCATATACTATAGTGCTGCTATACAAGTACTGTAATGTACCGCCATATACTATAGTGCTGCTATACATGTACTGTAATGTACCACCATATACCATAGTGCTGCTATACATGTGATCTAATGTACTGCCATATACTATAGTGCTGCTATACATGTAATGTAATGTACTGCCATATAATATAGTGCTGCTATACATGTACTGCAATGCACCACCATATACCATAGCGCTGCTATATAGATATATGTAGTTCACTCACGTTGACTAAACAAGTTCTGTCAGTCACAGTATGTCAACTACATACATATTCTAGAATACCCGATGTGTTAGAATCGGGCCACCATCTAGTAACATATAATGGTGGTATGTAGAATAAATAATAACATACCTTAGTGGTATGCAGAATAAATAATAACATATAATGGTGGTATGTCGAAGAAATAATAACGTACCATAGTGGTATGTAAAAAAAATAATAACATATAATGGTGGTATGTAGAATAAATAATAACATACCTTAGTAGTATGTAGAATAAATAATAACATATAATGGTGACATGTAGAATAAATAATAACATACCATTGTGGTATGTAGAAGAAATAATAACATATAATGGTGGTATGTAGAAGAAATAATAACATATAATGGTGGTATGTAGAAGAAATAATAACATATAATGGTGGTATGTAGAAGAAATAATAACATACCCTAGTGGTATGTAGAATAAATAATAATATAATGGTGGTATGTAGAAGAAATAATAACATACCATAGTGGTATGTAGAAGAAATGGTATACTATAGCAATATCTATAAGAAATAACCTACAATAGTGGTATATAGAAGAAATAACAAGGTTAAATAGTGGTATGTAGAAGAAATAAGATACAATAGTGGTATAAGAATGTGTATGATTTACTGTTAGTTTGAGCCTTTGGCTGAATTTATTTCTTTATTTATGTTTTTTATTCAAAAGTTTTCACTGAACACTATTGATTAACCCCTTAGTGATGGCCACAACATGGCGCGGGGTCATGATCTTAGCCTATATGATACAGTGCAGTTGCCAACTACATTATATTGTTGACACTGGAGAGTAACAGATAAGACCTAGCTCTGACCAGTTTAGGTTAACCTTTTAAATGCCTCAGCAAATATCAAAAGCGGCAATATCAGTTTGGAGCTTGCGTGTTGCTGACACAATAAAAACCTGACATTTGACACAATATGAAAGAAAATGTTTAAAACTTCAAAATGTTATTAACAATTGCAGTCAGGCCTCATCGGTTATCTAAAGGGTCCTTGTATGTGAACGGTACAGTATATTGTTTGAAAGTCAATTTCTCATCGGGTTGAATATACAATGTACTGGTCCAATATTGAAACACTATACAGAGTAACAAAAGCTTTACAGCTAGTGAAATAGGAAAAATAGAGACATATATACATACACATGACCATATGTGTACTACATAAGTATCTCCATTTTTCCTATTTCATTAGCTGTAAAGCTGTTCTATATATTCAAATAAGCATGTTTAGTGTTTGAGTGCTATTAACTTTTTGTTACAGATTAGCACCAATGCCTTGCAGATATCGGAAATTGTTCTTTATTTTTGATCAGTATTTTTTTCATTTATCTCATTTACATTTTTATTCTGTATTTTAGAATATATTCAATTTATGAAATAAGCTTAAAGTACTGCTCTTTTACTCATGTTAGGATATTTTGTCGTAGAATAACACTTTAACCTTGACATTAACAAAATTGCGTGTTGTTCTCTAACTTTTTATCGCCACTGTATAAATATTGTCTGCCTGCCCATTCATTGAACTATGATGTCACATTGAGTTGGGTATTTTTTCTGGGCCTTATTAACATGCAACATCTAAAGATTACAAGCTATCAAGCATGTGTTCTATTATTTTCTGAGACACTAAATCCCATAGCATGTGTAATCCAATGAACACAAATCTGTTTGCAGCACAATTATCATTGCACACATTACAATTTGAGCATAAAGAGTGTAAAAAGCTATTTTCAGTAATGGTATAGTATATTACATCAATCATTTTTAATAGTAGCAAGTCTGTGCAAAGGAAGGATTATCGTGGTAATAGTTCTGTGTCTCATTTCCTTAGTTACTTCATTATATACTGAATAAAGTCAAACAATGACCACTTGAGACACATACAATCTTCCCAAACTAATTCCATGCAAAGAATTATACTGTTTGTGACTTTTTTGAGCAAGTGAAGCAAAGGTTTAGGTGGTTATAGAATCTATTTTTTGTCATGATAAGTCTATATTTTGAATAACTTTTCTAACAAAAATTGTAAGAATTTCTAGTGATTGACTGTAAGATGAAATGCAACAAGCAAGTGTTTGTTCTGCCAAACTGCCCCAGAGGAAATTAAGACTAATGTATCATCAGAAATTGACCTACATTTTCATCAGGTTATATGCTACATGTATGTTGTTACAATGCTCGGCAATGTTTTCTTTATTTGTCGTATTACAATCTGTTTTCAGGGGAAATTGTCAGCTCAATCAACTCCCTCTCCTGCCAAATCAATTACATCTACATGTAGTTTCTAAGAAAACAATTGAATTAATTATTAAAGGGATCCTGTCACCCCCAAAACACCTCAAAAGATATTAAAAGCTGTCCCTAGAGCATAGTAACACTTACCCTACACTCCTTTTAGCTCCTAAATGTATCTAGTGAAAATGAAGATAAATGTTATTACACTACCTCATTAGTGATGATAATTAGTGACTATGGTATTCTCTCCCTCTTCATGATATCACGCCTCAATAGGCGTGATCTTCAAATCAGATTCAAATGCGAGCCTCCCCGCTCTGTCCTATGCCAGCCGGACCGCTGCATTGTGCGGCTGTATGACGCGAATCGCGTCATTTCCAGCGCTGGGTTTTGTATGTACACCCGCGCCGCTGTTAGCTTCAAGACCCGCACTGCGCATGCGCAGTGCGCGTTTTGAAGCTAACAGAGCGGCGCGGGTGTACTACGTCACCTGGCTCCGGAAATGACGCGATTCGCGTCACCCAGCCCCACTGCAGCATGGCCGACACAGGACAGTGCGGGGAGGCGCGCATTTGAATCTGATTTGAAGATCACGCCTATTGAGGCGTGATATCATGAAGAGGGAGAGCCTGCCAGGGTGACTATGCATACCATAATCACTAATTATCATCACTAATGAGGTAGTGTAATAACATTTATCTTCATTTTCACTAGCTGCATTTAGGAGCTAAAAGGAGTGTAGGGTAAGTGTGAATATGCTCTAGGGACAGCTTTTAATAGCTTTTGAGGTGTTTTGGGGGTGACAGGATCCCTTTAAACAAAAAGCTGCTCCATTGCAGACAAAGCTGGAAGTGCTTTGGGTGGGACGAAGTACGTTTACTATATTGACTTCCTGTTGGAGGAAGAAGTAATCATGAGAATGAAAGTGTGGGAGTCGAAGTAGAAAAACTCCATACCTCCAGACCACTTAGAGCCTCATTTGCATATGACTACTAAAGTAAATATATTACAACAAAGCAGCATTTTTGTTTCCTAATATTTGGATTAAATTTGTTCTTCTAAACTATATGCATTGGTATACAAAGTGGGGGTAGCAGAATGAGCTGACCAACTCCCTTAAAAAAAAAAATTAAATAGAGATCTTGCAATTTTTGAAATGTTTAAGCTGGGTTCACATTGCATATTTTTTCTTGTCCGTGGGATCCTACTTTTTGTAGGATCCCAAGGACAGGAACGGACACCACAGGTCATGAAAGAGGCAGGGCGTCATATCGGTAGCCCCGCCCCTTTCATGATGCGGCCAGGCTCTTACCAAGGCAGCAAGCTGAGAGGGGCTTGCATAATTACAAGGGAGCAGCAGACAGGCACGCCATTGAGACTAATTCAGAAACTGAGAACTCACACAGGACCAGTTGAATATAAACTTTTCTCTACTTTACAAAATTGATTTTTTCTGCAAAAGGGATGGCTTGAAATGATAAGAGGGGGTGCAGGTACAGGTATAAAGATGCGGGGGGGGGGGTCAGTTTGTGAGGTCAGGTTCCCTTTAAGTTAAAGGAGGGGTTAAAAATTAAAAAAAAAAATCGATCCTCACCTGTCCTGCGATCCCCCGATGTGCGGCATATAGCTCTGGATGCTGAAAGGACCTGGCTGGGTGGGGCTACCCGCTCAGCGTCATCGGTCACATGACCGTTTACTGCAGTAACCGGTCATGTGACTGTGACATCATGCCAGGTCCTGTACATCCCGAGATGCCGACGGCGGTGGATCGCAGGACAGGTGAGAATCGTTTTTTTTTATTTTTAACCCCTGCTTTCACTTAAATTTTACTTCCGCAATGTATATATATGTATATATGTGCACACATCCACCTGTACACAGCATTAGGCCACACACATACCCAATTAAACACAAAAAAGCCACAAATAGCCCCCAGTATACAGCAGAAGGTCCCTTGCAGCCCCCAGTATACAACAGGAGGCACCACACAGACTCAGTATACAGCAGGGGGGCACACACAAGTTCCCGTATACAGCAGGAAGCTGTACACAGCTCCAAGTATACAGCAGGAGGCTGTACACAGCCTCCAATATTAAGCAAAAGGTTGCACACAGCATGCACATGCACACTCACTCAGACAGCCACCATTTTTGTAAACCTAAGTGTCCAAAGATGAAAGCCATGTGAATAAGTGCATAAGCACGAGCATGCGCCTTTACTCATGCGGCTGCCATCTTTGGATACCTTGGTACGAGCATACGCACTAATGCCGTCGCTATCTTTGTACACCACAGGGAGGAGAGAGACAGTACACAGCAGGGAGAGCTCACAGGAGGGGCAGAAACGGCACACAGTGGGAAGTGAAAGCACAAGGGGACAGTCAGCAAATGGGCTGAGAGAGCACACAAGTGGAAGAGACAGCCCACAAGGGAAAAAGATAGGCCACAGGGGGAGGAGAGAGCCTGCAGGTGGGAGAGACAGCCCACAGGGGGATAGACAGCATATATATATATATATATATATATATATATATACTGTATATTCAAGGGTACTAACACTTTGGGCCATGGCGGTATGTAAACCATAAGTCATTTTTCTTGCAGCCCTTTAAGCATTACACAGTTTCCATTTAATTAATTGGGTTGTCCATGTAGTTGCCTGGTCTACCAAAGCTTGAAACACTCTTTGCAGCCGACTGCTAAATAATGTTTCTAAATGGAGTAGATAAATCTATTTGCTCAGAGTTCATAAAGAATACTTGAAAAAAATTTTCTATAGCAGAAAACCTCTTTTACGATAACCAAAATATTTTGAAACAATAACTGAAAAAGATAACCTGCTTATGTAGTGAATTCAACTCAAACATAGAAGAGTAAATTTATTTTTCTCAACTTAAAATAACTATAAAATGTTAACCAATAATATAAAATTTAAAAAAAATTACATGATTAAAAATGAAAATGATTTAAAATGAATAACCTTTTGTATTTGGAAAGTCAGAAATTCATTTTCACATAACAAAAATGGCAACCAACAAAGGATTCACTGCCAAATATGTCAGTCATTAGATTTATTTAAAAGTCAAATAATTTAAAATGAATTAAAAATGAATTTAGAGAGCGAGGGCATTTGGATTTCGAAAGTTGGACTTAGGAAATGAGATATTTCATAGTATAAAGGGCAACCAGTATTGGATCCACTGAATAAATATGCCAGTTGTGTAGATTAGTTCCAAAAAACTGAGCATTTCTCATTAAATAATAGTTCTACTTTTTTACTTTATATTGTTCTATTCCAGCTAAAATAAAAAATGAAGCAACTTTGTGCATATACTGCAGCATCTGATTATATATTGTAAATGAACAAGAGCCCCAATGTACAATATTCTGATTAACCACCTTGTTTGGACATTGAAAACACCACATTTGAAAACTGATGTACAGAGGAAAAGGAAAAACAAGAAATCCTAAAAAACAAAAGTAGTAGTGGTTGGGAGAGTAATGGCCACTTTACACGTCCCGATATCGGCGTCCAACTCCGACCAAAAGTCACATGGTTCGTTCATTGGCCCCGATATCGTTCGTGCGTTGTATGGTATAAATGTCCAATACGATGCACGAACGACGCCAAACCGATATCGGGGATCAAATGAGCCTGCTCTCCAACGGCCCGATACTGTATGGACGTTGTGGCAGGATCATGCTGTGTAAAAGCCCAACTACGATGTGGACTACAACTTCCCCTATCCTGTCCCATGTTAAATGGTCGTTCTTGGGTCGGCTGTGCAAGGGGGCGTACACATCGTAGTGGCGTTGCCTGCCGATATCGCGCTGTGTAACATTCCTATGCTATCTTGGAATTCTGCCCAGAAAAAGCGCGCGTTGGATCCAATATCGGACCGATGTTGGGACGTGTAAAGTGGCCATCGGGTATATGGATTTTATTTTTATGAGCAAATCTATGTAAATACTTTCATGGAAAAAGTGCATGCATTCTCCTATGAAAATGCTTTATGTATTAGGAATACTTTTGAGACTAAATAGCAATGAGACTAGTATTTGCCCATTTTGTCCTGACCAGTTTCATGGGTTTGATATAAACACAAAAGTCATTTTTCTACTCTGTTTTTAATACCTAGATCCCTTTTTCACTTTCCAGACTAGAAAATGTTACTAGTTTGTGGTTAAAGGGAACCAGTCAGGTCATTTATGCCCCCCAATCTATCAGCATCCTGATGTGCACGTTCAAAATCCCTTCTAACCATCTTGGTATAATCTCATTGTCTACAATAAAACTGTAAAAAAAATGCTTTTATTATCTTTGATTTTTGTATGGTAATGATGCCAGCCATTAGTCGTGAGTGCGTTAGTTCCGCTGCTTGGTTGGCCTTTTTCATATTACCATGCTCTTCTGATCTGCTCTGTGGCAGTGGCAGACTGGGGTTAATGTCAGCTGAGCATTGCTAGCTAGCATCAAGACCGAGATTCATAAAGTCAGGTCAATGTAGACCCGGCCATTATGAATCTCTAAGTAAACAATAAAAAACACAACACAGAAAAAGAAATGCAATAGAAGACACACATCCTTTGTTACCATCTTTATTACTCTCCAAAACATACCCTTCAATGGTAATCGACAGCACAAAAATCCACTGTGAGGTACGGTTACCTCGATGCTGACAACCATAGAGAAACTCACTAACAGCTTCAGATCATGCGCACTCTGTCCTCTGAAACAGGTACAAGTACACTTGAGACTGAGACACACTGTGCAGGACCGGAAGGGGCCACAAATGGATTCCAATGCAAACAGGGGCATAATAACACTGAAAAAGGGTCGACTAGGCAACTGAAATAACGCCCTTATGACTGGTGGCTGGCCTCATTACCATATGAACATCAAAGGTAATAAAAGCATTATTTACAGTTTTTACAGGGATGGTTAGGAAGGGATTTTCAACCTGCACATCAACATACTGATAGACTGGGGGGCATAAACAACCTGACAGATTCCCTTTAAGTGATCTTCAAATATGTCTGATACAGCTGTTTCTTGTTCAACTTTCCTTGTTGTATTAAAAAAAAAGATTACAAAGGAAAAATATATTGTTTTTGTGCACATATATTGTGTTAAAAGTTATGTCTTATTGATAAACAAAACTTGTATAAGGCTAGGGTCACACATAAGCCCTTGGTCCGTTTTTGGCTTCATTTTTAGCATTTTTTTTTTCTAAGTCCAAAAACTGATAGAAAAACTGATTAGATGTATTAAACACCCTATCCGTTTTTTTCTGCACCTAAAAACATTGCTAGTTCTGTTTTTGGGCCAAAAACGGTGCTAGCAACGTTTTTGGGGTCCGTTTTTTAAAAAAAAATTTTTTAACATGGGCCCTATGGAAAAACGGATCCGTTTTTTTGGGTGCCTTAAAAAATGGATCCGTTTTTTCATGAATTTTGGTCAAAAAATGACTAAGACCGAAAACGTTCAGAAGTACAGGAGGCTCAAAAAGCACCCCAAAAAAAAAACAGATTGGTCATGGAAATCACTTCCAAAAACGGATTTCTATGTGTGACCCTAGCCTAAGCTGTAGTCATACTCTACATACTAAGTTTACATATATGAGGTATGTTAGCCGGAAGCAGAGTTACATATCAATGGCAATTTCACTGCAGAATCAGACTACACAACAGATTTGTTTGTAGTCTGTTACCATTGAGACAAATAGCTCTCCTTTTTCCTCTTTTATGAGAACTTTCTTAATCAAAGCCATGCTGTATAGCCAAAGCAATGATGCCTTGTAGAATATCCATTACTGTGCATCTAAGTGTTATATCAATTGTAATTGTAAGAAAATCTCGTGATTTGTCAGAGTAAAATAGTTTTCAGTTAATATCACTTTGATTACACCTTTCAATTGTATTTCAACAGCATCTATTTTTTGTGTCCTGTAGATAACAGTATTTCATCTTTGCAACATTGGTATTTACAGGGATGCTCAAGTGCAATATTTTTTTTTCCCTTGAGGCCTATTGCCTATACTGGGACTATCAAGATAATAGCCTATTACATGGCATAATGATTGGCAGAACAACAATTCATTTGAATGTTTGTTTGTTCTGATCATTGCCAAATGTACACATGCTCAGAGATAACCAGCAAATGAAAAGACACTTGTTTGTTATAAAGGCTCTACGGGTCATAAAAACTATCCTTTGTGGGTAGCACAGTCCATCGTATAATCCCTAGGGATGTGCTGTAAACAGTAATACAAAATATGTTACAAAAAGCAGAACATGTGGTCACTCACACAAAATACCCTCCAGATAAAAAAAAAAAGATCCTCAGAGTAAGGCTAAACACAGAGTGTTTTGTAAGCAGATTTTTTAAATTTAAATGTTAAGTGACTGTAGTCCAATAAGATACATGAAGATGCATAGAAAATAATAATTCAGTATATTCTTAAAGACTGAAATGCTCTCGATAGTAAAAATTACCAACTGTTTCAACAAACATTTTTCATGTACCTCCAAGTTCACGTTATCCAATATTGCATCCCAGAAGCCCCATATTATATGTGACTCACCTGGTTCAGGAAATGTCCAAGCCTCACATTTAAAGTGTTCACTTGGTTCTGAAGGAAGGCCTAGACCAGCAAGGTTACTTGCAACAATTTTGTATTCATAGAATGCACCTTGTTCTAGATTCTCAACCTGTGGGCAATAATTGGAAAGACGTTTGTAAGAGTAATGTAAGAGAGAAGTCACAGAATCTTATAAATCCTTAAATGTATAATACTGTATAGAAAATATATTAGAATCTGAGAGGCCTCAGTGGTTGATGCCTTTTAATGGCTAACTGAAAAGATGGTAAACATAGAAAGCTTTCGGGACACTGTGGCCCTTCATCAGGCAGATAATGACACAGATTCTGAAGACACATACATATATACATGAGCAAATGAAACAAAAAAAACAATAGTCTTAGATGTTATAGTAAATGTGACAGGTGATGTAAAACAGAGTCAGGCTAGGGAGGAAGAGATGGGGAATTGAAACTAAAAGTCTAAGATAAGCGGAACAAATTGTATAATGGTCATATGGTGGTCTGGGTAGAATTGAAAATACTTCAATAAGTTGAGGAAAGCAATAAAATGAGGCAAGGGTGTTCATATAAGAAGTGTCAAAAGTTCATTGTCCTAAAAATGTTGTCTGTTGGAGATGTGATATCCCCAAATGTCTTTTCAATTTATATAAAAATGCATGAATCTGTGATGTCCCCAAATCTCCATTCATGTTATATAAAAAACCATGAATCCATGTGATACATGTAATCCTGTTTTGTTTTTAGTTTCAATTCCCCATCACTTCCTCCTAGCCTGACTCTGTTTTACATCACCTTGTCACATTTATTATAACATCTAAGACTGTTGTTTTTTTTGATTTGTTTGTTTTTTTTCATTTGCTTAATTATATATGTATGTGTCTTCAGAATTTGTGCCTTTATCAGCCTGAAGAAGGGGCCACAGTATCCCGAAAGCTTGCTATGTTTACCATCTTTCAGTTAGCCATTAAAAGGTATAAACCACTGAGGACTCTAAGATTGTAATATTTTTCTATCTACTGGCTAACACGGTACAACATTTTCTACCTTATCATAATACTGTATAAAAATGTAGTGATTTAGTGATATACCCTTTAATATCCATTGAGTCATGAGTTTCATAAAACTAATGGGATTTACTGAAGAAATGTGCAGTAAAGTACAAAACTTCAATAGGCTACAGATTTCCTTCGGAGCTAATTTCAAAACCATCTATGCTCAAGTCAGTGAACAAAGACATGTTTGTCATCATTATTCTTACAAGGTTTTGTATATAAAGAACACTGAATTGAGGATGGCAGCAGAAAAATCAAATAAGATTCCTAATGAAGCCCATACGTTTCTTTGTCTTCCTCCTCAAGGTGTTTTCAATAAATATGATTCAAAACAGTAATGTATTATTCATTCTAAAGTACTTAAAGAGATTTGATAAAGAGATTGAATAAAAGGATGCGTGATATGGAACTTTATAAAAGACAAGAGTTAGACAGGACTTTATGTCCTCTTCAAAGCTGAAAATTTTCTAAACACAAGACAATCCTTTCTAGAGATTTTTATTGTGCTAGTTTACGCATAATAAACACATATAATTTTAGATCAGAGTCTTTCCTGTTCTACGACATATATAAAGTGCATTTTCAGTTATACTCCTACACAAATACACAGAATTAACTGCGTTAATAGATGTGCACTATAGTATTACACCAATGATGCAGGCGAGATGAAGGAATTTTTTTTGTAGATTCTAATGTACAATAAAACATACAATTGTGGCAAAAAGTATTGACACCCCTGCAATTATGTCACATAATACTCAGTTTCTTCCTGAAAACGATTGCAATCACAAATTCTTTGGTAATATTATCTTCATTTAATTTGTCTTCAATGAAAAAACACAAAAGAGAATGAAGCAAAAAGCAAAACATTGATCATTTCACACAAAACTCCAAAAATGGGCCAGACAAAAGTATTGGCACCCTCAGCCTAATACTTAGTTGCACAACCTTTAGCCAAAATAACTGCAATCAACTGCTTCCAGTAACCATCAATGAGTTTCTTACAATGCTCTGCTGGAATTTTAGACCACTCTTCATGGCAAACTGCTCCAGGTCCCTGATATTTGAAGGGTGCCTTCTGCAAACTGCCATTTTTAGATCTCTCCACAGGTGTTCTATGGGATTCAGGTCTGGACTCATTGCTGGCCACCCTAGAAGTCTCCAGTGCTTTCTCTCAAACCATTTTCTAGTGCTTTTTGAAGTGTGTTTTGGGTCATTGTCCTGCTGGAAGACCCATGACCTCTGAGGGAGACCCAGCTTTCTCACACTGGGCCCTACATTATGCTGCAAAATTTGTTGGTATTCTTCAGACTTCATAGTGCCATGCACACGATCAAGCAGTCCAGTGCCAGAGGCAGCAAAGCAACCCCAAAACATCAGGGAACCTCCGCCATGTTTGACTGTAGGGACCATGTTCTTTTCTTTGAATGCCTCTTTTTTTCTCCTCTAAACTCTATGTTGATGCCTTTGCCCAAAAAGCTCTACTTTTGTCTGATCAGAGAACATTCTTCCAAAACGTTGTGGGCTTTCTCAGGTAAGTTGTGGCAAACTACAGCTTGGCTTTTTTATGTCTCGGGGTAAGAAGTGGGGTTTTCCTGGGTATCCTACCATACAGTCCCTTTTCATTCAGACGCCGACGGATAGTACGGGTTGACACTGTTGTACCCTCGGACTGCAGGGCTGCTTGAACTTGTTTGGATGTTAGTCGAGGTTCTTTATCCACCATCCGCACAATCTTGCGTTGAAATCTCTTGTCAATTTTTCTTTTCCGTCCACATCTAGGGAGATTAGCCACAGTGCCATGGGCTTTAAACTTCTTGATGACACTGCGCACGGTAGACACAGGAACATTCAGGTCTTTGGAGATGGACTTGTAGCCTTGAGATTGCTCATGCTTCCTCACAATTTGGTTTCTCAAGTCCTCAGACAGTTCTTTGGTCTTCTTTCTTTTCTCCATGCTCAATGTGGTACACACAAGGACACAGGACAGAGGTTGAGTCAACTTTAATCCATGTCAACTGGCTGCAAGTGTGATTTAGTTATTGCCAACACCTGTTAGGTGCCACAGGTAAGTTACAGGTGCTGTTAATTACACAAATTAGAGAAGCATCACATGATTTTTCTAACAGTGCCAATACTTTTGTCCACCCCATTTTTTATGTTTGGTGCGGAATTAGATCCAATTTGGCTTTAGGACAATTCATTTTGTGTTTTTTATTGAAGACAAATTAAATGAAGATAATAATACCAAAGAATTTGTGATTGCAATAATTTTCAGGAAGAAACTGAGTATTATCTGACAGAATTGCAGCGGGGTCAAAACCTTTGGCCACACTTGTATATTGTGGTACCAGGTTACCAAAAACATCAAAGTAAATACTTTTATGCACAAAAAAGTCAAACGTTTTCTAGGAATGATACTTTTGTTGTCTAACCAGACAAATGATATTTACAAGCTTTCAAAGTACAGAGATCGTCCAACAGGCAGATTTACAAATGGATGAGTTAACTTAAAGTGAACCTGTCACCTGTTTTGGCCATTATAAATGGTGCCCACCACCTTTAACATACTTTAATTGGGGTTCCGGTAACTCCTTTATATCCCCAGACTAGCCCCTGCTTACCTCATAAATCAACTTTTAATGTGTCCGGTGCAGTATGTGAATTAGTTCTTAAGGGTCTCATGGAAAACGCCGCCCCTCCTGTGTATGTATGTGAATGACATACAATGTCATTCAAATGTTTCACGCCTGCACAGTGGGATTGGTCACTTTGCTCCATTGAAGCCGCACAGTGCCCAAAGTCTTGTGAGATTTGTGAAACTTGCGCAGTAGAATCTCGCAAGATTTCTGGAACTGTGCAGCTTCCGAAGAGCACAGTAAGCTGCACCACTGCACAGGTGCGAGATGCGTGAATGACATCCACAGGAGGGTTGGCATTTTCAATAGAGCGGGGCGGGTTTTCCAGACAGCAGGAAACTGAACTGTGCCGCACCCTATCAGACTCTTAAAGACTCATTTGCATACTTCGCAGGACAAATTGAAAATTGATTTGTGAGATATGCAGGGGTCAGTTTGGGGATTTAAAGGGGTTACCAGAACCCCAATTACAGTATGTAACGGTGATGGGCACATTTTTTAATGCCCAAAACAGGTGACTGGTTCACTTTACGAGCACAACATTTAAGATATGTTACAACAGGATATTTGTGCAAGGGAATGATGGGGTGATGGCTTCTAACGATAAGCCAAGGTTATAAATAAAATGTTTTTGTTCGAAATGGAGAGGTGGTAGAAATGACGACCAGGCGTCAGTCTGGTGGAGGTGGTGTGAAGTGTCCATGTAGTGAGTCATAAATACAGGTGTTAGATTGAATCCTATTGTCAAAGACCCTAATCAGTTTGAATTCCCAGATTTTGTCTCTGTCATTCTTAAAATGACCTTTCAGTATTAAAAATTTTTAACCTGTCATACTGTGATCCAATCGAGAGGAATGTTTTCCCGCAGGCGTGTCCAGCTCAGTCCCTATAGTGTCTGTTTAAATGTATCTTCAGTTATAGTTTTCACACTTCCTGTCATAAGGAGCTTGCAGTAAACTGGTTGAAGAGAAGCAGCACTCACCGGTCAGGAACAAACCGTTTTAGTTCACACAGATTTTCAGGCTTTACATCGGGGGGAGCTTAATGGAGGGGTGCACTCCATTAAGCACCGCCCAATGTAAAGCCTGAAAATCTGTGTAAAATGAAGCTTTTTTTTCCTGACCAGTGAGTACTGCTTCTCTTCAACCAGTTTAGATCATTCATGCATAAATACAGCAAAATTCCCTTTTATGCAAGGCAAGAAGTAACTTCTAGGTAACTGAGGGTTGAAACATCAGCTGATTATTGAAGTCTCAGGAAAGAGAAGAGAAAATGGAAGGGACAAGAAGAGTGAGAAAAAGAGTGGCTGAGACACAGAAAGCAAAGGCAAAGCTGCTGCTTTCTAGTAAGAATTTTATCTTAGGCCCCCTTCACATCACGTTTTTTTCCTGTCTGTGGGGATCCTGTTTTTGAAGGACTACACAGACAGGAACAGAAAGGACCAGATTTGTAACTCCGGATGCCATTTCTGTGTCCAGATCCGGATGCAGAAAGAGCTGGAAGGATCCGAGCCTGCAAATCACAGGCAAGTAGTTTTGGGGCTGCACTTTCACTTTCACAATGTATCTACATACATTGCGAAAGCGAAAGAAAGCAATGGTTAAAAATAAAAAAAATGCTCACCTCTCCGACGAGTATTTTTTTAAATTATTTTTAACTCATTGCTTTCTTTAATCTTACTTTAGCAGTGTATGTAGGTACATGGGAATAGAGCAGTGAGTGTGTACTGAGCATGCTCAGTACACTAAAACCGGATCCGGGAAACGATCGTGTTTTTTCCTGGATCCGGCACCATAGGCCCCATGTCATTTGAATCAGACAGCGTCGGATCCGATTCTGTCCGATTGTGTCCGCTTTTTTGAAGGCAGCCCAAAATCGGAGCAGTCTCAGATTTTGGGGACAGGAAAAAAGCAGACACAATCGGATCCCACATAAAACTGGCACACACAGACGGCCATTAAGACCAATCCGTGCCCATCCGTGCCCATAGGGATATAAGGGGAGCCAAATCGGATCCGTGGCTATTAGTTTTACAACAGATAGCCAAGGATCCCCAAAAAATGGGATGTAAAGGGGGCCTTATCCTATGTCTGAAATGACAGCTGCAAATTTTAGTAACACTGTCCAATGCTCTCCATGCTGTTTCTGCTTCTAAACATGAGCTACATAGACACTACACAGCAGGATTTCAAATTTATCTGTGTGTACTGTATGTGGGAGACATCAAAGTTGCTGGATTCCAGCTGAGTGACACCTTAAAAACAACAGAGAGCCTGCAGATACGAAAATGAATAAAAAATGCCTGGTAGAAGTCATATACAGTAGATCACAAAAGTGAATACACCCCTCACATTTTTGTAAATATTTATAATTTATCTTTTCATGGGACAACAGTGAAGATATGATACTTTGATTCAATGTATGTTCACACTGGCCATTGAACAGACAAAACCTACGATGAAAATCATATGAACACATACTCTGCTGTAAATAAGAAAAAAAAGCAAATATGTTTAAATAAATTTGGATATTTAGTAAAAACTATTATTGACCCAAAAAGTTTAAAGATACTGTCCCACTATGGGTACACATTGGGGGATGGCTTTATGCTTTTTTGATAAAAATAGGTTTACTAAGTACCCCATTTTATTTATATGCATTTAATTTCTATTTATTTAACGCAGGGTATTTGTTCATATAATTTTCATCTTAGATTTTGTTTGTTTGAATGTAAAGTTGTCCATGTAGAGCTTGTATAACAGTGTAAATTTGATATGGCCTCTAACTCAACACACAGCTATTAATGTCTAGACCACTGGCAACAAGAGTGAGTACACTCCTAAGTGAAAATGTCCAAATTGTGCCTAATGTGTCAATATTTATGTGGCCAAAATTATTTACAAGCACTGCCTTAACTCTCTTGGACATGGAGTTTCCTAAAGCTTCACAGGAGCCACTGCAATCCTCTTCCATTTCTCCATTATGATATCATGGACCTCGTGGGTGTTGGAGACCTTGCGCTCCTCCACCTTCCATTTGAAGATGCCTCACCTATCACCTATACTCAATAGGGTTTAGGTCTACAGACATGATTGGCTATTCCAGTACCTTTACCTTCATTTTTCTGTAGCAAGGCAGTGGTCATCTTAGAGGTGTTTTTGAAGTCATTATCATGTTGGAATACAGCCCTGTAGCCAGATTCCTGAAAGGAGGGTGTCAAGCTCACTATAACACAGTGTATGTAGGCATTCATCGTTCCCTCAATAAACTGTAGCTCCCCAAGCCAGCAGCACTCATTCCACCAAAAAACTGTGACACTCCCACCACCATGCCTGACTGTAGGCCAGACACACTTGTCTTGTGCTCCTAACCTGGTTGCCACCACACATACTTGACACTATCTGCACCAAATATTTTTATCTTTTTCTCATCATACCACAAGACGTGGTTCCAGAAGCTCATGTCTTTAGTCTGCTTGTCTTCAGCAAACTGTTTGCAGGTTTTCTAGTGCATCATCTTTAGAAGAGGGCTTCATTACTGAATGACAGCAATGCAGACTAATTTCATGCAGAGTGGGGTTTGTGATCAGAGCACTTACGGGTTGTCCCCCCCACCGCTTTAACCTCTGCAGCATTTCTGGCAGCACTCATACTTCCATTTTGAAAAGACAACCTCTAGATATAATTCTGAGCATGTGCACTCAACATATTTGGTTAACCATGGCGTGGCTTGTTCTGAGTGGAACCTGTCCTATTAAATTACTGTACAATAATTCTTTTTTTTCAGATCCTCAGAGAATTTGCCATGAGGTGCCATGTTGAGCTTCCAGTGACCAATATGAGAGTATGTGAGTGATAACACCAAATGTAACACACCTGGTCTCTATTCACACCTGAGTCCTTGTAACACTTATGATGCACATGACACAAGGGGGGATATATAATTGTGCACAATTTGGACATTTTCACTTGAACATGTACTTAATTTTGTTTTCAGCTGTTTAGACATTAAAGTGAACCTGTCAGGTGGTTTTGCCCCCACTGTCTGTACCTGCAGCTTCATAATACTATTCTAATCATCCCTGTCTGACCTCACAGTGTAATATTATAGGTGAAAAAAAGCATTTATACACTTACATTTTCTTATGTAAGTGAGGCACAGTCTACAGCTTGGAGACTGTGATCTATCTTGCAGGTTAATAGTTACCATTTCCGCCGAATGTCAGAATATGCTGGGAGACCTGATGTGATGTCACAAACATGTGATTATAATAGGCGGAGCTAATTCCCCATAGCACGATATGAGTTTGCTCGCTTAGCTCCGCCCACTATGGTCACATGATCAGGATATCACACAGGTCCTTTAGAAATGCAAGTTAATGGTGAGTTAATTATTAATGTTATATACTACCTCCTCCAAGATGTAGACTGACTGCCTCATTCACATAACAAAATGTAAATGTATAAATGCTTTTTTTCATCTTTCACATTACACAATGAGCTCAGACAGGGATGATTAGACTAATATTATAAAGCTACAGGTACAGACAGTGATAGCTGGGGAGGCATAAACCACCTGACAGGTTCCCTTTAATGTCTGTGTGTTGAATCACTTAGAGGGCACATCAAATTTACATGGTTATACAAGCTGTATACAGACTACTTTACTTTGCATCAAAGTGTCAGATCTTCATTGTTGTCCCATGAAAAGATATAATGAATTATTTACAGAAATGCTTGGTATGTACTTACTTTTATGATATGCTGTATTTTTATAATGGCCAGAAATAGTGCACACACACATAACTGATTTGATAACTATAAGCTGTGACGTAACTTGAAGCTCATGGGCCCCAATGCAAAATCTCTGAGGGGGCCCTTAATTATTGCAAATCTTAAATAGTATTAGTCTTTTTTCTACAGGCTAAAAGGAATTTTGGGGCCCCCTAGGCTCCAGGGCCCAGGTGCGATTGCAACCCCTGCACCTGTTGTCCTTTTCGCAACACAACTAGAGATATTTTTTCGTGTGCATGTTGTATTACTTTTGTCAGGTTGTCTTAAAAATTCTATAATTTAAAGGGATGCTCCCTGGTGATAAATTAATAAGGTGATCTATAAAGCTAATAAATAAAAGATCATAACTACATGAAGCCATGAAGTATTATTCCTAAATCAAGTTATTCTGCTGTTTACATGCACAAAATTTTTAAATCCACAGTTAAAGAATGGATTGAATGTGATGTGTGGTTCCCGTAGACCCTAAGTGGCCAGGAGGCGGAGTTTGTTAACCCCCTCGTTCCGTATTGTATATGGGGTGTATATTTGGCCTGGAGGAAAGGGGACTTATGAAGGTATGATTGAATGTGATGTGTGGTTCCCGTAGACCCTAAGTGGCCAGGAGGCGGAGTTTGTTAACCTCCTTGTTCCGTATTGTATACGGGGTGTATATTTGGCCTGGAGGAAAGGGGACTTATGAAGGTATGAATGCCCCTGGCACCCCCTGATTATGCATAAAGTGTAGCAATACAAAATATATATATTATAAGATGTTCTGGCACCGTTGTTATAGGTGCAGAAAAGAGCAGCATTTAGTTTGAAGTCCGGAGGCTGCAGGATCGCGTTGTGACATACCGCGCATGCGCGAACTGTAGTAAGATGGCGCCCGCAGCGTTTCCTGTGCTCTATGGTAACAGAGAAGCGGGCGCAGGCAGAATGACGTCATTTCCGGCGCGACGGCCCAGGACGGCGTGGAGCATGGTGTAAGCATGTCAGGGGCAACAATACTCATAGGGGGCTGCAATGGAGACTGTCATCACACCACCTGGGAGGAGGAATCAATCAATTAAGGTTAAACAATAGATACTATTGTAATAAGCAACTTGGATTCACTGTATAATGGCATAGGTGTACAATAACATGGATCACTACTATATGGTTGGTTGTTAGGTATTGGAGGATTCACATATTGAATGTATAATGTGTAAACTGTATAATTAATGTAATTGAAGTGCATTTATTATGTAATTGGTGTGGGTTTAAAAAGAGGCAAGAGGGCTGAGACTAGGTGCTAAACAAAAGCCACTTGGTGGCTGAAACGTCGCAGGTCGTCCTGTAGGCCGGATTAAAGGCATTTGATGATCTGATTTGGAGTGCTGCTGTCGTTTTGTGTGACACAGTTAAAGCAGCTTTAAAAACAAGGTAACTATTGCATTCTGCCTAATTCTTGCAATCACTCTATTTAAAACCATGAAAAGGAAATGTAATCAATAACACCATGCTGGTTCAGTGGCACTTTTCTGACTGATACTATAATGAGCTTGTAAACAACGAACCGCTAAACAATTACAGCAATTATGAACAAACACCATTTAACAATTCATTTACTGTGGGAGCTATCACAATATATAATATCTTATTTGTGAATTTACTGCCTTAATAATAGCAAAATCATCATTATACAGTATACCAGGATATAGAGGTGGAACTTATCATGGTTGTACGCACTGTTAAGTCACCGTAGAATGGCATTCTGCTGATTAAAAAATCAGGGCCTGTCACACGTGTCAATGTCGCCCGCGATATCGCTCATGCGTCACATATTATTCGTCGCCTGAGCGATGTGGAATTATCGCAGGTAAGATGTCACACGAGTCAATATGACCCAGCGATGCGGTGATGTCGCCATCTTGCGAGCGATTTTATTTAGTCGCTTATACGGTGTCAAATTAGAAAATACGTCGCTGAGTTTAGTGTCACACGCAGCGATGCACAAGGTCTACTGAGCGATGAGCGACAGGTTTTACGTCTGGCAGTGAAACCTGCGATCGGCGATCAGCGACATATCGCTGGTTGCATCGCTTGGTCACACGCTTCAATGTCGCTCCTACGTCACTTTTGCGTCGCTTGAGCGACTGAAAATCCGTGACGCATGAGCGACATTGACAGCGATATCGACGCGTGTGACATACCCTTAAGGATTTTAAATGAGTTGTAGCTGAAGAAAGTCTGTTCTGATATGATAAACCCTTATACCTAGCGTGAGATAACTGACTACATTTCAATAATGTATTCAGGAATCAAAAAATGAGTACACTTTTCTCCTTTTTCTGTGAAAAGAAAATTATTCATGTTGACTGAGAATTTTCACCTTTGAGAAACAATTGTCCCACACGTATTTGAAAGTAAAACTGTGAGTGGTTGGATCACAAAAAAGACATATGCCTAAACATTATGAAGATACACTATTAAAGGGAACCTGTCACCTAGTTTATACAGTGCTGGCCAAAAGTATAGACACCCCTGCAATTCTGTCAGATAATACTCAGTTTCTTCCTGAAAATAATTGCAATCACAAATTCTTTGGTATTATTATCTTCATTTAATTTGTCTTCAATGAAAAAAACACAAAATGAAGCAAAAAGCAAAACATTGATCATTTCACACAAAACTCCAAAAATGGGCCAGACAAAAGTATTGGCACCCTCAGCCTAATACTTGGTTGCACAACCTTTAGCCAAAATAATTGCGATCAACTGCTTCCGGTAACCATCAATGAGTTTCTTACAATGCTCTGCTGGAAATTTAGACCATTCTTCTTTGGCAAACTGCTCCAGGTCCCTGATATTTGAAGGGTGCCTTCTCCAAACTGCCATTTTTAGATCTCTCCACAGGTGTTCTATGGGATTCAGGTCTGGACTCATTGCTGGCCACCTTAGAAGTCTCCAGTGCTTTCTCTCAATCCATTTTCTAGTGCTTTTTGAAGTGGGTCATTGTCCTGCTGGAAGACCCATGACAGCTTTCTCACACTGGGCCCTACATTATGCTGCAAAATTTGTTGGTAGTCTTCAGACTTCATAATACCATGCACACGGTCAAGAAGTCCAGTGCCAGAGGCAGCAAAGCAACCCCAAAACATCAGGGAACCTCCGCCATGTTTGACTGTAGGGACCGTGTTCTTTTCTTTGAATGCCTCTTTTTTTTCTCCTGTAAACTCTATGTTGATGCCTTTGACCAAAAAGAGAGAACATTCTTCCAAAACATTTTAGGCTTTCTCAGGTACGTTTTGGCAAACTCCAGCCTGGCTTTTTTATGTCTCGGGCTAAGAAGTGGGGTCTTCCTGGGTCTCCTACCATACAGTCCCTTTTCATTCAGACGCCGATGGATAGTATGGGTTGACACTGTTGTACCCTCGGACTGCATTGCAGCTTTAACTTGTTTGGATGTTAGTCAAGGTTCTTCATCCACCATCCGCACAATCTTGTGTTGAAATCTCTCGTCAATTTTTCTTTTCCGTCCACATCTAGGGAGATTAGCCACAGTGCCATGGGCTTTAAACTTCTTGATGACACTGCGCACGGTAGACACAGGAACATTCAGGTCTTTGGAGATGGACTTGTAGCCTTGAGATTGCTCATGCTTCCTCACAATTTGGTTTCTCAAGTCCTCAGACAGTTCTTTGGTCTTCTTTCTTTTCTCCATGCTCAATGTGGTACACACAAGGACACAGGACAGAGGTTGAGTCAACTTTAATCCATGTCAATTGGCTGCAAGTGTGATTTAGTTATTGCCAACACCTGTTAGGTGCCACAGGTAAGTTACAGGTGCTGTTAATTACACAAATAAGAGAAGCATCACATGATTTTTCTAACAGTGCCAATACTTTTGTCCACACCCTTTTTTATGTTTGGTGTGGAACTATATCCAATTTGGCCTTAGGACAATTCTTTTTGTGTTTTTTTCATTGAAGACAAATTAAATGAAGATAATACTACCAAAGAATTTGTGATTGCAATAATTTTCAGGAAGAAACTGAGTATTATCTGACAGAATTGCAGGGGTGTCAATACTTTTGGCCCACACTGTAGCCCCAAACCTATCACTATTTGTCACTGCAGCTTCCTAGTAGATCCCTAACCATCCCTGTCTGAGCTAAACATGTACTCTAATTGCTGTGAAAATTGATTTGATCCCTCACATTCTCCTATGGTAATTATCATGGTGTCTTCCAGAGTGTAGATACTGTGGGCATTCTCTCATCCTCCTTCTCCCTCCCTCACTCAGTGTATCGTGCCCTGGTGGGCGTGATATCTTGCTTTCCATGTATGCTCCCCACATTCCAAATATCTGCACTTTTACTGGGTATGACGCGATGGCCACGTCATTTCCGGTCATGCACATTCTTGTTATCTAAGTGGTGTACTGAGCAACTTCAAAGTGTGCACTGCACATGCTATGAAACCCTAAATCGGGAGCAATGCAGATGGCAAATGAGACAACGCCCCCAGTGTCTACAGTCTGGATGACACCATGCTAATTACCACAGGAGAATGTAAGTGATCAAATCATTTTTCACAGTGATTAGAGTACACATTTAGATCAGACAGGGAGGGTTAGGGATGTATTAAAAAGCAGCAGGGACTGGTAGTGATAAGCTTGGGGCTATAAACTAAGTGACAGGTTCCCTTTAATATGTAAACTGGGAAAAATTAGTTTCATTGGTCAAAACGTTTCCCATTTTTTAATAATAAACACAGATAGAAAAATTTGAAATACATATAAATCTGTGCATTATAGCAATTAACTATTAGAAATTAATGGGGTATTTCTTTCTCATATTATTAGCACATCCACGTGATATGCCACAGATGCAAATGCAATGTGGGAGACCCACATCTGTATCAAAACTGGGGCACCATCAAATAAATCTGTCACTCGAAAGATGGCTTGTTAATTCCATACAAATGAAAATTTTGTGTATAAAGAACATGGATTTTTTATAGGAAAAAGAAGGAGGGATATGTGGTCTTGAGATCACCTTCGTCATGATGGCGCAACATTGAGGTTATGGCATTAATTAGCACGGTTGGTTTAGTATTGACCACCTGCTAGAATCAAACCAGATCTTGTCTTTGTTTATGAAAAAAAATAAAAACTGACTAAAAATGTCAGACTTAGGTTGTAATACATTAGAAAGAATCCTGATTTAGGCTGCTTTCACATAGGCATTTTTTTTAACAATGCAGCAGATGCGGCAGATTTACCAAATCTGCCGCATCTTCCGCCTAACGGCTGCACTTGCGTCACACTTGCGGCAAGCCCCATGCATTGTCTATGGGGCTTGCGGCAAGTGCTGTTTTGCCGGTTGTGGCAGATGCGGCACTTGCGGCCGCGGAAAAAAACGCGGTCTGCAGAGGTCTGCCGCAACCTGCAAAACCACACTTGCCGCAAGCCCCATAGACAATGCATGGGGCTTGCCGCAATTGAGCCACAAGAGCGGCCGTTAGGCGTAAGATGCGGCAGATGCGGTAAATGTGCCACATCTGCTACATTTTAAATAGACAATGCATGGGGCTTCCCGCAAGTGAGCTGTAAGTTTTGCCGTTAGGCGGCAGATGCGGCAGATGCGGGAAATCTGCCGGATCTGCCGCATTTTCAAAAAACGCCTATGTGAAATTTACTACAAAACGAAATAGGGAAGAAGTATAAAATTAACCCAGACCCTTACGATTTACAGTATATACTATTATAATAATGCATAATTATAGGAGAAAAAAATTGAACAAATTAAAAACTAAGGAAACCATTCCATTAGCTAAGAGCTGTTGAAGAGATAAAGATTCATCACTTGGAGATGGAGTAAGCTCTAAAATAATTGTGTGAAAGTACTATTAGATCTGCTTTGTCCAAATCACTTGCAGATGTAATTTGTTTCATAAACGTACAATGGTATATTATCTCATTGAGTTCTGACAGATTGATGACTGTTAAAATCTACTAGTTACAGTATTCCTGGCATATGAACTCTAAATGCATCAGTCTGTCATCTAAAAAGAGTGCCACAATTATATTAAATCCCATTAAACTTAAAGTGTTATTTCAAGTTGCCTTCAGTTATATATTGTGCGGAATTACTTCACATAAATGTATTTGATTCTAAATATTTATTTCCCATTGCTCATATAATATCTGCAACTCAGTAAGAAGATTGTAATCCCTCATAATGGTTCTGGCCAATGTTTCCAATGTACACACAATCATGGTATAGTTATGGTTATTAATCAGTCTGGAATTTTTTATACACCCCATTCACAATGGAGAGAAAATCTACAATATATGAACATGGGTTATATTTATGGGATCTAAACAACGGAAGAACATACACTGGGTAATACCAAGCAATAATGGTCAAGAACAGTGTCGTCCATTGACACTGCCGTTCAGTGTCTTTGCCTTTGGATTTGTTCATCCCAAGACATCTATCAAGATGAGTGGATCAATCAATAAAGGATCGAGTCCGAGTTGAATTTTCTAAAATCTGATGTTTTACATGAATTCAAACAATCTGTGATGATTTGCCGTTCACAATTAAAAGCGAAATACGCATTGCTATGGCACACAAGCACATGCAGACAAGTGTCATCTGCCATGGCTGCGTGTTATTTGCCATTGTGCAATGTAGCACTATAATCACAAGGTGTAGCACAGCCAATTTGTTCAGAAATGTTTGGGGCTGTTGAACTAACATAATAGCAGGAAAATATGTGTTCTCTAAGGCTGCGTTCACATCAGCGGTTTTCGCTGATTGCGGTAGTTGCGGTGAAAAAAACGCAACTGCCGCAATTACCGCATAACGGCTGCACTTGCAGTTCACTTGCGGCAAGCCCCATACAATGTCTATGGGGCTTGCGGTAAGTGTGCGGCAGGTGCGGTTTCGGCACTTGCGGCAGGTGTGGCAGTGAAAAAAAATGCGGCATACCGCAGTCTTTTCACGGCCGCACCTGCGGCAAGTGCCGATACCGCACTTGCCGCACCTGCCGCAAGCCCCCATAGACATTGTATGGGGCTTGCCGCAAGTAAACCGCAAGTGCAGCCGTTATGCGGTAATTGCGGCAGTTGCGTTTTTTTCACCGCAACTACCGCGATCAGCGAAAACCGCTGATGTGAAAGGACCCTAATAGGTATAGTTTTTGCACAATGACAGGGTGCCGACCATATGTCTGACCAGAACTCTTTCCACACTTTGCAAAATCAACACTTTACTGTGATTGCAGCCCATGTGCAGAGTCGATTAGAAAAGGAAACATTGTTTTTAAAATTATTAAACCAAAATGATTGCAGCCCATGTGGAGAGTCGATTAGAAAAGGAAACATTGTTTTTAAAATTATTAAACCAAAATTCTTTGAATTCTATAAATAAAAAAATAATAAAAAAAAGATCAAGTATTTCCAAAATTATTAGAAATTTTTGGAGAGGGAAAATAGATGTATTAACAGGGAAATATGAATTCTCTAATAGGATGACAACTTGGTTGACCAATTGACCACTATTTGCTTCCTGTAGGGTCAACCTTTCCCTGAGTAATCGACCCATGCAAAGGGCACAATAGGAAGAGAAAAATTATAAGAAAGAGACATATTGGTTAAAATTTTCAAAATCTAATTATTTGAATTAGTGCAGTTTTCTTTCACAAAATTAACAATTTCACAAACATTTACGGTAGCTGCATCAATTATAATATATATGATATATTGATCCAAATAGTTAATCTACCAGGGCAAAAATTGATGCACATCAGCAAACATACTTGCATTACATTAACAGCCAGACACAGTCTTACCTAGACTATGACCTTCCTCAGGCACATACCCTGATCCCCGATCCCACTGATTTCTGAGTCAACAAATTTGACCAATGGTAAGAAGTGACTCAGTTTCCTATTGGCATAATACAGACAGGGCCAAAAGTGTTGGAATCCTTCAAATTGTTCCAGAAAATTAAGAATTTTTAGTAGAAAATTATTGCAATTATACATGTGTTATCATACACATGTTAATTTCCTTTGTGTGTATTAGAATAACACAAAAGCAATAACAGAAAACAATGCAAATTGGACATAATTTCACAGACAACCTCCAAAATGGTTCGGACAAAATTATTGGCACATTTTCAAAATTGTGGGTAAACAACTTTGCTACACGCATGTGATGCTCAAAAATCACAAGTGAAACCAGATAAAAGAGGTTGATTCAATCTTGGCATTGCCAAGAAGTATGGAAAACAGAAAGAGGAGAAGAGATCTGTCTAAGGAATTGAGAACCAAAATTATTGAAAAATATCAACAATCTCAAGGTTATAAGTCCATCTCCAGAGATCTTGATGTTCTTATGGCCATGGTATGCAACATAATCAAGAAGTTTACAACTCATGGCACTATAGGTAATCTCTCTGGATGTAGATGGCTGAGAGAATTGATGAAAGGTTCCAATGCAGGATAGTCTTGAAAGTGGATAAGCAGACCCATTCAAGCGACATCTATTTGTCAACATTTGTATGACATGAAATGCTATTACAGTAGACCCAGTAGGACCCCACTGCTGACACAGAGGCATAAAAAAGCTGGATTGCGGTATGATAAAATGTACATTAGTAAATTCCTCTGTGAAAGCGTTTTGTGGACAGATGAGACAAAAATAGAGTTCTTTGGTAAAGCCCATCATTCTACTGTTTACTGAAAACAGAATAAGGCCTACAAAGTAAAGAATATAGTACATACAGTTAAATATGGTGAAGTTTCTAAGATGTTTTTGGGTAGCTTTGCTGCTTCTAATATTGGGTGCCTTGACTGTGTGAAAGGCATCATGAAATCTGAATATTAACAAAGGATTTGGGGTCACAATGTAGTGCTCAGTGTCAGAAAGCTATGTTTGCATTCTATGTCATGGGTCTTTCAGAAGGACATTTACCCCAAATATACTTCATGAAGCACCCAGAAATGGATGGAAACAAAGTAATAGAGAGTTCTGAAGTGGCCAAAAATTAATCAGGATCCATGTCCCATAGAACACCTGTGGATAGATCCTAAAATTGCTTTTAGGAGAATGCACCCTTCAAATATGAGAGACCTGAGACAATTTGCAGAAGAAGAGTGGTCCAAAATTCCAGTTGTGAGATTTAAAAAGTTTGTTGATGGTTATAGGAAGTGATCGATTGAAATTATTTATTCCAAAAGGTGTGCAATCAAATATTGCAAACAATTTTATCCAGCTTACTTTGAAACTTTGTGTGAACTTATGTTTCGTTCGCCCTTTTTCTCTGCTTTTTGGTGTTGTTCCAATGTACACAAAGGAAATAACCATGTGTATTACAAAACATGTGTAATTGCAGTATTTTTCTGGGAGAAATATTTCATTTTCTAGAACAAACTCAAGAGTGCCAACACTTTTGGCCATGAATGTATTATGTTTAGCCCCAGTGAAATGCCAAAGAGGGTGTTCATCCATGGTTTGTTCACCTTAAAGCAGAACAGGTTATTTGCTGTAAGTGTGAAACACCAAATATTTGTCAAAATGAATCAGTCATTGATCACTGCAGACTTTCATGGACCATCAGCTGATTCCAATGATTAAATCCACTCTACCATCTGCCTGCTTGTCTTCACAATTTTGCTGCCTCCAGAGCCAATGGACCACACTCACTCGGACATCTCCTTACTGTCCATTATGTCATGTACAGCAATGTAGTACTGCTGCTGCTAAAGCTGCTGTTTCTGGCCCAAAACTAACAAACATCTCCTTACGTGCCCTTAACTAACTCTGTACTGTGCTGCTAGTGCCGCAGACACTGCAAAGCCATGCCAGACACATACCTTCTAGCTGCCTATGATGTTTTATAGTACTAGATTGTAGTACTGCTGCTGCTAAGGCAATTGCTTGCCCTAATCTTCCAAATATTTTATGATCTGCATTTTTTTTATTTTTTATCTCTCCACAACTGTCTTAATTAGTAAAGCAGTTCTGGACCAGAGAAAAGGTATAATGTGTTTTCACTTCTGGTTGAGAGGTCATTACGTCTTTTAAAACAGTACAGTACACCTGTTTTATTTCCCTTTTAAAGAGATCATTTTTGGATGGCTTGCGGTTTACTTGCGGCAAGCCCCATACAATGTCTATGGGGGCTTGCGGCAGGTGCGGCAAGTGCGGTATCGGCACTTGCCGCAGGTGCGGCCGTGAAAATACTGCGGTATGCCGCGTTTTTTTTCACTGCCACACCTGCCGCAAGTGCCAAAACCGCACTTGCCGCACCTGCCACACACTTACCACAAGCCCCATAGACATTGTATGGGGCTTGCCGCAAGTGTGCCACGATCGCGGCCGTTATGCAGTAATCGCGGCAGTTGCGTTTTTTTCACCGCAACTGCCGCGATCAACGCAAAACACTGATGTGAAAGCAGCCTTAGTGAGCTTTCTAAAGTATCCTATTGTTTTCATACATACAATCTAATTATTTGTAGAATGGGAGGAATTCTTATATGAGTCAAATTCCATTATACTGAACAACATGTTCTACAATAAAGGGAGCTAAAGCATTATTACCCCAACACATTAACCTATATATACTAAGGAAAAACGTTTTGATTGTTGGGAGACTGACAGCTAGAATCTCAAAAATCAATAGATCAGGGCTCTGGAACTCCAAGAACATGCTCTGTTGCCTCGTCTTGAAAAAATCAGAGATGAATATTCTCAAACTTTATTTCATTCAGTGTCAATGGGTTTGTTGGTAAAAGGCAAGCTCTGTACTTAGTTATTTCTGGCAGTACCATCAACAATGATTGGAGGGTGGTCCTCATACACCTACACTCCAATGACATACAGTCATGGCCAAAAGTATTGACACCCCTGCAATTCTGTTAGATAATACTCAGTTTCTTCCTGAAAATGAGTGCAATCACAAATTCTTTGGTATTATTATCTTCATTTAATTTGTCTTCAATGAAAAAACACAAAAAGAATTGTCCTAAAGCCAAATTGGATATAATTCAACACCAAACATAAAAAGGGGGTGGACAAAAGTATTGGCACCCTTAGAAAAATCATGTGATGCTTCTCTAATTTGTGTAATTAACAGCACCTGTAACTTAACTGTGGCACCTAACAGGTGTTAGCAATAACTAAATCACACTTGCAGCCAGTTGACATGGATTAAAGTTGACTCAACCGCTGTCCTGTGTCCTTGTGTGTACCACATTGAGCATGGAGAAAAGAAAGAAGACCAAAGAACTGTCTAAGGACTTGAGAAACCAAATTGTGAGGAAGCATGAGCAATCTGAAGGCTACAAGTCCATCTCCAAAGACCTGAATGTTCCTGTGTCTACCGTGTGCAGTGTCATCAAGAAGTTTAAAGCATGGCACTTTGGCTAATCTCCCTAGAAGTGGATGGAAAAGAAAAATTGACAAGAGATTTCAACGCAAGATTGTGCGGATGGTGAATGAAGAACCTTGGCTAACATCCAAACAAGTTCAAGCTGCCCTGCAGTCCGAGGGTACAACAGTGTCAACCTGTGCTATCCGTCGGCGACTGAATGAAAAGGGACTGTATGGTAGGAGACCCAGGAAGAACCCACTTCTTACCCCGAGACATAAAAAAGCCAGGCTGGAGCTTGCCAAAACTTACCTGAGAAAGCCTAAAACGTTTTGGAAGAATGTTCTCTCTTTTTGGGCAAAGGCATCAACATAGAGTTTACAGGAGAAAAAAAGAGGCATTGAAAAAAAAAGAACACGGTCCCTACAGTCAAACATGGCGGAGGTTCCCTGATGTTTTGGGGTTGCTTTGCTGCCTCTGGCACTGGACTGCTTGACCGTGTGCATGGCATTATGAAGTCTGAAGACTACCAACACATTTTGCAGCATAATGTAGGGCCTACTGTGAGAAAGCTGGGTCTCCCCCAGAGGTCATGGGTCTTCCAGCAGGACAATGACCCAAAACACACTTCAAAAAGCACTAGAAAATGGTTTGAGAGAAAGCACTGGAGACTTCTAAGGTGGCCAGCAATGATTCCAGACCTGAATCCCATAGACCACCTGTGGAGAGATCTAAAAATGGCAGTTTGCTCCAGGTCCCTGATATTTGAAGGGTGCCTTCTCCAGTTAGCCAAAGAAGAATGGTCTAAAATTCCAGCAGAGCATTGTAAGAAACTCATTGATAGTTACCGGAAGCGGTTGATCGCAGTTATTTTGGCTAAAGGTTGTACAACCAAGTATTAGGCTGAGGATGCCAATACTTTTGTCCGGCCCATTTTTGGAGTTTTGTGTGAAATGATCAATGTTTTTCTTTTTACTTCATTCTCTTTTGTGTTTTTTCATTGAAGACAAATTAAATGAAGATAATAATACCAAAGAATTTGTGATTGCAATCATTTTCAGGAAGAAACTGAGTATTATCTGACAAAATTGAAGGGGTGTCAATACTTTTGGTCATGACTGTAAAAACTGCAGAAGAGCCTTAATTTGGGGATCATTGGAGGCCCCAGAAGTTGGACCTTCGTCATTCATCAAGTTATCTAAAATTAGATGGATAGGTGATAACTTAACCTTGCGAGAATATCCTTTTAAAGCTTTTCTAGAAGTCTGCAACACATTGTAGAAAAACATGCAACATCGCCAATTGATGGGATAATGTCGTTATTATTATCAAAAACATTTTCATGCTGCCGTCTTGTTTCTTTGCCCTTGAGCACTCCACATCTAGTAAGGCATCAATAACAATGTTTATTAGTGGCTGTAAATTCATGATTACAATGCTGAGATTCAACTTCCTTTGAGAAGATATCCAAGGAACATATATTTTCATTTTGGATGATCTAGTGAGGATGTGAATTAGAAATCAATCACACCTCTGTGGGTGTGATATCTCAGAAGAGAATCACCATGTTTGGATATGTGGCCCTACAATATTAATTATTTTTTTTTACAAAACACAGAGAACTTTACATGAATCCTTAGAATTATACAAATATTTTATAATTAATGGCACATATAGCGCTGTTATTAGCTTGGTTATGAATTAGCCATACCTGGAACAGTAATACTCTAACATGGGGTGCATTAATTAAAATCTCCCAAAATATGGACAGTAAAGTTACAGAGTAACCTCACTAGAACTTTAAATTAGTATAATACACTTTTTCTACTCCAGTTACATTTTGTAAGGGAGCTCATAAAATTTAGCTTGGGGCTAACTGTAAGAACGGAAAATATCTATTATTTTGTAGCCATTATTAATCTACTCTACATTGCACAATGAGTACCAATAGTTTTAAGATGATGTTCCAGTGTTTTGAGCTTAGAAAATGTAATTTAAAGTACTTTTTGTTTAAGTTAAAAATGGTCCATACCATAATATAAATTGCCACCTGCTATCATCTCCTTTATATAGCAAACATTACAGTAAACTGAATGATTTCACATTAAATAACCATGGTTTATTAGGAATTTATGGGAATATTGATGTTGTATATATTTTTAAGCAGGTATGGCAAAAATGCTGCAAGGTAAAAATGCTTTTATATATAGAAGTGCTAGTAGTTTATTTTTATCAATTAACAAAATGCAAAGTCAATTAATAGAAGTAAAGTCTAAATCAATTTAATGTGACAACGTTTTGCCTTCCAAACGGTATCAATTCTTATAAGCACCCTTGCGCATAATTTTTGAAGGGACTCAACAGCAAGATTGTTCCAATCATCTTGGAAAAGTAATCACAAATCTTATTAAGGTAGTATGTGTGTTATACGTAGGCAGTTTAAAGGTTAAATCTGCCCGGCAACAGGCAGTTGATAACTTTGATTAGCCAATGGGGAGGAGCTAGTGCACAGGGAGAGAGACATTTTCTGTGAAAATGGCAGTTAGGGCCCAGCCTTGGTCAGAAACAGACCTCAGGTCTGAGGAGCAGCAAAGCTGCTTGATATGGGTGACCTTTGACAGAAGTGGTGGGATTCCTGTGAGGGCAGGAAGTGAAGGCTGAGTAGTGCAAGTGAGGGCACTACGACCTGTGTAATGTGGAGCTAGACCTGTTCTCAACAGGAAGTTTCTCCTGAGATATCTGGGAGCATGAGGTTTGAGTAGGGTGATCAAAGGCAGGTACCTGAACTGACTTTTGACAGAGGAGTACAGACAAGGGGCTCCAGATATGACAGAGAAGAGACTCTGGAGACATTGTGAACCTTGAGCTAAGGAGCCTGGAAATGGCTGGGAGCAGAAAGATGCTCGTACAGTGTGGAAAACGGCAGTTTAGATACCGGTATCTGTCTGCGAGGACAGATGAGTAGCTGCATTAGGAACAGTGAAAATATACTGGGGTGTATCACGGACCTTAGACTGTAGGATCTGACCACTGTAATTTTCAGTGATTGCAGCAGTCTAGGAGGATGTGAAGGATTACCTTGAAGTATAACAGAAGAATTTCCCTGCAGTGTTACACAAAGTGTAAATACCTGTTATGAAGTTGATGCCAAGTAAATAAGCATTGTTATTTACTACAACAGAGTGCCATCTGCTTTATAAGCAACAGACCCACATCTCAAATTCATGTAGGAGTGCCAGGGCACTCTACTTAGGACTATATCCAGCAATGGCTACTGCGCCCCCTGGTACCCTTTATAATTGAACCACTGTAGAGGTGCTTTAAATGTAAGTCCCAGGAGCCCTGCATTATGCGCACCTTCTGCTGGCTTCATCCTTTTACAGTGGTGCTCTACTTGGTCTGCAGTGAAAAGTAACTGGTCGGCAACTCCAGTGTTTCATGGGGTGCACTGGAAATCTCTTTTCAGTACAACTCTATGCTAGCCTTATTATGGCCTCATTCTGTCTCTCATAGAGATGGATTGAGCAATGTGATGTAGCTTCTGACTTCCGGGCAATCCAAAACTTTGGACACAGGGGCGTGACCTGGGAGCTAATGGCGCCAGTCGCATGAGCTGAGAGCTCCCGCGCCAATACTTAACAAGAGGCACATAACAGAAGATTCCCTATTATGAACCGATGACTCAGGAGTAACATTCAGATTCCATAGAAGCCATTGGTAACTGTACTGACCGCATCCCTGACTACACACCACAAGAAGTAGCCGTGGGATGTAACTAACCAGACCTAGACACCTCTGCACAGCCGGAGAGCTAACTGCTCCTCAAAATGGATGTAGGAAAAGCTATCTTGCCTCAGAGCAAAACCCCAAAAGAATAGCAAGCCCACACAGATATTAACTGGGAAACAAGAGAAAGAAAAACAAACACAGGCAGAGTAAAAGGTTTATCAAAAGAGACCAAACTAGCTATATAGGAAGGACAGGATAGAATACTATTCCGGTCAGTAGAAAACACTATCAAAAAAACACCAACAGCAGATAGAACAAAAATTATCCTGAGTCACTAAGACTCGGTGCCCTCTATATCTGCAGACTTCTATAAATCAAATGCCAGCAGAACTGGAAATAACAGATAATAGTGAATGGTAAAATTCCTAGGAAGAAAACTTCCTAACTGAGAGCAGATAAATAAATATACAGACTAAATTGCAAACCCACAATCAGAATAAGACAAAACATAAGCAGAACCTTAAGCACACAAAAGTGTGCCACAAAATATCAAAAAACCATTTACTTAGCTTGCAAAGAACTCCACATAGCAGAAGAAACCAGAGAGACGTGAACTCCTCCAGGAACCAAAGACAACTGGCAAGGACTGATCCGCTTCAAACCATTATATGCTCCAAGAACCAGATTGCCAATCATCACCAACACCTGTGAAGCCCACACAGTCAGCTGCATCACCAGCAACAACCACCGGAGGGAGCTCCAATGAATTCACAACAATTCCCCAACCTGATCTCCGGTCCTGCCTGCCTGGGAGCCGCACAAGCAGTAGAGATGCTGAGGGCCTCATCAAAAAGGCGAGGTGAGCCGAAGAAAGTGACTGATTTCTTCATGGCGGAGAAGCTCCCCACTGCAGCAGTTAAGATGGCGCAGGATCCCCCTCACTCCCCCTCCTCCTTTCGTGCCTCCCGCAGCCCTGGGAGCGCTCGGATAGAGAGGAGGAAAATGCCCCTGTTACGCAGCGGTACCTGCGGGGACTCCTGAACTCGTTAAGGAGCTCCCTAAGAGAAGATCTAAGGGTGATGATGACAGAACTGAGAGGTGCTATAGCGGCACTAGGGGAGCGGACCCACCACATTGAGTCCAAAATGGCAGAGAACACCACAGCCCACAATGAGCTGGCTGAAGACTACGTCGTAATGGAGGCAACATAAAAGACATGCAGTTAAAAATGTGGGATATGGAGGACAAAATGAGAAGCGGCAATCTAAGAATCTGGGGTTTAGCTGAAAATGGCGGAGATGAGGAATTACAGGGTTCTATTTCATCTTTCCTGCAGCATCTTCCCTGATGCCCCTAGTGGAGACCTAGGCATTGTGAGAGCCTACAGGATTCCCAAAACCGTCTCATATCAATAAGACTCTTCTAAGAGACATTCTAGTGTGCTTATCCACCCCAAAAGTGAGGGAACAGATTTTAAAAGCTATAAAGAAAAGTCCTGCACTTCCTCCCCCATTTGTTGATTTGTCAGTTTATCAGGATCTCTCAGTAGGGACTCTCACCAGGAGAAGAGCGTTCGCCCCCCCACTGCAAAGTGCTCCGTGATAAAGGCATCATGTACAGTTAGGGCTCTCCCGTGTGAAGTAAATTCCGCTATAAGGAGTTGAATCAAATATTCCATTCACCTAGCCAGCTAGGAAAAGCCCTCAAATCCTGGAACCTTGTTCCAGACTCTGAAAAGACCTTTCACCGCTCTGGCAGACTGGGAAAAGGTTAGAGGACAATCTACTTGATTATACCCTGTTAGGTTTGGAGCCAGAACCTTTCTGCTGTATCTTATTATTCTACTATAGAACTTTTCTGGTCAATGGTCAGGGGGTCTGGGGAAAATCCCTATTTGGCCTCTCTCCTGACTGTCCAGGGGGCCTGGTATTGCATGCCGGGACTGAGAGCTATACCACAGTGGCCCTCTGTCACTTGATTGAGAGAGGAGACGGTACCCCCCAAACATCGGGCTTTGCCTTAACCTCAGTTTACATGTATGTTCTTTGTTTGTGTTTTTCCTGCCCTACCTTTCCCAACTCCCATACATCCCCCCCTTTCCTGAATTACCTATATCCTTCCTGTGATATGATCTACGCATGCTGGCCTTACAATTTAGACATAACCCCACATGAGTGTGAAAATTGTATCTTTTAATGTAAGGGGTCTGAATTCTCCGGTGAAAAGGTCGCTATTATGGAGGGAGGTACTCAACTCTAAAGTGGACATCATATGTGTCCAAGAGACCCACCTCCTCATAGAGGACAATTTCAGGCTGAATCATCGCTTATTTTCTAATGTATTCTTCGCCCATCACACCAAAAAGAAAGCAGGATTGTGGGTACTATTGAAGAACACCGTACCCTTCCATCTGGTCAACTTTACTATTGACTCATCAGGTAGATATGTTATTTTGACTTGCACCTTAGGGTATTTTCACATTTGCGTTTTTTGTCGTTCGCGTCAGATGCGGTGAAAAAAACGCATCTGCCGCAATTAACACATAACCGCTGCACTTGCGGCACAGTTGCGGCAAGCCCCATGCAATGTCTGGGGCTTGCGGTAAGTGTGCGGCAGGTGCGGCAAGTGCGGTTTTGGCACTTGCGGCAGGTGTGGCCGCAAAAAAAAACGCGGTCAGCTGCGTTTTTTTTGCGTCCGCACCTGCCGCAAGTGCCGATACCGCACTTGCCGCACCTGCCGCAAGCCCCCATAGACATTGCATGGGGCTTGCCGCAACTGTGCTGCAAGTGCAGCGGTTATGCGTTAATCGCGGCAGATGCGTTTTTTTCACCGCATCTGCCGCGATTGGCGAAAACCGCTGATGTGAAAGTACCCTTAGCTGGCACTATGGTGACTATAGCCAACGTATATGCACCAAATGAAGCCCGGGTGCAATTTCTTCGTCCCTATTGGAAAAAGTTGCAGAGCTAGCTAAAGGTCTACGAATCATTTGTGGGGATTTCAATGTTGTCCCAAACCGCACATTAGAATCCTCTCCTGGAACACCTGGGAGGAGACGGGATCTGGGCCCAACCACACGTGAATTCCATTTACATGATATCTGGAGATATCTACACACAACACAGAGAGGGATTACTCCTTCTCGCACAGACACCGGTCCTACTCCAGGATAGACTTTTTCTTGGTAGATGACAATTCACGTGCGGCCTGTGTCTGTGCGGAGGTTGGACTGATCACGTGGTCCGATCACGCCCTGGTATCCCTTAAACTAGTATTGGATGGTAAGCCCCAAGCTCTGAGCATTTGGCTACTGGGCGAATATCTGAACCAGGGGTCACTGAGTAGCTGGAAAGTATCTTGAGGATTTTTTCCTTTCAAATGACAACGGAGAAGTATCAGATGAGGTCCTTTGGGAGTCACATAAGGCATACATAAGAGGAATACTCCTACAAAAAGCATCCCAATTAAAACGTGTACGAAATTAACAGAGGTCGGACCTCCTTATACGCCTGGAAGAGGTAATTAAAGCTGATCCGTCTTCTCAGTGCACCGCCCTCATACTGGAGGCCAGATCCCAACTGAAATCATTCCTGCTTCTACACCATGAGAAATTCTTACGGAGATTCAAAATCTCCTTTTATGATGCAGGAGACAAAGCGGGGGCAATACTGGCTAGAAGGATAAAGAAGAGGGAGGCCAAAAGTATCATTGATAAAATGTTAGATACTGAAGGGAAGGAACCCAGTGGATATTGCAGCAATTTTTGCTCACTACTTCTCCAAGCTTAATAATCTCAGAGATGATCGGGACACTCCCTAACCGTCTAGAGAAATGATTGAGGCATTCTTGGAGGATCTGAGCCATCCAAAACTGACAGAGACACAGTTAGAGAGATTAAATCTTCCTTTTACGATCAGAGAGGTGGATTTGGTGATTGAGTCTACTAAATCACACTCAGCTCCGGGCCCTAATGACTATTATCGAGCTTTCCAGCAGGTGCTGGCTCTGTTCCTCCTGAGAACCTTTGGTCGTTGGCAAACTACGGGGTCAATTTCCCCTGAACACTTGGAGGCAACAATAATAACAATACCTAAACCAGGCAAGAGTCCGGACTTCCCTGGAAATTACCTCCCTATTTCACTTATCAACTGTGATTTTAAAATATATTCAAAGCTGTTAGCTAACAGAATGATGGAGGTGGTGCCGAATTTGGTGGGTCCGGACAAGGTGGGGTTCGTGGCTGGGAGGCAGGTGAAAGATGGGGCCAGGAGAATGATTGACCTCATACAGGTGGTTGAGTTGTCGGGTGTCCCTAGTGTATTCCTGTCATTGGACGCAGAGAAAGCGTTTGGCAGGGTACACTGGGGATACCTGAAATCTGTCTTGGGGAAATTTGTACTACAGGGTCCCATCCTCTCGGCAGTCCTGTCTCTTTACTCCCACCTTAATGTTAGGGTTCTGTCATCTGACTTCCTATCGCCAAGATTTCAAACTAATAATGGGACCCGGCAGGGTTGCCCGCTGTCCCCGGTGATCTTTGACTTGGCCATTGAGCCCCTAGCGGCTTGGATCCGCATTGAACCAGACATTTCAGGTATTGCGGTGGGACACAGTCAGCATGTCATTGGACTCTATGCTGATGATGTGATCATCTCATGCTCGAACGTCACTAAATCCCTCCTAACTGTTATGAAGGTATTGGGGGAGTATTCCTTAATCTGATTTTTCAAACTTAACATCTCAAAGTCAGTAATTTTCCTTATAAATATTCCCCAGGTCTTAATGAACCAGTTTGAAAAGAGACAAGAGAGTGCTCCCTGTGAAAGACCTTCCAGAAATAAGAATTAGAGGGGGGCCGCTAGGCCACTCACCTTGGAGGGTTGTGCGCCCCCACCACAACCCCTGATAAAGCTTCCTATTGAACTTATGTTCTCTGGTCATGGTGCCCGGGTTGGCGGAGTCCTCCTGTATCGGTCCTGCGGCTCCTCAGCGTCATGCTTCCGGGTTCCGCGTCACGTGACCACTACTGCCGGAATTACATCACCGCAGGTCCTTGAATCGACCAGGTGGTTGCCACAGAGACCAGAGGTCCTTCAGTTTGTTAGGTATTGCGATCCACTAGAACAGCTCCTGCCGAACTCCCAGAGAGAGTGATAGCATACAGGAGAAAAGGGGGGTTGTTATCAGCTGTGGAGCACTAAATGAATCACAAGCAGGGCATCAAATAAAATACTACCTGAGGAAGACAGCAGAGTACTGTTGAAACATGTTGTGGCAGCACAAGGGGGCAATAAAGGTCTGATTTTATTTGATGCTCTGCTTGTGATTTATTTAGCGCTCCACAAGCCGATAAAAAAAAACCTTTTTTTTTCTTAATGAACCAGTTTAGCTCTGAGCTTCAATTTATATGGTGTCCTGAGGGTATCTCCTCCTGGCCATAACATTATGTTCATCAAATTGGCCCAAACTTTGATAATATTTACGCTTAAACATGTCAATGACATAACATCTCACCCCCCTACATAAACTTTTTAAGATGCTTCTCCTTCCAAAACTCTTTACAGTTTTTGGTGCATTCCTATTACAATTCCACGGGAGACTCTTGGGGAAACTACAAAACCTGGTGAATAATTGTATATGGGCTAATGAGCCACGGGTTTCTTACTATGTTATGTATTAACCCCTTCATAAGGGAGGCATGGGGGTACCAAAACTAATAGATTATCATAGAGCAATCATACTGTAAGAGGCTAAAACCTGGTGACTGCTACTGAACACATGAGATGGGTTCAGATAGAAACTAACTTTGCGCTACAAGGCTAATTGGGAGCGAGTCTAGCTGCTGAATCATTAGGCCCGATGGGCTGGACACCACCCCTAGACACTATGCACACTTTGATTGCTTTTTGGAGAGCGATGCCGTGCAAATGGACATGCCTTCCCCCACAACACATTTCTACCAAAGCAATACAGGTGCACATCCCAGTCCTGAACCTGATGAAATGGGTGGACTCAGGCATTAGTTCCCTGGTGGAGATTGTGGAGGGGGGGAAAATTCCCCTCCTTTGAATCCTTCACCGCAAAATTCCCTGACTGCCGCTTGTCTTTTCTGCAGTTCTTAAGGGTAAATCACTGTATTAAATTGGGTTCCAGTCTGGGGAGTTCTGGAGAACCCTTACCTATGCCCTACCTGAAAAAAATTCATGCTTTCTGATCCCAAATAATTCCAAAGGTATGTCAGGAAGACTTGTAGGATCTTCACAATTCTCCAAAATTAGATTAATTACATGAGACGCTGGGAATTGGTCTTGGGCTTCACGGCAACAACAGATGAGTACTCGGCAGTTAGGGAGGCCCAGAGAGCCAGCAGATGTATCAATCATTTGGGGAATCTAAAACAGATCCAGCTACGCTGGTACATCACTCCCACATGTGTATCAAAGTTTAAAATAGGTTTGTCACCCCTATGTTGGAGACAGTGTGGGGAGCGGGGAACAATGCCACACATGTAGTGGTCCTGCCCTAAGCTATTCTCATACTGGACAGTAGTCTCCAGCCTGGTTGGATTTATTACAGGATTAAGAGAACCCCTTTACCCCCAGCTTGCAATACTTAACATAGGCATTGAGATATCTCCTCCATTGCTTATAGTATGAGATTCAATGGCTAGCACACGATAGGTGTAGGGGTATGGTGCTAGTGAAGGAGGCTGTAACTCCATTGCTTAGGGGCACGGTGTCCTACATCTTAATTGCGGCTAGACTATGTCTGGCAGCTAGATGGAAGGCACACACTCCTCCTACCTTGGCTGAAGTGGTTCAGAAAACTAACTGGATTTTCCAGCAAGAATACTTCTTAGCCTTGGACAGACCCAGTAAAACAAGAACAGTAGAAAGTTGGAAAGTGTGGGCGTCGAACCCTCTGGCTAACCCGCTTCCCCAGAGGTAGGTACTCACTGGAGCATTATATATATATAAGTCTTACATATAAATTAGTGCTTGCGTATTACGCTAATTTGTTAATGTGGCAGGATTCCGCCCGCCCCCCGTCTTTCCTTCCCTTTTCTTTATCTCATGAGTATACCCATGTTTGTGAAAAACTGTTCTTTTACTGTACTTTGTGCATTACTTGCTGTAATGTACAGTTCTTTTCTCTTTAAATAAAAAAAGTTTAATGGTTAAAAAAAAAAAAACTTTGGACACGAGATGGTGTCATGGGAATGGGTGAGGACCTTGTAAAGTATAAAAATTTCTGAAGAAGAGTAGAAGACTATGGGCGGATAGCTTACATTTAAAGCACCATTACAGAGGTAAAGAAATAAAATAAAAATAAAAATAAACTCTGAAGCAGTGCAATAAGATACATTTTGTGAATTAAATATTAGAGTTACTGAAATATTCAGAAATTTTATGTTTTACCTTACAATACAATATTAAGGTGCTGGGGCTAACAAACCTTGTAGATCCTTTCTATAACTTGTTTGCCATTCACTTCATGCCAATTCAGATGATTAGCCTCTCGTTTATCAATATAATATCCAGTAATATTGGATCCTCCAGTGAATTTAGGTAACTTCCAACCCAGGGTCATGGATTCACCATCACAATTCAGGAGGGTAATTCCATATGGATGTGAAGGAGTTGCTGACAAGAGAAAGGACACACATTTAATGAAATGTATAATTTAGGCAAACTCTTTCATTTTGACACTCTACAAAGTATTTAAAGCAGCTGTATCAGTACTGGAGTGCAACTCTATTTAAACAAACCTTTCACTCTGGGACTGAAGAGTGACTAAACATTTATCATGAATATTCATCCAACCTGATGCCTTCTATCTGGTTCCTCATCATTTCTATCCACTTGCTTTCAAGATGGCTACCAATTTTGCATAGGGAGTGTATGTTTATATTTGGACCATATCTCACCAACTATTCTGTGATGTGGAGATGTAGTTCCAATATGTCACTACTCCCTGTGCTACTGCATCGGCTATTTTGGATGCTGGTCTATTTTAGGAGTCTGAAGGAGGCAAACAACGGGGACTAGCTAAGGTGACTATACCTGTGAAATTGTGTAATCATGTTTCAGTGACATTGTGGAGGGTTGCCTTATGTGAATGGGACAGAGCTACAGTTCAACACACAGCTTTTGGAAAGGTAAGGTGCTGTACTTGATATAAAGCAGCCAAACTCTTGTAAATATTCATATTTCATTCTGCAGCCTTAGGCTGGTTTCACATTAAGACATTTTGCTGTCCAAGGTGATCTATTTTTTGCAGGAACCCCGGACAGCAACGGATCTAAACGGATACCTGCAATCGGATGACAAATAGGCACCCTTTTCCGATTTTTAGCAGGATCCATTTGGATCAGCTCTCTCCCTCTTCTCCTCTCCTTCCCTTCCCACTCCTCCATCTCTCCTGTCTCCCTGCTCCTCCCTTCTTCATGTCTCCTGTCTCTTCTCCTCTTCCCCCTCAGTGAGGATTCCTCACCTTTCCGCCGGCTTCTGGGATGCGACTGCCTTCACCTCAGTCATGTGACAGGTCAGCTGATCGGGTAGGTCAGGTGACTGGCAGCCCATCGGAGGTGGAGGCGGTCGCATCTCAGGAGCCGGCGGACAGGTGAGGAATCTTCACTGAGGGTGAGGCTTAGGGGTGATCTTATAATAATGTATAAACATATGAGGGGACAGTACAGAGACCTTTCTAATGATCTCTTTACTCTTAGGCCTGAGACTGGGACAAGGGGGCATCCTCTACGTCTGGAGGAAAGAAGGTTTAATCATAATCACAGACGCGGATTCTTTACTGTAAGAGCAGTGAGACTATGGAACTCTCTGCCACATGATGTTGTAATGAGTGAGTCACTACTAACATTTAAGAAGGGCCTGGATGCCTTTCTTGAAAACTATAATATTACCAGTTATACATACTAGATTCTTTGATAGGGCGTTGATCCAGGGAATTAGTCTGATTGCCGTATCTGGAGTCAGGAAGGAATTTTTTCCCCCAATGTGGAGTTTAGTGTTGCCACATGGGTTTTTTTTGCCTTCCTCTGGATCAACATGTTAGGCTATGGGTTGAACTAGATGGACTTAAAGTCTTCCTTCAACCTTAAAAACTATGTTACTATGTTACTATGGTATTTGACAGGAGACAAGGAGGAGGGAGGAATGGGGAGACAGGAGAAGAGAGAGAGACCAGTTACTGTATGTACTGAGTACAGCTTCTGACCATGCTCAGTACATAACAACGGAGCCAACATCGGATCCAATTTTTTGACGGATCCGCGGTCCATAGACTCCAATGTTAAAGGGCAGTGGACTGCGATGGTCTGTTTGTGTCTGATTTTTCTGACAGACACGAAAAATGCTACAGGCAACGTTTTTGTGACCGTCAGAAAAACTGATACCAACACACGCTGTCAAAATCGGATGCCATTAAGGACAAATCAGTGCAGATCCGTTGCCCATAGGGATACATAGATGCTAAAACAGATCCGTTGCTGTCAGTTTTACAACAGACTGCAACGGATGCCGAAAAATCTTGATGTGAAACCAGCCTTACTGATCATCATATTACAGTGTGCACATATGCTTTAACATAACTGCTGTTGATTGCACTATTGATGGAAAAAGTGATTGTAAGGTGGTTTGTGGCGGTGATTAGCAAACATCCAGTGATATTTAACTGTGCGTGTGATCACACTGTTTGAAAAGACCTACCATGAGGTACACCGCCTCCTAAAACAATTGAAATAAAGTTGATGTTAAAAACAGCAATACCATGTAAAGCTACCATGTATCAATTGCTTTAGACTAGTTTTTCCAAGCAAGTTTTTTTACTATCATCATTTTGTTCTGCCAAACAGCATGTTCTTTTTATGAAATGCAAATAAGACAAATGATTCGATGAAAGACTACAGTGAAAAATTAAGATTGCTAGCAGTATGACTGTATAATAGTAGGCCCACAGACACAATAAATATAGTAGATTCTTCTGTCACTATAGCCATATGAGGACTTGTTTTTTGCAGCACAAGTTAGGAACCTTTCACATCAGCGGATGTCGTCAAATGCGGTTTTCAATCCCTGCCATATGCAGAAAAACACATGTGAAAACATCCTGAGGTTGCATTCACATTAGCGGTAGTTTGTAATTCACGGCAGATCCAGCAGATGTTGCCGCACCTGGTGGATCTGCAGTGTAATGGCCAACTTGTGGCACCGGTCTGGCAAGCTCAATTCATTCTCTTTGGGGATTGTGGTGAGGTGCGGCAAGCGCTGCAAGTGCCGGATTCGGCAAAACTGCCACACTCGCCACACCTGACCGTAAGCCCATAGAGAATGAATGGGGCTTGCCAGATCATTGCCACAAGCTGGCCATTACGCTACCGCTCTGTATAGCAGCTTTAGGCTGCTTTCACATACGGGTTTTTCTGCATATAGTGAAGATCAAAAACCACATTCAACCACATCCATTTTTAATTGTAAAATCTGGTTCAGGCAAAGATCACCATACTGGTATTATAACAAATCCATCAACCGAATCTGGTATAATACCGATGCAGTGATCTCTGGCTGCATCAGGTTCATGTTCTGGTTTTTTCCAGATCCTTTGGATAAATAACAAAAACAGAGTCCAGTTTGGCATTGCAATGTGTGCATCGCTCACACCAGAACCTAATTGGCCCTATGAGAGCGACACTGAGAAAGACATACTCATTTGTCTCTAGAAAAAACAACACAGGATACTGAGTACCATGCAAGTAAAATGTATTTTATATAGAAAAATTCTAAAAGCAGATGGTGGCAAAAGAAGCAGGATAAGGGAGTGTTAGTCCATGATAGTTCATCAAGTAAAATTTATCAATAATAGGACAGTGTTTTAGTCAAGTTTTAAGCTAGGAGCAAGTTTGAACAACTGGGAAAAAGTGCATCATATTGATGTTGAAGTTATAATTATACAAAGCTCCTGCCCACAAATACAATTCACAGTGCACACAGAGCCTAAATAAAAACTGGATCATTGATAATGTATATGGCAAGACTCTGGTACAGATTGTGTGAGCGCAGTCTGAGTGCAGCAGCCAATCGCAGACACTCTCACAGAGAGTGAGCATCTGTGACTGGCCGTTGCGGTTCAACGCAAAGAATATTCATGAAGCTTAATAAGTGGCCCTGGAAGCAAGCTGTGTGAGAGCAGGAGACTGGTAAGATCTATCTATCTATCTATCTATCTATCTATCTATCTAGTTCCAAAAACAGGCAGCACCCCAATTCAAGGTGATGTGGACAAGTTTAATCCAGCCCTCAGTGGCTCAACATTTCGACCAAAATGGTCATTGTCAAGCTTGACAAAGACCATTGTGTCGACACGTTGCGCCACTGAGGGCTGGTTTAAACTTGTCCACATCTCCTTAAATTGGAGTGCTGCCTGTTTTGGGACTTGTTTGCTATGCTGGCTGCACTTACCAGGAAGTAGTGCACCCATTCTTATATTACTCAAGTTTGTGCTGATTCCTTTTTTCTTTTCCATATCTATCTATCTATCTATCTATCTATCTATCTATCTATCTATCTATCTATCTATCTATCTACATTCTAGTTAGTCCTGCATGCTCAGTATTTACACCAAATCCAGTTTTACCAGATCCTGCCTGATTCGGTAAAAATGAATCCAGCGCCCATTGACTCCATTTTAATTTATACTACATCATTCTGGATCTGGTCTGCTCGGGATTTTTAACTACCCCAAGAAACCCTACATTTTGTGTTTTTATAGGTGGTTAAAAAAAATGGTTTCCACCAGATCCAGCATGAACTGAATGCAATTGAATGCTAACACATGAGACGGAACGCTCATTGAAAATCAATGGCCACTAACATATGCATTCTGATTTTTAAAAAAGAGCCGAATTGCCCTTGGATACAGAAAAATGCATATATGAAACCACCCTTATACTTGCTGAAATTGCTAAAAAATAAAAAGTGCAATTCCATAATTGTTTTGGGTTTTCTTTTACTAGCTATCTTCACTGTATGGTAAAATTGACCTGGCAGTATGATTTTCCAGGTCAGTAGAAGTATGTAAATACCAACCATGTATAACTTTTTTTAAGAGGTGAAAAAAAATAATAACTTGTAAATAAAAATAATTTTACCTTTGTGGTCATTTTCCATGATCCGTAACGCTGCCATTTTTTGGAATATGGTGCTGCATGAGGGCTAATTTTTTGTGCTCTAAGCTAATGTTTTTACTTACATCAGTTTGGGAGAGGTACAATGCTTTGATCACCTCTTATTGTTATTTATTGCTATGTTGCGGCAACCACAAAAACTTAATTCTGGTGATTTGATTTTTTTTCATTACACTGTTTATTGATCATCTGCATTCATTTTATATTTTTATAGATCAGACATTTCTGAATGCAGCTATACCAAATATGTGTATTTTAATCTCTCTAATGGAGCAAAAGGATAGGAATTTGAACTTTAGTTTTTTTATTTTATTCGTATTTTTCCAAACTTTTTTTAATTTTTACTATATATATCAGTCCATTTAAGGTTCATGTCCACGACTTAATTAGCAGTATTTTGAATGCAGTGTGCTTTTGATGCGTCTAAAATGCTGCATTGTAAAGTATAAGCACTGTGCTTCTATTTTCATAGCATAAACTGGCATTAAGCATGTCAATTTATGCTTGTGGAGATGAAAGTGTTCTCAGTGGGAAAACACAGCAAAAATATGCTGCGCCCAGAGTGTGGGCAATGACAGCGCATTCTCCCACAGAGAATACTAGAGTCTTTGCAAAAGAAACCACGCTGTGTCCAGAACGCAGCGTGCCATGTTAATGGACACTTACCCTTAGCGGACTTGAAGTTGTGATCATCCGATCACTTGTGCAATATCCAGACCATCAGAGTGCATCAGCACTGCTTCGTACAGCAGAAATCACGATCTCCAATGAATGCTGGCTCACAACATCCACACACAGGGATCATCAGCTGACCACTGGCTGCCATGACAGCTCATCGGCATCCCACAATCATTACATGGGGGAATCGATGGGAGCAGGGACTAAAGTCCCCCCTTTTTGATGCATGTTAAATGCTGCTGTCAGAGACTGACAGCAGTATTAAACTGGATATCAGAAGTGGGTGGATCTCCAATCCACCCACGGCTGTTAGAGGCACATGATAGCTGATCAAATCAGCCATTGTATACAGGAAAAGATGCGAGCCTGCATCAAAGGCATATCTAAAAGGGTTGAGAATGCGCAATAGGGTCTTATCTTTTTAGACAGGTTCAAATGACAATCTTAGAATTGCTCACCTGGTATGGTTGTGTAGCAAACAACCAGCGTGATTGCTCAGAAAATGCAGCTGCTGCTGGGACTGTACTTCCACAGGTTACTGTGGTTGTTCAAGACAAATCTTCTGGACAAAGTACCTTAAAGTCCGCGCTGCTGCCAAAGAGATGTTGAAACATCAAAGACACGGGATGTCTGGGTACGGTGATAACAGGTTTATTTCCGACGCGTTTCAGAGCCACATACCGAGTTCCTTCCTCAGGGAACATGATGTTTAAGGTTCTTTGTCTGGAAGATTTGCATCAACGGCAGGGACACGATTTGTGACGTACATATACGTCAAAAGTCACGAATGGGTTAAATATCTGATTTTCATGTAGATGCTTTATCCATATTCAGATCACATGTCCATTATAATCTATAGTGCTGTTGACATGTCCACATTCTTTTGCCGATCATTCCATTTTTGATCTAAGTTATGAATCAAAATTAATTAATAAGTCCAGGGGTCCATTAAAGCTAAGGACAGCACACAGATGCCATCTATTTGCAATCCATGTGCTGTTTGTTTTGTTTTTTTCATTGAGAAAAATGACTAATGGTAAAAATCCTGCTGACCTGAGTATCTGATCCAGCAACCTGAAGAAAATATGTCTGCTTTTGACATATAAGAAAAAATTGCCCTTCTGAATGAGGTCTAACTCACACGTGACTCCTTAGACTGGATATATTTGTAGCAAACAGATGTACCCAGAGACAAATTCTTTACTGGCCATTACCTCTTTAGTCTTTTTTGCAATATGGGTGTTGAACTCTTTTCTTACCAATGCTATAACTTCTTTATAACAAAAACAAGAAAAATGCACAAAGCCCTAAAAGTCAATAAATCCTAGGCGTACCAAGATATATGAGTGTGAAATATCCCATTTTTATTTAATTTTTAACATTTCGTTTTGGATTCCAAAACCTCTACTTGATCAATGCCAAGCTGCCTCGTGATTTAGAAACCTCTCTAAAAATTGACGGGGGGAAAAAAAATCCTTAAAGGACAGAAATACATTTATAACTGGATACTTACTTAGAGCAGCTTTAACGGTTATGGCTTCAGATTCTTGAGAATTTTCACTGACACCGACAGCATTAACAGCCTTCACTCGGAAAATATACTGTTCTCCAGTTGTTAGACCGTGAACTACGAATCTAAGGAAAGGCATTTGGTAATATTATTACAAGATCATTGAACTGCTCAATTCTTCATGTAACTAGTCTGAGTCACGTATTTATTAAAAAGTTTGGTCTAAATGCAGCTAATTTCTTGAATAACTTGTCAAAGTCTGTGTGTGAGACAGCACATATCTGTGTCAGGAGCCTAAGAGACTGGAATAATCTTACTTTTCTCATCTAGGAACTTAAATCTAAAATAATCAAAGTTATATTCGGCATAGTGTGAGAGGCATAGTTAGATGCCTGGGGTGTCAATGAAACGTGGTGCCAATTACCTCATACTGTCATATACCAGATAATGAGACTATGCCGGCCGGATAGCTTATATATTACAAAATTATATATATGTCTTTATGTCATGAAATGTGCCCTTTTAATTACATCACTAGTTCATTAGAGACATTGTAGAAGTAGTTCATTTTTTGCAGACGTTTTGTGGAGCTTTCTGTGTAAATGACAGTAAAACAGTATCTTGTCACCTGCATTGAAAATATACACGTATCATGTCGTTTTCTTAGGGTATATATACACAGTTTCTTGAGGAGTCTTTTAGAGCAGTTCGCTCTAACAAAGGCCAGAAAAATCGCTCAAAAAACGGTTGAAAGACTCTTCCTATTCAATTTTATGGTAAGTAGACTTGCTGCTCACATATAAAATCTCTACAGCATTTTCGTCTACTGCAAAATGCCAAATGGAGGAAAAAGAAAGTGGATATCACTTATTTGAAGCATGACTCCAAACTATGCATTGTCCAATCGAAAAGGCTGCAATATAGGCTCCAGGAAAAATCTCTCCAAAATCGCGTCAGGAAGAAGTGTTTATGACCACCTTGAAAAAGAACTCAAAAGAGCAAATAGCCTTAAGGAATGTTCCCATGATCCGTATTAGCAGCCTTATGGATGCAGCATATATCCACTGCTTCCAAAATGCTGCATTCAACAGTACGAGAACAGTGGATGGAATTTATAGAAATCCCATGATCACTGTGCTTCTATTGTGTTAACTGACAAGTGGGGTGGCTTTCCAATACCGCCGCATGTCTGTAGCATGGCAGTTTAGCACTGCAGAGTCAGAGGTGAAACCAGCGGTGAATGTAGGGAAAAGCCGCCGAGCTCTGAACGCTGACTATGGGCACGGGCAACTGTGTTCACCGCGGAGATCACAGTTGTCCTTGCAGAAGCGGAGACACTGCATTCAGAACACAATGTTTCCGAATCATGGAAACATACCCTTAGGCTAGGGTCACATTACCGTTTGCAGCACACTCAGGGGGGTCGCGCTAAAAACTTAGACTCTAGCAGCTTAAAGGCGGTGCTACCACCAGGGTAGCACCACGTTAACACTGCCAATGTTACCCTATGGAGCTGCGGCCTGTAGCGCGACTCCAACGTGGCCATCTGATTGAAATTTCGCGGTATTTCCTAACGCGAGAAAAGAAACTGTCACCCCCACCACTGTATGGCAGTCTTCTGCCAATCAACAGTGTATACAGGAAGCTGCCAACTTGGGTGGCGATATACAGAGCTCAGCATTCATAACATGGTACTGCTATATCTACAGCAGAGAAAACTGTGATTTTATCAAACCTGCACCAAACAGTCCAGTAAGTGAGTCATCACTGGAATCCAGCTCTCTACCGCTACTTTAGAATTTATAGCAAAGATCTTCTGACAGATTTTCTTTAAAAACATTTCCATTGTTAATCAATGAAAAAATTGAAGCTTTGATGACTTTATGAACAAGTCTGGGCAGGTGTTTTTCAGTTTACTATTAACATTTGTTATAAAGAGATGGTCTCCAATCATTGGTGCACATCTATGAAACAACTTCTACAACTTTTATTGCTGTGCGTTTTATAATATCTTGACTTTAAATATTGTTTATGTTGTTGATCTGAGAGGAAGGGTTCACATAGTAACTAGCCAAAAATAATTGCTCATATGTTACCAAGTTATGTGTCTTACTTTCAAGGTAGGAGCCCTGTGGGAATGTACTTCATTTTAAGCAAAAGAGTCAGCATTGCTTCGTAGAGCACATAGCATTTCATATCTGTATAACTTTAACTCCTTCACTATCTTTCGAGAGACATAACTTTTTTTATATAGCTCCATTAATATAGCCATATAACAGCTTGTTTTTTTGCCATTCAATATATTGAAAAATATATATTTTTAAATAAGGTAAAGTGGTGTAAAATGGAGAAAAAAGTGATTTTGCTATTTTTGGGGGGTTGTTTTTAGAGTGTTCATTGTGCAGTATCCTAGTGTCAGTACAATTGTGCTTATACTATACAAGTAGAGTTTCTTTTTTATCTAAGTGGTGAAAAAAAATTCTTTATGATGTTCACAATTTGGGTTAATTCATTTTGACAGATAAGTTTTACTGATGTGGCGATATTAAATATGATTATTTTTATATATTTTTAATTTCTTTATTATTGATTATTTGAATTTGTAGATATATTTTTTCTCTATTGTTTCACATCTTTAAACCGTATTTTTATAGTCCCCAGAGAAAATTGAATCTGCGATCTGTGATATAATTTATTGCGCTGTGTAACCAAAAGGACAGTCTGTTATGAAACCCAATGTCATAGGATAAGCTTCACGGGAGGACAAGAATGTCAACAGTGAGAGATTTCAGAAGGTGCCTGGCTGCCATAAGATCCCATCTGCTCCTTGTAATATCAGGGGGCCAATGGAAGCCAATGCACAGGCAATCACATTATAGAAATGCTGCTGTCAGTGCTTGACAGTCACATTTAACGAGTTGTTAAACTGTCACAATCTGAGATGGATAAAGCAAGCAAGATTTCCACTTCATACCACAACCAGCATCTCCCTATTATGGTACGGGGCTCAGCTCCTGAGCTTGCTCTATACACCAACCGCAGTTGTTTGATAAACTATTAGGTAACACCTGGAAGGGGTTAAAACCATTCTACTATACTTCTATATACAGTGGGTATGGAAAGTATTCAGACGCCTTTAAATTTTTCACTTTGTTTCATTGCAGTTATTTTTCTCATTAATGTACACTCTGCACCTTATCGTGACTTAAAAAACAGAAATGTAGAAATTTTTGCAAATTTATTAAAAAAAGAAAAACTGAAACATCACATGGTCATACAGTGCCTACAAGTAGTCTTCAACCCCCTGCAGATTTAGCTGGTTGACACATGCGGAATTAACTTGGCATTGTGACATTTGGACTGTAGATCAGCCTGGAAGTGGGAAATGCACTGCAGCCAAAAAGGATTTTTTTTTTTTTTTTTTAAAGCGTTAAAAGTTAATTCAGAGGGTCATTTATTATTCAACCCCTCAAACCACCAGCATTCTGTTTGGTCCCCCTAAAGTATTAAGAAGCAGTTTAAGCACAAAGAACAATGAGCTTCACATGTGTGGATTAATTATCTCTTTTGCCAGCCTTTTCTGACTATTTAAGACCCTCCCCAAATTTGTGAACAGCACTCATACATGGTCAACATGCTAAAGACAAAGGAGCATTCCAAGGCCATCAGAGACAAGATCGTGGAGGGTCACAAGGCTGGCAAGGGGTACAAAACCCTTTCCAAGGAGTTGGGCCTACCTGTCTCCACTGTTGGGGGCATCATCCGGAAGTGGAAGGCTTATGGAACTACTGTTAGCCTTCGACGGCCTGGACAGCCTTTGAAAGTTTCCTCCCGTGCCGAGGCCAGGCTTGTCCGAAGAGTCAAGGCTAACCCAAGGACAACAAGGAAGGAGCTCCGGGAAGATCTCATGGCAGTGGGGACATTGGTTTCAGTCAATACCATAAGTAACGTACTCCACCGCAATGGTCTCCGTTCCAGACGATCCCGTAAGGTACCTTTACTTTCAAAGCGTCATGTCAAGGCTCGTCTACAGTTTGATCATGATCACTTGGAGGACTCTGAGACAGACTGGTTCAAGGTTCTATGGTCTGATGAGACCAAGATCGAGATCTTTGGTGCCAACCACACAAGTGACGTTTGGAAACTGAATGGCACTGCATACGACCCCAAGAATACCATCCCTACAGTCAAGCATGGTGGTGGCAGCATCATGCTGTGGGGATGTTTTCTCAGCCAAGGGGCCTGGCCATCTGGTCCGCATCCATGGGAAGATGGATAGCACGGCCTACCTGGAGATTTTGGCCAAGAACCTCCGCTCCTCCATCAAGGATCTTAAGATGGGTCGTAATTTCATCTTCCAACAAGACAACGACCCAAAGCACACAGCCAAGAAAACCAAGGCCTGGTTCAAGAGGGAAAAAATCAAGGTGTTGGAGTGGCCTAGTCAGTCTCCTGACCTTAACCGAATTGAAAACTTGTGGAAGGAGCTCAAGATTAAAGTCCACATGAGACACCCAAAGAACCTACAGTATATACTCGTGTATAAGCCGACCCGTGTATAAGCCGACCCCCCTACTTTTGCCCCCAAAAACTGGGAAAACGTATTGACTCGCGTATAAGCCGAGGGTGGACTCCAGCACAGGTATACAACCCCCAGCAGTGAGGTATACAGCAGCCTCCCCAGTGGTAGTATACAGCAGCAGCCCCAGTGGTATATACAGCAGCAGCCCCAGTGGTAGTATACAGCAGCCCCAGAGGTATATACAGCCCCAGAGGAATATGCAGCCCCAGAGGTATATGCAGCCCCAGAGGTATATGCAGCCCCATATGCAGCCCCAGAGGTATATGCAGCCCCATATGCAGCCCCATAGGTATATACAGCCCCAGAGGTATATGCAGCCCCAGAGGTATATACAGCCCAGAGGTATATGCAGCCCCATATGCAGCCCCAGAGGTATATGCAGCCCCATATGCAGCCCCAGAGGTATATGCAGCCCCATATGCAGCCCCATAGGTATATACAGCCCCAGAGGTATATGCAACCCCAGAGGTATATGCAGCCCCAGAGGTATATGCAGCCCCATATGCAGCCACAGAGGTATATGCAGCCCCATATGCAGCGCCAGAGGTATATGCAGCCCTATATGCCGCCCCAGAGGTATATGCAGCCCCATATGCAGCCCCAGAGGTATATACAGCCCCAGAGGTATATGCAGGCCCAGAGGTATATAAAGCAACCCCCCCATATCAGTATACAGGCCCCCCCTTGGGTAGTAATCCTGTAAAGGAAGAGATTAGTATACTTATCCTTCCGCTGTCCCGCTGCCGCTGTCCCGCTGCCGCCATCACGCTCCTCCATCTTCATCCAGCGTCTTCCGTCTTCTTTCGGCTTCCTCCTCTGTTGCGCAGGCAATGACGTCATTGCCTGCGACCATCGGAGGAAGTCGGAAGAAGACGGAAGACGCTGGATGAAGACGGAAGAGCGCGATGGCGGCGGCGGGACAGCGGAAGGATAAGTATACTAATCTCTTCTTTTACATGATTACTACCCAAGGGGGGGCCTGTATACTGATATGGGGTGGGCACTGTTTACTGTATACATTGTATACAGTATACAGTGACTCGCGTATAAGCCGAGGGGAGGACTTTTCAGCCCAATTTTTGGGCTGAAAAACTCGGCTTATACGCGAGTATATACGGTAGATAACTTGGAGAAGATCTGCATGGAGGAGTGGGCCAAGATAACTCCAGAGACCTGTGCCGGCCTGATCAGGTCTTATAAAAGACGATTATTAGCTGTAATTGCAAACAAGGGTTATTCCACAAAATATTAAACCTAGGGTTGAATAATAATTGACCCACACTTTTATGTTTAAAATTTATTAAAATTCAACTGAGCATCATAACTTTTTGGTTTGTAAGATTTATGCTTCTGTTAATAAATCCTACTCTCGTTTGCAGTTTGAAGGCTCTAACTTGTTTGTATCTTATCAAACCACCTAAATCAGCAGGGGGTTGAAGACTACTTGTAGGCACTGTATGTATTCAGACCCTTTGCTCAGTATTGAGTAGTAGCACCCTTTTGAGCTAATATAGCCATGAGTCTTCTTGGGAATGATGCAACAAGTTTTTCACACCTGGATTTGGGGATCCTTTGCCATTCTTCTTTGCAGATCCTCTCCAGTTCTATCAGGTTGGATGGTGAACATTGGTGGACAGCCATTTTCAGGTTTCTCCAGAGATGCTCAATTGGGTTTAGGTCAGGGCTCTGACTGGACCAGTCAAGAATGGTCACAGAGTTGTTCTGAGGCCACTCCTTTGTTATTTTAGCTGTGTTCTTAGGGTCATTGTCTTGTTGAAAGGTGAAACTTTAGCCAAGTCTAAGGTCCAGAGCACTCTGGAAGGGGTTTTCATCTAGGATATCTCTGTACTTGGCCGCTTTCATGTCTCCTTCAATTGCAACCAGTCATCCTGTCCCTGCAGCTGAAAAACACCCCTATAGCATGATGCTGCCACCATGATGTTTCACTGTTGGGATTGTGTTGGGCAGATGATGAGCAGTGCCTGGTTTTCTACTCATATACCGCTTAGAATTATAACCAAAAAGCTCTATCTTTGGCTCATCAGACTAGAGAATCTTGTTTCTCATAGTCTATGAGTTATTTTGTGCTTTTTTGCAAACTCTATGCAAGCTTTCATATGTCTTGCACTGAGGAGAGGCTTCCGTCGGGCCACTCTACCATAAAGGCCCAACTGGTAGAGGGCTGCAGTGATAGTTGACTTTGTGGAACTTTCTCCCATCTCTGTGAGTTTTGCTGAAATTCTTTTGTAACCTTGGCAGATCTGTGCCTTCCCACAATTCTGTCTCTGGGCTCCTTGGGCAGTTCCTTTGACCTCATGATTTTCATTAGGTCTGACATGCACTGTGAGATTTCTTAATACATAAAGGTGTCCTTCTGTATACACACAGGTACATGGGAAGAATCAAGTCCTGAATTGGACTACTCAAGTCTTTCTATAGTTCTTGGCAGATTTTTCAATCTATGTTTCCTCTTAAACACTGCAGCATTTGAGAGTAAAACAGGCTAAACGCCAATAGTGCAGTCCGGCTCTGATCGATACTGTCCTTGGTTTGGGCAACTAGAGTCTAATGACAGGTTACTAGTGATGAGTGAGTAGTAAGATACTCGGGTTCAGATAGTTCTAACTGAATACCTTGAATGAGTAACAAGTAACGAATCCAATGCAAGATATTGAAGAACTCTCTCAGATTCGAATACTAAAACAAAGTATTTGGTTAGCGCTATCCAAACCCAAATATCTTACTACTGGCTCATCACTACAGGTTACCATAGTGTAAAAATGAAAAATAAGCAAAATAAATATTTTTATTTTCCTTAGGTAAGAAACATACTAAATAAATAAGCAGTTTACCTGTTATAATTAATAGGTTTATGATTGCAATGATCCCAATGATTAGAGCCAACCACGGATGAGTCTATATAGTACCCGAGTAATTCTTCTTCTACCTTAGGTTTATCAAACTGCACAACAACTGATGTTCTAGTGTTTCTAGTTGCCAATATACGACCAGGAGCAGATGGCACAGCTTTAAAAAAAAAGACAAGCATATAAATCTGGAGTAAATAAAGTAGGGCACATAACAATGCCAGCCAAATAAATCATTAACTAAGAGTGTTAAAGCACTATATGTATACATGTTAAATAACTCTTTTATTTCTATATAGATGTACAAGGCAGTTTTCATTTAAATATTTCATTTGTGCATAGTAATAACTTTTTAAGGTATCTTTAGTCAATAGATTTATATATTTTCCTATAGAGAAAAATAAAAGACAATTATCCCTCTGATAAATCTGTATGCGCATATACTGCTGTAGCTTACAGTTATAATGTGATATTAACAAATCAACATTCTCAACATTAAAAGTCAATTCTTTTACCCAGACGTTCGGATGCTTGTATTGGAGGAGTTACTTCAGAAGGCTCACTGACACCATGTTTGTTGACTGAAATAACTCTGAAATTGTATGATTTTCCTTCCACCAAATCAAACACTGCATAGCGTGGTGAGCGGACTGGGATCTGCGAGTTGACTCTCTGCCAGCTCCCACTGCCAACCATTGTCTGTGAAAAAGCAAAAAATAAAAATATTAACTGTAGCCAGATTTTAGATACAGAGAACTGGATACATTTTATTGAACCTATGTCATTGTCTTTATACATAACACAAAGAAATAGTCACTGTTGTTTCTACAAAGTTTGCATACAACTATAGTACAATAAATGATGCAATATATTTCATCATAGAAATATACTTTTAGTTTATTCCAAGTTTTTGTTATGTTTTTACTGATGTTGATTTGAAAAAACAACCTTCAATTTTAACAATGACAACTAAGCCCAATATTCGGTTTCTGCTCAGTAGTCTCATTATCATCACAGGATAACAAAGACAAGTAATACCTTTATTGGTATAATATAAGGATACACCATTCACAATTGGTGATGGTAATAGTTAAGCCTCCTCTCCACACAATGATCATCTGCATAGATCATACAACATGTCTAGAAAATTTCCCTAAAGAACTTAAAGGGGAACTCTGGGGCAATTTTTTTTGTACAGTCCCTGCCCTCCTACATGAATCTCTGTTCTAGGATCTGTAGTTTACTTAAAAATCAAGAAATTATATCTGCTCCTCAGCTGTCACCCCTCCCTTCGGGGATTGGGAAATTCAGCCTCATGCTACAGCAGTGACAGGAGGTGTGTCGGGGGCGTGGACCATGGGGTCTCCAGAATCCTCTTATACTCCTGCCCCCTCACACTTCTGTATGGGTGGGGGGCATGCCATGGGCATGACAGAGGACGTGGCCCATGGTCACACTACAATCCTGCCCATATTGACATGTGAATCTTCTCTGTCCCTGAAGTGAGGGGTGAAGACTGAGAAGCAGATATGATTTCATAGATTTATAAGTGATCTATAGATCCTAGAACTGTAGTGCCCAGCTCAGCTTCATCATGTAGGAGGGCACGGACAGTACAAAAAAGTTTTCTCTCCCTTTAATGGAGACAATTTACCATCCGCTTTGTACTAGTTGTATGTCCTCATAAAGGCAAATTTGACGTAAGTAGTATTTATGCCAAGTTTTCCAACTTTTTGCCCTTTAGCATCAATCCCATTATTTGTGTTTAAAAAAAGCAGAAGTTTTACCAAAGTGAAAGGGATGTCACTGTGCTTTATATGTACTACAATGTATGCCAGAAAACTGTTGTACATTGCAGCAGTTATGTATAAATACTAGTTTTACTATCTGGCTTCATGCGGGATACACGTAAAGTCATTGTTTATTTTTCATAATGAATATTATTGAGTTAATAGCAATTTATTGCAATACTTGGGTTCACAATGTAAAATATACAGTAATACAATACTTGGGATACATGGAAAGTCATTGTATATTCCTTGTTGAGTGAATTACAATTTATTACAATACTTGGATATATACAATATTTTGTTGATTGTGCGCAACAGTGAACATATTTGAGGGATTCCTGGCCCATGACTTTCCGACATAAAGATGGACATGCAAAAAGCACTCATCAGTCAAATCCAAACATGTGACTTATAGTGACTGCCCTTACGCCTTATTGATTGTCAATGCAAATGTAACAGGAAACTGCAATCGTTTGAATGCAAAAGGCAGGTCAGTCGAAATGACTGGAATTCATGAAATTAGGTTGCTTTGATGATATAAGCATTAAAAGCCTTGAATATCAATTTGGACCCATTGCAAAGGTTGGGTTGGTCTATATTCCACAACAACATCATTGAAAACCAAGCTTTCAGCATAAATGCTTGTGGTAGAACCGCCACTGGGTCTAATTGAAGAATTCTACGAGGTAGTTTGTGGCTTCATCATCGTTTAACCATTTGTCTATTTTGAGGCAGTTGAGAGTTTTTCTTGAATTGTGGAGCTCAATTCTACAACTTTTGCATTTATGCATGTTAAAATTATGCAGCCCTTAATCCAGTTGCAGTTCTGAATATTCAATGTGATATCTGGACACATATGAATAATCAGACTATTATAGGCCAGATGTTCAATTGTCAATAGATAGAGTGATTTTGAAAAGGTCAGTTATTGGCTCTTTGCCATTTCCAATTTTAAGCAAATAGTTGGGAAAGGGCTGGGAATTGCTGTTGAATTGTTCACTTCTCATGATGGTATTTAATTTCCAAATTTGTACTTGTGTACATGTGTGGTAGAAAAAATGGCAAAAAGATGCCTCGGGTACCAATGTTGAAGGATCCCTGGGCAAGCTTCGTACAAGTGGATCATGAGTTCTGTACCCCTATGAGACTGGATTTCGGATGCAGAGGGTTGAAGGCATTCGGCTGGGCCTTGGCCTCCGTGATGGCGGCCGTAAGGAGACATTGTCGATAGGACATGAATTAATTGCCATCACCGCTTCACAGTAGAAAATTGAAAGTAGAAAACACTACAGTTGACCTAGAGATCGCACCCACACTGACCTGTGTAAATATCACATTCCCACAAAGCCCATTTCAAAGGAGTTCTTGCGACAAAATCATACACAGACCGTTTGCTTTATAGTACAAATATACAACATATATATATACATATATATACACATATATATATATCCCAGTTCTAGGCTTCCCAACCACCCAGATAAGCAAAAAGATGTGCCACAGTTACGAGGAGCCATTCACCTCTTTAAAAACGTGGCACATCTTACTCTAGCCGAATTTATGGATATTCTTTAAATCAAATCTTTAAATGTTGATAACTAAAGCTCATACAAAATTGCTGTCCCTATAATTATGTAGAGAAAATAAAAAAAAAAATCTACTATAATCAGGAAGAGAATTCCAATCAGAAAAAAAGAATATGTTTCATTAACTGGTTTAAAATATTAAAATTACATAGGTGATACACTCCTTTTAATATACCGCAGCAAGAAATATCTTTGCCCCTTTACTGTCGCTTCTATGTATCACGAGAAAATGTAAAATTTCAACTGGGCATCAAAAGATTGCAATGACAACAGTAACACATTAGCTTAAAATACTGATATTGCTGGTTGTGCAGAATGGTTTAAATTCCAAAGAGATGTAGCTGTTTTTTCTCATATTTTCATACGTATGGATGTGTTATAGGCCAAAATGCCAACCAGTATTTTTTTCTACCCCGTCATAGGAAGATAATTAGAATCTTGTTTGCAATAATGAATTTATAAAATTCCAAACATATGAAATAGTGAAAAAATAATGTACGAACATTACTTTACTGTTTGGATTTATGCCCTCATTAGCTTGAGTTCTTCCTGAATTGTAATTATACTGCACATTTATCTTTTATTTAGAAGATCTATAACTTGGAAATTAAAGGAGTTGTCTGATCACTGTGAATCTTCGTAAGACCTTGTTGATCAGTTCTTGCTGGCAATGTATTTTGATAGCAGTGGCCACTAAAGAAGATGTTTTTTATCAAATGAATGAAAATAAATGTAATGTAGGTAAAGGATTGGTATACAATTGTTCCATTAAACAAATACTTGCGTCATTTTCTTCTCTTCATTTTTTACTCAACAATATAATAATGCAAGAAATAGTTATGGTCAAAGGGGTTTCCCTAAAACAAATTAATTTTAAAGTTAATTTTAATTAATAGATCTTGAACCTGCAGTAACCCTACTGACGTCACCTCTCACACTTGGCTCCCACAGAGCTCTGAATGAGAGCTGGGAGTTGGACAGTGACTGCTCTTCCTTCCTATGGAGGTGCAATCTCTTAACATGCCCCCATAGGCTAGGAAGCTGAGTCATCATGGGATCTCCATGGGACTACGTCAGACCTGTTTTGGATTTGGATGGGGAAAAAAATTGGTTAATATGGATGTCTCTTGTCTTTCTTTATTTACTAATTCTCTCTTTTTATGTCTTGCAGGTTAACGTTTGTGGACTACATTGGATTCGGTGTACTAGGTCCGAATATCTGGACTATAGCAGATTGTTTTGGGGTGGTGACTTTTTTCAATAAATTGGTGAAAAGGGAATGTGTTGAGGAGTGTTTTTTCAAATAAAATATTTTTGCTGTGTTTACGTGTCTTATTCCTGACTTAGTAATGTTGGTATCTACTAGATGCCTCGACATTACTAACCCCTGGGCAGGTGCCAACTTACATTACACAGCTGGCATAAACCCCAAATACCATTAAGCTACTTGCCACTGCACCAGGGCAATGAAAAGAGCAAGGAAGAGACACTTCTCAGATGGTTTCAAACTGCTAATTTTAGGCTGGGGAAGACCAATTAACTATGCCCCACCCACTTTAAGAATTCAAGACCCCAACTGTCAGATTCACCTTGTCTGGTGAACCAATATGGGGGGATACCATTTACATATATATAAATCATTTAAAAAATAGCATGGGGGAACTTTTTTTAAATCCCATTCATTGTAAAACTGCCAGCTGCAGCTTTCTGGTTTACCTTAGCCGGCTATCAAAAATACGGGGGATCCCACTCCATTTTTTCATTTAATTAATTTACACTAGTGTGTAGGACAACCAATCACAGACGCTGGCACAGAGGGTGGGGTCACAATCTGAGCGCTCTCACAGAAGGTGGTCAGGGATAGCATGGGATCATTTATGATGTTTAATGAATGGACCTAGAAGCAGCGTGACAGCAGCATGGAATCTCAGTAAGTATAATTGTCCTGCTTTTACCCCATTTATTTACCTCACAAAAATAATTAGCTGTGATCCTGTGTTGTAATGTCTTTATAGCTTTTGCATCCTCCTTGCCCAGAAGCTGTGGTATGATTATACCAATGTCCCTGCATGGTCAGACACATCCATTACACAGTAAATAGCAGGGATACATTCATAAGGTTATCTCAGCACAGGAACTTTTTTTAAAACACATCCATCTGTGAAATTATTATTATTATTCCAAGAGCTATTAATTAAAATTAAATTTAAATTAACTTTTGTTTATGGGAAAATCACTTTAATGAAAAAAAGGACAGCAAAGTCTCTCATTGCCCCTTTGGTACTTGTTTTGCATCTTTCTTAACCCTCCTTTTAGTTGGTTGATAGCTTTTAATTTACAAGAGTCCGATGTGGATAAATGAACTAGTTGGGAAGATGCAGCAAACTATTTTGTCATGCACCAAGTGGAAGCCATTTTGTGCTGACAAACTTCCTTTTTTTGTATTCCTGTCAAAGAACCCTAAGCAAAGATCACCCCAAATATCCTTATGCTTCAAGGTTCTGAAAGACATTTTATCTCTTTTTAAAGGAAATAAGCTGAATACATTTACTGTTGTTATAAGACTAAAAATATCAATAATTGTAGCAAATCTCTAAAAATAGAATGAAGCTATTCTTTACTATCATGCAATCATTTACCTTCTCGATGTAGTAAACAAGTGGATCTCTGCCACGTGGAACAGGTGGATCCCAACTGAGAACAACATATGTTTTGCTGCTTTCCAGTGCCTGGACGTTGGTAGGTGCTCCAGGAATTTTAACATCACCTAAACGAAAGACAAAATTTAAAAAAATGTAGTTTGTACTTGCTCTGTAAGATTGCTCTATTGTTCGATTCATGCAGTGTTGGTGGAAACCATGCATGAGCAGTGCTTGACTAGTTTAGTCTCTCCTTATATTCCTCACCAGACTCATCAAACTATGTTTTCTCTGAAACTCTAGCATTTAAAGAAAAACATACTTTGATGTATTCGGGCAAACAAGCTCTGATTAGCGCTGCCCATCATTTGTTCAGAATGAATCAACCAATTCCTTTAATGTCTCCTTGCATTTTTTGCTTTGTCTAATCTTCTTTTTAAAGAGGCACACCACTCCCTATGGCCCATGGCTTCCTCTTTACTAGTGGACAGTGTTCTCCTGAAGATTGACAGGTCAGAACAATGGAATGTTTGTGCTGCTGACCCAAACAGTGCACTCTTCCATGACGTATTGTAGATGCAGCATTAGAGATGCACAAGGACACTGAAGCTGGGGTACTACAGCAATCCAGCCTCAAAGCTGTAGTCGCACATTTTACAGCATAGAGATCGTAAGCGTGCACTCTGCCTAGGGAATCGGACGTCTCCGATAGATTGCAGAGGTAACCTTGGTAGTGAGAGGTACACTATAAATTTTATACTCTCTCTGTTTTTGAGGGTGCAAAGAATTTTTAATATGAGGTAACTTGTAAAATTGCTTATGTTAAAATGTTCTTTGCATTTATTTCTATTTAAGAAGTTGAAAAAATGCTCTTTACCATTACAGTGTGTCTATTCAAAAATATTTCAAGCTTTTCTGCTATTAACTATCATCTCTTAGACGATTTCAATTTTTGGTAATAACACCTGAAGGACCTGAAATGTGGTAAGTCAATGATATTAATTACACAGTATGAATGATGTTAGTGACAATGTCAATTACATCAATTACATAGTATGAATAATATCAATGACATAATGTCAATTACATCAATTCCCTAAATTACTTTAATATGATTTTGATAGCATTACAAACTCAACTATAGTTGAGAGCTTCTTGAGACCCATCTGATGTTATCTAATAATCATAATATAAAATGTAAGCACATAAGGGCAGCACACCTCCTCTCTGTACCAGTCTGTCATTGTTAGTTTGTAGCTTATTTACTATAATTATATCTGTATTTTGTACTTAAGCCCTTCTCATGTATAGCATAGAATCACTGGTGCTCTATAAATAAATAATAATAATAATCATCATCATCATCAACATTAACATCATAATACTTCCTACAGTGAGTAATGCTTTAGGTGAAAACAAAGTGTACTTAACATAAAGCCTATTGAAATCAAAACACATTGTTAGTCAGGTACAATCCCCTTCCCGACCCATGACGTAAATGACAGTGATGGTCTATTTACACGCGGCCACAGAAAGGTAGAAACCGGCAGGCTTCGGACACAATTGTGCCTGTTGCCTTGAAAAGACCATGATGTGGCTGCATGTAATTCAGGACTTTCCTTCCTGTGTCTTCCCTGAAGGAAGGAAAGTCCTGAATTACACGCAGCCACATCGTGGTCTATTCAAGGCAACAGGCACAATTGTGTCCGATGCCTGCCAGTTTCTACCTTCCTGCGGCTGCGTGTAAATGGACCATGACAGTGTGATCTAAAGGTGCCGTAGTGGGGAACGCTCCATTCCCCACCGTAATCGGAGATCCTGCAATAACGTCACATGATAGCCCGGGGTCCTGCCGAGACCCCGGAAGCTATCATTGATCACTTCCTGTGAGTGGTTGGCAAGTGCTGCCAACTACTCACAGTGATCATTTGTAACAGGTCCCAATGTGATGCAGCTCACCGGGACCTGTCACAAGCAATCAAATGCTGCAGCACTGTGGCACCCTATGGGGCTGTGTAAAATAAAGAATTAATAAAAAAATAAAGATTTTAAAAATGTGAGAAAAAAATCACAAAAGTTCAAATCATTCCCCTTTTCCCCCATTCAAAATAAAAGTATTAAAAAAAATTTAAAAATACACATATTTGGTATCGCAGCGTTTAGAAATGCCCAATCTATCAAGATATAAAATCAATTAATCAGAGCTGTAAACTGCATAATGGAAAAAAGGTCCAAATGCCAAAATTAAGTTTTTTCTTGGTCACCACAACATTACTATAAAATGCAATAGCGGGCGACCATAACAATATATCTACCCAAATATGGTATCATTATAAACGTCAGCTGAAGCTGCAAAAAATAAGCCATGAAACAGCCCCATATCCAGAAAAATGAGGACGCTACGGATCTCAGAACATGGCACATAAAGTGTAATTCTTTTTTTTTTCCTTCAAACTTCTGAATTTTTTTTCACCACTTAGCTACCAGTAAAATCTACATGTTTGGTATCTACGAACTCGTACCAACCTGAGGCATCACACCGTCATGTCAGTTTTACCATATAGTGAAAATGGCGACTAAAAACCCCAAAAAACAAATGTGTAACTGCACTTTTTTTTCAATATCACTGCACTTGGATTTTTTTTCCCATTTTCCTGTACACTATATGGTAAAATAAATGATTTCATCTAAAAGTACACCACGTTCCGCAAAAAACAATCCGTTATATGTCTATATTGATGGAAATGGGAAACAAAAAATTGCCAGGTGATGAAGAGGTTAAATAATTCTTAAAGGGAATCAGATACCGTATTTTTCGCTTTTTAAGACGCACTTTTGTTCCCCCAAACATTGGGGGGGAACGGGGTTGCGTCTTAAAAAGCGCATGTAAAAAAAAAAACATTAAAAATTCAAATAGTACCAGATAAGGGGGGTGAGGGGTGCAGCTGCCCAGTGTGAGTGCCGGAGGCAAGTTCCGGTGGGTGGGGAGAACCGCTGCAGGACCGAGAAGCGGAGATTTACCGGCGGCAGCAAGCGGTGGGCGCCGCCATGTTTATTGTGGCAGTTGGCCGGTAGAGGTAGAGGCTTCAAAATGGCCGCGGGTCTCCATTATGGCCGCGGCCATTTTGTTGAAGCCTCTACCGCTGGCTGCAGTGTTAATGAATGCAGCCAGCCACAAAAACATGGCGGCGCCCACCGCTTACTGCCGCCGGTACATCTCCGCTCCCTGGTACTGCAGCTGTGTCCCCCCACCCACGAGAACCTGCCCCCCGGCACCCCGCTGAGCAGCTGCACCCCTCCTCGGTGAGCCATGGGGTTCTGGGGGAAGATGGGGGCCAGATATCATATTCAAAGGGTTGTGGATGGGGGCATATACAGAGGATGGGGGGCATATATACAGCATGAGGGCATATACACAGGATGGGGACATATATACATCATGGGGGGCATATACAGGATGGGGGCATATATACAGGATGGAGGGGGCATGTATACAGGATGGGGGACATGTATATAGGATGGGGGGCATGTATACAGGATGGGGGGCATATATACAGGATGGGGGGCATATACAGGATGGGGGGCATATATACAGGATGGGGGGGCATGTATACAGGATGGGGGACATGTATATAGGATGGGGGGGCATGTATACAGGATGGGGGGCATGTATACAGGATGGTGGGCATGTATATAGGATGGGGGAACATATACAGGATGGGGGCCATATATACATGATGGGCACATGTATACCAGGATGAGGGACATACCGTATGCCATGATGGGGGCATATGTTCCAGGATGGGGGCATATATACCAGGATGAGCAACATACATACCAGGATGGGGGCATTTATTCAGGATGGGGACATGTATACGAGGATGAGAGACATATATGCCAGGATGAGGGATATATATACCAGGATTGGGGGGTTTATGTACCAGGATGAGGAACATATATACTGATTGTAAGACGGACACTGGCATTATAAGACGGACCCCATTTAACATTAAAAACTATTTTTTTCTCATTTCCTTCACCAAATTTGGGGGTGCGTCTTATAATCCGGTGCGTCTTATAAAGCGAAAAATACGGTACATCAAGAAACACACTTTACCTGCAGACATAGGGGTAATCTAAAAGGAAAAAGCATGTCATTGGAAGGTGCATGGTGTGGTTACAGTTACAGGTCCTTATAATGTGAATGTGCTGTAATCTCTCCCTGGCACATTTGTTGACCGCCTACTCTGCACACATATACTGCAGATAAACTGAGGAACCTGTTGTCAATCATGATTACAGCCACATTGACTGCAACCATTCCATACACTGTCCAGAGCTTCTCCTCTCTCACTTCTTCCGAACATATGTGATTTGCACAGTGCCAACAATGCAGGAACAACACCAGCGCCAGAGGTGAGTATTAAGTGTTGTTATTTTACTGGGGGGGAAACATAGGGATTGAGAAGTTGTTGGCCAAGTAGTGGCAACTCTTTTAACATGCTTTAATGGGTTATGGGTGAATTCCCACACTGTAGATTTTGTTGCTAAAATTTCTGCAACGAGATATCAGTTCCAATCATCATGGGGTTGTATGAGATGCAGCACATACGCAATGTTTGAATATATCATAAGAGGTTCAATAATCCCGACTATAATCTTTAATGCCATAGATCAATGCACAGAGGAAGCTTTTGCCTTTTATCTCACATTGTTTCATGAAAAAGAAAAATGAACATCATATTATTCTGATTCTTGATTCAGATTATTAAGGTTATTATACCTTCTAGGTCATCCTGACAGATGACAATACTTCGCCCTCCATCCAGATGGATTGCTGTAAAGACAGAATAATTTACATCACATTATACACAGTCACAATGTTTTATGTTGTTATATTTGTGATGGTACCGTATATTGTTTTCACTGTGTATAAAAAGTATTTAAGTTTTACATTTTTATGTTGCATTGTCTTTGTTTTGTGTGTTATTTAACTAAATCTCTAGCTAACATTGAATTTTAGTACCATAAAGAACAAAGCTTTCTGTGTTCTTGCCTTTAGATAGAGCCCTTTGATTTATTGACATAAAGGTATAACAAGGCTTTTTATGTTCTACTGTGGTGGAATATACTCTGACATCTGTTTTTAGATTTTAGTCCTGTGGGAGCCGTGTTCAATATATTTTTCATCTTTCTGCAGTAAGTGGTAATAAAGCAGTATATTGATTAAATGTTCAATATGGCGCAAGGATTTAAACACATAAATATGCATAGGTGCTAAGAAGACAGAACATAATGATAATCTGGATTTATTTTTCACAAAATGTATAAAACCTATCAGCTTTACTTAAAAATGTATAATTATAACGTATTCTGTCATCTATCTACAATCATTTTTTTGTTATCCATTAGAAGGTCTTCATATAAGTTAAGCAAAAAGAAGAAAAAACATCGGCACTCACCAGAACAGCATATAGCGGGATTTTTCTTTTTATTTAGTCCGGAGCAGCATACAAAGGGGAACCCCAGTATTAGCTACGGTAGTGCCCCTTTTTATTTCTGCTCTGGACTTCATATAAGTTAGGCTAATGATATACAAACCCTCTGATTTCTCAATTTTTATGGGCATTCCCAACCCACTACCTCCGCCATTCTTTACAGATGGAAGATTTGGAATAGAAGATAAGGCAGTTTAAGTTTATGTGTTCAATCCTATTTAGGGGAGATAAGGCTATTGTGATGCTAGCCCCTACGGACCAGTAGACAGTAAGGTTGATTGAATATTCCGGGGTCAGGAACCAGGAGAGCACATCAAAACTAAGGGGAAAAAACAGAGGCTTAGTCGGGACACAGCCTGGAGTCAGAATACCTGGAGAGTAGCGAGTCAGAACAAAGAGCAAGGCAAAAGGATAGTCAAATGAGGTCTAGCAGCAGAAGATAAATCCACAGAGTACAGAACTAAGGCCACAAAGCACCACTAAACAGAAGTCTAAGACTGGCAAGGTTATGTGATAAATTCTCAGCTATGTAGCTGGGCAAATACTGGTTTGACTAACACTTGTAGAAACTCAGCACCTCCCAGGATGAGACTGGATGACTGAGCTGTCACTCAAAACACTGACAGTTCAGCATGCTACAGCTCCAGTTGGATAACTGAATGTCACTTATCCAGCTGACAGATCAGCATGCCTGATCATGTAGCAGAGGCATTGGGGCAGTACCCCCTTTTGTAGGGTCAGTCCACCAGACCCCCAGGTTTCCCAATAAAACTCCATTTGGAAGGTCCTGATGAAACTGTTGGCCTTTACAGAATGAGCTGAAACCCAGGGTCCATGTACTTTGCAATGAGCCAGATAGAAGGAAAGGTTCAGAGTTCCCTCTGAGAATCCACGAACCTCTAAACCTCATACTCTAAACCTCAATCAATGAAAACAGGAGGAGGTGGAAATGAGGGTGACAACATTGGAGGGACAAGTTCCTTTAACAAGGATCTGTGAAAAGCATTAGGGATCTGAAAAGATTGATAGACATTCAATCTAAAATCAAATGCATTGATCGAATCTTATAAGGTCCAATTAATTTAGGGCCAAACTTCATTGTTGGGCACTTGACAGCTGCGTAATTCCACATAACTGCAGATGACCATTGCTGGAATTTGGAACTATAATCCTCAGTGTTGCCGCCTTCTTGTATCAGATTCATGATCCTTGTCTCTGCTACATACACCCTGTCAGATTCATCACAGATTATCCCTAATATATCAAAAAAGGCAACAACAGAAGGTCCGTTCTGATGCTAGTGGAGACAAAAAAATGCCCAAGTCTGAGGACTCTCTTGCAGAAGGACATGATTATTCCTACCCACTGGGACTCATTGCCTGATGGCTGAGGTCGGAGGGATAAAAAATAAACTGCAGCTCTCCTTGAACATCCTTAACTTGTCATCTTTTTTCTCCAAATATTTTTTAGAGCGGGCCATTAAAGTTCGTGAAAGTTCAGCTGCACATCAGGGAGGTGTACTGTTGCTATCACAAGTTAGGAGTGGAGCGCTATAAGGAGTCTTCATAACGCTAGAAACCTGTCCCTGCAACTGTGATTGTGATGATTCAAGACTATGATATTTCATAATCAATTCATGAATTATCTGTGTCAAATTTGCCACCTGTTCACAAAGAATGTGAACAGAATCCATGCTGGTGAAAAAGAGAAATAAATGTTATGTCCAGTCCTAATGTATTGCTAGTCACGACACAGACCAGTCAAGAGGCAGGATAGTCAAATGTTCAGGTCATGTACCAGGAAAGCATATCAAGATTACGGGGGTAGACAGAGGCATAGTCAGGTCAAATTCTGGAGTCAGAGTACTTAAAGAGTAGTGGATCAGAACAAAAGGGGAAGGCAAAAGAATGGTCAAACTAAGTCAGAGATCTCGCAGGAAAAGATCAATGCACAGTGCACAAATCTGAGGCCACAAAGCACCGCTAAACAGGAGGCTAAGACTGGAAGTGCTCTAGGATAAACTGCTCAGCTAAGTAGCTGAGTAATTACCAGAAACAAGGGAACACCTGCAGAAACCCAGCACCTCCCAGTAGACTTGACGACTGAGCTATCACTCAAAACATCAACAGCTCAGCATGCCCCAGTTCCAGCTTGGATGACTGATCTGTCACCTAAATGACAGCCCAGCATGCCATAATGACTGAGCAGAGGAATTGAGACAGTAATGCTTGATCTGTCTGGTAGTGCAATTCTCTACTCTCTCTACTAAAAATACAGGAACATTCAGCTGAGTTGAGCATTCATGTCCATGGTATAGTTAAAAAATATATAACTGTTGGTCACCAATATTTTATAAGAAAGCATTAATACATTAATTCAACAAACAACATTTTTTGTACACTCCTGTAGTGCACTTTTTAACTACATTTTACATTATGTATAACAAAGAAAGTAGTGTTTGCAACAAAGCAGAGATTTTGCCAATTGAGCTTGAATCCAGGGATTTTAATACATCAGGCTTTCTATCTAAGTGATTTCTTTTATCATGTGTGCTCATTTCTTGGATACACAATATCCTGCTGTGTCTTGGAAAGATTTCTGCTACATTATATACACTCACATGAACCAATTAGACAAAAGAAAAACATCAAATAATTCACAACTATTTAATGAGAATGTGTGCACCTACTTTGAAGTCGTGACAGATCAGCAGGGTCCAGAGCTGCAACAGCAATTGAGACCCTTGATGGTCTACTGATTCCAGCTTTATTAACCGCCCGAACACGGAAAATATAAGATCGTCCTTCAAACAGACCAGTCACAGGATATTTGCAAATTTTAACTGGAGAATCATTACACTGAATCCAGTTTTCAGTGCCAATTTCACATCTAAAGGGAAAAACAATAGTGTTATATACCAGGTGAGGTCACATTTATTGGAACCATGATATAAAAAGTGTACGTATAGGGCTACTTTATCATAATAAAGTGCAACAAATATTGTTTGTATTGTATTTGGCACGGCAAACAATTCAAACTGGGCAGACTGAAGAAAATAATTCTTTAAAAATAAGTATAAACAAAAAATAAAATATTAACTTAAATGCATGAAAGTTATTATTAATACTACATGTGTTAATAAAAAGAATCCCTAATCATGTAAGTATTTATGCTTTTATTATGTACTTGCACACTCTATAACAAAAAATATGCAAAAGAAAAGTCTAGATCAATCTTGCTGTCTTAAGACAAGTACGGTATTAAAATTTGAGCATCCTCAGTGGTTGATACTTTTTAATGGCTAACTGAAAAGGCGGTAAATAATAGCAAGCTTTCAAGACTCTAAGGGCCATGTCACACGCTTCAATCTTGTGAGCGATATTGTTACCGATCACATGCATGCGCGATCGCTAACAATATCGTTCACATCGCTGGTGAGCTGTCACACAGGCAGGCAGACTCACCAGCGATGTGGACCAGCGAGAACGCTGGTAACCATGGTAAACAAGGGGTTACTAGGCGCCACGCGGTGCTTAGTAACCCGATGTTTACCATGTTTACCAGCATAGGCTGCGTGTCCACCGGCCGACCAACAATAGATTTGTGAACATGTTCACAAATCTGCGATCAAACAATCAAGCGATTTGTCAAAGAAATATCGCTTGATTACACGCAGCGACGCACAAGCGATATTGCTTCAAGAAAGCAGGTCGCTTAAGTGATATCGTTCAGTAAATTGATGCGTGTGACATGGCCCTAAGGCCCCCTTCACATCACATTATGTTCCTGTCCTTGTGGATCCTGTTTTTTGAAGGATGAGACGGATAGGAATGGATGTGTATAAATGGACGGCAATTATGCTCCTGGATCCTGTTTTTTGAAGGATCCGTTTTGTGCATGCCAATCCGTCCAGCCATAGGAAACAATGGTAATGTCGGTTGTGGAGAGAGAGAGTCACAGAGAACAGAAATTGTGTCTGGAAAAACAGTGAATTTGTTCTGAGCATGATCAGTAACTGAAACCGGATCTGGGAATGATTCTTTTTTTCTCGGATCTGGCTCCTTAGACTAACATTATAGGTGATCCGATTCACACTGGATTAGTTTCTGTCTGATTTAGTCCAGTGCGCTCAAAAACGGTGCAGTGTCCGATTCTGGGTTCCAAATAAAACAGGACAGAAATGAATCCTGCACTGAATTCCCATAAACAGATGGCCATATATGACCAATCCAGCACCATAGGGATACATGGCAGGCAAAACTGGATCCCTGCCTATCCGATTAAAAATGCATAGACCTGAATCCCCAAAACCATGGTGTGAAGCCAGCCTAAGGCCCCTTCATCAGGATATTAATGACACAAAATCTGAACACACACATTTATACACAAATGGATGACTGGACAATGCAGTACATAAGACAGGTGACATGAAGTAGAACACAGAATGGTCAGTGTTGGGAGATTTAATGTCATTATAGCCTGATAAAGAAACCTGGGTAGTCTTGAAAACTTGCTATTATTTACCATCTTTTCAGTTAGCCATTAAAAGGTATCAACCACTGAGGACTCTCAGATTGTAATAATTTTCTATTTACTGGCTAACACGGTACAACATTTTTACCTGGTCTTAAGACAGGTAACGTAATGAAGTATAGGTTATTATTGTGGTAATGTCAATACAAAATAAATACAAAGAACTGCTACTAAATTCAAAGGATCAGCCTGGCACAAAATAAAGTGAGGAATTGTTTTACTCCTGCTCCTTAACCAAATTAGATATCTTTCATCACTTTCAGCATGCAGTATCATGGTATCAGGGTGTGAGTCCATGCCAATGTTTAAATACTTACTTATCAACAAAATATCCAATTACTGGAGCTTCACTGGCTGTATTCGGTGGCTTCCAACTGACAATCACGTAATCTTTATTTGCATCATGGCATTCCACATCCATTGGAGCACCCGGTGCCCCAGCCACCAGGGCTGCAGCATCTGCAATGAAGAGATTTAAGTATTAGGAGAATTGTGCTACATATTCCTGAAGGAGCAATTCTATTTACACTATTTACATTCGTCCTACTATTTTTTTCAATGTTAGTATTGTGAGTTTATTTCACTTAAAAGTATTAAAGTGAACCTGTCAGCTGATTTATGCTGCTCAAACCACCATCAGCATGATGAAATCCTGATATATTATTTTCTGAAATGTTTCAGTGTCTCAAAGAAAGTATACTTTAAAGATCAGGCCAGAAACCATAGCCAGATATTAGACTAATCCTGCTCCAGGCATTTTGGCCGGCTCTTCCCAGTACACCATGGAGGGACCTATCAGTCATCTGAATCAGTGCTGGTAAGAGCCAAACAGGGGTGGCCCCAGAATAGCTTGGTTGCCACTATTAGTCATCAGCTGGATTTTCAAAGTATATTTTCTCTGACATGTTGGATCACTACAGAGAATAATATCATGCAGCCATGATCCTATCCATGCTTTTTAATAAAGTTCAGTCAATTAAAGGGAACCTGTCACCCCCTGAGGGCATTTTATACTGTGCCCAACAGGTTATCCATCATGTTAATGGGGTTCTAGCAACCTCTGTATGTGCCCACACTGACCCCACATACTTGAAATATGAAGTTACATTGAGTGCACAGCTGGCCTCCTGTTGAGCCCTGGAGGCAGCAATTTGGGTCATGTTCATGAAATGTCTCGCCGCACCCCTGGCTGGTAATTCTGCCCTGCATCCTTTAAATCTCCCACCCCTCCTCTGGCCGGAGCGGTGATTGACAGTGGCACCTGTGCCGAAGCAGTGGAGCGGGTAACAGCAGTGTATTGATCCTCGCTGATCTGACTGATTGATTGGGCTCACCCTCTGTGGACTTCATATTTTTTCTCTTATCTCTTTTTCCTTCTCCTACCCCTCTGCCCCATAGTCTGTGGAGCTGTCGATGGGATCCTTGGCCCCTATAGGGGGAGGGTACTATTATTGACTATGAATGCCTCAAGCCACACTTAATATAGAGGCGCATGAGGTGAGATGCCTAGGGGGACAAGCGGCGGGGGCTTTTCTAATACTATCATGGCCAATCACTGCTTTTTTCCCCTTTTTGTGGGGGTGTGGATGGTTGGAGATGACTTGATTCCCCTGGACGCTGACCCCCCTACCCTTTTTTAGGGTCCTCCTGGGGACGATAATGGGACTTACACTTTTTTCCAGTTTGGCTTTTACGGCCAGAGTAAGACGTTCCCAGAGTTCCCTCACCGGGCTATGCCCCGGGTATTGTTCTTTGCAGTTTTTTTTTATATTTGATATATTGGTTGTGTAACTTGCTTATTTTTGTTTCTGTCTCCCCCTTTCCTTGATGTCTCTCCCCCACCTCTACCTGAGCCAAGATTATATCTTCGGTGTGAGCTTCGTCATCTCACAGCTGGATGATCGGCCCTATAGAGACAGCTTCATCAGCATATTGCATCCTCAAAGGTAATAAAATTGACACCTGCATCGCACTCTCCTCACTACAACCTGATGACTCGTATTATTTCTTTTAATGTTCGGGGTCTTAACTCCCCCCGTAAGAGAAAACTATTATTGCAGGAGCTTCGCTCCATAAAAGCCGAGATAGCCTTTATCCAAGAGACTCATTTTGACTCTACGGGCTCGTTTAAGTTCACAGCCCATTGGTTTCCCCAACAATACTCGGCCTACTTGGCCACCAAAAAAGGTGGGGTCGCTATCCTGATAGCAAAAAATTGTCCTCTTCAAGTCACCGCTACCCATACTGACCCTCAGGGACAGTATGTGATTTTGGAGGCACGACTGGGAGATTCACATTATATATTTGCTAATTTATATGCCCCAAACGAAGGACAGCTCCTCTTTTTGAGGGAGGTGTTTTCCATTATTGAGGGTCTCTCCCCTGTGGCTAAGATAGTGGGTGGAGACTTTAATCTCCCGTTCTCTGAGCAAGGTGACAGGTTTTCTCTCGGGGGGCTCCCGCCCTCTGACTCTGTAAGAAAGCTATCTCTTGGCTTCAGGAAGATCATATGATCGGAGGTTCTCTTTGATGCCTGGAGATTTGCACACCCTGGTGAGAAGGCCTTCACCTTCTTTTCCCACCCGCACCGGACCCATACTAGGATTGATTACTTCTCGGTGAGCTCCCCTGTGTTGAGGCGACTAGAGGGGATAGAATTGGGCTCCATTTCATGGTCAGACCACGCCCTCGTCATTATGGATCTTGGGGGAACATCCACATGGCATAGGACTGGTCACTGGCGCTTGAATGAATCTCTCCTCAAGGACTATGTCATCCGGGCATCTATGCAGAAACAACTGGATGAATACTTCCAGTACAATACAGATTCAGTCTCCTCTTTGGGAGTCTTATGGGAAGCCCATAAAGCAGTGATGAGGGGCTTTTGCATTAGGGAGGGCGCCAGGGCCAAAAACATCTACCGAGGCCCAGAGGGTTACCCTGACCACCCAATTAAAGCTCCAGGAGAGGATCCTCATGGCGACTTCCTCACTGGCCACTTTGAGGGAAGTGATCAGATTAAGGGACAAATTAAAAGATCTGGCAGTAAGGGGAGCTGAAAAATTATTAATATTTTCTAAACAAAAATTCTATGAGAGAGGCAATAAAGCGCATACACTTTTAGCTCGCCAGTTGAAAGAATGCACTGCTGCCTCTTGTCCCCAGACCCTGCGAGACACTGCAGGAGTCACTCATTATCACCCTGATGCCATTGCCGACATTTTTTATACCTACTATAACAAATTTTATAATCTTAGGGCCCCACTGGCCGATGGCTCCCAGAGCTCGGAGACTCTTGAGGACTATCTTAATACCATAGGCCTCCCATCCTTTTCTCGTGAAGCGACTGATGCACTAAACACTGCAATATCTCCTGAACAGGTAGAGGAGATCCTAAAGTCTCTTCCTCAGGGAAAGTCACCTGGTCCAGACGGCCTGACATATTTATATTATAAGACATTTGCTAAAACACTCCTCCTCTAAATGTCATTGTTGTTCAACTCTTTTCTACAAGGTGACCCTATCCCGCCTTCAATGCTACATTCCCATCTCAATCTTCTTCCTAAGCCGCCTAGTGACCCCTTGGACTGCGCAGACTGCAGGCATATTGCTCTACTAAATTCGGATTTGAAGATCTTCACCAAGCTGTTGGCCTCCAGACTTAACCATTGGTTGCCTATGATCATACATAAAGATCAGGTGGGCTTTATACCATGCCGCCAGGGTGGAGATAACACTAGGAGGGTGATAGATTTGGTGGATGTATCAAACCGTAAGAAGCTGCAGACGTTGATTGCTTTACCTGGCCTTTCCTTTTTGGTACTTTGCGGGTCTTTGGTGTCTTGGGCGGCTTTCTGTCCGCACTACGGTCACTATATAACCATCCCACAGCGGCTATAAAACTTCCACTATGCAACCTCTAAATCATTCACAATATAGAACAGTACTAGACAAGGGTGCCCCCTGTCGCCCCTCCTGTTTGCCCTTTGCATTGAGCCCCTTGCAGCAGCCATAAGACGGGACCCCAATATTTCAGGAATACCGATTGGAAGCAAGTCATTTAAGATCGCTCTATTTGCGGACGATGTTTTACTGATGCTTACCAATCTCCACATATCTCTCCCAAACCTTATGAAAGTTCTGAGGAGTTATGGGGACTTATCTGGATATAAAATTAACTCTAGTAAAACTGAGGCTATGCCGTTGAACATTCCCCCCGAGGTGTGGGACCATTTACGCCTGAATTACAAATTCAGATGGAAGATGGATGCCGTCAAATACCTGGGGGTCCAGATAACATCCTCATACAACACCCTCTACAAGCTTAATTTCCCCTCCCTCTTCAAAAAATCTAAAGCCTGTTTGAATAAATGGCTTTCTCTTCCCCTATCTTGGATGGGCCGGATAGCGGCAGTAAAAATGAATCTACTGCCTAAATTGATTTATACTTTTGAGACCCTTCCAGTCAAAGTTCCGATTTTGGAGATGAAATTTCTCCAGGCGGCTATGGCAGCAAAAGCGTCACAGAGTGGCTAAAGAAGTACTGATGACTCATAAGACTAGAGGAGGGCTTTCAGTCCCAGATATTCTTAAATATTACTGGGCTACCCACTTGAGGAGAATCCCTTGCTGGACATCCCTATGGACCTACAGCAAGTGGAACGAAGTGGAGAAATTGTTGATTGCCCCGATACACCCTAACTCTCTCCTTTGGTCACCTGCACAGTGTAGCTCCTTCCCCTCTCTTCTGGGCCCAATGCAGTTCACACGTGAAATATGGCTTACCTGCACGAGGAGGTTTGCCATCATGTCGCCTTGTTCTCCCTTGGTGTCTTTCCTCTACCAACCATTACTCCAAAGCAGTTTAGACTCCTCTATGGTTCATCCATGCCTTAAAGCGGGTTTGTTCAGATTTGCGGACATTATTTATGGGAGGAACATGGAGATTCATTCGTTTGAGTATCTCAAACGTCACTTTTTCCTCTCTAATAGGGAATTCTTTCAATATCTTCAAATCAGAGATTTAGCTAATTCCCTATTCGGCAGAGCGGGAGCCTCGACTCCAACGGAATTTGAGAGAATATGTAGGAGGGGTACGGACACCAGGGGTTTGATCTCGGAAATATATAGCCTATTATCGGGTCTTTGGAGCGAGTCTGGTGAACCTTTTCTATATATGCGTAACTGGGAGGCTGCCCTGGAGATGCGGATATCCCCCTGGGAGTGGTCTGTCATCTGGAAAAAATGCCACAACATCATCAATGTGCACCCTCTATAAAGAAAACATCTACAAGATCCTAATGTGCTGGTACCACACTCCAGAGTTTCTACACGGGCTGGACCCATCTGTCTCTCCCTCTTGTTGGAGATGCGGGGAGGGTAGGGGTCTCTCCTGCACATATTTTGGTCTTGCCCAAGGATTCAACCTTTCTGGGTCCAAGTAAAATCTTTGATTGACACGGTACTATATGCTGATGTGGTGCTAGACCCCCTGGTATTCCTTCTGGGTCGCGGAGCGCCGGGTATGAGCAAACTCTCTACTAGACTGCTGCTAGGTGCTTGATTGCTCATCACTGGAAACAGTTGAACCCCCTGTCACTCCGGGACCTCATTGGGAGGATCATGGACGTTCGGCGGATGGAACACCTTACAGCCCTCTTAAATGATGCTGTGGAACGCTTTCTGACTGTTTGGTCCCCATGGGTGATTATGTAGCGCACTCCGATCTGTAGATGGCTCGGATTCAGGTTTGGGCCCACTTCATATTATCACCTAGGTTCTCCCCCTCCCCCCCTATTTCTTCTACCCCTGGATGTCTTGTCTTTGTCTGTCTGTATATGTTGAATTTTTAGATATCTTGAGTTTGCATTATCTTCTGCCTGTTTATGCTGAATTGGACTTTAGATGTTCTGGGTGACCTGTGATGCCCTATATTTAGATTTAAAAGGGTCCAATCCAGTGGAATTGGAAGGGGAGACTTTATTATCTCCAGGTCTATTCAACCACCAGAACCCCACTGAGGTAGGCACTGGGCCTCTTTTTCATTCTATTTTGTGGAAATCTTATGAAGATGATCTTTATGTATGGAATTTGTTATATATTTTACTGTTTAATAAAAATTTACGGTTTAGAGAAAAAAAAAATGGGGCTGCAGGGACTTCAGGTGGCATCAGGTTGTCGATGGATGCAGATGTGTATGTCGTTTTGAGCCACCCCCGGGAGGCATCACGTTGCTATTTTGCATCGCATGAAAAATCCTGATGCGTCCTGATTAGGGATAGGCGAATACCTTACTATTCGGAATCGCTATACCCGAAATGAGTAGGTAGCGGTACTCGCTACTCGTTGCGAGTATAGCGATTCCGAATACTTTTGCAGTGTATCAATAGATACACTGCAAAAGTCCTGTAAAAGAGAGAAAAAGTGGTTAAAACATAAAAAAATCGGATACTCACCTTAACGGACGGCTGTACCGGGACTGGCCGATGCACATCTATTCATGGAAGAGGACCTTTCACTCTCTCAGCCAAGCAGATGGCTGGGAGAGATCTGGCCAATCAGATGCCACCACGTCACAATGACGTAATCGCTAGCGGCCACCTGATTGGCCAGATGGAAAGGTCTTCGGTGTACCTGAGAGGACCTTTCCATCTGGCCAATCAGGTGGCTGCTAGCGATCATGTGATTGTGACGTGGCGGCATCTGAATGGCCAGATGTCTCCCAGCCATGTGATTGGCTGAGAGAGTGAAAGGTCCTTTTCCATGAATAGATGTGCATCGGCCGGTCCCGGTACAGCCGTCCGTTAAGGTGAGTATCCGATTTTTTTTTTTTTTTAACCACTTTTCCTTTCTTTTACAGGACTTTTGCAGTGTATCTATTGATACACTGCAAAAGTATTCGGTACTTGCTACTCCCGAGTAATCCTAATTTACTCGGCGAGTAGCGAGTACACGAAAACCGCTACTATTCGGCCATCCCTAGTCTTGATGCGACGCAGTGCATGAAAACAACGCATTGACATCAATGGTGCTGCATTCAGCTGCGGATAAATGCGGCCAAGCCGGATCAGTATTTCACACTGAACATGCCCAGAGTAGTTCCAGCATGTCTGCAGATGTCTCGCTCTCCCTCTCTCTCTCTCTGTCTCTCTTTCTCCAGACCGACGATACTATAAATTCCTGGTCAAAATGAAATTTCAATAGCAAAATGCAAGGATAGATCAGGACAAATACATATGCAAAACAGATACAACCACAGCGTTTTTTTTACTTGTGGTGGCATGTGTTTTCACATGCGTCAGCGGATGCAGATGCACCCGTCGGCATCCTGATCAGACCAAACGTAAGTGTGAAACCTGCCTTACTTCACTATTTGTAGCCAAATCCAGGAGTGGGTGATAAATACCGAAGTGGTGCATGCATGGGTTTCCATTAGACTTTCCTCTGATTGTTCCACTCCTACTTTTGTTTTCAAAATACTGAGATTAAAAAGTCTCCTAAATACTCCGTGGTTCATATCACTGGTAATTTCTGGGGGAAAAATACTATCTCAGGAATGTTCAAGTTACATATTTTCACAAAATTATGACTGAATGAAATAAATACCAGCTACAAAGAGAAATCCACTGTGCTGATTGACTCCTGCTCTGGTGACCATCCTTACAGTATACAATCCTTCATCATCCTTATTCAAATGTGTCAATGTCAGGGAAGCGCGTCCCTCTCCAAAATGCAGCTGATGCCACTTGGATTCTTTAATCAGGACATCTGAAAAGGAAATTCAATTGCAAACAAGTCAAGAGCTTTTTCATAGCGTATTTTAAAATTCAAGAACGTGAAGAGAAAATTATATCACATCACAAAAAAGCAAACAAAATATGTCCTATAATTCATACTAATAATATTATTTCCCATTTACTTTTCATTTATATCAATCTATAGATTGTGACTAGCATCCAGTGTGATCCATGTGACATGCAGGGTATATCCCCCGGCTACATTGTGAAAAGTATTACTACAGCAGAATGGTTATACAAATTAAATGTTTTTCTTTAACCCAGAGAGAGGCATTTACTTAGGCAACTATTCAGTATAGAGATGCACCTTGACTTTTGGCTACTGGGCTCAAATACATTTATTTATTTAGTTTATGGGGTCATGCCTTCTGCCTGTTTGTTCTTCCCTCATTAGCTCTAGTGTGTTTTTTTATTCTCTACTTTTAGGTCTCTGTCTGCTAATGTTTAAGAGGATTTTCTTAACCCAGAGAAAGGCATCTACTTAGGTGGGTATCCAGTAAAGAGATTGACCTTGAGGTTTGGCTACTGGGCTCGAATAAAACTGGCCTTTTTTGTTTGATAAGCATCTAAATTTTTCATGTTTTCCCTTAGCAGTAATGCATGTTAATATTTCTATATTCCTTGTTTGCACTTCTTAGCATTTTCGAGTGCAAATGTCTCTTTATTGTAGTCTTTTGTTATGTTCAGTAAGCACCTGTTCATACTTGCAGGTTAGGAAGTGCTGTCAGTGTTTAACTGCAGACATTGGCAACATTTGTGTTAGGCCTCTTTCACATCAGCGTTTTGCGCTGATCGCGTCAATTGTGGTGAAAAAACTGCAACTACCGCGATTACCGCATAACGGCCGCACTTGCGGTTCACTTGCGGCAAGCCCCATACAATGTCTATGGGGCTTGCGGCAAGTGCGGTTTCGGCACTTGCTGCAGGTGCGCACCTGCGGCAAGTGCCGAAACCGCACTTGCCGCGCCTGCCGCACACTTACCGCAAGCCCCATAGACATTGTATGGGGCTTGCCGCAAGTGTGCCGCAATCGCGGCCGTTATGCGGTAATCGTGGCAGTTGCGGTTTTTTCACCCCAACTGCCGCGATCAGCGTAAAACGCTGATGTGAAAGCAGCCTTAGTATGACGTAGAATGTTCAGCTACATCATATAACACACATGGCACCAACTGAAAGTATTGAAGGCTGAGATGTAATGGTTGTCCCAATCAATACATTGTTCACATCTTGCTGCCCTGGAGATTATAATATACTGGGTGGGCGCCTACCACATTGAGCTGCCCACTCAGCCACGCCCATTGCAATGCCCCTCTGATAACCCCACCCCCCACGTTATGGCCATTGGGTTCCGGACTTTGTGCATGAATGGGTGAGCAGTGGGAGCAGAGGTGGAGTGGCGGAGCAGCGGGAGCGAAGGTGGAGCGGGGGATCAGCGGGAGAGGGGGCAGGAGACTGGGAGTAAAAGGGTGCGTGTGCAACGGCACCACTAACGGCCGCCATCTACTATATAATCATCTAATTCTGAAATCCCACATCGCTGATTGGTCGCGCCAGCCACCTGCGACCAATCAGCGACGCAAGATTTCCGTTACAGACAGAATTAGATGATTATATAGTAGATGATCAGTGAGGGTGTCTGGTGTGAAAAATTAGCTGATCTTATATTGATGAACTATAATTAAGATAAATCATCAACATAAAAGCAGTAGACATTTCTTTTAAATATGTATACTATATTCTTGTCAGATAGTGCTAAACAAATGCAAATGTGTAGTATACACCATGTTCCAAATTATTATGGAAATGTTCTTTCTCTCTAATTTTCCTAAATGGTCGGTGCAAATGACAGTCAGTGTAATGAAAGTCATCATCCATTAGAGCATACATCAAATTTTATCAAAGAAACCTCCCAATGATAACAGTATAATCTTCAAAATTAAAATAAACTCTACAAGCACTGTTCCAAATTATTAGGCACGGTAGAGTTTCTAAACATTTGATATGTTTGAAAGAACTGAAAATGCTCATTTGTTGAATTTGCAGCATTAGGGGGTCACATTCACTAAAATAAAAAGCTATTTAACGCCAAAACATCCTAACAGGCCAAGTTACAAGTTAACATAGGAACCCTTCTTTGATATCTCCTTCACAATTCTTGCATCCGTTGAACTTGAGAGTTTCTGCTTGTATTTCTTTGCATGATGTCAAAATAGCCTCCCAGAGCTGTTGTTTTAATGTGATCTGCCTCCCACGCTCATAGATCTTTTGCTTGATTGTACTCCAAAGGTTCTTTATAGGGTTGAGGTCAGGGGAAGATGGTGGCCACACCATGACTTTATCTCCTTTTATGCCCATAGCAGCCAATGACACAGAGGTATTCTTTGCAGCACGAGATGGTGCATTGTCATGCATGAAGATGATTTTGCTCCTGAAGGCACGTTTTTGCTTTTTCTACCGTGGAAGAAAGTTCTTAATCAGAAACTCTATATATTTTGCAGAGGTCATTTTCACACCTTCAGAAACCTTAAAGGGGCCCACCAGCTGTTTCCCAATGATTCCCAAACCATGACTCCTCCTCCACCTCCTTGCTGACGTCGCAGCCTTGTTGGGACATGGTGGGCATCCACCAACCATCCACTACACCAACCATCTGGACCATCCAGGGTTGCTCGGCACTCATCAGTAAACAAGACTGTTTGAAAATTAGTTTTCATGAATGTCTGGGCCCACTGCAACCGTTTCTGCTTGTGTGCACTGTTTAGGGGTGGCCGAATAGTAGGTCTATGCACCACAGCAAGCCTTTGAAGGATCCTACACCTTGAGGTTCGAGGGACTCCAGAGGCACCAGCAGCTTCAAATATCTGTTTGCTGGTTTGTAAGGCCTTTTAACAGCTGCTCTCTTAATCCGATCAACTTGCCTGGCAGAAACCTTCCTCATTCTGCCTTTATCTGCACAAACACGTCTGTGCTCACAATCAGCCACAAATCTCTTCACAGTACGATGATCACGCTTACGTTTTCATGCAATATGTAATATTTTCATCCCTTGTCTTAGGCATTGCACTATTTGTTGCTTTTTGGCAGCAGAGACATCCTTTTTCTTTCCCATGTTACTTGAAAACTGTGGCCTGTGTAATATTGTGGAACACCCAGTTTTCCTTTTATTGGGCTCACCTGACAAACTAATTATCACAGGTATCTGAGAATGATTTCAATGATCCAAAGAACCCTGAGACACAATACCATCAATGGGTTTCATTGACAAAAAAAAAAACTATTTGCATAATAATTTGGAACATGTGTATTGTATATATGTATAATGTAATATATGTAGTATAATTTACATATGTTATGTTATATATTTTTTTTTTTTAGGACTATTTCTCCAAAAATATCTAGGTCCCATGATACACTGCACATCTTACTATGGAAGCCCAGACAATAGCAATTTATCTGGTTTTAAGTTGTCTAAAGTTAAACATTTCACAATGATTAGAAATGCTCAAAGTTCACCGGAGGACATTCTGATGTTTAAACTTTGATTCATTTAATCTGCAGTTGTCAGAATATGAAATTAGACATTTAACATTTAATATGTTCATTTGATTAGAAGTCACTCACCGTCCCTGTACCACTCAGCTTCAGGTCGCAGTCTGCTGAGGTCAGGAGTTAAAAGCACAGCGCAAGACAAAGTCACTGTGTCACCTTCTACTCCGAACGTGACACCAAATGTTTCCAGGAATTTTACTTCAATGTGGGTGAAAGCAATTGCTGCTGTCAAAGGCACTGTAATTACATCAAAAGAATCATTAGTGACGTAAACATGAAAAACATTGATCTGTTTTTTCAACTATCTTAGAAGAATTGATTTGCTGAATAAATATATAGATTTGAAATGTGTAATAACCTACATGAAAAGTATTACGAATAATTATTTGTCATGTATTGTATTATTACGGTATACTGTTATGGCATTTTGAAACTTCTATCTTTGACTTTTGAGATTTGTATGGGGGCAAAGTTTACATAGTATTTGTTATTCCATGTGGATCCATATATTATTCAGATCTAGATTCAACAAGACTGGTGACTTCCTTGCAGGTCTTGATGAAGAGGCATGTTGGAGTGAGACTCTCCTAATTTATTAAGGATTAATACATTTATTAAGGATTCTTATTGAATCTGACATGACTGAAAAGTGGCACGGGCCTCATCACAAATCTTACTCTAGTCAGGACTGGAGTAAGATTTCTGTTGGAAAGTACATCACAGATCATCATGAATTAGAAAGGTTGTGCCGTCAAGCCCCCGTTCTGTCGTACCTATTTTGGCAAAGTTGGGCAAAACCTCTGATAAAACACCAAAAGCTGCAAAAACTTAAGGCCCCGTAACACCTGGCGACATCGCCGCCGATTACATAGGCGACGTAGGGGTGTGACCTATCAGCGTCGACATCGCCCCTGCGTCACCTAATGTAAAGGGGCGATGTTGACGCCACTGACAGCTCGCCTGGTTTCATATCAGTGATGTGAAACCAGGCGGCCGATCTGGGGCAATGTGCACACATCGCCCCATGTTACCGGCCGCCGGCGAGCTAACAGGCGATGGGAGCCACAGGCTCCCATTGTGCTGCATCGCCGCTTGGGTTTTGAGACACCTCGGCAGCGATGCCGCCTGTCAGCTCGCCGAGGCATCGCTGGGGAGTGTCTCCCTGTGTAAACAGGGGGCGGCGACGCTGGCCGACATCTTCGGCAGTGTCGGATGGTGTGACGGCACCCTCAGACTTGCAAAAAAAAGTGCCTTTTCAAAGCAATTTATGTCAGATAATCACTGTGATGAATTTTGGCCACAAGGTCTATTTTTAGGAAAAGAAGTCAAATGGAGTTAGGTATGAACAGGTCAGTTGGAGAGTTATATTACCTAATTAGCTCAGCACTGTATTTCACTATATGTTAATGTAAAGTCACTTCTAATTACAATAGTAGAAGAATAGTATGTTAGCATTCATCTTCAGCTGCCACCAGGGAGTCCTACTGCACATTATATTTTATAGCTCTTTGTTAGTTTCAGCGAAGGTATAAAACCACCTGCCCAATATTTTGTAGGTCCCAACTGTATCACTAAAACAGCTCTGAGATATCGTGAAAAGTACTTCACAAGAAACTTGAAGGAGTCTTGTCACATCTGGCATCAAGATGTTACCTGCAGATTCTTTCTTCCTATATGGATGAAACTTGTATCTCCAGCATATTCCACAAATACTCTATTGGATTGAGACCAGGGAAATTTGAAAGCCGAGACATTAACTTGACATCATAAAGTTTTAAAAATGTGGCACGGTAAATCTCGCTCTAGGGCTACTAATTTTAGATAATATTGTCACTATGGAGCGCCTTTTGGGTCTGTGAAAAATGTATAGGCACATGTCAAATGTATAAGAACAAGTCAAAATAGCATTCATATTAAAGGGGAACTGTGGGGAGATAAAACATTTTGTATTGTCCCTTCCCTCCTACATGATGAAGCTGAGCTGGGCACTACAGTTCTAGGATCTATAGACCCATTATATATCAATAGTATCATATTTGCTCCACAGCTCTCACCCCTCCCTTTGGGGACAGAGAAATTTAGCCTCTTGCTGCAGCAGTGACAGGAGGTGTGTCAAGGGTGTGGACGCTGGGGGCTCCAGGATCATCTTACAATCCCGCCCCCTCACACTTCTGAACAGTACTAAAAAATGTATCTCCCAGAGATCCCCTTTAATGCCAAGACTCAAAGTTTTCCAGCAAAACATTGTGCAGAGTATCACACTGCCTCTGCATGCTTACATTATGTAAAATCATTAATCAGGCCACTTTGATTTGGTTGTGATGCTGATGGGACCAAGGCAGCTGCTTTTGGAGGTGAGCAAATGCCACATTTGGCGCTTTTTTCATTCTGTAGCTATCAGGTTCCATTAGTGAAAAATAGAAATGAATTGTGTAATATGATTATTATTTACAAAATTCTTCTGGATAGAGTGAAGCTATATGCTATATTTATTACAAATGAATAGTTAAAGGGGTGGTCCAGGATTGGAAAGATATGGCAAGACTATATTCTTGCTAAAACAGTGAAACCTGTCCATAAGTATTGCATGATATTGTACTACAGCTTCATTTACTTCAATAGAAATGAGCTGCAATACAAGAAACAAATCATATACAGAGGTGGCACGGCTTCAGGAAGAAGGCGCCTTGTCATACCTGTGTAAATGGTTTTATTATGAGAAATGTTAAGCTCTCTGTGCTCAGAATTCCTGCTGTGTTCTAAAACCTTGTGAATGAATACATTAACTATTGGTAACATCATTTTCATACATTTCATTAAACACTACAAGTTTTTTTGACTTTTAAATATAATTTTCATTCCACACCAAAAGCTCTGCATATTTTTAATAACATTCTTGAAAGAAGAGTTACTTACAGTGCGGCCTGTAGCCGGGATGCAAAGGTTCATCTTCTGATCGGTAACCTAACAAAAAAAAAGGTTCATTCTCGTCAGGGGGCAGTCTAAGAAATGTGTTACCTTTAGGCATTTATTTCCATATTTTGCAATCACTAAATGAAAATTAATATCACTACTTCATCAAATTTACAGGGGTTTCTGGCCATTACAGTTTATTCCGACTTTTTTTCCATAAAACATAGCAGAAAATATGCATTTAAAACTTTTAAAGCACCACTCCATTTTTTAAATTGATCATTGGAGTGGTGCTTTAAATCTAACTCCCCTTCTCCTACTCTTAAACTCCCCCTCTGGCATCTTAATCTTCTATCAGTGCTGTTTCGGTCGGTTTCTAGCAGTTTGTGACTTGCCAGATCACTCCATTGTTTTATAAAGTGAGTCAGAGCCTCATTCTGGATCTCATAGACTTGCAGTGAAAAGCTTGTGACATGACTTCTGGCCAGTCAGAAGCTGCAGTCACAAGATGAAGTGGCATCAGTAGAAGGTGAAGACACCAGAGGATAAGTATAGAAGTAGGGACAAGGAACTTAGATTTAGGCTAGGGTCACACGTGGTAGGGTAATTGTGGTTACCGCATCCAGTAAGCGCAATTGCCTTCAGACACATTTTGTTCACAAAATGTGTCCGGCAAACCGCAACGCGGTAATTGGATTGCTCAGGATGTGTAATCCGGAGCAATCCAGTTACTGTATGCTTTGTTCATCCCTGCTGCCGCAGGGATACCCGGTACTGACCCATTGAAGCGGAATCACCGTGAAACTGTGCCGTTGTCGGCCTCCATCACTGGCTGTAATGTAACCTGGCAAAAAGGTACATTAAAAAATACAGGACATCGAATGGTGAGTGCCTCCTTTTTTCTCATCTTTAAAGCCATACTTTCTTATTTCCACAGGATTAAAATGTACCAATTATTATAACAGGTACATAGAGTTCTGGGACATCTTGCTCCCTTAATCATAGTGGGAGTGAGCACCTGTCGGGATATACATTGGAATTTCGCCATCATTAAGACAAGTGTGATGAGCTCGTTTCTATTCATTTTGTTATTTATTTGAGGGTTTTTGCTCATTTTTGTTTATTTTCTTGGGTTTTCCTATCTGATTTACAAGTCAAATTAAAATGTCACATCTATGCCTACCACACTAATATAGCGCCCTGTTACAGGTACTGGGGCTGGCTTTTTGAACATTGTATCTACCCAGCATTTGATATTTCTTATTTTATCATTTTTAGGAAGGGGTTGTTCAAAATTTTTTTTAAAAAGTATTATTTTGGCAAAGGTTGAGTAATTGGGATTGGAAAGATTGTCAAGAGTCAATTATAGTATTGTACAAAAATGTATGATTAAAAAGCAGCAATGGCAATGGATAGAGTATAGAAAAAAGAAAAAAAATACTGCGGTTCGACTGTGGGACCACAACCTCTGGCATTACTTGTCAGAGCAGTAGTATTACCAAGCATAAGTCACATTTAGTCTCCTTTGCTGCCAGCAAGCTTATTATATTTAACAATTGACCTACTATTGCTTTTTGTCATTTACAGAAGAGCAGCAGAAAAACGTAATAAATGAGTCACATACAGGTGCATCTCAATAAATAAGAATATAATCAAAAAGTTATTATTTGTCAGTAACTCAATACAAAAAGTGAAACACATATATTATAGTGTTTAATTCTGTAAATGTTGATGATTATGGCTTACAGCCAATGAAAACCCAAAGGTCACGATCTCAGAAAATTAAAGTAGGGAGGATGAAGGGTTAAAAACTATGCTGCCTTATTCCATGAGATATCAAAGATTGTATATAATATTGATTTATTAGTCAACGCAATATGATATTGATTTGTCCTGAGGAAGGGGCCAAGGAGCCCTGAAATGTGTTGACTAATAAATCAATATTATATTCACCCTTTGATGTCTCGTGGAATACAGCAGCGCGGTGTTTAACCCTTCATCCTCCCTACTTTCATTTTCTGAGATAATGAATTTTGGGTTTTCATTGACTGTAAGCCATAATCATCACGCTGTAATGACTCTCTATAATATGCGCATTTCATTTTATGTATTAAATAAGTGAACTTTTTGAAGATATCTTAATTCATTGAGATGCACAAAAAGTAGAGCAGGGGATTCATGTTTAAAAAACAAAATATACAAAAATATATGTCTCATCAGGATATTTCAAGTTGTTGATAACCTGGATGAGTACATGTGGGTCATGTGTAGAACAATGTACAGGAGTTTCCTTCTTCACAATTGCATCCAAGAACCTCTTCATCATTACTGCTCCACTTACGTCTCACAATCACCGCAGAATTAGTGGAGGACTGTCCATGCACATTTCTAGCCACTGCCGTATATGTACCGGTGTCATCAGTATTAGTCCTAAAACGAACATGAACATTACATTACTAAATAATGACAAAGAATAAGAAATATTTCATTAAATGTTTTCTAGTTCTTTAGGAATATAATTCACACCTTCTTAAAATTCATTTATTTAATTAAAAAGCTACCACTCATATATAATGTACAAAATGTTATGAAGCAAAAACAAGATAAAAGCTTTATTAAAAAGTTTTCTTACAGAAACAATTAATAACTGCAGTTATTAAGCATTCCACAAGGTGGCACTGCATGGAAGATAATCATTTCACTGTGTTCTAAGTAAGCAAGAGCCTGATCTGCATTTAGTACCAAAAGCAAGGATGTGTTCCTTATAATGTAACCTAACAACATATTTTGGCGATTATAATATAGTGATAGGTATCTATAAATGATGATTTATTTTCTCATACAAATACAATTGATAAGGTTTTTTTTTTTTACAATGTGCCTTAAAGTGAATCTGTCACTTAGTTACATCCCCCCAGGCTCTCACTACCTGTCCCTGCACCACCCTAACTATCCCTCTCTCTCCTATATGTGTGGTGTGACTGTTTCATAAGAGCTTTTGTTTAATTTACTGCCTCGTATTATAATGAACCATTATTAGCCCCCCCTGGGCTTCCTCTTTCACTCCCCTCTCTGCCTCCAGCATTCGTTATCACGCCCATCGGAGCCCTCTGTAGAGTTCCAGGTATGACGCCGAACACGTCATTTCCGGTACTCCACAGCCCGACTTCAAGCTGCACATTGTGGAGCACATTACGGCAGCTCATCACAGATAACATGAGGCAATAAGTTATAAAATGCTTTTATAAAACAGTCACACCACACATTTAGGAGAGAGAGGGATAGTTAGAATAGTAATAGGAAGGTGCAGGGACACGTAGTGATAGCCTGGGTTGATGTAACTAGGTGACAGGTTCACTTTAAAATTAACAGGTAGGTAGTTGCTGAGTTGCTAACAGAGGTGAGTACCTGTTTGTTTTACTTGGCGCAAGTACAGAGTGGTCACTAACCGCTCATGCCAGCGATTAAGCTGTTCCATGTCATCAGAACGGCTCTTCCTCCTCTGAACTGCTCTCATGACATGGCATGACTGCCAGCAGTGGTGTTCCCGCAGTTAGGCAGCAGGGAATCGGATGTCAAGTGGAAAACAAAGCCGGTGCTGTGTCGACATGATGACATTGGAAGCCACTGAATAGCTGTCAGGAGCTGTCAGTGACAGCTCTGTGCCCTGTGTCGGTAGAGTTCGGTCCTGTTAGCAACTACCTGCACAATAAAAAAAAATCACAGATAACCTCTTCAACTGGCAGTATTATATGGCAAATGTGAGGATTTGGGCAGATAATTGTGCAGATCTGCAGTGCAGATCTCTGGGGCAGATGATGATGCAGCCAAATGTTGTTCCCCCCCATAAGTGGAGCAGTATCCCGGGGCAGTGTGAAAGTCTATGTGTGATGGTGATAAAATTACAGTGAAGGGCAGAGGACACTGGAATAATTCATGGACACAGCTAGTGCAGTTCCACACTTTTACTCACGGATCTTAGGAAGTAGCATCCAGCCGGGTGCTGTGTCTTATGAGCCAGGGGTCCAGCCACTCCCAGGTAGATTGGAAACACTTAGCCAGCGCCCCATTCTGTGTAGCTTCTCCGGGTCATCTTCCTTTTGTGCTCGCTCTCTCCCATCTGCCCTGCACCCTCCTGCGCCAGTGGCCTCAGACCCTACCGGGCGTCCTATTTGGTCTTATCCGGCCACCTTTGCAGTGAATGATGTGGATTTGGCTGCTGCTCCTGGAAATGCTGCAACCTCCGGCTGGCTAGCTGAGGCCTCAAGTTTCCTCTACTAGTCTGGGCCCAATGACCCTCTGCGGCCCTGGTCCCAGCACTTGCCTGCGACCGGCAATTGATGCGAACCCCACGGGTGGATTTCTCACTTCCTGTGCCTCTGGGACCCCTTCCTTCTCTAGAGCTCCTGCCTAGCTCCCTCTATCTCTCTTCCTCTCTCTCTGGGATAAGCTCCTCCAGCTCCAGTCCCCTGGTCTCACTTCTTCCCAGCTCCCTCACTGGAGCTGCTCAACCTTTCACTCTAAATTCCTCCTCTGAACTGACTAACTACTTCCTGTTGCTTTCCTTTCTATCTTGTCTCCTACTTCCTATGCTCCTACTTCCTACTGTTCCACCCACCTCCCTGTCTAAGCCTCATCTCCAGCCAGGGATGAGGATGAAACCCAATCTCTCCATCCTCCTGGCCTGGAGTGGCTAGTGTTGGATGCAACTGTGTGGGTACCGGTTAGTGTCCCCTCCTTACCTAGGGTTGGGAATACCACACCTCTGGCTAAGATGCAGTACCTCTGTGGCGACTGGACCCGCAGGGCAGCCACGACATAATGTTGAAAATGCCTTGTTTTGGAAAGGGGCCCAACTATAGGCAAATACATATAAGCACCAATGAAGAACCCAAGAAAGTAAAGTGTGAATATATGGGTATCCCCTGCTTCTTCAAAGATTACAATGTGAAATAACTTGTGTATTTTATTGGCTACTTATGTGATGCATTTTTGGCTGCAGTAGTAGTATTGGTTAATTTGCATGATCACTGTTGTTTCAATAAACTGCACATAAGTCAATAGTACACACAAACGTGGCAAAAATATAAATATCTTATCAAAGGAATATACAACTTTCTTATGAGCCTCTTCTTCCTCTTTCTCCCACAACCTGAATGCATCATTCACTCTGAAAAAAAGGCCCTAATACTTCCTGTTGAAAGCAAGATGAATTGCCAACTTTTTTAAATATCAGATTTCACATCATATTAACTATACAGAGGTGGAAGAAGGAGGAGGAATATTGAGCGGGGAAAAGCATAGACAAAGAGTTCTGAAGTGGATCTTCTTGCACATGGACTCATGGGCAGTATAGTGGCTCAGTGGTTAGTGCATCGCCCACCAAGGTCGTGTGTTACTCGGGACCGGTCCCTGCTGTCTAGTCAAAGGGGTATGTCACAGTAGTGGCCGTGGACCGGTTCCGTAGCCCTGGAGGGACTGCAATTAAAAGAGGAAAAATGTAAAAAGGGGTAAAAATAAAAATAAAGTTTGTCAGTGACGCCACCTGTGGTATGCGGCCAGATGTGACCACTGCTGCTTGTTTCAGCTCCAGGGGATGATTATGGGAGGTGATAAGCCCTCCATAGGTAGGGCTAGGTTGATCCCTGGGCCAGTGGTAATAGTTATTTGGGGTGGAGTTGTTGTGAGGTGACTGTAGGGGTGCAACTCACTTCTGACAGCTGTGCTTTTGGTTAATCATCCTTCCGTCTGTAATCATGGATGCTCAATAAAACTCTCACACAAGTTTCAAGTTCAACCGGGTACTTTACTTACTGCTTAATTCACGTCAGTTCAGTCCTGCAGCTGAAATGGATCGCCAATGCACCCCCTTTCACAGTCCTTTCGGGTCTCTCCTCAGAACCGCTCACAATCTATGGGCCGGTAGTCGCGGACTATTTTGGGTATCCTTCCCTTGGATCCCTAGTCCTATGTGAGGCCTTTCCTTCAGTGTGACAGTCAGTTTGGTTCAAGGCATAAAGACCCTTTACCACACCGGTTAATCTGTGGCTGGGGCATATAGCAGCCAACCACTTTTACAGGGCCGGTACCCTGGCAGTCGATCCGATCTCCCAGTGGTTCCGTACGCCGGTCTTCCACTGTAGACCCATTCCTCTGCACACCGGGTCAGCAGTCTTGGACCCGGTCAGTCTTCAGATGACACCGGCTGCCGGGTCCCGGTTTTCTCTTTAGTTGGTTTCTGTCAGGAGTCCTGTTCCTACTCCTTCCCTCCTCTGCATCAGGACTCAACTCCCTGAGGTAACTGTCCCACTTTCTCTCAGGTAACTGCATTGCTAAGGTAACTCTAGCTCCTCCCCCTTTTCCTCAAGTGTCTCTCCTAGACCCACCCACCTCTCAGCTTTTTCCCACCTCTTCTTTGCCTGGCATAGAGTTCTAGGTTTAGGGATTCGGGAGCATGTTGGGTGTTTAGTTTGGGATACATGGTTCACCATCTCAGCTGTTGTTTTATTCTGAAGCCACCAGTTCGCAGGGGTGCCACATTAGCACTGCAGTCTCACGGCGCTGGGGTCTTTGGATTCAAATCCAATCAAAGACAACCCCTGCAAGAAGTATATTTATTCTCCCTATGATAGGACAGGTCTTTTTCAGGTCCTTTAGTTTCCTCCCAGACTCTAAAGACTCATAACTCACTTCAGAGCTGGCTTCATAGCTACACTGCTAAGTATTGTGGTACAATATCCTCTGTGCAGCTTCTGAACATGAGCTACACAGAGAAAGAAGAGCATAAATCCTTCTTAGCCCTTCGAGCTGTTTATAGGAATTATCATAACAGCTAATCTCCCGACCAGCTCATTGACAACTGACAATTAGAGAGAGGGCAATGCCGGAAATAAGTCATATCATAACCAGACATAGTGTTACTCTTCATGCTTTTTCTATTACATTAAGCTGCAATTACACTTTAAAGTCTGCTCAGGGCTGTGGTCCTGGGAGGGTGAAAAGAGTAATTTCTAAGAGGACTTCATTGCAAAGGTCCCTAACCACAGCTCAAATCCTTATCAAATACTCTTCACTGCATAACATGAGATTGAAAAAACTAAAGAGCTCTTTCAACAATATAAAAGATTTTATAGCAGAAGAGATGATTACAAAGCTCTTGTACTTTACTGACTATAAGCTGAGCTTTAATACAAGACTCAACAGACAGGTGCGCCACTGTGTCTGGAAGAAATCAGACATGTTTTCTAATCCTGGACAACCTGCAAATCCTCTCAGAGTCTCTTATCCTGGGTAAGGAGATCATAGATTTTATTTTACTACCTTCTAAGCAGTCTTTTTTATCTACTATATATGAATACAGTACATTACCTGTTATTCACTATGCAAAGGTACATTCGACTAAAGGAAAATGGTGATAAGATACTAATATGAGCGTTCAAAAATATCACCTTTTCTAATCACTGTCAATTATTTTGCTTTTCTTCCTAATTTTTTCCTAGTTCTTTTTTCTTGATTTCTCTCTCCTATTTGATATAATGAATTTGTTTTCCTCTTTTCACCTTTTTATTTTATTACCAGCATTTATACATGTAATATTTTTTAAAATACAAATTCTCTGATATATATTTACAATAAACTATTGTGCTGAAGAAGCAAATAGACTATTGGGAACATTAGAATTGGCATTTCAAATTAAATATGATGTTCTCATGTTGGCACCTTGAGTATTTTCCAAAGATTACCCAGTATATACAGATAGACAAATGTCACCAGGGAAGAGCTCCCTAACACAGTACGTTCAAGATGACGGCCAAGAAATTCCAAGCTGTTTTAAGAATCAGCAGATCAGTTTGCAGACAGCTCAGCAACATGGTATGAACAGCTGAGAATACTAGAGATGTACAGAGTCGCTATCATCCCAAGGATCAAAATTAACAAGTGCTTCTACTCTTAAGATTCATTCACATACTAGACTCCCTACTCAGAAACCAGAATGTATTAGGTAGTTTCTATAGTCAGTTGGTTAAATCGAGTAGTGTGTACAGTACAGACCAAAATTTTGGACACACCTTCCCATTCAAAGAGTTTTCTTTATTTTCATGACTATGAAAATTGTTGATTCACACTGAAGGCATCAAAACTGCTTTGCACACGCTTGGCATTCTCTTGATGAGCTCCAAGAGGTAGTCACCGGAAATGGTCTTCCAACAGTCTTGAAGGAGTTCCCAGAGATGCTTAGCACTTGTTGGCCCTTTTGCCTTCACTCTGCAGTCCAGCTCACCCCAAACCATCTCGATTGGGTTCAGGTCTGGTGACTGTGGAGGCCAGGTCATCTGGCAGAGCACCCCATCACCATCACACTTCCTCCTCCATGCTTCACGGTGGGAACCAGGCATGTAGAGTCCATCCGTTCACCTTATCTGCATCGGACAAAGACACGGTGGTTGGAACCAAAGATCTCAAATTTAGACTCATCAGACCAAAGCACTGATTTCCACTGGTCTAATGTCCATTCCTCGTGTTCTTTAGCCCAAACAAGTCTCTTCTGCTTGTTGCCTGTCCTTAACAGTGGTTTCCTAGCAGCTAATTTACCATGAAGGCCTGCTGCACAAAGTCTCCTCTTTAACTGTTGTTGTAGAGATGTGTCTGCTGCTAGAACTCTGTGTGGCATTGACCAGGTCTCTAATCTGAGCTGCTGTTACCTGCGATTTCTGAGGCTGGTGACTCGGATGAACTTATCAGCAGAGGTGACTCTTGGTCTTCCTTTCCTGGGATGGTCCTCATGTGAGCCAGTTTCTTTGTAGCGCTTGATGATTTTTGCAACTGCATTTGGGGACACTTTCAAAGTTTTCCCAATTTTTCGGAATGACTGACCTTCATTTCTTAAAGTAATGATGGCCACTCATTTTTCTTAATTTAGCTGCTTTTTTCTTGCCATAGTACAAATTCTAACAGTCTATTCAGTATCAGCTGTTCAGACTTCTGCACAACACAACTGATGGTCCCAACCCCATTTATAAGGCAAGAAATCACACTGATTAAATATGACAGGACACACTTGTGAAGAGAAAACCATTTCCGGTGACTACCTCTTGAAGCTCATCAAGAGAATGCCAAGAGTGTGCAAAGCAGTAATCACAGCAAAAGGTGGCTACTTTGAAGAACCTATAATATAACACTTATTTTCAGTTGTTTCACACTTTTTTGTTAAGTATATATTCCACATGTGTTAATTCATAGTTTTGATGCCTTCTGTGTGAATCTATAATTTTCATAGTCATAAAAATAAGGAAAACTCTTTGAATGAGAAGGTGTGTCCAAACTTTTGGTCTGTACTGTATTTTCATCAGTCAATTTTTCTCCTAAGTATCATTGATGCCTGACTCTCAAACACTCTATCATTTACTTTCTGGAAAAGTAATATAATCTATGTACACTGAACAACCACTATATTAGAAATATCCATTTTGCAGTGTGTTGGACCTTCTTTGGTCTTCAAAACCTCAATCCATCACAGCAGAGATTCCATGAAGTGTTGAAATTATTTTGCATGAATGTTGGCTAATGCAAGCAGGATAACAGCTAGCAGGTAAAGCTAATTAGATGTATGTAGTGACTCACTCTCCTTCATTCCAGTGATGCACTATAGAATTAGACCCTAACCCAACATAATATAGAAGCTTCTCAGACCTGGGGTCACAGAAAGAGGAGGGGGCTCATGAGCTGAGATCCCTCCACAAACAATACATTCCAGCTATCTTGCATAACCACATCTGTGTCTAGCTGCAGCAATCAGAGTTTGGCTCTGAACGCTGCTGTTAACCATTTGGATACCTTTAAAACCATAATTTTCAATAGATATTGTTAGGGTGCTTTCACATGCATTTTTGCAAATTCTTCAGGAATCCGCCATTTATTAAAAAACCAGATGTGACAACCTTGCGACACACTTGTGACAAGGTTGCACTTGTGCTAATGCATTGTAAATGGACCTCCGGACATGTGCGGAGACTTGCCCTTCAGTAGTTATATTTCACTTCTGGCACTTGCGTCAAGTCTTAAAGTGAAATGCAGGATCATGGGGAAAATGTAAATCTCCACACATGTCCGGGGGTCCATTTACAGTGCATTAGCACAAGCGCAAACTTGCTGCAAGTTGGTCGCATTTGTTTTTTGCAAAAAAGGCAGAATTCCACCGGATTTGCAAAATGGCAGATCAGGCAAACCTGAAGCTCAAAAGTTTAGGTTTGCCTGATCCGCTGCATTTGCAAATAACGCACATGTGAAAAGCAGCCTAATACTGTACTATTGCAGAATAAAGTATAAACAATCAGTGGATCACAAGTTCAAATGTAATAAAAACTGTAAAATCATTACATGTAGGCAAAATTGGCATTAATAAAATCCATCAGCTCATCATTTAAACAAGCCACTACACGGTCCGACAGAAAATAAAAACATTGCTAGATTTGGAAATTGGCAACACAAATCAAAATATTTCTTACACACCGTAAATCTGAATTTTTTTCCACCACTTAAATAAATAAAAAACTATACAAGTATGGTAATTGTACTAACCAGGAGAAACAAGATTTTTTTACCATTTTATTCTACTTCTATTATTTCCCATTTTTATGTAGACTGTAAAATGGACATTATCATTCAAACTACAACTGTCTTTCAAAAAAACAAGATAATAGATAGCGATAATCCAGAAACCATCTTTACTGACTATACTTCTAAAGAGAGAGACAAAAGAAAAACCAATGTGTTATTCTTCACAGACCAACCCTTGGCCTGGCACACCACCATGCAGAAAAGAATTAGGCCAACACACTTACCATGAACATGTACAACAATGTCACTGTCATGGTACAATGGACTGAGGACCATTTACAGCAATTGGAAGACTGTTTTTCTCATATTAAACTCCAGGTGCCCAAATTCACAGAAAAAAACAACACCCCAGCCACCTCTGATGTTAATACATCTACTGAGACCTCCAAAGACATGCTTTCTGCCCCCAACTCTATTACCAGAGACCCTAAGAAATTGTCTATCACAACTAGAAAGAGACTTTGTACAATTTAAGGAAGCATTTCAGAAACCTTTGTGACGAAAAGCAAATGACTAAGCAACTATTGAGATAAATAGACTGAAACATTAATACAGATAGCTGGTCACAGTGTTAGTTAATCCAACCTCAAGGGTATTACACAGCCACCCTATATGCAATCTGCTCACAGCCACATGTGTCAAGGCTATGTATTAGAGCACTGTATGCATAGGACTAATTCTTGGGGAGCCAAAAGACCCCTTTTCGGTTTTTAAAACGTACCCATTAGTAACAGGAAGTCTAAAGAGTCCAGGTGCCCCCCAGATGCGTTTCGCTATCCAGCTTCCTCAGTGGGGAAGCTGGATAGCGAAACCCATCTGGTGGCCCCCTGACTCTTTAGACCTCCTGTTACTAATGGGTAAGCTTTAAAAAACAAAAAGGGGTCTTTTGGATCCCCAAGAATTAGTCCTATGCATACAGTGCTCTAATACATAGCCTTGACACATGTGGCTGTGAGTGGATTGCATATAGGATGGCTGTGTAATACCCTTGAGGTTGGATTAACTAACACTGTGACCAGCTATGTGTTGAGATGCATGTAATACTACCAGTCATTTGATGGGAGATCCCTTTGGGACCTCATGAATACAGCTGTAACCCTATATTACCCATTATAGAAAATATACAGGAGGTGTATTACCTCATTTTGGGAATTTTTTTTCATTGGTCCTTTTTCTTGAAATTGTGCACTTTATCACTATGTATTGTAAAATTTATAAAGAACAATGTTTTTGAGGAATAATGTATACTGTCTTTGTAAATGTTTTCTATATACGTATGTTTTTTAGACAAAAATATTAAAAGCTCCATTTTACCCAGAAAGATACAGTATGGATTATTGTCTGACATCTGACACTTATAGGGGCATAAACTCTCCTCTCTCCCTTTTGAATTTAATGAATATACTTAGGAAGGGCCTCTTTGAGCATGTAGCCGCAAATGTACACATTGGTAGGGAGATACATTTTTGTTTTCAAATGACTGTGCCATCACAAAGTCCTGAGACTAACCTACTAATGGACTCAAATGGGAAGTACCTGAATACATGACAGCTGTTTCCAGGAAAATGGGTAAAAAAAAATACACAGTGTGGATAATAAACAGGTGACAGTGGACAATAATCCACGTCTTACCAAACCAAATCATATTATTACACACAGGTAAAAACAATCTGCAAGACCAGTACCAGTAGATCACAGGACAATTGACACAACTAGCACAGAAGTGCACCAAAAAAAATACCCGGACAGCAAAACCATTATGTCCTCCAAGAAAGGATAAATCCAGCAAGATCATCCAGAGCATCAACATGAACCTTACTTCAAGAATTAAGTCTGTGCCCGATGTGACCCTATCACAGAACTCCTCTATAAGCCACCATCACCTGTATGATAGCAAGCACTGCAACAAACGTAGGGTCAATCTTCTGGCCAAAGAGCTGAAGGACTTCACACTAAACAGGGACCCCATGCAAGATAGAGGTATTTACTGGCTAGATGGAGCGCTGGGATGAATCAAAACAAGGATCATAATTAAAAACATACTTTTATTGGCCCCTTGTGCTGCCACAACGTGTTTCAACAGTGTTCAGCTGTCTTCATCAGGTAGAATCACCGAGGAGCCGCAGCAGTCGCATGGAGGGCACCGACACCCAGGGCACCGCTACCCAGTGGACACCGCCACCCAGAGGAGGCTATACCCGGGGTTGTGCGAGGGCCCTCAAAGGTGAGCGGCCCACCGGCCCCCCTAATAATAACCTGCCCAGAAGGTTCTTCACAGGTGCGCCCTCCATTCTTTTCATAAACAGAGAGCCCAGGTCTAGATGCAACCAAAATCTAATAGAAAGATCTCCAACAATGAAATCAAATAAACCACCAATTTTATAACAGAAAACTGGAAACTTAGCCCTGCACTTAAAATCAAATGACAAGACCTCCAAAGAGGAGACCACTGGCCTCGCACATAGACATGCAGAAAGAGACATGCAGAATCAAGATATACAAAGCAGCGATATGAAGGCGATATAGACCCTGCTCTGCACATTGTGCAGGAAACTAATGTCATTGGACGGACCAGCCTCATGTATAATCCGATATGTCCTACAGGGTCACACTCATTGCAAGGTATATATATATACATGCAAATCCACTATTTTAGATACAACAAGAGTCAACCATCCAACATCAATGCCCAAGAGAGAAGGGCCATACAATCTTTGAAAACCAACAAAGAAATTATTATTAAACCTGCAGACAAGGGTGGCGCAATAGTCATGATGAACAAATTGACTATCTGAAGCAAGCAAACAGACAACTGACAGACACACGCTACTAAAAGAAATTAGAGTCTGACCCCACACAGAAACTATTGCAAGGAATTAAACAGGCTGGTTTCTTGTCTAACTGACATATCCTTAAGAGCTGAAGCCTAATACCAGAAAGTCCAAGAACAGGCACATTCTACATGCTTCCCAAAATTCACAAACCAGGAAATCCAGGAAGACCAATCATTTCATGTGTGGGCACCTCACCCAACACATTTCTGGGAGGGTAGAGGTTGTTCTCAAACCCCTGGTAAAAGAGATACCAGATACATTATGGACACAACTGCCTATTGAATAAACTGTCAGCAATAGCTCCTCTACCAGAAGGAACCATCCTCGCCACCATGGATGTGAATCTCTGTACAGCAACATCCCACACCAGAATGAATTGAATGCCTGCAAAACCTTCCTGGAAAACACAGGGATTGATGCTGACTCTGTGGTGAGCTTACAAAATTAATTCTCACGCACAACTACTTACATTTGACGACAACATATATTTACAGAGACTGGCACAGCAATGAGAAGCAAAATGGCACCACAATATGCAAATCTTTTATGGCCAGAACTTAAGGAGTTTAGGACTTCATATACTTGATGGTTACTCTGAGGGATTTTCTTTAGAAAGGTATACACTAATCTACCATGTAGGAAGTAGTGTTGTAGATTAGACCATTACGTATATGCACTTGGCAAATTCAGTGCCTTCAAAGTCATCGGACAAACAGTCAACTTCTTCTGTACATGAATTTTACAAAGAAATCATCCACACAAAAGCCACAGCAGAGTATCCTCTTCAACCTACCTTCAACCTATAAATGGTCCAAGACGTCAGCAATAAAATATAAACAGGGTTCCAGCAGGCCCAAATCACATGAAAGGCTTTACCACTTCTATAACTACAAGTACAAGCCAAAACTAGAAGCGGTGGGTCAAGCATCAATAGACCCCTATGATATATTAAACACCGTGGATGAATTGTCCTACCTTAAATATCGACTACGAGAGATAAAAGGAAAAACAGATCAATAGCTGGTTTGACAGAGAATATAAATCTGTATGGAAGACTGTGGGAACATTCTCAAAAAATAAACACAGTGACCCCAACCACCTGGTTTTGAGGAAAACCTATGATACCATAAAAAGGCAATTCAAAACCATCCTCAGGAGGAAGATGCAAGATTACATATCCACTAAATTTAACCACATTCAAGGTGCCCTCTGAGACAACTCCATCTAGAAATTATAAAAGCACCTGGGCACAAAAAGCAAGAAGAGCAACACCCATATCCAAAATGGCAATATCTGGCTACAGTACTTCAGTGACCTCTACATAGACATTTAGAAGTAAAGACAAAGCCAAGAACAGAAAAACATTAAGGCAAAACTAAATGCAATGGAGTAAACAGTCAAAAATTTCCAAAACCCTTTGGATACATCAATCACACTACAGAAAGTTACAGAGAGAATCACTCGGATACGGTGTAGAAAGGCCAGTGGTCTGGATGGAATGCCACAAGAAATGCTGAAATAAAGCCCACCAGAGATACAAACTGTAATAACTAAACTTTTTAATATTGTGCTGAGGGCTGGCAACTTTTTCAAACCTGAAACAAAGACTTCGTCATACCCATACACAAGAGTGGGAAAAGGGTTGACCCTGTGAGCTACAGAGATATATATATTTCAGCAGCAACCTTAAATAAATGTTTAACAGCATCCTGAACAAGAGGGTCCTCAGTTACCTCTCTGAGCACAACATCCTCATCAAGAACCAAATAGGGTTCCTGCCAAACCACCGCACCATATCTACAGCTTGCACAGCGCTTACAATACAAATACATGAAGTTATACACCTATTTTGTGGTCTTAAATTGGTCTTTTATGCAATGTGGCACCCGGCTTACACCTAAAAATGCTGGGGAGTGGAATAGGAGGAAAGACTTATGATGTCATGAAAAGCTTCTACACTGAGAACGACTGCAGTGTGAGGATGAATGGGATGGAATGGATTATTTCCTGCAAAGCCACAGAGTAAGACATGACTGTAGCCTAAGTCCAATGATCTTCAACATTTGCATCAATGAGCAGGCCACATCTCAGGAATCCTCCACGACAACAGGTTTTACCCTACTGGATGCCCAGGTACAATTCCTGCTGTATGCAGATGACCTATTGCTTCTGTCACCAACCAAAAAAGGCCTTCAAGACAACCTGCAAATCTTGGAGAAATTCAGCTTAATGGGCACTACCAATCAACCCATGGAAAACAACATCACGATATTCAAGAGAAGATAGTCAAGATCGGATCAGCACCCCTCCTTTGCGCTAAATAACTGTGCACATACAGGAACTGACATATACACCTGCCTGGGACTGGAAAATCATCAGGCAGGGAATTTCAAACATGATATAGAGACCCTGAAGGACTAAGGGCCCTTTCACATCAGCGGTATTTTCAAATCGCGGCAGATGCGGTGAAAAAACCGCATCTGCCGCGATTACCGCATAACCGCGACACTTGCGGCACACTTGCGGCAAGCCCCATGCAATGTCTATGGGGCTTGCGGTAAGGGTGCGGCAGGTGCGGCAAGTGCGGTTTCGGCACTTGCGGCAGGCGCGGCCGCGAAAAAAAACGCTGATGTGAAAGGGCCCTAAGTCTGCAAACTGTTTTTGACAACTAAAGGGAACTACCATCTGAAGCTGCCAGTGAGGGCCCAGTGTAAAAAACGCTGTCAGCAGCGTTTTTTCCTGGTTACAACTGCCGCAAGTTCCGGAACCATGGCAATACCACACTTGCCGCACTTGCCGCAAGCCCCATAGGCAATGCATGGGGCTTGCCGCAAGTGTGCCGCAAGTACGACCGTTAGGCGACAGATGCGGTAAATCTGCAGGATCTGCCGCAATTTGAAAAAGAAAGCTGATGTGAAAGGGGCCTAAGTCTCTAAAATGCATACATTTTAAACAGGTATTGGCCAAAGAATGCTTCAACAATCATTCATTCGCAGCTATCTTACCCGACTTTTCTTTACACAGGAGCACACCATCTGTTGAGTGCTCTTGTGTTCTTAATGAGAGTAACTGTAATTGGAATCTGTCATTAACGGCGGGTAGGTCTGCCGTTAGTCTAATATGTATGAGGGCCAAGGCTCGTCTTAGCTAACTGATCAGATGTCTCACCAAGGAAAAAAAATCTGTTTAACATCCTACAACACTGAAGGGGGACTGTTTTGTTCAAACAAACAAACAAAAGCACCTTAAAATTCCGCTCTGACATAGACACATGAAACAGTAAATTCATATTTTAATTATTTTAAGAAAGAGTGTGTTTTAGGAAACTCTGTATTCTGATATATAATTAAGTATTGATTGGGGTTAAAAGATTAGAGTGGAATAGTTAATCATTTCTAAGAATAGGTTTCTGTGTCAACACCTTGCAAACTTGTGGTTGTAGGCAAGGTGTCACTAAGATTCCGCATCAAAGAGCTCTAAACTAATTCTCAAAATGCCTTTTTAGTATGTCAAATAATTCTGTAGCAGTCTTTGAGATCGTACCAAAGAGAGTCCTTAGTAATTTCATAGCAAAAGAGTCCATACTAACATAGAGGTGACCTTACTAAGCATGCCTCCTGCAGATTTTTGAAAAAGAATTGGAAATGTTAATATTAATTCAGAATGTTATTGGCATTGCACAATTGGATTGACTTCACCTTCACCCTTCTAGTAATAAGACACTTTCATAGATGTCGTCACTCTGTTTATGAGACATGTTCCTAGAAAGCAGCTAAAGAACTGCAGTAAAAATTTTATAGAATTAGTCAGGATGTTTGCATACCACTACTTTTAGCTAGTGGTATTCTAAAAAGTAATTGACTTCGAACTTGACAGTTTTTTTTATGGCAAGATGTGAAAAAGTCTAAAAAGGTAGGAAGGTGGTGCAATCTTGGAAAAAACTGTGCCCATAGAATGGGTGCAAGGTGTGTTCTAACCTGCAGTTAGTCTAGGTGTTTGTTAATGTATGGCTGCATGAGCTCTTTCCTATCCTTTTCAGTGAATCATGGGTCATAAATTGCTATAATTGTAGCGTAGTGGTCTAGGAGTGTGCTGTCTTCACAAGAAATATGAATGTTTCTACAAATAGGTTTTCAGCTCTGTACAGGAGCTTTTATCATGTACGGTATATACCACATATCCCTTTGCTCTCAGATAACAACTTTGCTCTCAAATGCAGGTTAAAAATGGAAAAAGGAAATAGAGATCTGCAGAGGATTAGAGTCATGTAATGTGAATAGAGCCCTGATGTCAAGCAATGCCAAGTGCCTACAGGAAAACTCTAGAGTCCTGCTCTAATTGCATCCCGCTTCCCAGCCATGACTGCCTCTGCTTCCTTCAAAGCACTTTATGTTTTTAATGAAAAAAGTCCTGTTTGATGATATATGATATCAGATTAACTAACCAATATGCATTTTCTTGTTCTGTACTATGACTAGTAGAATAAGCAGCAGAACTATAATTTGTTGACAGGCCACAATATCTAGTAGTCCCCAGTTGCTTTAATCCTAGCCAGTATAGAGATCTGAAATAATTCTTCTGTTCTGAATAACTGGTAAGTCAACTATATTTCTGCATATACAGATAAAGCAGACACGAATCTTACAAAAAATCTTGGTTCATACCAATAGGCAGCAAATCTTAACTTGCTGCAAATATAGCACAAGCAATATATTTGCTTCTTCATTATGTCAAATGGTTTTCAACAGTCCTTAATTTGCCCAGACTGTGCATATAGTTTGGAAACAATCCTGACAAACTCATGGATTTGCCGAGCCAAAATTGTGGCATGGTTTACACAAACTCACCTATAATATTATGGCTTGGTTTGGGGCCTTCCCTTATAGGACCAGGAGCTAGACTTAAATAACCAACATCAAGGCTAGTAAGTATGATATGAACACTCGCTAAACTAGCACTTTCCTTATCTGTAACACTAACACATTATTTCTCTCTTTTATATTGCTATAATCTGTTGCCCTTTAGGGTCTACTTGATGTGCTGTGACCAGGGGACTAGAGAAGAGCCACCACCCCGTTGTTCGAATTCGATTCGATTCGTCGAATTTGATGTGTGTTCATCGAATGTTCGTCGAACACCATTGAAAATTAATGTAATGAGTGTTTTATCATTAGTACCGGGCGGGGGGATCACCTACAGGGCGGGGGAAGCGCAGCACCGGGAGCAGGGAGCGAAAAACACAGGTGGGAAGCCGGCAGTGAGAAGAGGACTTCACCGGCTTTCCTGGTATGTGCCGCGCTCCCCACTCCCTGATGCCCCCTTCACGCTCCCTGGAGCTGCTTCCCCCGCCCGATCCTAAGTTAGGATTGGGTGCAGAGGCGGCGGGGGGGGGGGGGGAGCAGGGAGCGAAGGAGTAGGGCGGGGAAGCCGGCAGCGATAAGAAGACTGCCCAGCCGGCTTTCCTGCTGTGTTCTGCGCTCCCCATTCCCTGCTGCTCCCTCATTGCCCCCCCTTCACCCCCACCACCTCCCCACTTGATCCTGAGTTAGGATCAGGCGGGCGAGCAGCTCCAGGGAGCAGGGAGGGGGCATCAGGGAGCGGGGAGCACAGAACACAGCAGGAAAGCTGGCGGTGTCTTCACCGCTGACTTTCCCGCCTGTTATTTCAAATGATCAGCTGATGCAGATCAGCTATTCATTTGAAGAAGCTGAGGTGCTGTCTAGGAAAATTCATGTGAGTTCATGAAGCATGAACTCACATGAACTTTCCCACGGCTGCACAGCTCAGCTACATCTCTGGTAGAGGTTCTCTACCAGAGATGTAGCAGTGCTGAAATTGTGTTTTGGGACTACGTTGGACGGAAGAGGATTTTTTAATAAAGATGGAGTCTAAGTGTATATTTTGTTTTATTACCTATAAAATATTTTTTCTGTGTGTTGTGTTTTTTTTACAAAATTCACTAGAAATTCATGGCGGTCATGTCTAATATCGGCGTGACCCCATGAATTTCGGGCTTAGGGCCAGTTGATAACACAAAGCTGGCCCTAACCCCTTTATCACCCAGTGAGCCACCGCACCAGGGCCCAGGGTGAGTTGGATACAGCGCCAGAGGATGGCGCTTCAATGAACGCGCCATCCTCTGGGTGGCTGCGGGCTGCAATTCGCAGCGGGGGGGAGCCAGAAAGCTTGGACCTTACTGCGCTGCGGATTCCAGCCCCCAGCTGCCTAGTTGTACCTGGCTGGACACAGTAATAGTGCCAAGCCCCACGCATTTTTTTTTTTTTTTTATTATTTCATGAAATTCATGAAATAATGAAAAAAAAAAGGGCCTCCTTATATCTCTGTTTCCAGGCAGGTACAAATAGGCGGTTGGAGGCAGCCCGTTCCTGCCTGCTGTACCCGGCTGGACACAAAAATATGGCGAAGCCCACGTCAAATTGTTTTGGAAAACTTCATTAAAAAATACATTTAGGGACTGCATCTTTATTAACCTCTCGAGGCCGGAGCGCTGCGGCATTGTAAGGGAGGTTAACTCAGGTCACCGAGGATAGCTCAGGTCATGCCACCTGAGCTGTCCTCAGGTGACCTGAGTTAACCCCCCTTACAATGCCGCTGTGCTACGGCCTCGAGGGGTTAATAAAGATGTAGTCGCTAAATGTAATTTTTTATTTTTTTTATACATTTTTCCCAAAACTTTTGACATTGGCTTCGCCGTATTTTTGTGTCCAGTCGGGTACAGCAGGCAGGTACAGGCTGCTCCAACTCACAGGTGCCTATTTGAACCTGCCTGGAAACAGAAATAGAAGGAAGCTCTTTTTTTTTAATTATTTCATGAATTTCAGGAAATAATAACAAAAAAATGCGTGGGGCTCTGCATTATTTCTATGTCCAGCCAGGTACAGCTAGGCAGCTGGGGGCTGGAATCCACAGCACAGGGAGGCGACTTTTTACCGCCGGCTTTTAAACAATCATGCCCCCATTTCAGCCTTTTCCTCTGCCCCCAGGGTCCTTTTTGGTGATTGAAGCGTTATCGAACATAACCTCGAACTGCCGAATTTGAAGCTAATTGTTTGCATTCGTCGAATGACTAGAACACGCCCAAAACAGCTCCAATTTGAGATTGGCGAACATTTCAAATGGAACATCACTCATCATTACAGGGGACCTAATTTATAGATTCTTATGGAAGGTGAAAAAAGCAAAGGTAGGTAATTTTTGACTTTGCTCCTAGATTTAACCTGAATCATATATCAACAGTGTATCTATGTTTTTTGGCACTTGGGGCAAAAATTTAGTCTAGTGTACCCCTCCGACGCCAGCGGTTTGAGTAGTCATTATGTGACCAATCATCCATATGTGATTTGAACACTTGCAGTCATGTGCTGATGAGCTGATCTTCATATATATCTTAATGTTCAGTGAAAAACTGAAAGAAGCAGAAAGAAAAGCTTTCACATGACCATAAGTATGAAAATCACATATGAGTGGAGTGGCCATGTGAAGACTGCTTGTACCAGCAAGCAGAATTAAATCCTTACAGGTAGCATATTCCATGCTGTTAGGATTCAGCATGCTACAGTGCTTAATTTTATAATTTAATGACCTGCCCAGGTTTGAGATGATAGTCTGCAGTCACTTTGGGTGACTACCAGCTTCTGAATTCTCACTCAATTCATTGTCTTTGAGTGAGGCAGCGCATGTTTAGTCAGCATGTGCTTGCATGTATTTAAATCAAATACTTGCAATTTTGTGACGCCCCACTCTCATCGCCGGCACCAAAGAATCCTGACAGCGTGCAGTGTGCACACTGTGAGACTTTAGAAGTCTACAGCCCAAAAGTGTGAAATGAGACTCATCACAAATTTGGTCAACCCCTTAATGTTCCTACAGTAAATAAAAATATAGTAAGCCTTAACTCGTCAGATGCACACTACTTTATTAACATAGCCATGTATGATGTAATCTTACAAGTTATGGATTATTACATGTGTACAGGATCAGAACTAATGACAGCACAGGAATACATCACTAGAACCCCCATCCATCAGTAAAGAAACACAGCATCACAAGCCTCATCAGTACAGAAATTCATCATCAGAACCACCAGCAGTACACAAATTCATCATCAGGACCACCAGCTGTACAAAAATACTTCAATATAACCCCATCAAATATAACACAGCATCAAAACCCTCATTAGTGAAGTAAAACATCATAATAACCACCATCAGTACATGTTGCATCAATTAGATGGGTTTGACCTGACATTATATCGCATTAACCTACAACTTCAGGGACATCCTTAACAATGGCAAGGAGTACTGGGAGTTGTTGTTATCAGTTATTATCAGACTGTGGACTACAGAGGAACCACCGTACTGATAAGAACTAAGTACAAATAAACATCTCCATCCAGGTACCTTATAGATGATGTTGTCTCTGATCTGAGTCATTCTCTTTTGTTTTATCATCTTGTCCAGATGCCATGATGCCACTGTCCTCTCACAATGTGTCGCCTATACTGCAACCCATCACAATCCCCTTCTGCATACTGTCTCTTTCTTGCTATGACCTCATACTGTGTTCCCATGCTGCCGCCTCTCCATACCATCCCCCAACACTACCCAGTCTCTATTCTCTGCCCCTTCACAATTTTTACAGCCCATACTGTTTTTTCACTACCCCTGCACTCATTCTCTATCACTCCTCATACTGTGTCCGCATACATTATTTCCTCACTCCCCATATTATGTCCACTCCCAACACCTCCTCAATTTTCATACTATGTCCATGCACATTTCCCCCTTTGTTCCCCATAATGTCTACACACCTATAGTCCCTCAATCCTAATACTCTGGCTGCACCAATCCTGCCCCTTTACTCCCAATACTGCATCCTCAAATTTATCTCATCACTCTTCATACTGTTTTAGACCCATCTTCCCCATTGCTGCCTATACTGTGTCCTCAAATCCACACCCCCACTTGCTTCCCATACTGTGCCCTCAAATTTCTTCACCTGTTTGCTCCTGATACTGTGTCCATATTTGCTCTCCTCCATGCTCCCCATACTGTGTCTGTATACATCCCCCCCCCCCCACTCCCCATAATGTTTCCACATACACTTCCCCATCAATCTCCATTCTGTGGCTGTATATATTCCCCCCACTCTCTCTCCTCACACTTGTTCCTCAAATTTCAGCCCTCCTTCCCATAATTACAATAAATCTGTTTTGTCTTTAGCTCCACTGGAGCACTTACCACCAATGCTGTCTGCCACCTTTGAGGCGCTGGCAAATGACATCATTAGCGTAATCAGCTGACCTGATTACGCAACTGACCTGATTACGCTACTGGATGTACTGGTTGTCAGGGTTTCAATTGTAAGATGTGATTACAATTGGTAACTGGGAACTGGATTCTTCTCTTCTTCAGTGCCGGCTGTCAGCTGGACAGCAAGCTCAGAGAATGGCCGACTCCCACTGTGGAGTCCTGCAAAATGCAAGTTACCTCAGATCGCAGCATCAGGCAGCCCGACAATGCCCCCCTGCTGGCTCTTGCCTGGGCACATGCCCCACCTTCCCCTCATATATACCACTGCATATATACATAAAGAGATAATTTTGCATTAATGATAGTATAGATAGGTTTTACGAAAGGACACTGCTATAGGTCATATACAGTAGAATCACCAGTGACTTCTATGCATATCATGTATCTATAAATATATAACATGATGCAAGGTTTTGCTGTCTGGGACTTGATCAGATGTAATTTGTTCAACCTGTGTAACATAATGATAACTATAACACACTCCATAATGCAAAGAATTACTGACAAACATTATTTACCTGTATATTTCCAAGCTATTTACTCCATATTTGCTTTCAATTCTGTATTTTCCTGGTTCACTTGCTGGGCTAATCAAACTTTCATTTTTATACCTAATGGAAAGAGCAGATTCATTTCCGTAAAGTCAATTGTATCATAATCACAGTCAAGTTAATTTTGCATGGTCTCAGGGTGCATTGACATTACTTGGGATATGGTAAGTTGCTTTTGTATTTCATTGCAACAAACAATTTAATTATAGATAATGGCTAGTGTACAAGAGTCAGCGTCACCTTTTAATGTTTGTCAAAATTAAATGTAAAGATTACATAGTGAATATCCATAATTTCCAACAGTAGAAAAACAAATTACATAGGAAATTAATCTGGAAAATGAATATTCAATTTACTTTTTAAACACTGTTATTATTGTAGATGCAGAAATCGAGGAAAACTGAGTTAACGGCAGTAAAGTTACATTTATGACTCAAAAGCTTAGTCTAAATTAATATACCAGTGGGGACTCCTCTGTAAGCCTGTTTGGAGAACTACTGTACTAACATTGATGGGCCTGGCCTGTCCATATAATACACTACATTGGCCATTTATTCATTTGCTTGAGAGTGTGCTGACTCTCTCCTGAAAGATAATTATATGATGACCATGTTCTTACAGGAGATAAACTGACCACAGAGATGTCTAGCAGCAGTTTACACTACTGTCCCTCTTGGAAGACATGCATGTCTGTCCAAATATCTATCTTATGTGTGCATCATGAGAAATACACTATGTGGACACAAGTATTGGGGTTACCTTTTATTCATTGAATTAATGTTTTCCATTTAATCCCAATGCTACACGTATGTAAAATCTATCCCTAAGCCTAACAGTCTGGTTTTACCTACATTTGTGAAAGAAGGGGTCATTCTAAAGAGCTCACTAAATTGTATTGTGGTCCTGTAATAGGATGCCAATGTTGTAACAATCCAGTTTGTGAATTTTCTTCCCTTCCAAATATTTCTCTTTGTTGTATTATAATTATTATTATTATTTAAAGGTGGAAGCACTCAGAAACCATAGGAGCTTAACCATGAAAATGCTCAGAATGGGGTCATCGTGTGCAAGATGCGTATTGCATAAATGTTACAAATGGTTCAATTACTTCTGCTGACTCAAGAGTTTCTGAGTTTAAAACCTCTCTGGCATGAACATCAGCAGAAAAACTGCGTATTGGTAACTTTGAAGCATGGGTTTCCATTGCCAAGAAAAAGATTGCAAGCCTTACATCACCAAGCACAATACCAAAAGTCAGATAGAGGGGTGTAGAGCATCCTGCCATTGGAGTTTGGAGCCGTGAATATATGTTCTCTGGAGTTATGAGTCACACATCTCTACTTCCCAGTCTGATTATAATATAAATTCAGTCTTGGCACATAGTACACATAGCATGAGATAACCAGTCTCCTGTGCCAGAATGAGACAATATGGAAATAACTTAAAGGGAACCTGTCAGCTCCTTTATGCCTCCCCAGCTATCACTGTCTGTAGCTGTAGCTTTATAATATCAGTCTAATCATCCCTGTCTAAGCTCATGGTGTAATGTGAAAGGTGAAAAAGAAGCATTTATACACTTACATTTTCTTATGTAATGAGGCAGTCAGTCCCCAGCTTGGAGGACGGGCACTGTTTGGCAGGTTAATAGTTAACATTTCAGTTAGAACATGTTGGGAGACATGATGTGATATCATAACCATGTGACTATAATAGGCGGAGCTAAGTCCCCATAGGACATAATAAGTTTGCTCGCTTAGCTCCACCCACTATGGTCACATGATCGTTACATCACACAGGTCCTTTAGCCATGCAAGTTAATGGTGAGTTAACTATTATCCTGCCAGACAGTCTCCCTCCTCCAAGGTGTAGACTGAAATGTAAGTGTATAAATGCTTTTTTTCACCTATAACAGTACACTATGAGCTCAGACAGTGATGGTTAGACTGGTATTATAAAGCTACAGGTACAGAGAGTGATAGCTGGGGTAGCATAAATCACCTGACTGGTTCCCTTTTTAAGCTCAGTATCAATTGCCTTTAAATCCTACAAAAAATAGTGTACATACTTTTGTAGTATTTTATTTCCAGTCAAATTGATAAGTTTGAATTTGGCAAGTGCCAAGAGAATGTTCTCTGGTTTACAGCATTGTGCTGTGAAATTTGGTGGTGTGTTAGGCCCCTTTGTTCCAATCAGGGGCGTAACTACAATAGGTGCAGGGGTTGCGATCGCCCCCGGGCCCTGCAGCCTAGAGGGGCCCCAAAAGCCCCTCTGGCCTATAGAAAAGACTAATACTATTAAAGATTTGCAATAATTGGGGGCCCCGTTGGAGCTTTTGCATTGGGGCCAATGGGCCTGAAGTTACGCCACTGGTTCCAATTAAGGAAAATCTAAATGCTTCAGTATTCCTAGACATGTTGGACAATTGCATGCTCCCAAACTTGCAGTGTCTATGGTGGCAAGGCCTTTTTTCATGTTCCAGCATGACTGTTCTCTAGTGCACAAATCAACATTCATAAATAGTGATGGGAATGAGGGATGTCTTTGTGTAATTTTTCCCAAAACATATTTTTCACAGTGTGCTGTATTATTTACTATTTACAAAGAGATTCATAATGGCCGAGTCTAACATTGGCCCAACCTTATGAACTTCGGGCTTAGTGTCAGCTAGCAAAATTCAACTGGCATTAACCCCTTTATTACCCAGTCTACCAATGCTGCAGGGCAGCTGGAATAGTCGGGCGCAGCGCTAGAAAATGGCGCTTTGTTGAATGCACCATTGTCTGAGGTGGCTGTGGGCTTCAATTTGCAGCATGGTGGGCCCACCCTGAGGATTCCATTCCCAGCTGCTTTGTTGTACCTGACTTGAAACCAAAATTGCAGCAAAGCTTCATATCATATTTTTTTAATTAGTTATTTATTTTTACGCTACTATGACATCAGGTTCATTGCTTATGGCAACCAATCATGGTTGCTGGAACAACAGGTGAGGGGCGCAACAGCCAATCACAGATGCTGTCTCAGAGAGTGAGTGTCTGTGATTGGCTTCTTGGAACTAGTGCATTTAGGCTGGTTTCACATTACGGATTTTTCAGATCCGATGCTGTCCGATCAAAATCGGACAGCATCGGATCCGAATTTGGCCCCATGCAGTCCTATGGGCATCGGACCGAATCAGATGTGCACTAAATGCTATCCGATTTGGTCCGATCCGATTCTGTCCGATTTTATTATCGGTGCAAAAATCGGAGCCTGACAGAATCGGATCGGACCAAATCGGATGACATTTAGTGCACATCCAATCTGACCCGATCCCTATAACATGGGGCCCTATGGAGAAGGGTCCGAGGAAACATCTGATGTCTCCTCGGACCCGATTTTACTGTACATGCTCAGTACAGTAAAACTGCTCCTAACTGGGAGCACAAGGGTTAAAAAAAAAAAAAAGTTTATGCTCACCTCCCCCCGAGCCCCCGCCGTCTTCCTGCCGGCTCCCGGTGGCTCCCGCAGGCTGCAGAGGTCTTCTTCATGTGTACAGGACCTGCGGTGATGTCACAGTCACGTGACCGGGGGTTACCATGGTGGAACCCGGGTCACGTGTCTGTGACATCACCGCAGGTCCTGTACACATGAAGAAGACCTCTGCAGCCTGCGGGAGCCACCGGGAGCCTGCAGGAAGACAGCTGGAGACGGCGGGGGCTCGGGGGGAGGTGAGCATAAAATGTCGTAAAAACTCCTTTAGATGTAATGTACAATTGTCCCAATGCATATGTCCATATAGTGTAGCCATTGGCCGTGAATGTATTACCAGCAATTTTCTATTTTTCTACTATCAATTTATTATGTTTATAACTATATTGAGTTGGATATTATTTTTCTTACCACTGTACCACTGGTGTTGGATATCCTTGGACAGTAAAGAAGAGTTTCACAGGCATACCTTCCCAGACAGTATGTGATCTGAGGCGGACTAATATATCTGGGGAACGGCTTATACAGTCTTCATGAATTTGTCTCTGTAATGCCATTTTTTCCTCTACCTGAAGGATAAAAAAGTGTAAAGTTGGTAATGATCCAATTATACCTCCCAAAAAATTATTTTCAGGGTTATTCTTTTTTGCTGTAGTGACTATGCCTTCTTCTGCCTATATGAAACTGTAAGAAAGCTTACGTGATACTCATGAACTGTTTCCGCTTCAAGGAAGTACATGAGGAATAATAACATGAAGACATGGGCCAACTCTTCGCTCAGAGAGAAGGTAGGAGGATAGGATAATAGTGGGAAACGTTGTACTTTACCTACACATTCTATATGGGAAGATACATTCCAGCCCCAATCATCACATCAAACAATGCCATACAATTGATGACAATGTGCTTGTTAGTCACTTTTTTAATGCCTCAGGCCCCTTTCATATCAGTGTTTTTTTTAAATCGCGGCAGATGCGGTGAAAAAAACGCATCTGCCGCGATTACCGCATAACCTGGACACTTGCGGCACAGTTGCGGCGAGCCCAATGCAATGTATATGCGGGCTTGCGGCAGGTGCGGCAAGTGCGGTATCGGCACTTGCCGCATGTGTGGCCGCAAAAAAAAAACGCGGCTGACCATGTTTTTTTCGCGGCCGCACCTGTTGCAAGTGCCGAAACCGCACTTGCCGCACCTGCCGCACACTTACAGCAAGCCCCATAGACATTGCATGGGGCTTGCCGCAACTGTGCCGCAAGCGCGGTTATGTGGTAATCGCGGCAGATGCATTTTTTTCACCGCGTCTGCCGCGATTTAAAAAAAACGCTGATGTGAAAGGGGCCTTAATGGCCCAATTTAAAACTTCTATTGCTTTGTGAAGTCAACATCCCCACCAAAAATTGAAACATCATGGGGCGAAATTTGGATATGTGAGCTTTCTATTCCTTAATGTGTCGAATTTCTGAAACTGGGAGGTACTTAGTATAAATATGTTTTAAGTGAAAGGGCCCAACCAAGCCTCTTACTCTAAAGCCAGTACCCCTTGTAATAATGTTAGTGTTTTTTTCCTCTGCATACACCTTATATTGTACTCTCTTTTCACAGCATCGTTCATGAAACTATTATCACTGTGGCTCCGACTGCTGGAATCTTCCCAAGTAATGAGGATGGGGGTCAGTAAGTGTCCTGAATGAAGCAGTGTGCTGGTGTGACCACCAGTATATTCACCTTCTATGGGGTTGATGAAGCTAGCCAAATACAATGCTTTAGTGACACAAGGCACTTGGTTACCTTGTTCTCATAGGGGTCCCAGAGGTCGGACACTCAGTGATTATGCATTTATCTCCTATGATGAGGATAACCAATAAATCTATTTTGTAGTACTAAAAAATGGCTTTAAAAGGGGTTGTATAGTTAGAGTTCAAAGTTATTTAAACAAAGCTAATAAATACATAGAATTGTAGTATAGAGAAAAAGTATTTAACAGTAATATTGAAGTTGAGTGCATCATGAATTTAAGAAGTCTCACTGTGTTCTTAAATGGCCATGTCCTACTTGTTCACAAACATTGTTAAAGAGTAACCATTATTTTAATTTGTATTTCATAAATTAATAGTACACTTGAAAATAAGCACATTTCTAATATATTTTATCAGACAAAATTGCTTCTTTTTCTGCAAGAATTAGGGTGCTTTCACATCAGCGTTTTTCGTAATTCGCGGCAGATGCGGTGAAAAAACCGCATCTGCCGCATTTGCCGCATAACCGTTCCACTTGCGGCACGGTTGCGGTTTTTTCCATAGGAAGTATAGGGGGACTTGCGGCAGATGCGGCAAGTGCGGTTTTGCACTTGCGGCAGGTGCGGCAGCGAAAAAAAACGCGGTCAGCCGCGGTTTTTTTCGCTGCCGCACCTGACGCAAGTGCAAAACCGCACTTGCCGCATCTGCCGCAAGTCCCCCTATACTTCCTATGGAAAAAACCGCAACCGTGCCGCAAGTGGAACGGTTATGCGGCAAACGCGGCAGATGCGGTTTTTTCACCGCATCTGCCGCGAATTACGAAAAACGCTGATGTGAAAGGGCCCTTAATCAGTCATTATCAAAATTGTTAATTCTAAGATAAAAATCTGCATTCAGTGAAGACTTTCCCATTACTGAGATAGAAGATGGCAGCCATTACTGATTCCATGTAGACAAAAGAGGAAGGAGGGGCCGGCGTGCTGCCTCTAGCTCCTCCCTCTTCATCTAGCTCCTCCCTCCTCTGAATGTTAAAACTTCCTGTAGTTTTGAGAAACTGACAGTTTCATCTGCTGTAGATCTAACAATCCTCTGACAGCCCTGTATAACCTCACCCACATCACTCACAGCACTAATTAGCAGCTTTCTGTGTATCTGCTCAATTGCAGAAAGTTGTCAGTCATTGATGGGCGGGTTTATACACAGCTCATGAATATAAAGGATTATATGGCAGCAGGCTTACTTTCTTTATAGAGCGATGAGGTGCACCAACTGTAGCTATGTATAGTGAATCCAGCCACCTCATACTGCGCACTGACGTCTGCCCTGGTGTCTGCTTTGCTGGGGTGAAGACTCCTGCTGCAGCATAGGAGCTTAGAAGATCCATCTTACCTGGAGTGTATGGAACTGATACTGGATTTGTTTGCAGTAGTGTCTCCATGACTTTGACAAGTTTTTTGTATTGGGATCGGCTACTAAACCCTGAACCATCAGATGTATGAGAAGATTCCTTTTTTCATATATTTTACTATTGCTACTACTGAATTACTTGTGCACTGTGTGTTGGTATTATTAATGTATTGAATATTGGTATTTTATGGTTGTCATAATTTTGATGGTATTATTTGAGGTACTGTATGCATTATTTGTTTGCACACCTGGGCACTGTAAATTTAGTATTATTTGGGCATTCTTTGTTGGGGTTGATATTATATGGGAGCAAATCGCTAAACAGTAATAAGACCAGCGTGCAACACTCATAGCTGCTGCCATCAGTCATAAATAATTCTATTAGTATCAGCCTTACCACGGATAGCGCCCAGTTTTCGTTTCTTTGTAAGGAATTTATTATATGGGAACTGTACATCTGTATTTGGGTTGCATTACATGGACAATATAGATCAGATTTTTTTGGGTAGCATTGTTTTTGCACAATAATGGTCATCATTGCTTTTTTCGTAACAATCCACTATTAGGTACAGGTTTTACACACGTTTTAACAAGGAACTAAATAACCATAATATTTGGCCATGGTATGTGGCATTAATTGGCTGGGATGTCTATTTACTTTTCACGTATTTATAAATATATATACATATATATATATATCATTCTATTTCCTTATTTTGTACATATTATTTGAGCATTGCCTTACTACTATTTTTATTCTGAATTTTCATGTTATTTTAGACTTGTATAGTACTTTTGTTCTGCATTTAATGAGCATTATATATCAGACTGTTTTTTTGGTATTTTGTTAGCATTATATAAGGCTGGGTTCACACTTGCGGACCCCTCAGCAGCGTTCTGCGGAGGGAAACCGCAATGTGAGCGCAGCCATCTCAAGCCCCTATGTTTATAATAGGAGCACACTGTGCTGCGCTTGACTGCGCATGACCGTGCACTCCCATTCACTGCAATATGTGATTTGTGCGCAGGCTTATGCTTGCGCACAAATCACACACTCTCGTCCACACCCTGAACGCGAAATGTCGCGTTCCTGGTGCGGACGAGACTGTGTGATTTGTGCGCAGGCATACACCTGCGCAAAAATCACATGTTGCAGTGAATGGGAGTGCACGGTCATGCGCAGTCAAGCGCAGCACCGTGCGCTCCCATTCTAAACATAGGGGCTTGAGATGGCTGCGCTCACATTGCGGTTCCCCTCAGCAGAACGCTGCTGAGGGGTCCGCAAGTGTGAACCCATCCTAATGGTATTAGTTGATGTGATTTTTTGGTATATTAGTTTTTTTAGCTCTGTACATCGGTATTAATGGATAGGAATTTTTGGTACATATTCAGGCACCGTATCATGTTGGACATTGTTTCAGTTTATATTGGTATTTTTGTTTTTCGTTAAACACTGTATTTTGGAATTATTTTAGCATTGTATAGTGGATGTGTTACTGTATATTTGTTGAGATTATTCTGTAGGTGATGTCTGTAGTGTGTATTTGCTGTGTGTATTGTATATATGATGCATGCTTTCTGTTTTTGTTGTCTGTATTGTGCACTGGATGTCTAAATAATGTGTTTGATAACTATATTTTTTATTTGTTTGTATTGTGGATTTTGTATTTTATGTATGAATTTTGTCATTTGATCTCTGTATTGTGTATTTGTTGTGTGTATTTGTGTCAATCAGTGATGTTGAAAGTCATGCCCATCAGCAATGTATTTTGCCATCAAGGACACCCCAGGTGGACAGGTTTCAACTGAGGTACCAAACTAAGCATAGTGCAAACTGCCAGCATTGGTAGGAGGACATTGTGTGATGAGGCGGTTTGTTTTCGAAGGTAAGAGCAGTCGACCTAAGTATGATCAAGTCTCACAATGCACCAGGAGCATAGTTTCTGGGAATATCAAAAGCTTCAGAGATATCATAAAGTTTGGAACATTGAATGTACAAACCATGAACCAAGGCAAAATAGAAAAAACAGGACTTGACTTTTTGGGAATTAGCGAACTTAAAAAAAACACAATCTGGACATTCCCAGTCAAATGAACATTGGGTTTACTATTCTGGCAATGATAAGCAAAGGCCAAAGGGAAAATTGTGTCACTTTTATTCTCAAATGAAAATTGGCTGGCACTGTTCTGAAGTACAATGTAGTCTGTGATGGAGTCATCTCGATATGACTATAAGGAGTGTAGTTATAAAAGTCTACTCATGAAGAATAAATGCTGCGGAAGAGGATGTTGAACCATTCTATAATAAAATTCAAGAAAAAATCTAAAAGACCCAAAAACAAGACTTACTCATTAAGACTTGTATGCTAAAGTGGGCCATAGCAAACATGGAACCATTGTTGGAAACATTGGACTCGATGAACGAAAGGAGACTAGAGGAAGTTTTATTGACTTTTGTACAACAAACCAACTGTCTATTATGATCCACCTTCTTCCAAAATCACAAACAGAGACTCTACACATGAAAATCACTAAATGGGACCTTTGAGAATCAGATTGATTACATATGTGCCCGGCAAAGATGGATGTAGGAAATCATTAGCACTAAAACAAGGCCAGGACCTGATGTGGAATTATGAACTTGAACTTTTGACAGCACAAATTAGAGTCAAGTTGCACAAACAGACTAGACAACAGAACATTTTCAACTTTGATATGACTAGCATACCCGAAGTTGTTTCGAATGGTCTGCACAACCGATTTATAACACTGGACATGGATGACAGAATTTCTGAGAAATTATGTACACATATAAATAATATTATTAGTTTAGAATCTAGAAAGACAAGAGTCAGAAGAGACCCATACAACTATAGTAAACAGAAGAAACCCTTAAGATCATTAAAGAAAAATGAATGGCAAAAGCAAAAGGCAACAAGTATGATGCAGACAAAATTAGTAAGAGACTAAAGAGAGCCATTTGAGCAGGCAAAGAACTTTATTAACTAAGATAGAAAATTAACATTTGAAGGGCAAGACCAGGAAGGCATACCAAAAGATCAAAGAGATATGACGAACGTTTCAACCAAGATAGGGAATGTAAAATGACACCAATGGAAACAAACTACCTGGGCCAGACCTGATCAAGGGAGATTGAAAGAATTTATAGAGCACCCTTACAGGACTAACTCTGATACTTGGAGAAACTGGCAATGGAAATTATAGCAAAGCGAACATCTTGAAAGAGAAATTTGTTGCTGCAATAAAGCTTCTGTCATAAAACAAGGCACCTGGATGTGACAATATGATGGTAGGATAGTTTTCAGAAGCAGCAGTTGATGCCATTACATGCTGTATCAACAGATATGGAAAACTGGTAAAAGGCCCAAGGACTGGACAAGATCTATGTTTATTCCTATTCTGAAGAAGGGAGATGCTACTGTCTGTGAAAACTATTGGACTTTTGCAGTCATGCCTTATGCCAGCAAAATACTACTAAAGATCCTACAAAGACAGTTATAGCCTTATTTTCACAAACAGCTGCCAGAGGAGCAAGCAGGATTCAGAAAAGACAGAGGAACAAGAAATGTTCAGAGAGAAGATCCAGTGGCACTCAAATCCATAAATGAAGTAGAATTTATTTCTACAAATTAAAACATAGTTCACGGCTGTGGTGGTAGAGGGAAATATTTTACACTCTGCAAAATCAAAATCATTAGGCAAAAAAAATTAAGGCCCTTAGATAACAACCAAATCATATCCAAAATTCACATAAGTCAAATTAATCACTTTAAAGAGGACCTCTCACCCCCCTGGTACATAGCAAACTAAATGCAGCACTGAATGCAGCATGTCTGCTGCATTCAGGGAAGGGATACCTTATGTCTCTAGCCCCCCTGTAAGCTTTAAAAAAGACTTGAGAAACCTCACAGTTAAGAGGTCGCCTGGGTGAGATCTTATTAAGAGGTCCTGGCTACTGGCATACTGCTCCCTGCCTTCTCCTTGTGTGTTCCGCCCCTCCATGTGTCTGCTGCCGCCTCCACCTCCTCTTCTCCTGGGTCTGCCCTCCTCTTCTGCTCCTACTCTGCGTGATGTCAGGAGCAGAAGAGGAGAGCAGACTCAGGAGAAGAGGAGGCGGCGGCAGACACATAGAAGGGGCAGAATACACAAAGAGAAGACAGGGAGCAGTGTGCCAGTAGCCAGGACCTCTTAATAAGATCCCATCCAGGCGACCTCTTAACTGTAAGGTTTCTAAAGTCTTTTTTAAAGCTTACAGGGGGGCTAGAGACATGGGGGACCCCTTCCCTGAATGCAGTAGACACGCTGCATTCAGTGCTACTGTAACTGCCCCGCGGTCCAGCGCCTCCGCCCTGCACCCTGCTCGTCCCTCTTCCCGTGCAGTTACCCTTCCTTCCCGGTTCCGGGGTCGGGGTTCCAGGTTACAGGTCGTCCGCAGGCGATCCCGGGGTTCCGGGGTGCTCCATCGCACACCTGCTGCTCAGACTGTCGCTCCCTGACTGCTGCCCTGCTCTGCTTCCCCTCAGTGTGTTCACTAGGGGGCGGGGCCGCTCTCTCTGCTACCTTTATAGGGCCAGCTGCCAATTAGGCTGCCCCGCCTCTCGGCCAGTCCCTGTAGGGCAGCAGGTATATAAAGTGTGCACTTGCTTCTGGACCTTGCCGGGGCAACTTCATTCATCCTGAAGTTGCCGGTCCTGGTCCTATTGTATGCTGTGATTCTGCAGTATTTAACTTACATCTGTTTGTTCTTGTTGCAGGTGTGCATTTACTCTTAGACCTTGCCGGCCCTCTTCATTCATCCTGAAGTTGCCGGTCCTGGTCCTATTGTATGCTGTGATTCTGCAGTATTTAACTTACATCTGTTTGTTCTTGTTGCAGTGTCGCTGTTCTGCCTTCGTGTTGCTCCGTGCTGCGTCACTACCTTTCCTCCGGACCGTCCTTGTGTGGTTTCCCTGGACTTCCCCGGACCGGACTCCGTGGTGCTCGCAATTCTCCGTACTGTTTCCGTGCAGCTCCTCTGCCGCTTATCCGGATTCCCCGTGGTCCTGGATCTCCTGGTTCTTGGATCTCTCCGTGTTCCTGGATCTCCCTGCGTTCCTAGTTCCCCGTGCTCCTGGTGCTCTGTATTCACGGTTCTCGTTTCGTATTGTATTCCCGGGTGCTGTTTCATTACCACGTCGCCTGGGGTCGGTTGAACACTTGTGTCCGTAGCATTGGCCCCTTCGAGGCTGATCCCGGCGGTATCCCTGTATAGGGGTCAAGCGCTCCGGGGTCTCCCTCGCTGGGTCTCCAGTGTTGCGGCCTTGTGGCCCTCTCCAGGGGCGTGTAGTTCTGTGTTTTTGTTGTCTGTAATAAACCCGTTAACTCTACGGTACTGTCTGCCTCTCTATCACCCGGTGTCAGCATCCGCTTTAACGCGGTCCAGTGGGTCCACGTGTGTAGTCCGTCAGTAGGACGTGACAGGCTTTGCCCCGGCCATGGACCCCGCTGACGCTAGGTTTGATGCCCAGAGAGAGCTTGCCGGACTCCGCCAGAGTCATGACCAAATCGCGTCATTTGTCCAGTCCTTGGAGGCCCGTTTAGGGTCTCTCCCTGCCTCTGACCCCTCTCTCTCCTCCCAGGTGTTTCGTATCCACCAGGAATTGGACCACCAGAGGGAGATGCAGACCCGGTTGCTGTCCTTCATGTCCTCCGTTGACGACCGACTCATCAGCTTACAGAGAACGACAGACGCCTCGGGTTCCGTCTCCGCCTCATCCTCCGGACTCCCGGCTGGTGCTGCATCTTATCCACGGCTGTGCCAGCCTACCAGGTACTCCGGGGACCCTAAGGCTTGTCGGGGGTTTATTAACCAATGCCAACTCCATTCCGGTTGTTACCCCACCAATTCCTGACGGATGAGGCAAGGGTGGCATTTCTGGCTTCTCACCTTGAGGGAGAGGCACTGGCATGGTTTAACCCCTTGCTTGAGAGAGAGGACCCCATTGTGTCAAACCTACAAGCCTTCCTGGATACGTTCCGTAGGACCTTTGACGAGCCCGGACGGGTAGCCTCCGCCACAGAGGCCCTCTTCACCCTACAGCAAGGTAACCTGTCTGTTGGTCAGTACGCTATCCGGTTTCGTACCCTAGCCTCCGAGCTCCGCTGGACGGATGAGCCCCTGATCGGTGTCTTCCGCCGGGGATTATCCAGTCGCATCAAGGACGAACTGGCTGTTCGGGATTTACCCAACTCCCTGGAGGAGCTCATTACCCTGGCTGTCCGGATCGATCGCCGCCTTCAAGAGCGGTCCAAGGAGCGGACACTGGAGAGGACTCAGGAGAGGCGATCTCCCCGTCTGGCTCCCACATTCCAGCGACCCTTCTTCCTGCACCCTCGGCATCCCAAGCGGGCCACGAGTCCATGGAGGTTGATCGCACCCGTTTGAGTACCCAGACGAGAGAGGAGAGGAATTACCCGGGGTCTGTGCCTTTACTGCGGAGGATCCGGTCACTTCTGTCGGCAGTGCCTCCAAGCGGCCGGAAAACTCCTCCGTCTAGGTCAGGTAAGAGAGGCCAACCTAGGCGAGGGTGATTCCTCTCAACCTCTTACAATCTCTATCCAGGTGAGGGTCGGCAGTCTACGCCATTCGGAGATGGCATATCTGGATTCCGGGTCGGCTGGCAACTTCGTACAGCAGGAGACGGCCCAGCGCCTGGGTATACCCATCCATCCTCTACAGCATCCACGCACCATCACTGCCGTTGATGGAAGACCTCTACGGGATTTCGGTAACAAGCATCACAGGTGAAGTGGAAATACAAGTGGGAGCTCTGCACACGGAGCGTCTCACCTTCTATGTTCTGCCGTCCCTTTCCCCTCCCTTCCTGCTGGGCTTGCCATGGCTTCGCGTACATGAACCCGTGCTGGATTGGCGAACCGGTGAAGTCTTGCGGTGGGGCCCGAATTGCCACAGTCGATGTCTTCGTCCCGTAAGCCCCGCTCGGATGCCTCCCTCTCCGGCAGCCTTACCCGGTCTGCCGTCAGCCTACTGGTCCTATGCGGACGTCTTCGACAAGAAAGAAGCCGAGACGTTACCTCCTCATAGGCCGTACGACTGTCCCATCGATCTGGTCCCGGGGTCTCACTCCCCAAGGGGCGCATCTACCCGCTGAACCCGCCCGAGACCAGGCCATGGCAGAATATATTAGGGATAACCTAGCACGAGGATTCATTCAGAAGTCTTCCTCACCCGCCGGAGCGGGTTTCTTCTTCGTAAAGAAGAAGGACGGGTCTCTCCGACCGTGTATCGATTACCGGGGACTCAACGCCATAACGGTGAAGAACAGGTACCCCTGCCCCTGATTCCGAGCTCTTCGATCGGCTGCGGGGATCTCGGATCTTCACCAAGCTGGATCTACGGGGTGCGTACAATCTCGTCCGAATCCGAGCAGGCGATGAATGGAAAACCGCCTTCAACACGCGTGATGGCCACTACGAATATAAGGTAATGCCATTCGGCTTGAGCAATGCCCCTGCTGTATTTCAAGAATTCGTAAACGATGTCTTCCGGGATCTTCTCTATGTATGTGTCGTGGTTTTACCTAGACGATATCCTGGTTTTTTCCCCCGATCTGCCCACTCACAGGCGAGATGTCCGGCGGGTCCTACGCCGATTGCGGGAGAACCGACTGTACGCCAAATATGAAAAGTGTGTCTTCGAACAAACTTCCTTGCCCTTTCTAGGTTACATCGTCTCCGATACCGGACTCGAAATGGATCCAGAGAAGCTGTCCGCCGTCCTGAAGTGGCCCAGACCGGTGGGACTCAAGGCGATCCAAAGGTTCCTGGGCTTCCGCCAATTACTATCGGCAGTTTATTCCTCGGTTCTCGGATTAGTTAAACCACTCACCACTTTTAACCCGGAAGGGGACGCCCGCCAAGGCTTGGACCCCCGAGGCCGAGTCCGCCTTTTTAACGCTCAAGAATGCGTTTTCTTCTGCTCCTGCTCTCCACAGGCCCATGGCGGATAAGCAGTTCTTTCTGGAGGTGGACGCATCCTCCTCGGGAGCAGGAGCCGTTCTCACCCAGAAGACCTCACGGGACGCATGGTGACGTGCGGTTTTTTCTCCAAAGCTTTTACCTCCTGTGAAAGGAATTACTCCATCGGGGACCGGGAGTTGCTGGCCATCAAGATGGCTCTGGAGGAATGGCGCCACCTCCTTGAGGGCGCAGTACACCCAGTGGTGATCTACACCGACCACAAGAATCTGGCTTATCTGCAGTCTGCTCAGAGGCTCAACCCCGGCAGGCACGATGGTCGCTGTTCTTTGCTCGTTTTAACTTTCGTCTTCATTTCCGCCCGGCAGACAAGAATATCAAGGCAGACGCCTTGTCTCGGTCCTTTCACGTCGAAGACCAGGAGGAGGAGCCACGCCCCATCATCAGTCCATCCAGTCTCGGTATAGTAGCTCCTCTCCGACTGTCTCTTCCCCCACCAGGTAAAACACTGGTAGCCGAGGCGGTATCGAGGACACGTCCTGACCTGGGGTCATTCTTCTAGAGTCGCAGGGCATGTGGGTATAACGAAGACCCTACAGTTGATAGGACGACAACTACTGGTGGGCCTCAGATGCGACAGGATGTTACGGACTTCGTTTCCGCATGTTCCTCTTGTGCACGTCACAAGACGCCCAAGCGACTGCCCGTCGGGCCCTCTTCTCCCTCTACCGGTACCCTCTGAGCCCTGGAGGCACATCGCGATGGACTTCGTCACCGACCTCCCGGCCTCCTCGGTAACACAGTGGTATGGGTAGTCGTGGACAGGTTTTCCAAAATGGCCCACTTCATACCATTGCCTGGCCTTCCCTCTGCACCCCGGTTAGCGGAGCTGTTCTTCCTTCATATCCTCCGCTTACATGGTCTGCCAGCCATATCGTGTCCGATAGAGGCGTGCAAATTCGTCTCCCGATTCTGGCGGTCGCTCTGCAAGAAACTCGATGTCACATTGGATTTCTCATCTGCTTATCATCCGCAATCCAATGGGCAGGTGGAACGAGTGAATCAGGTGCTGTCTGGCTACTTACGGCACTACATCAACGCCCATCATGACAACTGGGTCTCCCTGCTTCCCTGGGCAGAGTTCGCCTATAACAACCATGTCGGTGAGTCTTCGCATAACTCTCCTTTTTCATTAGTCTACGGACACCATCCAAGGATACCGACACCCGTGGCCATTCAACCCAAATCCAGCAGCGGAGCAGGTAGCACGTGATTCCCCCGGATCTGGGACCGAGACGCGGTCTGCCCTGGAAAAAGCATCTAGACGGATGAAAGACCATGCCGACAAACGACGTTTGGACGCCCCCCTGTTCCAGCCAGGGGATAAGGTATGGCTTTCTTCCAAGTATGTCCGTCTCAAGGTGCCGTCCTACAAATTGGGCCCTCGCTACATTGGCCCTTTTTGACGTCATCCGGAGGATAAACGAGGTATGCTACCAGCTGAAATTGCCGCCTACTCTGCGTATCCATAATTCTTTCCACCGGTCTCTCCTCAAACCTTAGTCCTCAACCGGTACTCCCAAGAGTCTGGGAGCACGGCCCCCGCCGGTCTCGGCTTCGGACGTCTTCGAGGTCAGTGCCATCCTGGACATGAAGAAGAGGGGCCGTTCCACTTGGTACCTGGTTGACTGGAAGGGGTTCGGCCCTGAAGAACGGTCCTGGGAGCCGGAGGAGAACATCAATGCTCCTCGCCTCTTGCGCAAGGTTTCATGCGGCCTGGTTCCGGGGGGGCGTGGCGGGGGGGAGTACTGTAACTGCCCCGCGGTCCAGCGCCTCCGCCCTGCACCCTGCTCGTCCCTCTTCCCGTGCAGTTACCCTTCCTTCCCCGGTTCCGGGGTCGGTGGTTCCAGGTTACAGGTCGTCCGCAGGCGATCCCGGGGTTCCGGGGTGCTCCATCGCACACCTGCTGCTCAGACTGTCGCTCCCTGACTGCTGCCCTGCTCTGCTTCCCCTCAGTGTGTTCACTAGGGGGCGGGGGGCCGCTCTCTCTGCTACCTTTATAGGGCCAGCTGCCAATTAGGCTGCCCCGCCTCTCGGCCAGTCCCTGTAGGGCAGCAGGTATATAAAGTGTGCACTTGCTTCTGGACCTTGCCGGGGCAACTTCATTCATCCTGAAGTTGCCGGTCCTGGTCCTTATTGTATGCTGTGATTCTGCAGTATTTAACTTACATCTGTTTGTTCTTGTTGCAGGTGTGCATTTACTCTTAGACCTTGCCGGCCTCTTTATTCATCCTGAAGTTGCCGGTCCTGGTCCTTTTGTATGCTGTGATTCTGCAGTATTTAACTTACATCTGTTTGTTCTTGTTGCACGTGTCGCTGTTCTGCCTTCGTGTTGCTCCGTGCTGCGTCACTACCTTTCCTCCGGACCGGTCCTTGTGTGGTTTCCTGGACTTCCCCGGACCGGACTCCGTGGTGCTCGCAATTCTCCGTACTGTTTCCGTGCAGCTCCTCTGCCGCTTATCCGGATTCCCCATGGTCCTGGATCTCCCTGGTTCTTGGATCTCTCCGTGTTCCTGGATCTCCCTGCTTTCCTAGTTCCCCGTGCTCCTGGTGCTCTGTATTCACGGTTCTCGTTTCGTATTGTATTTCCCCGGGTGCTGTTTCATTACCACGTCGCCTGGGGGTCGGGTTGAACACTTGTGTCCGTAGCATTGGCCCTTCGAGGCTGATCCCGGCGGTATCCCTGTATAGGGGTCAAGCGCCCGGGGTCTCCCTCGCTGGGTCTCCAGTGTTGCGGCCTTGTGGCCCTCTCCAGGGGCGTGTAGTTCTGTGTTTTTGTTGTCTGTAATAAACCCGTTAACTCTACGGTACGTGTCTGCCTCTCTATCACCGGTGTCAGCATCCGCTTTACGCGGTCCAGTGGGTCCACGTGTGTAGTCCGTCAGTAGGACGTGACAGCTACATTCAGTTTGACATGCACCAGGGGGGTGATAGGCCCTCTTTAAGCTCTCCTTCATCTGCGGATACCGCCTCCCAGAACACCAGCTTTCTCTTTGGTCTATTCCCTTCCTGGAGCGTCAGCATCTGATGAGTTTCATTGCTGTAAGTTTTGTCCCTTGGACCATGTATTCCTTTGAAATTTCTTATTGGCTTTCTGTTGTACATTTTCTTCCAATCAAAGATTTTACCAGACTCATATCCTATCTTAGCTCTGAGAAATTTGTCCCCTTCCTCTATTTAATATCATATTGAAAGGGAATATGTTTTTCTCTAATTTTTTATCGAAGGCAGTAATTTGTTTTTTTGGGATGCACGTGATGAAGGTACGGATCTAGATCTCAATTTTCTGGGTGATCAATTGATTCTGTTTCTTGTTTTGCTTGAGAATCAAAATTGAGTAGTTTGTTAGCATAATCAATGTGAATTTTCATCCTACGTACCACTAAACTCTTCGTCATGCTAAAATTGAGATATTTCTTTATTAACCCTAAAGGTACCTTCACACGCCGCAATAAAGCCTGGCGATATGAGGTGATCTAACGTGCGCATGCAGGTTTTTCATGCTAGCCTCAGATCCCGGGTGACGGCATTACACGCCGCCCAAACTCGGCCTGAAAGAAAGGCATGTGTCGCTCTGGAAATCGCCCCCACTACAGCAGAAGTAATTCTGCCTAATTCCATCGTGTTTACATGCCGGCAATTTCCAAAGGGCAATGTGGGCGTACATGTTCAGCGCGGCGAGGAGATAGGGGGTGCTGCAGTGGTTTACAACCGCGCCACATACGCGCTCATTGGACAATGAAACAGCGTTACCATTGGTCAGCCTCCTTGGAATCCTAATGCTTTTATGCATTTGAGTGCCACTTGATCTTTTCTCTGATCAAATATGTGCCCCCCCGGGTTTTACCTGCGGCACCCTTTCCCAAAATTGAACAGCTGCGTCGGGGTCACAGGCATCGTGGAAGTGGATAATTTCCCAATTGGTGACAGTTCCTTTGGTTTTTTCTTGTTTAGGTAAAGGGAACAAAGTTTTAGTTGCTAAATGAGATAAATAATGGCAAAGGCCAAAGAAAAAACAATAAGCTCTTTTCGTCCTCATTCCTACAGCAAAGTTTTAACTTTGTTTATTACCAAAAAAATTTGGGGAAAGTTTGGTGTCCAAAAAACCTTTGGGCCCCGTCTATTGGGGGTTTTTACTTTGATCAGAACCCCAAAAGTTGAAAAAAATTGGGGACCGGATGGTTCAAAAGAGGAGGTGACTTTAAATTTCCCGGTATATAACTTTTAGGCCCAAAAATTTGACCCCCCTTAAAATTTGTCGGGTTAATATCAGTTTTTCCTAAAATGTTGAATCAAAAAAAAATTTTTGGTATTTTTATTTCTTTAATTTGCCCCCCAATAAAAAAAAAACCCCAAAAAAGAATGTGAAAAAACAAAACATTTTCATTTACAAAAATCAAAAAGGGGGGGGGAAAAAAGTTTTTTGGCCCCCTCAGCCTATTCCCTTTGGTTTCAAACTTTTAGCCCAAAAAAATTGTAACCCCTTTTTCCGGGGGAAACCCTAATGGTTTCTTACAATCCCCCTGCTGGAATTTTAGCCATTTCCTTTGGAAAATGCTCCATGCCCCTGATATTTGAGGGTTTCCCCTTTTCCAAACTGCATTTTTAGATCTCTCCACAGGTGTTTTTGGGATTAGGTTGGACTATTGCTGGCCATCAAAAAGCCCCCAGTGTTTTTTTCTCAAATCATTTTTAAGTGCTTTTTGAAGTGTTTTTTTGCCCCCTTTTTGTCCTGCTGGAAGACCCTTGACCGGGGGAGGGAACCCAGTTTTTTAAAACCCCCTTGGGCCCTAAAATTATGCAAAAAAAATTTTTTGGGGGTTTTTTTTTTTGTTTTCAAAACTTCATAATGCCATGCACACGGTCAAGCTTTTCCATTTGCCGGGGGAAAAAAAAAGAACCCCAAAAAGGGGGGGAACCTTCGCCTTTTTTTAAAAATGTAGGGATTTTTGTTCTTTTTTTAAAAAAGCCTCTTTTTTTCTCCTGTAAACTTTTTGCTGATGCCTTTGCCAAAAAAGCTTTTCCCTTTTTTTTCTTCCCCCCAAAAAAACTTTTTTCCCAAAAAACGTTTTAGGCTTTCTCGGGGTTTTTTTGGGGCTTTTTTTTTTTTTTGGGGGAAGGGGAAAATGGGGCCTTCCTGGGTTTCCTCCATACCCCCCCTTTTCCCCATTCAGGACGCCGAGGATAGTACTTTTTGGGGACACTTTTTTTTCCCCGGGGGGCCCTCCCAGGGCAGCAAAAAACTTGTTTGGATGGGGGTTGAGGTTCTTTTCCAATTTTTCCCGGGGGGGAATTTTTTTTGGGGAAATCTCTTGTCAATTTTTTCTTTTCCGCCCACTTCTAGGGGGGTTTCCCCCCTTTTTCCCCATGGGCTTTTAAACTTCTTGATGCCCCCTGCCCCACGGTAGACACGGAAAATTTTAAAAGGTCTTTGGGATGGACTTGTAGCCTTGAGATTGCTAATGCTTCCCCCCAAATTTTTGGTTTTTTTCCAAGCCCCTAAAAACATTTTTTTGGGTCTTTTTTTTTTCTCCATGCTCAATGTGGTACAAAAAAGGGGGAAAGGACAGGGGTTTAAAAAAATTTTAAAAAAAATTGGAAAAAATTTGGCTTACCCCCAAACCCCCTGTTAGGCCCACAGGAAAGTTACGGGGGTTTTTTGTTAATTACCAAATTAAAGAATTTTTCACATGTTTTTTGGGGGGGGGCCCCCAAAAATTTTTTTTTCCCCCAACCCCCTTTTTTATGTTTGGTGTGGAATTAAAACCAATTTGGCTTTAGGACAATTCTTTTTGTGTTTTTTTTCATTGAAGAAAAAATTAAAATGTTTAAAAATTTTTTTAAAAAATAATACCAAAAAATTTTTTTGATTGCAATTTTTTCAGGAAGAAAAACTGATTTTATTATTGCAAAAATTCCCAGGGGTGTAAATTTTTTTTTTGCCAATTTTGTTGTACCATGCGTTAATGCATTTTTTTTTTCCTTTTTTTCCCCAAAATTTATAAAAAAAGGGCATGCTTTTAAAAAATTAAAACCCCCCAAAAAAAATGCTGCGACCCCCGTTTGTGGGGCACTCCCAAAAATGCATAGCGTAAAAGCATTGCACTTTTGCAATGCTTTTTTTGCATTAGAGCCTTTTTGGGGGCGCTTAAAAAAGGGTTTTTTTAACTTTCCCCACATGAAAATGCGCTTTTTTTAGCAAAGGGGCCCTGATGAAAAATCTGCCCCCAGCTTTTAAAGGGAAGGGGGGTTTTACTGAAAAAAAAAAGGAATAAAAATTTTTTTCGGAAAAATTTTTCAGGGGATGTTTAGCAAATGCTTTTATGAAATTTTGGGGGCCCAGCTTTAAAAGGAAAAAGGGGGGACTAAAAAAGGGAAAAAAAGGGGAAACAAAATTGCTGGACATGTCATTCACTTTTTTTAAAAAAGGGAGTGAAAAAACTTTAAAAACCCCAAATTTAAAGTGGGGTGGAATAAAGGACTTATTATGGAGTGTTAAAAATGGAAAACTTAAACATGGGATCCTACTTGAAAAAAAAAAAGACAAAAGACATTAAATAAAAACCGGTTTCAACGGGGGGCACATTTGAGAGGGGGCGGGACTAAACGGGAAAATATAAAGGACCTCCCCCTACTCGCACCCCAAAAATCACTCAAGATGCAGCAAAAAAGGGGCCCCGATGTCAATAGCAGAATAGCTATAGGCAAATCAAAATTAAAAAAAAAAAATTTACTGGACAAGGTCTTTAAAAAAGGGGACTTTTTTTCCCCCGATGGCACACGGTTTGGGACATAGTTTGTTTTTTTTTTTTGGTAACTTATGCATGTAAAAACCCCGGAAAAGGTTTTAAAGGGAAAAAAAGCCCCAAAAAAAAAATAAAATTTCCTTAAAAAAAATGATACTGGAGAGGATTTTTAAAAATTATATGGATGGCAAGAAAAACAAAAAAACCCCAAATTTTTGGGAAAAAATAAATCAGACAGGTCACTCGAAGAAGGTTTTACCAAGCAAAGGGGCTTTTTGGGGAAATCAAAGAGACATCTGGTAAAAGGGGAAATTTTAAAAATAAAAAAGGGGAAAAGGGGGGAAAAAATTTTTCCCCCCAAAGGCTTGATATTATTAAGTTTACACCCCAAAAAAAAAGACCCATGTGGCCCCCATTTACCCCCTTTCAAAAAGACCCAAATTTTTTACGGGGGTTTTATCCACAAATTTTGGGTTTTGGGTGAAGATTGAGCTGAAGGCAGTTAAAAAATAAATAACAATACTAAACCCCTTTCCTGTGAAAAAACAGTGAGTTTACCCCAAAAAAAACGGAAAATTTATCCATTAAGTTTCAGAATAAGGGGCTAAAACTCTCATTATGCTGCCCCATTAATGGAAAAAACCCCGGGGAAAAATTTTCCCTTTTAAAAAGGGATAATATTGTGTAAATTTTAATTGTAATTTAAAAACTTTTTTGGGCCCCAAAATTTCAAAACACCCCAAAGTCATCTACCCGGGGGGACTTAAAATTTCTTTTATCTGTTATGGGGGTCTTTTGTCCCCCCAAAAGGGGTCGGGGGCCAGGGGTTTTTTGTGTCACTGGAGACTTTTGGATAAAATTTGATTTGCAGTTTAAAAAAGTTGTGTTTGTCAGTCCAGCCACTCGAAACCCCTTTCATATTATTAAAATTTTTTTAAAAAAGCTAGAAAAAAAAATGACTGTTTACCACCCCTTTTGAATTGACACTTTTCAATCTGTTCTCTTCCCCGGGCTCGTGCAATGCAAAAAACTTCTTCCAAAAAGGGGGGTTTTTGGTCCCCCTTTGCAAAAAAATTCGGTCATAGTTTTTTATGTTGCTGCTGGGGCCCTTTTTTCTCAATTTGTTGTCAGGTGTTTTTCTCTTTTGGGGCTGCTCAGCATTTTTTTTACTGTGTCCTATTTTTGAGGAAATGCAATAAATTTTAAAAAAATACAAAAAAATTTTTATTTTGGGTTTTTTTTTTTTTCCCAGAAGGTTTCCCTTTAAAAAATTTTGTTTTAAATTTTAAATGTTTTTTCCCCTGTGGTTAATGAAAAAAGGAGATTAAAATAAAAGGCAACTATTTAAAACATGAAAACAAAAAAAAAGTTATGGCAGCTGTATGTAAAAAAATGTTAGAGGGAAAAAAAAAAAAAAAAAAAAAAAGAAAAAAAAGAAAGAAAGAAAAAAAGGAAAGAAAAGAAAGAAAAAAAGAAAAAAAGAAAAAAAAGAAAGGGAAAAAAAAAGGGGAAAAAAAAAGAAAAAAGAAAAAAAGAAAGAAAGAACTGGGACACAAAATAATTCAATTTTAGCATGCAAAATAATAAAAAATTTGTGTATATTGTCCAAATTTCTTTAGTGTTTTAAATATGCTATTGCCCCGGGGCTATTTTATTTATATCAGTACATAAAGGAAAAAAGGCATGGTTGCTCATTTTTTTTTCAGCATGAAAATTATTTCATGTGGAGGTTTTTCAGCTCTACTTTAAAAATTTTTTTCCCAATTTAAGTTAAATGAAATGAAAAGGGTTTTTTTTAAAATAAAGAAAAAAAACATAAAAATGAGAGATAAGAAAAATTAAGGAATGAAGGTAGGGGGTAGGAGGTAGTGATAAAAAAAAAAAAGGAAAAAAATAAATAGAGAAGGGGGAAAAAGGAAGATTAAAAGGGGGGATAAATAAAAAGTATGCAAAAGGGGGAAAAAGAAGAAATTAAGAAAGTTAAAAAAGAACGGGGGAAAAAAAAAAGGGAAAAGAAATAGGAAGAAAAAAAAAAACTAGGGGGGAAGTAGTAAGGAAAAGGGGAAAAAAGGGAAAAAAAAAATAAAAATTTCTATTTTTTCATTGGAGTTCTTTACCCCCAAATTTTTTTTTGAAATCTGTCTTTTCCCTATCTTTTTTTAAAAATTTTATTGGGTTTTTCCCGTTACTGGTAAAATGTGAAAAAGATGTATAAATGATACAATTAGGTTTGTGGTTTTTACCCCATTTCCCCCAAAAATTTTTTTTTATCAAAACTTTTTTATTTTAAAAAGGTTAACTCTTTTGTTTTTTTTCTCAAATATTATTCCCTTTAAGCACCTTTTTTGCGCCTTCTGCATTCCTGTTTCCAAAAGATGAGGGGGGACTTGTTATTCCCCCAGATAATAAAAATTTGCTGTGGGGTTTTGGATCATTGGGGACTGAAGCCCATGAATGATATTTTAAAATGTTCTTGACTAAAACTAAAAAAAACTGTGATTTTTAAAAATTTTTAACAGGATTTCATTTTTTAAATAAAATTGAATTTTTATAATTCACCTAGAGCGGTTTTCAACCCCAAAAAAAAATTTGAAGACCTTTTTTAAAAAGTCTTTTTTTAGGGTTTCAATTTAAAAAAAAATGCCCCCCTTCTATCCGCATCGAAAACCCCCTCAAATCAACTGTTAGCAGGTACTGCAGGGCCAAAAAAAAACAGTGTATGGGCCGCTACTCCCTTTTAAAAATTCACTTTTTGTGGCCATTATTGGGGTGAGCTCAGCCCCCATTAAAAATTTAAAACAATGCCCCCCCCCCAGGCTTAAAAAAATTCCTTTCCCCCCTTTTGCAGAAAAAAGGCTGCATTTGACAAGGTGTCTATGCATTTTTGCTCCCCTTAAAATTTCCCCCCAAATAAAAAATTTTTAAAAATTTTTTTTTAAACCAGACCAAAGGGAGGGGGTTTACAAGTGTCGTCTCCCCCCCTCTGTGGGTCGTCATCCTCCTGCTCTCTGTGCCCCCCCCCCAGGGCCATCCCCCTTTATTACAGAGCTTTTCGGGGTTGCTACAACATAGAGGCTTTAAGGAGACCCCCCCAAATAGAAATCTAGCAGGAGGACCTGACGAAAAAAGCCTTGCCTGCACATGCACCCCTTTGGGTTTGCGTGCAGCAGGTTGAGTTTGTGCTTTGATCTAGGCTGAGGAGAATGTGTTTTTTACAAGAAACTAAAAAGAAAATGCTCAGCCAAGGGTATTTTAGCGGCAGGCTTTGCTGTCGGGTCCTCCTGCTAATTTATAGTGGGTTCCTTTTTAAACAGCGTCTGTGTTTAGCGAGCTGCAAAGCTTTTAATGCGGGGATGGCCTGGAGGGGTTGCCAGAGAGCTGAGGGGAAATGATTGACACCCAGGGAGGGGACAGACATTTAAAAAACCCCCCCCCCGGTTTGGTTAGGTTTAAACAGTTTTTTAAAAAAAGTCTTTATTTAGTAAATAAGGGGGAGCAAAATGCTATAGACCCTTTGGGGTGGGGAATGCCCTTTTTAGTGCTGCAAAAGGGTTTGGTTTGGTATTTTTAAGGCGGGGGGGGGTGACGGTTTTCGTTTAATATGACATGAACTGCAGTCCTAAAAAAACCGATTATAGAGTTACTAGTGTGGTTTTAAAGGCCCATAATCTGTGAAACTTTAGCAGTACGGGAATTGGTAGCCGCTAAATGGTTGGGCCCCGGTTTGTGGTCACTACGATCTAATAAAAAAATTTTATCCTAAAAACCCCCCTTTAAAGAGGCCGGGGCCCAAACCATAATGGTGATTAATTACAGAAAAATGCGGGGGGTTGCTGCATTCAGGGGGGGGCCCCCCCAAGCCCTTGCCCCCCCCCTGCCCCCCGAGATATCACTTTGAAAACTTATTTTGTGGCCCCAAATAGGAGGGGGTTTTTGTGGGGGGCCAAAGGGCGTTTCACACCCCTTTTTATTTTTAACGCCACCGCCGCCTCCCTGACCCCAATCATTGTCCCCTCGCCTGCACTTTAGTAAACAAGGTTATTGCGTGTGGCCGCTTTCCCCACCTCCTGCGGTGACCCCCCCTTATACCCCCCCTGCTCCAGGTTTTAAAAACATGGAAAGGGGGGGAAAGGCATGTTTCCCCACAGCATGGGGCCGGCCTTCCCTGTCCTGCTGTGCCCATTCCGCTTATTCCCGCCTGTCCTGAAACCATGGGCAGGGTGGGAATAAGGGGGGGACTTCCTGCGGGGCGGGGCAAAGCCCCCAAACCCCCAAAAAGTTTGTGTACTTTGCTGCAGGGGGAGGGAGAAAAGGGGTTTGGCTCGGGAGGCGGCGGGGGAGGATTAAAAATACGGGGAGTGTAAAAACTCCCCTTTGGGTTTTCCAGAAAAAGCCACCCTTTTTTTGGCTCCATTTAAAAGTTTTCAAAGTGTATTTTCTCAGGGTCAAGGGGGTAAGGGTTTTGGGGCCCCCTTTCCCCTGTTTGCAGCAAACTTGCTGCATTAGTGTTTTTATTAGCCCCCTGTAGGTTGGGCGGGTCCTTTTAAAGGTTCTCTAATTCATTTTTAAGGTTCCAAAAGTATTCCTAACTCCTTTAGCTTCTTTGGTTAAAATTGTAAAAACGGGTTTTTGTTTATGTTTGGTAGATTTTTTCTTTATGAGGCAAAAATTTTTCAGTAATTTAAAATCCTAAATACACAGCCCTGTTCCAATAAGTGGATTATGTTCTTTGAAAATTTTAAACCCAAATTTTTTTCTTTTTTTTTTTAAAGCTTTTGATTTATTCCATTATGAGATGTTTGGGGGTCTTTTTTTTTTTAAAAAAATTTTTTGGGTTATGCTAATCTACTGCTTTTAGTTAGTTTTTAACATGTTGTTCTGTGGGGGTTTATGGGATGACATGGCTTTTTACTATTAAATTATTATATTATATATTAATTTTACCATAAAAACACATTAATAGGCCTTTTTTAAGTACGCTCAAAATCCCATGCAGGCAAAAGGGGATGTACCTTTTTTAAAATGCAGGGACATAGTATTTTGAACATTTACCCGCCCCACAAACAAAATTTTACTCGGGGAAACCCGGGGGAAAGTTTGAAAAAATCTTTGATTGAGCAGAGCTACTTCTTCTGTAGTGAAAGAAGAAGAGATGAGGGGTTTCAATCCTGTTGTAATCCGGGGACATCCCATTTTTTAAATTTACCAAAATTTTATATTCATATGTACAAAACCCCCAAATTTTTTTTTTACACTGCAAGCCGGCTTGTTTTTCTTTTCACCTTCTTTTGAGAATACAGGACATTGTCCAACAAAAGTAGGATCTCTTGCAGAGAATTTTTTTTTTTTTCCCGATAAAGGAGTATGTAATTTTAAGACTAATAAAGTAGGGTGGTTTGGGCCGAAGTAGAGGTTCGTCTGATGCCCTGAAAAAAAGGTTCAGGTGAAAACCTTTGGGTATTTTTGAGTCATTTGTTTTTTTTTTTCCCTATTCAGCAGTGTTCGCCTTTTTTTTGAGGGACAAAACGTGGTTAGGCTAGGTCACACTTTAGGGTGAGGAGTGCTTAAAAAAATTTTGAAAATTTTGCCGCAGTGATAAAATTAATCTATGTTTTTTCCGTGGAACGCAGCCCCCCAGCAACCCGGTGTTTCCCTTGCAGTGGTCACACACCAACTGCGGGGGTGCCCTTAAACAAGCGCACAGGAAACCCGTCCCCAAAAATTTTTCTGCGTTTTTTTTCTAAAACGCACGTCCTGCGGTTTTTGTGTGACCCCCTAAGGGGAAAAAACTGTGTTCTTGGGGTGCGTTTTTCCCTGGGTTTTGTGCATTAAAACTATGACGTGGCTAATTTCAGAAAATTTTTTTTTGGCCGTCACCCTCAAGAGTGACCCTAGCCCTTTGCCAATTTTTTGTGTCCACCCCAAAAAACAATGTGAACATGTTCCAAATTTATTTAGTTTTAAAGTTAAAAACAAGGAACTTTATCTTTTTGGGTTTTTTTAAAAACAGCACCCATTTAAATATCGAAAGAAGAACAAAGCACCCCAGCAAATTTTTTTTTGACCATAAGCAAAGCAGCTGATTTCAGCTGATAATTTTGTTTCTTTTCTGTGCAAAAAAAAGATGGGGGACTAAGTTAAAAATAGAGAAAAAAAAAAACTGGGGAATTTTAAAAAACAAAATTAAAGTATTTCTTAATGTATGAAAAAATGAAAGGGGGGGAAAGAAATGTTAGGGGGTTATTAATTATACAGAAATAGCACAAAAAAAAATTTGACTGACAACAAAAAATTTTTTTAATTTAGGAAATTTGGTTTTTAACCCCAAATAAATTTTGTGTTATTTAAACTGCAGTCAAAATTTTCCAGTCAACCAAATTTTCCAAATTTTTTTTTTAATTTAATTTAACCATATTGCCCTTTATTTTTTACTTTAACTAAATTTAAGCAACGTAAAATTTAAAACCCAGAGAAAATAACATCATGGGGAAAAAAATTTTTTTCCGTATTGTCCAAAAAGGGATCAAGAAAAAAATTTGGGCCCCCCATATTTTAGGGTGCTTTAACTGGTTTTTGTCCATTGTAAAAGGCGTACAGATCCTTTTGGCCCCCCTGCCCCCTATGGGCCATGGATCTGGGGGGGTTGCCCAAAAAAAGGCATCCCATTTCGTCAGATCCATTTTGTCAGTTTTTTTTCCTCCATCCAAAATGGGGCGGGGTCGATTTTGGGGCATGGACAGAATCTGACGGGGAACGGTTTTCCAAAAATTTATTCGAGGCCCTTTACTTTGGGGGGCCTAAGGAGGGGGGGGGCCCCCAGAAAACAGCGATGGTTCTCTAAAACCCAAATTTTGTTATAAACTTGCTCAGTCACTAAAATGTTTTAAATGTGAAAAATTTACTATGTTATAAGGGGAGAAGTTAATTAAGAAAAAGAAAGGGGTTTAAAAAAAAAAAATCTTTATTTCACCTTAAACGCCCCCCCGCGTTCCAGCTACTTCTAATCCTTACAGGCCTGGGTGATGTCCCCCAACCCCCCTTTAAAGACCGTTCCGGGGTTTAACCGGCCTGTGACTGGAGAAACCCCAGGCCTTTAAAATCAGAATAGTGGGGGAGCCGGGGGTCACTGGAAGGTGAGAATAAAAATTTTTTTTTTTTGTAAAAGGTTTTTGGGGGAGGGGGAGAAAGAGGGAGAGGGTTTGGGGGGAAGGGAGAGGAGGGGGAAAAGGGGGGGGGACTGGGGGAGCAGGGGGGGGGGGGAAAAGGGAGAGATGAGGGAGCAGAAAGAGGAGGGGGGGAAAAAGGGTGACAGGAAGGAGAGAGGAGCAAGGAGAGAGGGGGGGACCGGTGCGGAGGGGGAGTAGGTGACAGGGGGAAATGGGGGGAGGGAGGAGAGGGATTTTCCAAATTATTCTGCAAAAAATCGGGGGAACGGATAAAACCCTTTTTGGATCATTGCAGGATCAGTTTGGTAAACAAGGGAAAAAAGGTTGGGGGACTTTTAAAACGTTTTAATTAAGACATCTTTTCAGTTGTTTCACCCTTTTTTCAAAATTTAATTCCCATGGTTTAATTAAAAATTTTTATGCCTTAGTGGGAAAACAATTTTTTAAAAAATGAAAATAAAAAAAACTCTTTGAATGAGAAGGGGGGGGTTTTTTCCCAAATTTTTGGGCTGTACTGTGTGTAGATTAGTCAAAAGTGATAGATTTTAGCCTTTATGACCCCTCATTGCGATTTTAGCAAAGCGAAAAAAATTGAAAAATCGTTTTGGTGTGGTTTTTCGTCGGAGGGTTGTTTGGGAACAATAAAATTGTCAATTTGGGTTTCTTTGTGTTTTTTTGCAAATAAAAAAAATTTTTTCTGTATTTTGAGTTTTTTTAAAATTTTTCTCCCGGGGGGTTTTCCAAGTTCGTTGTAATAGATGTTGGACATTTTTAAAATTGGGCTTTTTACAGCGACAATACTCGGGTGTCATTTTTAACCCCCTTTTGCACCCTATGCCATAATGGGGGTCAGGAGAGCAAGGTAAGGGCAGACAGGATTTTTTTATTTTAATAAAGCTCCAAAAATTTTGGGGGAGCGGGGCTGTTTTCTGTAGGCTAAGGGTAAAACTATGGCCCTCACCTTTAAGAAAAAAAGACCCCACTGCCTGGTTTTACCTTGGCAGAAAATCAAAAACAAGGGCAGAGCCCACACATTTAAAAAAAAAAATGTTAAAAATGGGCTCCGATGTATTTTTGAGTGCCAGGCAAGGTAAAGCCATGCAGTTGGGGGTGGCAGCCCATAGCTGCCTGCTTCACCTGTGCTGAAACTCAAAAATATAGTGCATCCATATGCAAAATAAAATTAACTATTTATTTATTTTACACCCCTGTGATGCCAGATTTATTGCCGATGGCATTAAATCACAGACACCTGCCACAATGGGTAAGGAACGCAACAGCCAATAAAAGATGCTGTGACAGAGAATGGACATCTGTGATTGGCTGTTGAAAGTCAGTGCAGTAAATATGCATGAGCTTAATAAGCCAGCCATGGGAGACTGGTAAACTCTGTCATCTATGTCTCATATCTATCCATTTATCTATTTCTGATTCTTGGACCAGTAAAATTCTTTGTAGATTGCAGTCTATGTGCTCTCTGTGTGGCGTGCTTTTTCTTCCTCACCCATAGACGTGTATTGGCAAGTCGTGTGCGAGACTCGTGGACAAGCGCAGTATGCTGCGATTGTTTTCTGAGTCCAATTGGGGCTGAGGAAACAATAGCAGATATGAGAGGACACATTTATTAACTTGGTGTAGTTTTATTCGTAAATGTGAGATCACCCTAAATCTGTATAATAGCTATATGGCATTCATTTTTTATACATTATTAAGTTAAAGGGATCCTGTCACCTCCAAATGCCTCCTAAGCTATCAAAACATGTCCCTGCAGCATCCATCACTAATCTCACACTTCTTTTGTCTCCTAAAAAGCATCCTGTGAAAGTGCATAAAACATTTTAATACTCACTCATTAGTGATTATAATTAGCAGTGACTATATTCTTTAGTCACCAAGGCGGGCTGTTATGCAGCTCCAGGATCCACCCTGTCTCTGTGTGTTCTGCTGTGATGTGCAGGCATTGCCGTCCCCCCTCTCTATCACTACAGAATGGAAATCATTCGTCTGCCTTCGTTTCAGTTTCACAGCAGCACAGACAGAGAGAAGGTGGATCCTGGAGCTGCTAAACAACATGCCCTGGTGACTAAAGAATATGGCCCTGCTAATTATACTCACTAATGAGTGAGTATTTAAAAACGTTTTTCCACTTTCACAGGATGCTTTTAGGAGACAAAAAGAAGTGTGAGATTAATGATAGGATGCTGCAGGACATGGTTTTGAATAGCTTAGGAGGCGTTTTGGAGGTGACAGGATCCCTTTAATAAAACAGACAAGACCAAATTTAAGAATTGCAATGTATCTGTAAAAATCTATGTTAAAATGTATGGCACCTGATTATTGGTGAGCTGCCTTAGACTTAAATGGGCAAGTCTCAACTTAATTATGGAAGAGTATTATAGTACAATTTTTTTCGCGTGAATACTGAGTGTGGGAAAACTGTCATATGAACAGCCTAATTGGTAACATCAGTTTTTTTGCTTTCCATTGTGAAATCAGTTTTTTTAGGAAGAGCACTTGACCAAAAACATGGTCATAGGAAAGTAGACTTGCAAAGACAATTTTGATCACAGGAGGTCCAAGTACTGAAAAGTCTGTGAAGGAGAAGAAATTCTCAGCCAAGTGCTGCTCTTCTAGATTAAGGCGCCCATGCACATTTAGATGATAATAGTTCAACAAACAATTATCTTTTCTCAAAACAACAAACAGACTACATTGGCTAATACTATATTTTTTCGTGTCATGATGAAGCAGTGTTGATTATCGTCCAAAAAAATTGTCATTTTTGACCAGTGTTTGGAACGATTATGAATATTTATTAGTTGTGGTTTTTAAAATAAACGTCATTCTTTTAACCAAAACAGCTGGTAATGGGTGAATATGGCTCACAATTCCCTAATAAAGCGTGTATAATCTAATGTGCATAAGCTCTCTTGCTAATGAGCTTATCTTCAATCTTAGAACAGAGATCTGCTGAGCTCCTCTTCTCCTTTATTGTAGCAATTGGAGGGAGTCTTAGCAATCGAACCCCACAAGTCTGTATTTGACACTGTCAAAATGTTTGAAAGGGGACTTAGTCTTTTTAGAGCACCATGCAAATAATGTAATGTTTGAAAGGGCACTTAGTCTTTAGAGCATCATACAAAATGTAATATAAGACAAAGAACATCTGTACTAAACTGACCAGGATGCTAAACAGTATATGGGCTTGTCATGTGTAATGTTTTTGCTGCTTTGTTTGGGGGTGAAGGAAACAGAAATTTACAGCAGCATCAGCAAAATTAAAGAGATTTCTAAAATCTTACTCGCATGGCCGTTCTTTGAGCTGGGGAGAGATTTTTATTTATAAACAGCAGCATATGAATTCCTTCAGCATTTTTGCTGTGCTTTCTTACCCATTAAAATGATTATATCATAAATTTGACATAATAATCATATTTAAAATAAAGGCCAGACAATTAACATTACAATTGAATAATTTATAGACAAGAGTCACTTACTTTTGTGTCGAATATTCTTGGGACTACATATCTGCTTGAATATTGCGGTAAGAGTGATCGTATTGCTTCTGTCTTTTTTGGTAATAAGGAACGACCTTAGAAGACATGGCAGGCAGCTGTCCCTAAAACTAAAGGGAAAAAATGACAATAATTTAGTATTTCAATCAGCTGACAGTCTAGAAGGACATACGTATATTATCTAGAGCAGAGGTCCCCAACCTTTCTCACCCTCTCTTAATGAGGGTGGTGAGCAACACTCAACAATAAAGAGAGGGTTGTGAGCCATATCATCTCCTGCCCCTTCACAGTAGTGACACTCAGAGCCCCATTAATGGTTTAATGACAGCTAAAGCCTTTTCACAGAAAAATCATATGGACATTTACCAAGATCCAGAGGTTCTATCTTACCCCCATTCAGGTTTGCTCTATGATATGGGGCACTTATGAAAGTCCCCATCTAGGGATCTGCTCTTCATAGCTGTTTGCTTAGGCCAGATCACAGATCCATGAGCCACATGTGCTCCCAAGCTACAGGTTGGGTACCCTGATCTGGAGTGTCAGACTGGGATATGTGAAAATTAATGAAGTTTTAAAGGTTTTGAAGGGACGCTTGGAGATAAACCACAGAGACAGCTTTTTTGTACCTTCTCTTTACTTGCTCAAATGTGGACTGGTAACTCCTCACCCATGTTTCGGCAGCTGATACCGCCTGATGAAGTCAGAAACCCCGTGATCAACACGTGACCGGCTGTCTGGTCTGACAGCGATGGAGGTGCACGAGACGCACCGTAGGCTCTGAACCACGGTTATGCCGGAGCATAAACCGACCAAGGTTAGTGCATCTACCCCATTTGCCTCCACTATTCACCGGGTATTACACATGGAGCGCCCCTCCTTGTCCGTCTTTTATTTTAGAGACATGGGATATGGATCTATGCCTCATTCGCAGACAAGATAGTAAGAAATAATGCCATGTTACTGCAGTTAGTTGTGTTTTAGGCTAGGTCACACTTACCTTATTAGCACCTTTTAACAGTGCTGCGCTAAAGACTTACAAATTTTCTGCTGAAGTGCAACGGCCACTTTTCCTAAGTGCACAGGAAACTACTGCATGCAGCGTTTCCTGTGCGCTCCTGAAAATCGGCCGTCCAGCAGATGTGTGCGCGGCTGCTGTTAGATAAATAATGGGGAAGCATTCTGCTGAAGTGCATTGTGTTATCGCTATGTGCTTCAGCAGAAATTTTCTAAGTCTTTAGCGCGAGCACCGTTAAAAGGTGTATTAAGGTAGTGTGACCTTAGCCTTATGAATACACACAATGCTTCTAGCTTAACCTTAAGGACCGAGTCACTTTGCAGCTTAATGACCAGACCATTTTTTGTAATTCTGACCACTCTCCTTTATGAGGTAAATATCTCTGGAACGCTTTCATTGGATCCTAGCGATTCTGAGATTGTTTTTTCGTGACATATTGGGCTTCATGTTAGTATTAAATTTAGGTCGATAATTTTTGCGTTTATTTGTGAAAAAATAAAAATTTGGCAAAAATTTAGAAAATTTAGCAATTTTCAAATTTTTAATTTTTATTCTGCTAAACCAGAGAGTTATGTGCCACAAAATAGTTAATAAATAACATTTCCCACATGTCTACTTCACATCAGCGCAATTTGGGAAGAAAAAAAAAAAATTTGGTAGGACGTTATAAGGGTTCAAAGTTCATCAGCAATTATTCATTTTTCCAGCAAAATTTACAAAACCAATTTTTTAGTGACCACATCACATTTGAAGTCCCTTTGAGGGGTTTTACATGACAGAAAACACCAAAAGTGACACCATTCCAAAAACTGCACCCCTCAAGCTACTCAAAACTATATTCAAGAAGATTATTAACCTTCAGGTGCTTCACAGGAACTAAAATAAAGTTGAAGGAAAAATGGACATTTTAATTTTTGTAACAAAAAATGTTTTTTAGCCTCAATTTTTTCATTTTCACATGGGCAACAGGATAAAAAGCATCCTAAAATTTGTTGGGCAATTTCTCCTGAGTACACCGATACCTCATTATGTGGTCATAAACCATGTTTGGGCGCACGGCAGGGCTCAGAAGGGAGGGAGCGCAATTTGAATTTTAGAGCCAATTTTCCATTCAAAAAGTGAAATGGCGCTCCTTCACTTCTGAGCCCTGCCGTGCGCCCAAACAGTGGTTTATGACCACATATAAGGTTTCGGTGTACTCAGGAGAAATTGCCCAACAAATTTTGGGATGTATTTGATCCCTTTGCCCATGTGAAACTGAAAAAAATGTAGGCAAAAAGAATTTTTTTTTTGAAAAAAAAGTGTTTTTTAATTTTTTGGATTAATTTGTGAAGCATCTGGGGGTTCAAAGTGCTCATATGCATCTAGATACCTTCCTTAGGGGGTCTAGTTTCCAAAATGGGGTCATTTGTGGGGGAGCTCCAATGTGGAGAACACAGGGACCCTCCATACGCGACATGGTGTCCGCTAACAAATTTGAATGGAAAATGAGCTCAAATTGTTAGCGGACACCATGTCGCGTTTGGAGGGTCCCTGTGTTTTCTCCACATTGGAGCTCCCCCACAAGTGACCCCATTTTGGAAACTAGACCCCCGAAGGAACGTATCTAGATGCATAGTGAGCACTTTGAACCCCATATGCTTCAGAAATTCATCCGTAAAAATTGAAAAAGCACTTTTATTTCACTAAAAAATTATTTTTTCATTATTACGGATCAATTTGTGAAGCATCTGGGGGTTGAAAGTGCTCACTATGTACCTAGATATGTTCCTTAGGGGGTCTAGTTTCCGAAATGGGGTCAATTGTGGGGGAGCTCCAATGTGGAGACACACCGGGGCCCTCCAAACGCGACATGGTGTCCGCTAACAATTTGAATGGAAAATGAGCTCAAATTGTTAGCGGACACCATGTCGCGTTTGGAGGGCCCCTGTGGGTCTCCACATTGGAGCTCCCCCACAAGTGACGCCATTTTGGAAACTAGACCCCAAAGGAACATATCTAGATGCATAGTGAGCACTTTGAACCCCAGATGCTTCACAAATTGATCCATAATAATGAAAACAGAAATTTTCTGTGGAAAAAAAAGTGCTTTTTCATTTTTATGATGAATTTCTGAAGCATATGGGGGTTCAAAGTGCTCACTATGCATCTAGATATGTTCGTTCGGGGGTCTAGTTTCCACAATGCGGTCACTTGTGGGGGGGGCTCCAATGTGGAGGCACACGGGGACCCTCCATACGCGACATGGTGTCCGCTAACAATTTGAGCTCATTTTCCATTCAAATTGTTAGCGGACACCATGTCGCGTTTGGAGGGTCCCTGTGGGTCTCCACATTGCAGCTCCCCCACAAGTGACCCCATTATGGAAACTAGACCCCCAAAGGAACGTATCTATATGCATAGTGAGCACTTGGACCCCCAGGTGCTTTACAAATTGATCCGTAAAAATTAAAAAAGAAACTTTTTGTGGAAAAAAAGTGCTTTTTCATTTTTATGGATGAATTTGTGAAGCACCTGGGGGGTAGAAGGTGCTCACTATGCATCTAGATATGTTCCTTTGGGGGTCTAGTTTCCAAAATGGGGTCACTTGTGGGGGAGCTCCAATGTGGAGACACACCGGGACCCTCCAAAACGCGACATGGTGTCCGCTAATATTTTGAATGGAAAATGAGCTCAATTTGTTAGCGGACACCATGTCGCGTTTGGAGGGTCCCCGTGTGTCTCCACATTGGAGCTCCCCCACAAGTGACCCCATTTTGGAAACTAGACCCCCAAAGGAACGTATCTTGATGCATAGTGAGCACTTGGAACCCCCAGATGCTTCAGAAATTCATCTGTAAAAATGAAAAAGCACTTTTTTTCCACAAATAATTTCTTTTTTCATTATTACGGATCAATTTGTGAAGCACCTGGGGGTTCAAAGTGCTCACTATGCATCTAGATATAATCGTTTGGGCGTCTAGTTTCCAAAATGGGGTCACTTGTGGGGGAGCTCCAATGTGGAGACACACAGGGGCTCTCCATAACGCAACATGGTGTCCACTAACAATTGGAATTGTTAGCGGACACCTTGTAGGATATGAAGAGCCCCTGTGTGCCTAAACATTGGAGCTCCCCCACAAGTGACCCCATTTTGGAAATAGACCACCCAAGGAACGTATCTAGATGCATAGTGAGCACTTTGAACCCCCAGGTGCTTCACAAATTGATCCGTAAAAATGAAAAAAGAAACTTTTTGTGGAAAAAAAAGTGCTTTTTCATTTTTATGGATAAATTTGTGAAGCATCTGGGGGTTGAAAGTACTCACTATGCATCTAGATACGTTTCCTTGGGTGGTCTAGTTTCCAAAATGGGGTCACTTGTGGGGGAGCTCCAATGTTCAGGCACACAGGGAGGGGCTCTCCATACCCGACATGGTTTCCGCTAACAATTGGAGCTAATTTTCTATTGAAATTGTTAGCGGACACCATGTCGCATATGGAGAACCCGTGTGCCACCAGCACAAGGGCAACTGGTAGAGTTGGGGGTACAGCACCAGAAAATGCCGCCTCTAATGAATGCGCTATTTTCTTGGGTGGCTGTGGGTTGAAATTTGCAGCGTGGGGGACCCACAACATTTGAGTCTCTCCACGCTGAGGATTCCAGTCAGCCAGCTACCAAGTTTTACATGGCTGGCTACAAAATACAGCTCCGCCATATTTTTGGTCCAGCCAGGTACAACTTGGCAGCTACAGACTGCCAGCAACCCCCAGCTGCCTCGTTGTACCTGGTTGCAACCAAAAATACAGCGAAGCCCATTTTTTTTTATTTCTAGAACTAATTCTAGAAAAAAAAAATGACGTAGGGCTCCGCCATATTTTTGGTCCAGCCAGGTACAACTTGGCAGCTACAGACTGCCAGCAACCCCCAGCTGCCTCGTTGTACCTGGCTGCAACCAAAAATACAGCGAAGCCCATTTTTTTTTTATTTCTAGAACTAATTCTAGAAAAAAAAATGACGTAGGGCTCCGCCATATTTTTGGTCCAGCCAGGTACAACTTGGCAGCTACAGACTGCCAGCAACCCCCAGCTGCCTGGTTGTACCTGGCTGCAACCAAAAATACAGCGAAGCCCATTTTTTTTTATTTCTAGAACTAATTCTAGAAAAAAAAAATGACGTAGGGCTCCGCCATATTTTTGGCCCAGCCAGGTACAACTAGGCAGCTGGGGGCTGGAATCCTCAGCATGGAAAGGCCCAATCGTTCTGGGCCCCCCATGCTGCGAATTGCAGCCCGCAGCCGCCCCAGAAAATGGCGCATTCATTGAAGCGCCATTTTCTGGCGCTGTACCCATGCTCTTCCAGTTGCCCTGGTGCCGGTGGCAAACTGGGTAATAAAGGGGTTAATGCCAACTTTTTATTGGCAGCTGGCACTAAGCCCGAGATTCATAATATTGGGCCAATGTTAGACCCGCCATTAGGAATCTCTGATAATTAGTCAATAAATACACACAGAGAAAAATATTTTTATTAGAAAAAAAACACAAACAAATTTCGGACTCCATCTTTATTATAAAAAGATCCCACGTAGTCCACAACGAAGGTCCCACGACGCTCGATCGTTTCCGACGGGATCCCCATGCAGGGTGATGGGGCATCAGGGATCCCCCTGCAGGGGGATGGGGGATCAGGGATCCCCATGCAGGGGGATGGGGGATCCCCATGCAGGGGGATGGGGGATCAGGGATCCCCATGCAGGGGGATCAGGGATCCCCATGCAGGGGGATGGGGGATCAGGGATCCCCATGCAGGGGGATGGGGGATCAGGGATCCCCATGCAGGGGGATCAGGGATCCCCATGCAGGGGGATGGGGGATCAGGGATCCCCATGCAGGGGGATCAGGGATCCCCTGCAGGGGGATGGGAGATCAGGGATCCCCATGCAGGGGGATCAGGGATCCTCCTGCAGGGGGATGGGGGATCAGGGATCCCCATGCAGGGGGATCAGGGATCCTCCTGCAGGGGGATGGGGGATCAGGGATCCCCATGCAGGGGGATCAGGGATCCTCCTGCAGGGGGATGGGAGATCAGAGATCCCCATGCAGGGGGATCAGGGATCCTCCTGCAGGGGGATGGGGGATCAGGGATCCCCATGCAGGGGGATCAGGAAACCTCCTGCAGGGGGATGGGGGATCAGGGATCCCCATGCAGGGGGATCAGGGATCCTCCTGCAGGGGGATGGGGGATCAGGGATCCCCATGCAGGGGGATCAGGGATCCTCCTGCAGGGGGATGGGAGATCAGAGATCCCCATGCAGGGGGATCAGGGATCCTCCTGCAGGGGGATGGGGGATCACGGATCCCCATGCAGGGGGATCAGGGATCCTCCTGCAGGGGGATGGGGGATCAGGGATCCCCATGCAGGGGGATCAGGGATCCTCCTGCAGGGGGATGGGAGATCAGAGATCCCCATGCAGGGGGATCAGGGATCCTCCTGCAGGGGGATGGGGGATCAGGGATCCCCATGCAGGGGGATCAGGGATCCTCCTGCAGGGGGATGGGGGATCAGGGATCCTCCTGCAGGGGGATGGGGGATCAGGGATCCCCATGCAGGGGGATCAGGGATCCTCCTGCAGGGGGATGGGGGATCAGGGATCCCCATGCAGGGGGATGGGGGAGGTCTTACCAGACGTCGGGCGGCGATGAGAGGAAGCCGGAGGACGCAGGCAGGAGGACGCAAGCGGGAGGCGGCGGCGGCAGGAGGAGGTGAGTACCGGCGGTGGCGGGGGGCCGGGGACAGCGGGGGGGGCCCAGAATCAGCAGGGGACGGGGGATAGCGGGGGGGGGGGGCCCAGAAAAAGAAGGGGACAAGGCACAAGAGATAGCGGGGGGCCCAGAAACGGCAGGGAATGAGCTTCAGATGACACAGCGGGGGACAGGGGGATGAGCCGGGGGGGGGTCGCAGACACAGCGGGGGACAGGGGGATGAGCCGGGGGGGCAGACACAGCGGGGGACAGGGGTATGAGTGGGGGGGGGCAGACACAGTTGGGGGACAGGGGGATGAGCGGGGGGCAGACACAGCAGGGGACAGGTGGATGAGCGGGGGGCAGGCACAGTGGGGGTCAGGGGGATGAGGGGGGGTGATGCCCATCAGAGGGCACAAGCAGGGGATGTGTGCAGGAGCCGGGCACAGCTGACAGCCCGGCTCCTGCAGAGATCATGCAGGGAAGTGCTGACATTCAGCACTTTCCTGCGCGATCTTGATGTGATCGGTCGGTCAGATTGACTGACCGATCACATCGCTCTGAGTGTGGGGACCCCTAAAAAGGGTCCCCACACCTCTGCCCCTGACCCTCAGCTGTCACTGACAGCTTTTAGAATTGAACTGTCACTGTTCGTTTAGAAGCAGTGACAGTTCAAAGCCATGACGAGTATACTCGTCATGATGCGGGAACTGACATCTTTTCATGACGAGTATACTCGTCATTCATCGTAAAGGGGTTAATAGTTTAACAATCGAAAACCCTCATCTCCTTCCATTCCACAGCAATTGAAGAAATAGTATAAATTTCACTTTGTACAGGCACAACTAAATTTTATTTCTACATTTTCATTTCTGCATATTATCCATGTGAACATCAAACAGCCATAATGGTGGAGAAATGGTGAAAAAAACACAATACCATAATTTTTCGGGTTTTCTTTTTATGTTGCTTATTATTCAGTAAAAATTTTAATGGCTTGAAAACTTCTGAACTTTGGCTTGAGACACCATTTTCCAAGACCCATGGAGCTTGATGGAACTGTATAAGAGCTTGTTTTTTTTAGCATAAATCTGTAATTTTTAGGTGCTATCATTTAGGGGTACAGTCAATATTTTGATTATCAATTATTTTTCTGAGATAATGACCTTTGGGTTTTCATTGGCTGTAAGCCATAATCATCAATATTTACAGAAATAATCACTTGAAATAGATCACTCTGTAATAACTCTATGAAATATATGTGTTTCACTTTTTGTATTGAATTACTGAAAAAAAAACGTTGTGATGATATTCTAATTCATTGAGATGCACCGGTATAGTATTTATCCTAAAGCAAAAATGGGTTAAATAAAACATGGATTATTTCTTGTAGAAGCAGCACCTTAACCGTCCATGAAATGTGGCATTACAGCTTAGATCCCTGAAGTGAATGGGGCAGAGCTGAAATTCCACATACAACTTATGGACATGTGTGTCACTGTAATTGGGCTCCTGGTCATCGGATATAAAAATAGTCCTAGGATTGCCAAAATGGGCCTAAACATTCAAGCTATTTATGATCTTAATCAAGGTAATGGATGGATGCTTTGAAGAGTACAAAGATATTTTTTACTTGTATTGAAAAGTAAGACAAGTGTAGTGCTCAGCTCTAATATTAGCCCAGGTAATGAATAGAGAGTGCACTCCATTGAAGCTTCTAACCACAGTTAAGAAGAATGGGACACCAAATCTAGTGATTGCTGGGGTTCATACAGTAGGGCCATTTGCAATCAGGTATTTATCATCCTCTCCGTGGATTGGTAATAAATGTCTACTGTGAGAAAATCCTTTAAAGTCATACATGGAAGGAGAATACATCATATTTGATTATGTTTATTATCAAGCAGAATTCATTTTCTAAGGCTATGGTCAGATTAGCGCTATTTGCTGCACTCAGGGGAGTTCCGCTAAAAACATAGAATTTGGGAGCCTTGACACAGTGTTACCGGCATGGTAGCGCTGCATCAGTGCTGCCAATTCATCCCTATGGTGACGGAACCCGAGCACAGCTCAAACGCTGGCATCTGAGTGCTGGTGTTTGAAATCTCACTCTTTTTCCTAGTATATCACATGACGTGCTCTGAAGCACTCAGATGTGGGCGTTTGAGCTACGCTCAGGGCTCCGTCACCATATGGATGAAATGGCAGCCCTGACGCAGCGTTACCATGCCGGTAACACTGCGCCAAGGCTCCCAAATTGTATGTTTTTAATGGAACCCCCTGAGCGCAGCAAATAGCGCTAATCTGACCCTAGCCTTAGAGAAAGTATGTTGACTGAAAACTGTTACTTATAGGCTGCTTTGGAAAACACCTTCAGGTTTCCTTTGCATTATTTCATATCGTGCCAATGACAAGTCAAATGACAAATTACAAGAGTACCACAGAACAGTTCTTATACAGCTGGTGAGATAAGCTTTAAACACATCACCAATTTTCTAAAGAAATACATTTCCAAAGGTGCTATTGACATAAATTTCCAACCAGATGTCAATAACAACCCATCTAATCCACACAGGCAAAAATATCAAATCATAGATGTCCACAATTGGTGACGTGTTCAATCCTTTTTTCACCCTTTTTTATTGGTCCCAAGAAAACAAATGTCTGTTATGTGCAAGACACTGTCATTAGATGATTAATGTCCATAGTCACAGGGGTCACAATCACAATTAGTACAGGGGGCCAACCGACTCCAGCAACTGCATCAGTTGGATGAGTGTCTGACGTGTATCCAGATGAAATGCATTGTGCCGCAGAGATTCCTCTGGTACCTGTACTGTAATACATGTTCAAACAGTGGCAGCAGCTAAAGATGGCGGCACGGTGCATGACAGTGACATCATCTGCCTTGGAACAGACTCTGATGTCAGTTGCCAACACTGTGCACTGAATACAGAGGACACAAGGTGTCGTGGGAGCAGAGGAAAGGTGAGTAGAATGTTTTTAATTATGTAATAGGGACAGAACGGGGACATATATACAAGGATGTGGACCATGTAGACCAGAATTGGGATCATATAAACAAGGATGTTGACCATGTAAACTTGAATGGGGATCATATATCTAAGGATGGGGCCATGTAATCAGGATAGGGATGATATATACAATATATACTAGGATGTGGACAAAGTAAACCAGGATGGGAATCATATTTACAAGGATGGAGCCATGTAAACCAAGATTGGGATTAAATATGCCAGAATGGGTCCATATATACCAAGATGGCAACATATTCATCAGGATGGACCCATATACACCATATTTACCAGGATGGGAGATCTATATACCATAATGGGGAACATATATACAAGAATAGGGGACATTAATAAATAATGTAGGCAGAAGAGGGGCAATTTGAAAGTCTTTATAAGATCAAGAATAAATCCACAAACATGGGCACGTGTGGGTGGCAGGTTCAAACTTCGCACCAGGGCCCATCAGACTTTACTTACTCCACTGACTGTCATCTATGTCCCATGATTAAAGAACACAACAATAATTCACCAGTAATAATTTGTAAACATAACTTTTCACATCAATACATTTTGTAAAGTGTTTACAGAACCATTAAAGGGAACCTGTCAGCTAGTTTATGCCTCCCCAGTTATCAGTGTTTGTACCTGCAGCTTCATAACACTATTCTAATCATCCCTGTCTGAGCTCAGAGTGTAATGCGAAAGGTGAAATAAAAGCATTTATACACTTACATTTCCTTATGTAATGAGGCAGTCAGTCCCCAGCTGGAGGACGGGGACTGTTTGGCAGGTTAATAGTTAACATTTCAGCCTTGTGCTAGAACAGGTTGGGAGACCTGATGTGATGTCACAACCATGTGACTACAATAGGCAGAGCTAAATTCTCATAGAACATAATATGTTTGCTGGCTTAGCTCCGCCCACTATAGTCACATGATCGTTACATCACACAGGTCCTTTAGCTATCCAAGTTAAAAGTGAGTTAACTATTATCCTGCCAGACAGTCCCCCTCCTCAAAAGTTGGGGACTGAAATGTAAGTGTATAAATGCTTTTTTTTCACCTTTCACATTACACTCTGACCTCAAACAGGGATGATTAGAATAGGATTATAAAGCTGCAGGTACAGACAGTGATAGCTGGAGGTGCATAAACCACCTGACAGGTTCCCTTTAACTCACTTTCAATTAAAAAGTCTAATGTTATGACTGTCACTAATTTAACTAAAAACGATTGTACTCTAAAATGTTAAGGGATGCAAACAGTGAATACAATCAATGAATATAGGAATATAAGCATGAATTACTGCTAAGGAAAAACATGATGAAAAGAAAATTGAGATAATTAGCAGATAACAAAGGCCAGTTTTATTTGAGCACAAAAAACAAACGTCAAGGTGTATCTCCTTAAGGCCCTGTCTCACATAACGATATTGTTAGAGAGATTGTTGCAACTGTGACGTTACAACGATCTCTCCAGCAATGTCATTCTGTGTGACACTTTGCAGCGATCAGGCCCCTGCTGTGAGGTCGCTGATCTATGCAAAGTGCTTCGGGTCATTTTTTGATTGTTGTTTTCCCGCTGGTCAGCACGCATCGCTGCGTGTGACCATGAGAAACCAGCGATCAGTGACCTCACTGGCTGGTAAACATGGTAAACACGGGGTATCTAGGCAGCGTGCGCTGCATAGATACCTGATGTTTACCATGGTTACCAGCATCCTCCCTGCTTAGCACTGCCTGTAAGCAGGGAGGACACTGGTACCTATAATAAACAGTGGGAATCCAGGCAGCGCGCACTGCCTGGATACCCGCTGTTTATCATAGTTACCAGTGTTCTACCGGCTTAGCGCTGCCTGTAAGGCAGCGCTAAGCAGGGAGGATGCTCACTTCGCCTTCAGCGATGTGGGAGGTGGCTCCCATGACCCTCATTGCTGGGGAGATCTGCCTGTTTGACAGCTCCCCAGCGATCAGGTAACGACGCTCCAGCAATCCCTGCAGGTCGTTATCGCTGTCGGGATCGCTGGAGCGGTCGTTATGTGTGACTGGGCCTTTACTGGGTGCCTATCTAAGTGAATGCCTCTCTTTGTGTCAAAAGAGCCTCATATATGGGTGGACAGGGACCTGCTAACAGAGGATTAAAAACATCTAAGCTACTGGGAGGAGTGCACAGTCACAAGGCATGATCCTATAATCTAAAAATAAATAAGCTGACAGCACTTCCTAACATGTAAGTCTGAATAGGTGCATACTGAACATAACCTATAACTCTAAAATGCTAAAGGATGCAAGCAGTGAATACAATGAATGAGTATAGGAATATAAACATGCATGACCGCAAAAAAAAAATGGAAAAAAAATAGCAGATAAAAATGATCAGTTGTACATGAGCCTTGTAGCACACTAAAAAAATTAGAACAAGAATAATACAGAAAACTAAAAAATAAATTGCTGCTCATAACATATAAAGGAGATTTCTAGGATCAAAATCTTTGTAGTTTGCTGGTTTCCTTCATAAAAATTGGGACTATGTTGAACTCAACTCTAGGGCTATTTAAACCATCCAATCAAATTAATTCTCTTTAAATTTGTATTTTAAAAAAGAAATCCACAGGTAAATAGGACGTCTGAGATGCAGCTGATGACCAACTTTGTGCCATCTTGGAATTGGTATTCCACTGATAAATCATTGGTATTGACGTCCAGCCGGAGATTTCTGAAGTGGTAAGGGGCTATATTTAGCTGTGACACACCTGATATGTCTTTGACAAATCATCTCCAAAAGAATTTTGCTCTGTTATAGTCATGCACCACATGTTATGCATAATGTATATTCCATAAGTGTGAAATAGTAGCAAGAATATTTAATTACCGGTTTATTAGGTGTTAATTATTATCAATATTTTTTTTCTACAAGTGTTAAAATGTTTTGCATATATTGATACATGACCACAACACTGCCAAATGAACATTTGATATACAATGGCATATAGTGGCAAAAGGTCCAATTACAGAGTCATTAACACTAGCTGTCCATAGTGAAGCACACCAGACAGCTATTCTAGTGCATTATTAAAGGATTATGCACAATATTTTATGAATTTGTACAACAGAGATTACACACCTAAATTAGACTATAGGAAAACCACCTGGGTAATGATACCGGTAACAACCAAACCACCAAAAGAATACTACACTGTCTGGAAATGTTCCTTCTGTCCATTAGTGATCTGGAGCTGACCCTCCTTCTCCTCTCCAGTATTTGTTTGGCTGCATCGGTCACGTGCCAGTCTCCTGTAAACAAAGACTGCAGGAGGGTGAACTCAGGATTGCTGAGGGAGACAAATGGTTACTACTGATGCTTTTGTTATTCTACAAAATTGTCAGGCAAATTTTTTTAAATTATTATATTTTGGTAACCCATTTACATTTATTGGGCAGTGGGTGGCCATAGCTTTTCATACTGAACAAAAACCACTTAATTTTCACCCATAAAATTAGTTTTATAGAAATTAAAATCAATTAAATGAACAGGCATACCCATGTGTAGCATTATACAAAATATATACACATACTCAGATGAGTCTGGAAGGGAGGGGTTAGGTACCAAGATGCCCTAAGTCCCTCACCCTACCTAACAGCGGGGGTCAGCGTCCTAGAGTACCACAAGGGATGACGTCTGTGATTAGCGTAGGCTAGCCCTGACTAGCTCTACACTACTTGTTAAGTGCAGCTTTTCCCATAAAATGTAGGTTCTTCTAAGTTCCTAAAAAAATTATGGATCAATAATTTCAGCAAACATTTTCAAGAAAACAAGAGATTTAACCAATCCTAGTTATATGAGCAAAATGTAGACGTGGTGAAGAAAACTAGTTTAGATTGGATCCAAAGTTCCTTTAAAAAATCTAAATTATACACATAGATTAGGTAAGGGAAGACAAAGAGAGATCCTTGTTTCCTTGCCCTAGGCATTGAGAGGGGCTGACAACCACAGCAGGTGCTTCCATCCATTAAATGTTTGCCTGGGTAAGTAGTCAGTTATCCTGGAATATCTGCCGAAAGTGTCTGCCCATTTCCATTTTCCATTGCTAAAATCAATTGATAGAGAATGTGACCAGCATAGAGTGTAAACATTACAATGGACAGGATGCAATAAGAGGCAGATGGGTTAGGCTGGCTTCACACCACGGTGTCATCTGGTCCGGGGCTGTCTGGGATGACCCTAACAGCCCCGGACCGGATCAGCACACAGAACCGGAGGGCCAAATGTGCCCTCCGGTCCTGTGTGCAGCTGGACGCAGCTACAGCTGATAATGATTCAGAACCGTGGCTGGCAGGGAGCTAGCAGCGGTCCTGAAAGAACAGTGGCATGCAGCCGCCAGTGTCTAGTTCCCGGATAGTTCCGGAGGATCCGGAAGAATCCGGGCGAATCTGGGATCCGGCAAATTGGGGAGATTTTTCTCCCCGGACACAAAAATGTTGCAAGCAACATTTTTATGTCCGGAGAGAATAATCCGTATTCTCCCAGATTCCACCGCAGTGATGAAACCGGATGGCAGAGAGCTGCCATCCGGCTCCATCCGGCCCCATAGCCTACTATGGGGCCAAAAAACCGGTCAGGAGCTGTCTGGTTTACACCGGACAGCCCCGAACCAGATCACATCATGGTGTGAAGCCAGCCTTAGTGGAGGAAAGACTAAAAAATACTGATTGATATTTTGGGGGTTTATTTTACACTACTAAAGCAAACACCAATGTTGAAGTGTTAAATCTATCCATATGCTGCACATTAGGCAACTCAGACATTAATACTGTACGTTGTATGAGATAAGGAATGTAGGAGGAATCTGTAATGTTCACACACTTAAACATAAATTCACTTTTACTTGATAAAATCAGTGCCCATATTATAAAGTGATAAATAAATAATGCCACGATACAGAGACATTCATATTACATATATAACGCCACTAAATTGTACACATAGAATATAGCAATATACTATTAACATAGACAGTGGCACTATACAGTAAACAATTAACTAACAAGCTCGTATAACAGCAGCAAGAGCGTGCCCTCTTTACAGTGCCAGATGAGTTAATAGCATCATTGCAGCTAGCAGAGAGCACCCAGTGCCAGCTGAGTACCCCACATAATCAATAATGTTAGCAGGATGTAGTGGTGTAATCCTGAGTGATCTTTAGTGGTTAAATGGTACCTATCATTGCACCTACAGAAATAGGATGATGACCAGTCAAGATCTGGGAGCTGAGACCCTCAAGATCACACAAAGCACTGATGCTGTAAAGTGTGCAGTTACTGCATCATTGCTCATGCAGAACACTGTAGGAGCTCAAGAGAAAGTCTGTGCAACTGAACACTGGTCTATGAGACCCAAAGACTTTCAGCCGAGCCCAAACACCACTCCATTAAGAAGCTGTGCATTTCAGAGAAGGGCTTGAAGGAGTCTCAGGGCTCGGAACCAAGCTGATCAGCTACAAAGACATACATGTCTTTATTACATATATAAAATCATATGAAAAGATAAATACCCTGTCAGTGAACAAAAAGATCCTGATTCATTTCATAATCTATTTTTTTGCTAACATAGCAAACTTAAAAATAAGTAAAGCTGATCATTTAAAAAGAGACCAACAAACAATTTACTAAACAGAAAATAACGATAATAATGATCATAATAAAAAAAAAAACTAGCTAAGTAATAGTCTACATAATAATCTACATATATGGCTTAGACATCGTACTCCACATTCGGAATGTATACGTGCTGGATTTATAAAGACCAAAATTATTTTCTGCTGCCTCTTCCACCAGGGCCATGTGTCAGACATGATAATATCCGAGCAGCCTCTGCAGCTGTTCTGGGCATTCAGCCCTGTTACTAAGACTTCATTCTACACACCGCTCACAGCAAATCCCTCTCCACCACCAGAGACTGACTTAAGCATGTACTGATAAGTTTGCTAGGGAGGTTTGTTGCCATTCCACTATAAAACTAAACCGTAGCCCAGAAATTGAGCTCCATCAAGCCATAAAACCAATACGGTAAGAACAAATGTTAGCAGTATACATGACACATGGCAATCTGAGAGCAGATAACAAACTGGACTGGGTCTTTTTTTTCATCCTATGTAACTATAGTTTGACAATTGTAGTTACGTAATATAAGGTTTAGATATATTTGCTTATTTATAAAATATTGTTTCTTCCGATAACTGTCAGACAAAATAAATTTCTTAAAAAAAACATGAATTTGGATTTTTTTTCATGGGTCATTTTTTTGTTTTAGAGAATCTAACTAAAAATAGAAAACTTTATGGGCGATTGTGTCTGGGCAGCGACCTCCTGACAGGTCTCCAGCCTAAAATGTCACGGCATTTCCTTATGTCACTGATAGCTGGTTTGGAAATCAACATTGAGATTCTGTTACAGTCTCAGCTATCGTCCAGTAGAGAAAGTTCTGTATCATTTTCCAATCTGCTTTTCATATCAGATCATCAATAATTAAATTTTAAAATGACTTAATTTATTTTGGTTTATTATTAATGATGATATGCTATGACAATCTGCCATAAGACATCTATAATATAAGATGTGTTACGTAATAGACATAAGTTACCGCATGTTAAAATGTCACATAACCCTGGTCCACCGGCTACTTAGGTCATCAGACCACAGATCTGCAAACCTCCTCCTACTTAACGGTGTCCTCGATGTATATTTTTATTAGTAGACCCAGAGTCATGTCATTTGTATGTTACACTGACAGGTAGGAGAGCGATCCAAGGTTCTGGTCTGACCGGCAGCCATGCACAATCAATGTGGCCACCGAACAAGGCTCTTGCAAGTCCTTTTTTAATCAACTCAACAGCAAATTTACACGAGCATCTCAAATTATAAATTTGAGGAGAAGAAAGTGGTGTCAGGAAAATGTTTTAGAAAAACAAGGTGGTTCCCTAAACAGTGCCACACCTTCCCACAGGCTGTGACTGGTATGGCAGCTCAGTCCCATTCACTTCATGTGTGTGTCAGTGTTTTTAGAGGAAAGGAGCCATGTTTTTCTATGCTTGTACAATCCACACAAAATGATATTCCTAACCATGAGGAATCTATGGCGCATAAATCCTGAGGTGGTTTAGGATAATAGAATTTCACATTAATATATCATACTTTATGTTATGCACACTGCCCTTGGAGGTTTTTCTGAATTCTTACCCACTTCAGCGCTCACTTCATGTGAATGCAAGGCATCTTGCTAATGTCGTACCGTAACAGGGTGCTGAACCTGTCTTATTTTGTCAGGAAAACTTAGGTTTGGTCATGACACCATGGACAGAAGCCTAATAGCCTAAAATATCCTTAATTACACTTATCCTGATATACTGATAGTTAACAACTCCAGTGCATTGGGCAGGAAACTGATCCAATTACACAGAACATCAATGAATACTAATTTGCCAAAGCTGCATTTAGAGAAATATATCCAAATTCCCATGGAGATTATAGAAAGATCACCTAAAAATGAGCATTGTCTCATAAGATCAGATGTCTGCCATCTATAGTCTGTACACATTCACTATATAGAAAGAGGTTAGGAAATGAGAGTAATAAAAAGCTGAATTGCATTTCGCACAAGTGTGCAAGCCACAGAATTTTCTACCTTCCAGGTTTATTTGGCTTCACAGCTGCTATATTCAACAAATCACAATGGGTTTATTGTTAAGCTTGTAAACTGTCGGAATACATACTTTGAATGCATGTCATCGTCCTAAACCCAGGGAGCAAGCGATTGCCATGTAATGCCTCTAATGCCACTTTGGATGGAAGGTTTATTAGCTCTCTGGCTCGTAGTCAAACCAGCGAAGTACAAGAATTTACTCTGCGTCCCCTCTTAAAGAAATGTAACTTAGCAGAAAATAAGGAATGAACCCAACTGAAGTGAACCTTGTATAGTTTTATCAATTCTAAGTGGATAAATTCTGTAATATGTTTGTATATAAAATATAAATATATCCAATTTTTAGAATGTGTGAAACTGTTATAGCAATAATAAATGAATAACTACTTACCAGTTACAAGAGAACTTAAAGCTTCCCAGTAGAGTAGAGCAGGATCTGTGTTAACTTCTACCCAGACTCAGAGTGATGAAAACAAAAATAATATCTATCGGTAAAGGAATGCTGCAGCCCTTCCATCCCATGTATGGCAAGCCATGAGGCTATATATAGCAGGAGTGGAGTTGGGCTACCACAGTTTTAGGTCACCCTGACAGAGTATATCTTGACTCTTACACTAAACACATTATTTTTCAAATTATACAATGACTGATTATGTTTTACGACCTAATTGTAAAATATAGTGTGATGATTCAGGTTTACAGTGATCTGTTGCTGTTTATTGATTTCTTTACCAAGGTAAAATCTATCTATCTATCTATCTATCTATCTATCTATCTATCTATACATCCACCTATCTGTATTATCTACACATATATGTCTATTATATTTTCCATAAATCAATCTATCTATCTATTCTTCTATGTACTATCTATATCTATCTTTCTATCTATCTGTCTATCATCTCTTTATCTATTACACTGTTCTAAAGCCAAATTGGTTCATAGACGAAAACAGTTGAACTGAACTAAATTTGTGGTGCTGAAAATTAATATGTTTTAATATGCTGATTGGCTCTCATTTACAAGATTCAGAGGATGTTTTAATTACTCATGAGAGCATCCACGCAGACTTATAGAAAAGTTGTCTATTTATTACTTCATCTTCATGATTGCATTATTAGCAGCTACTCTATTACATTATCTATTTAGTCTACTGAGCCTTCAATATTCTATCATCTTAGGGTGATCAATCAAAAAACGCCAACTCAGCTCCAATGACATAATCCTACAATTGCATCACCTAATTTAATAAATGCTCTCTGTGTAAGGTACACAGTTTTAGGATATTTTTTAGCTTAGTTTCTTAGCATATAGACATGTTTCTATTTTCTTACAGTATATATGACTCATTCTTACATTAACAAAATGGATAGTTTTTGCTGCCTATGTGGAGAAGTCATTATTGCATGACAAAGGCAAACGTTGACTACCATGATAAGGAAAGCATGCAACATGTATTTTGACTGCAGAATAGGTGATCAGGACAAGAGTTGGGCTCCACCATATGCTACAATGGATGTGCATCACATCTTAACCCATTGGTTGCATGGGAAGAGGCAATCAATGACTTTGGAGTCCCAATGATCTGGAGAGACACAACCGATCACACTACCAATTTCTATTTCTTCATGGTGCCCCTCATTAGGGTAGGAGTTTGAAGAAAAAAGATGTGGTCTTTAGAATATACAAATATTCCATCTGCAATATGCAAAGTACCACATACAGAACAATTGCCAATTCAATAAGCACCAGAAACATTTTTAGTCAAATCAAGGGAGGACAAAGAGGGCACTTGAAGTCATGAAGCATCTTCCTCTCATGACCCAGACTTTCTGTCAGCAACCTCAACTGAACCACATCTTATAACTAGTAATGAGCGAGTGTATTCGTTATTATTCGCTACTCGCTCAGATAATACAGTATTCGCCATACTCATTACTCGGCGAGTATCGCTGGTGCTCGTGGGTGATGTGTCGATCATTATCGATCTGACTCAGATTGACAGTTGAGTCAAATTGACATTGAAATCGTTAAAAAGCCCACACTCCCGCTATGTCCCGGAAAAACTCATATTATAGTGGGAAGTCTGTGGGCGGAGCCTATCACTAATTGACTAACATTATATTCGCTATTCAGACGAATAAGCGAGTATTAAAAACTACTTGTAATGAGTATAGCAAGTGCAAATATTTTGCTACTCGCTTATCACTACTTATAATACAACGTGAACTAAACAATCTTGCTAGACATCTTGACCTGCCCAAGAGTAAGGTTGAACACTTATGTTCTTGCTACAATAATGGGAGTTCCTAGGTGGAAATGTTCAGACTTCTTTCTGCAAATGTGACAAAGATCTTGCCCAATATCTCTAACTTGTGGAATGTAACAACATCCCCAGTTTAATGGATGCTCTGAAGATAAGTCATAATCCAGAGGAATGGAGTCTCTTCATTGATTTATTCAAAACAAACCTAAAAGTTGTCATGCTGCACAATGGCAAGGTGCTGTGACCATCGTCCGCTGCAAAGGCTGAGCTGCACGTAAGGCACCACCCCAAGAAACTCCAAGACACTTTACCCCTATACAGGGATTTGGAATTACAGCAGAGCCCAGAAGGTAGCTGCCTATAGGTGAGCAGCAGACCATAGCAGGGAAGTCGCCAGGAAGAGAGAAGACTAGGAGGTCAGGGAATAGACAAAATCAGGATCCAAAAGCGTAGTCAGAAAGCAGCATCAATATCCATGAGGGCAGCAAAAGTACAAAATTGTCAGGCGGTAGAAAGGTCAAAATCCAGGCAAAGGTCCGACTCAATATAATAGAGCACAAACTAGATAGCTGGGAAAAACAAGAATATATCTGGTAGTTTGCAGGACAGGCCCCAAGGTATTTGAAGGGTGCAGTTCTCTCTCATAGGCTGGAGCTCACAGCCTGATGACCTCATCCGGACCACCCCTACAACCAGGCCAGATGGTGATGTGCAACTGGCACCAACCACTCCATTTCTGATAGAGGAATGAAGCCTGCACCCACAAGATGCCACTGTAGGGACATCTGTCTTATAACCAGCATCACCCACAGGAGGAGCATGGCGATGCCCAGCAACAGAAGCAGGAACTAAAGGAGCATGTCCCAATGAGGACATGGCTTCCCTATTACCTGCACCATTTGCCAAATGAATATGGCGCTGCCTAGCGGCTGGGTAGGGATAACAGTCACCGAGTCCGACGGCGACGTGACAGGTGCTACCTTCAATACCAGTTTGTTATGCAGTCCACATGAAACAAACCAATGACAACATAAACCAGCTGATCAGATGCCTGACCAACAATTGTGGTCCCTCTGTGGTGACATAAAGTTGGTTGCCCTCTTACTTACTCTCCAGGGTGGATACACAAAGTACTGCTGCGTCTGTGTGAGTGGGATGGTTATGCAAGAAATTATCACTACAATCAGAGACTGGTCTCTCCAACATTCAGCCAAGGAGTAAAACTGGCCTGCATCCAGCACTTGCTCACCTACATAAGATTTTGTTACCGTCATTGCATATTCAGTTGGGCCTAACCAAGAACTTTTTAAAGGCAATGAATACAAGTGCAAAATCATCCAAGTATCTCATTGAAACATTTGCAAGGTTGAGTGAAGCAAAGTTAAAAGAGGGAGTCATTATTGGACCTCAGATTTGTTAGCTTCTTCAATATGAGGAAAATGCTGCATGGGAAGTGTTTCCATTAGTGGTAACTTTCATTTTGAGAAACACATGAGCAGATAACTGTGAAGAGTTGGTGGAAAATTTCTGCAAAATATATAAGGATCTTGGCTATTACATGTCTTTAAAATTGCATTTCTTACATTCGCACCTAGACTACTTTCCACCAAACTGCGGAGCAGTGAGTGACAACCAGAGTGAGAGATTTCACCAAGATATTGCGTCTATAGCTAAAAGATATCAAGGAAGATGGAATCCACTATTGCTTGTACATTACTGGTGGACAATCGTAAGAGAGGATCTACTGCAAGAGTACAAAAGACAAGCAAAAAAGAGTTGTTACATAATGAGGACCAAATTTTGTTGTGCAATTTTTGTAACTGTTGTGTCCCACTAATGGGAAAAATCTGTAATGTCTATTCTTTGCATTGTGTATTTTTCCTCCAATCAGGAAAATTCTTTATTGCTACCAGGTAGATTAGACTGTGCATTAAGATTGTCCCTACCTTCCACCCTTAGCTGGCATCTGTAAAGGATGTTCCTCCCTTCTTCCCCAGTTTAGTCTAGAGAAGCCATTGCTGAAGACGCATGCCTGCAACCCTGTACAGATTATTTCTTTTCACTTACTCTTATGCTGAACTTAATACAAGATTCTGGAAGAAAACTGCAGTGTTTCTCCTGTCTTACTACAAGCTATCGTTCTAGCCGAGTGATGGTGTAAGTACAAGCATACAATTATCTAAGGGACTGGTTATAATTGACAATCATGTTTAGACATGTTTTAGTTATTTCAATTGTCGTTTAGTTTACTCTAAATAAATATCAGAATATTGGCATAAAAATTATTCTGCATCTTTATATTTGCAAAAATAAATAATGTTTCAAAGTACTTAAACTTTTATGCATTATTTATGTGTTGCAGTATAAAGAAACTCTTTGATATCATAAAAACAAGTAAATTCTAAATTTTCATTGTCAGATTTGACTTCAGGTCAAAATCATTAATAAATGTTTAATTTCATAACTAAACCTGACAACTTTTGAAAATATGTAGGACAGTGTCACCTATGTAACTTTCTATCATCACAAGCATCCTCACCTCTATTATCATTCTATTTACCTATCATCTATTATCATCATCAATGTCATCATTAGTGTTGTTGTACTTACTACCTTGATACAGGTTAGGGACTAAAATCCTACTCTCCTGTGATCATAACAGTCACCAGACTGTTGTACTTACTACCTTGATACAGGTTAGGGACTAAAATCCTACTCTCCTGTGACCTGAACAGTCACCAAACTGTTGTACTTACTACCTTGATACAGGTTAGGGACTAAAATCCTACTCTCCTGTGACCTGAACAGTCACCAGACTGTTGTACTTACTACCTTGATACAGGTTAGGGACTAAAATCCTACTCTCCTGTGACCTGAACAGTCACTAGACTGTTGTACTCACTACCTTGATACAGGTTAGGGACTAAAATCCTTCTCTCCTGTGACCATAACAGTCACCAGACTGTTGTACTTACTACCTTGATACAGGTTAGGGACTAAAATCCTACTCTCCTGTGACCTGAACACTCACCAGACTGTTGTACTTACTACCTTGATACAGGTTAGGGACTAAAATCCTTCTCTCCTGCGACCATAACAGTCACCAGACTGTTGTACTTACTACCTTGATACAGGTTAGGGACTAAAATCCTTCTCTCCTGTGACCATAACAGTCACCAGACTGTTGTACTTACTACCTTGATACAGGTTAGGGACTAAAATCCTACTCTCCTGTGACCTGAACAGTCACCAGACTGTTGTAGTTACTACCTTGATACAGGTTAGGGACTAAAATCCTACTCTCCTGTGATCATAACTGTCACCAGACTGTTGTACTTACTACCTTGATACAGGTTAGGGACTAAAATCCTACTCTCCTGTGACCTGAACAGTCACCAGACTGTTGTACTTACTACCTTGAAACAGGTTAGGGACTAAAATCCTTCTCTCCTGCGACCATAACAGTCACCAGACTGTTGTACTTACTACCTTGATACAGGTTAGGGACTAAAATCCTTCTCTCCTGTGACCATAACAGTCACCAGACTGTTGTACTTACTACCTTGATACAGGTTAGGGGCTAAAATCCTACTCTCCTGTGACCTGAACAGTCACCAGACTGTTGTACTTACTACCTTGATACAGGTTAGGGACTAAAATCCTTCTCTCCTGTGACCATAACAGTCACCAGACTGTTGTACTTACTACCTTGATACAGGTTAAGGACTAAAATCCTACTCTCCTGTGACCTGAACTGTCACCAGACTGTTGTACTTAATTCCTTGATACAGCTTAGGGACTAAAATCCTACTCTCCTGTGACCTGAACAGTCACCAGACTGTTGTACTTACCACCTTGATACAGGTTAGGGACTAAAATCCTTCTCTCCTGTGACCATAACAGTCACCAGACTGTTGTACTTACTACCTTGATACAGGTTAGGGACTAAAATCCTACTCTCCTGTGACCTGAACAGTCACCAGACTGTTGTACTTACTACCTTGATACAGGTTAGGGACTAAAATCCTTCTCTCCTGCGACCATAACAGTCACCAGACTGTTGTACTTACTACCTTGATACAGGTTAGGGACTAAAATCCTTCTCTCCTGTGACCATAACAGTCACCAGACTGTTGTACTTACTACCTTGATACAGGTTAGGGGCTAAAATCCTACTCTCCTGTGACCTGAACAGTCACCAGACTGTTGTACTCACTACCTTGATACAGGTTAGGGACTAAAATCCTTCTCTCCTGTGACCATAACAGTCGCCAGACTGTTGTACTTACTACCTTGATACAGGTTAGGGACTAAAATCCTACTCTCCTGTGACCTGAACTGTCACCAGACTGTTGTACTTAATTCCTTGATACAGGTTAGGGACTAAAATCCTACTCTCCTGTGACCTGAACAGTCACCAGACTGTTGTACTTACCACCTTGATACAGGTTAGGGACTAAAATCCTTCTCTCCTGTGACCATAACAGTCACCAGACTGTTGTACTTACGACCTTGATACAGGTTAGGGACTAAAATCCTACTCTCCTGTGACCTGAACAGTCACCAGACTGTTGTCGCTGTATACAGGCAAAATGCGCAAGGGCGTCGGCAAGGGCGTTGGCAAGGAACAAGGAAGTGGACGTGATGGTGGTGCAGGCAGAGGCCGAGGTCGTGTGCAAGCACTAATTTCGCAACAACAAAGGGGCACGCCTACTCGCTCGCACGTCCTGTCCCAAATTCTTGGGGCCCGCAGCAGTACACCGCTCTTGAACCAAGACCAGTGTCAACAGGTTGTTACTTGGAAAGCGGATAATGCTTCAAGTCAGATGGGCACCTCCACAAACACCCTGTCTTCCACACTGTCAAGTGTCAGTAGCCGTGATACTGCACTGCACATTTCCCAACCTGATCCTCCTTCCTACCACCAGGCCGAGTACACGTCCACGGACATTACTGATCCCACACTAGGACACTCGGAAAAACTGTTCACGTATCCTTTCGCAGAATGAAGTGATGGCTGTTAAGAGGCACATGGCTGACTTTATGGTAAGCTGCCTGGCTCGTAACCCTCGCGTTCAGAACATCTTGGCCGACAATCAGTACTGGTTGGCAACACTCTTAGACCCACGCTACAAGGAGAACTTTATGTCTCTCATTCCTGAGGCGGAGAGGTCAGCCAAAATGCAGCAGTTCCAGAAGGCCATAGTCACGGAAGTAGGCAAATCATTCCCCTCACAAAACGCTAGCGGCATAGGTCAGGAATCAGTGGACAACCAAGGCGTACGGCCGAGAGGGGCACAAGTCCAATCCGCCAGAGGTAGGGGAACAGTCTTTACGATGTGGGACAGTTTTCTCAGCCCCTCACGTACCACAGCCCTGAGGTGCGGGGTAGTGCCCCAAGAAATGCTAAGTTTGGCCAGATGCTGAAGGAGTACCTTGCAGATCGAACAACTATACTGCGAGATTCCTCTGTGCCTTACAATTATTGGGTCTCCAAGCTGGACACGTGGCATGAATTGGCTCTCTACGTCTTGGAAGTCCTGGCCTGCCCTGCCGCTAGCGTTTTGTCAGAGCATGTTTTTAGTGCCGCAGGTGGAATCATTACTGATAAACGCACCCGCCTGTCAACTGAAAATGCTGACAGGCTGACTCTGATCAAGATGAACAAGGGTTGGATTGGGCCAGACTTCACCACACCACCAACAAATGACAACTGAATTTAAATTTTGTTATGGGAATTTGCCATGTACCTCCACTCACCCATGGATACACACTTCTGGACTTTGGCTAATCGCTGGACTGCTCCTCCTTCTCCTCATGTGCCACCATGATGACCGTTACAATAGTTAGGCTGTTGTTTCAGGTATATCCGCAGTGGTAAATTTTTTCGCCCATTCTTTTAGAATGGGCATTACAATGACAGGAGACCCGCTCCTTTTCAATGGGAAAAATGTTTTGAGGCCCTCCTGCACGTCTCTATCCAGGGACAATGTGGAGCCTCCCAATTTTTGGCTGCCCTGCCAAAGGGCTATACTACAATACACCCACTTCAGGTTTACAGGCCCTCCTGCACGTCTCTATCCAGGGACAATGTGGAGCCTCCCAATTTTTGGCTGCCCTGCCAAAGGGCTATACTACAATACACCCACTTCAGGTTTACAGGCCCTACTGCATGTCTGTATGCATGGGTCATTGTTGAAACTCCCATTTTTTGGCTGCCCTGCCAAAGGGCTATACTACAATACACCCACTTCAGGTTTACAGGCCCTCCTGCACGTCTCTATCCAGGGACAATGTGGAGCCTCCCAATTTTTGGCTGCCCTGCCAAAGGGCTATACTACAATACACCCACTTCAGGTTTACAGGCCCTCCTGCACGTCTCTATCCAGGGACAATGTGGAGCCTCCCAATTTTTGGCTGCCCTGCCAAAGGGCTATACTACAATACACCCACTTCAGGTTTACAGGCCCTACTGCATGTCTGTATGCATGGGTCATTGTTGAACCTCCCAATTTTTGGCTGCCCTGCCAAAGGGCTATACTACAATACACCCACTTCAGGTTTACAGGCCCTTCTGCACGTCTCTATCCAGGGACAATGTGGAGCCTCCCAATTTTTGGCTGCCCTGCCAAAGGGCTATACTCCAATACACCCACTTCCTTACAATGGGCACTTCAGGTTTACAGGCCCTCATGCACGTCTCTATCCAGGGGCATTGGTGAACCTCACAATTTTAGACTGCCCTGGCAAAGGAAAATACTAGAATAGACCCAGTTCCTCAAAATGGGCACAATATGTCAAGACAGGGCTTCATGTACGTCTCTTCTCAGGGACATCGGAGTGCCGCACAATGTTTTCACGTAAAATCTTGCATGTAATCACAAAAAGTAACATACACCAGCTGTATCTCACTATTGGATATGTGCCCTTAACATTTTCACCTGAATATTCATTTTGGTGTCATTTTGGAAGGTTTTCTGGTGACTCCGTAATATTGGCGTGAAACTCGGACAAGATTGTTCACAGCTGTGACTTTTGAGTGAGAAATGCTTCCAGGGGTCTTCTCCATGGTGTTGCCATGTCATTTCAGCACTCTTCTGAGACTTTTGTGACATTTTTAGTGTTTCTACATGCTGCCGGCAGTCATTTCATAAAAATACTCGGGTCTCCCATAGGATAACATTGGGCTCGGTACTCGGGCCGAGTACAAGAGTATCTCGGAATGCTCGGCCCGAGCATCGAGCACCTGAGCATTTTAGTACTCGCTCATCACTAGTCATCATCTAATATCTACAGGTATTTGTCTTTCAGTTTATATATCTATTTGTATTATCTATCTGTGTATTATCTGAAAATCTGGCTATCTACTATCTATAAATTTATGTATGTATCTATCTTTTACCATCAGCTTGATACAGGTTAGGGACTAAAATCCTTCTCTCCTGTGACCATAACAGTCACCAGACTGTTGTACTTACTACCTTGATACAGGTTAGGGACTAAAATCCTACTCTCCTGTGACCTGAACAGTCACCAGACTGTTGTACTTACTACCTTGATACAGGCTAGGGACTAAAATCCTTCTCTCCTGCGACCATAACAGTCACCAGACTGTTGTACTTACTACCTTGATACAGGTTAGGGACTAAAATCCTTCTCTCCTGTGACCATAACAGTCACCAGACTGTTGTACTTACTACCTTGATACAGGTTAGGGACTAAAATCCTACTCTCCTGTGACCTGAACAGTCACCAGACTGTTGTAGTTACTACCTTGATACAGGTTAGGGACTAAAATCCTACTCTCCTGTGATCATAACTGTCACCAGACTGTTGTACTTACTACCTTGATACAGGTTAGGGACTAAAATCCTACTCTCCTGTGACCTGAACAGTCACCAGACTGTTGTACTTACTACCTTGATACAGGTTAGGGACTAAAATCCTTCTCTCCTGCGACCATAACAGTCACCAGACTGTTGTACTTACTACCTTGATACAGGTTAGGGACTAAAATCCTTCTCTCCTGTGACCATAACAGTCACCAGACTGTTGTACTTACTACCTTGATACAGGTTAGGGGCTAAAATCCTACTCTCCTGTGACCTGAACAGTCACCAGACTGTTGTACTTACTACCTTGATACAGGTTAGGGACTAAAATCCTTCTCTCCTGTGACCATAACAGTCACCAGACTGTTGTACTTACTACCTTGATACAGGTTAAGGACTAAAATCCTACTCTCCTGTGACCTGAACTGTCACCAGACTGTTGTACTTAATTCCTTGATACAGCTTAGGGACTAAAATCCTACTCTCCTGTGACCTGAACAGTCACCAGACTGTTGTACTTACCACCTTGATACAGGTTAGGGACTAAAATCCTTCTCTCCTGTGACCATAACAGTCACCAGACTGTTGTACTTACTACCTTGATACAGGTTAGGGACTAAAATCCTACTCTCCTGTGACCTGAACAGTCACCAGACTGTTGTACTTACTACCTTGATACAGGTTAGGGACTAAAATCCTTCTCTCCTGCGACCATAACAGTCACCAGACTGTTGTACTTACTACCTTGATACAGGTTAGGGACTAAAATCCTTCTCTCCTGTGACCATAACAGTCACCAGACTGTTGTACTTACTACCTTGATACAGGTTAGGGGCTAAAATCCTACTCTCCTGTGACCTGAACAGTCACCAGACTGTTGTACTCACTACCTTGATACAGGTTAGGGACTAAAATCCTTCTCTCCTGTGACCATAACAGTCACCAGACTGTTGTACTTACTACCTTGATACAGGTTAGGGACTAAAATCCTACTCTCCTGTGACCTGAACTGTCACCAGACTGTTGTACTTAATTCCTTGATACAGGTTAGGGACTAAAATCCTACTCTCCTGTGACCTGAACAGTCACCAGACTGTTGTACTTACCACCTTGATACAGGTTAGGGACTAAAATCCTTCTCTCCTGTGACCATAACAGTCACCAGACTGTTGTACTTACTACCTTGATACAGGTTAGGGACTAAAATCCTACTCTCCTGTGACCTGAACAGTCACCAGACTGTTGTCGCTGTATACAGGCAAAATGCGCAAGGGCGTCGGCAAGGGCGTTGGCAAGGAACAAGGAAGTGGACGTGATGGTGGTGCAGGCAGAGGCCGAGGTCGTGTGCAAGCACTAATTTCGCAACAACAAAGGGGCACGCCTACTCGCTCGCACGTCCTGTCCCAAATTCTTGGGGCCCGCAGCAGTACACCGCTCTTGAACCAAGACCAGTGTCAACAGGTTGTTACTTGGAAAGCGGATAATGCTTCAAGTCAGATGGGCACCTCCACAAACACCCTGTCTTCCACACTGTCAAGTGTCAGTAGCCGTGATACTGCACTGCACATTTCCCAACCTGATCCTCCTTCCTACCACCAGGCCGAGTACACGTCCACGGACATTACTGATCCCACACTAGGACACTCGGAAGAACTGTTCACGTATCCATTCGCAGAATCTGGCCTCTTGCCAGCTCCTGTTGAAGTGGGTGAAGAGGAGATGGTATGTACAGATGCCCAAATATTTGAGCAGCCACGTTCTCACGAACGGAACGTTGGCAACGTGTCTCAACAAGGGGTGGACGATGATGAGACACAATTGCCAGGAAGTCAGGAAGAGGATCAGGTTGCGGAAGAGGAAGACGACGTGGTGGATGATCCAGTAGCTGACCCAACATGGCAGGACGATATGCAGAGCGAGGCCAGCAGTGCACAGGGGGAGGGAGGCATAGCATCCCAACAGGCAGTACGAAGCAGGGTCGTGTCCGCAGGCAGAAGGCAGGCAACCATTCCCCGGAACAACAACACGACTCAAGGTGCCTGTGCAAATGTTAGGTCTTCCCGAGTCTGGGAGTTTTTTAAGTTGGCTCCAGATGACTCTAAAAAGGCCATTTGCAACACCTGCCATGCCAGTATCAGCAGGGGTACGAAAACTAGCAGCCTGACCACCACCAGCATGATCAGGCACATGTCAGCCAAGCACCCGACTTTGTGGGAAGTACAACAGAGCCGAGGAGCGGTGCTTGCTGATGTCACTGCTACGTCTTCGCGTGTTGTGCGTGCGAGCCAATCCCCTGTCCATGCTGGCCGCGAACAAGCCTCCGGCCCTGCACCTGAAGTTGCCCACGCACAAATAACACCACCATCAAGCACGTCCTTGTCCCAGCACAGCGTTCAATTATCCATTCAGCAAACATTTGAACGCAGGCGTAAATACGCTGCCAACGCCCCACATGCCACAGTCCTGAATTCTCACATTTCGCGACTCATAGCGCTAGAAATGTTGCCTTTCTGGCTGGTGGAGACGGAAGCATTTCGCGACCTGATGGCGGCTGCTGTCCCACGTTACTCGGTCCCCAGCCGCCACTATTTCTCCAGATGTGCCATCCCCGCATTGCATAACCACGTGTTGAACAGAATCACACGTGCCCTGAACAACGCTGTTTCAGCCAAAGTCCACCTAACCGCATACACGTGGACAAGTGCTTGGGGCAAGGCCGCTACATCTCCTTGATGGCACACTGGGTTAATATTGTGGAGGCTGGGACCCAGTCTGAGCGAGGGACGGAACACGTCCTTCCCACACCAAGGATAGCAGGCCCTACCTCTGTTAGGGTTTCATCGACACTCTACAGCTCCGGAATGTCATGCTCCTCAGCCTCCTCCTCCTCCTCCTGCACATCCTCATCCACTGTACCCTCCACACCAGTCCCAAGCTGGAAGCACTGCAGCACTGCCTCTGCAAAGCGGCAACAGGCTGTGCTGAAGCTAGTCTGCATAGGTGACAAACCCCACAATGCAGAAGAGGTGTAGACAGCTCTGAAACAGCAGGTAGATCACTGGCTCACACCTCTGAACCTAAAGCCAGGAAAGGTCGTGTGTGACAATGGCCGGAACCTGGTGGCAGCTTTGAGGCGAGGCCAGCTGATGCATGTTCCATGCGTGGCCCATGTGCTCAACCTGGTGGTTCAGAGGTTTCTAAAGTCATACCCAGACCTGTCTGAACTGCTGGTAAAAGTTTGCCGTCTGTCTGCACATTTTCGCAAGTCACCTGCTGCTTCAGCCGGCCTTGCCGGCTTTCAGCGCCGTTTGCGTCTTCCGGCCCACAGACTGGTGTGTGATGTCCCCACGCATTGGTATTCAACTCTGCACATGTTGGTCAGGATATGTGAGCAGAAGAGGGCAGTTGTTGACTACCTGCATCACCTAAGCCGTCAGGAAATGGGTCAAACTCCACACATAACACCTGAGGAGTGGAGATGGATGTCCGACCTATGTACCGTCCTCCAAAACTTTGAGGACTCCACCAAGATGGTGAGCGGCGATGACGCCATTATTAGCGTCACCATACCACTACTCTGCCTTCTAAAACGGTCTCTGCTGAAAAACAAAGAGGATGCATTGCAGGCCGAGCGCGATGACTTGGAGCAAGAAACAGTAGTGGGTGTGGGTGAAAACACACAGCCCAGCCTCATCTCATCACAACGTGCAGTAGAGGACTATGACGAGGAGGAGGAGGATGAAGACATGGATCAACTCTCTGGCCAAATTGAGGATATGACATGCACACCAGTCATACCCTCGATTCAGCGTGGCTGGCCAGAGGACAGGGGAGATGAGGAGGAGGAGGAGGAGGAGGACAGCATGTTCAGTCATCGTGTTGGTCTGGATACTGAAGTGATGGCTGTTAAGAGGCACATGGCTGACTTTATGGTAAGCTGCCTGGCTCGTAACCCTCGCGTTCAGAACATCTTGGCCGACAATCAGTACTGGTTGGCAACACTCTTAGACCCACGCTACAAGGAGAACTTTATGTCTCTCATTCCTGAGGCGGAGAGGTCAGCCAAAATGCAGCAGTTCCAGAAGGCCATAGTCACGGAAGTAGGCAAATCATTCCCCTCACAAAACGCTAGCGGCATAGGTCAGGAATCAGTGGACAACCAAGGCGTACGGCCGAGAGGGGCACAAGTCCAATCCGCCAGAGGTAGGGGAACAGTCTTTACGATGTGGGACAGTTTTCTCAGCCCCTCACGTACCACAGCCCCTGAGGTGCGGGGTAGTGCCCCAAGAAATGCTAAGTTTGGCCAGATGCTGAAGGAGTACCTTGCAGATCGAACAACTGTACTGCGAGATTCCTCTGTGCCTTACAATTATTGGGTCTCCAAGCTGGACACGTGGCATGAATTGGCTCTCTACGTCTTGGAAGTCCTGGCCTGCCCTGCCGCTAGCGTTTTGTCAGAGCATGTTTTTAGTGCCGCAGGTGGAATCATTACTGATAAACGCACCCGCCTGTCAACTGAAAATGCTGACAGGCTGACTCTGATCAAGATGAACAAGGGTTGGATTGGGCCAGACTTCACCACACCACCAACAAATGACAACTGAATTTAAATTTTGTTATGGGAATTTGCCATGTACCTCCACTCACCCATGGATACACACTTCCGGACTTTGGCTAATCGCTGGACTGCTCCTCCTTCTCCTCATGTGCCACCATGATGACCGTTACAATAGTTAGGCTGTTGTTTCAGGTATATCCGCAGTGGTAAATTTTTTCGCCCATTCTTTTAGAATGGGCATTACAATGACAGGAGACCCGCTCCTTTTCAATGGGAAAAATGTTTTGAGGCCCTCCTGCACGTCTCTATCCAGGGACAATGTGGAGCCTCCCAATTTTTGGCTGCCCTGCCAAAGGGCTATACTACAATACACCCACTTCAGGTTTACAGGCCCTCCTGCACGTCTCTATCCAGGGACAATGTGGAGCCTCCCAATTTTTGGCTGCCCTGCCAAAGGGCTATACTACAATACACCCACTTCAGGTTTACAGGCCCTACTGCATGTCTGTATGCATGGGTCATTGTTGAAACTCCCATTTTTTGGCTGCCCTGCCAAAGGGCTATACTACAATACACCCACTTCAGGTTTACAGGCCCTCCTGCACGTCTCTATCCAGGGACAATGTGGAGCCTCCCAATTTTTGGCTGCCCTGCCAAAGGGCTATACTACAATACACCCACTTCAGGTTTACAGGCCCTCCTGCACGTCTCTATCTAGGGACAATGTGGAGCCTCCCAATTTTTGGCTGCCCTGCCAAAGGGCTATACTACAATACACCCACTTCAGGTTTACAGGCCCTACTGCATGTCTGTATGCATGGGTCATTGTTGAACCTCCCAATTTTTGGCTGCCCTGCCAAAGGGCTATACTACAATACACCCACTTCAGGTTTACAGGCCCTCCTGCACGTCTCTATCCAGGGACAATGTGGAGCCTCCCAATTTTTGGCTGCCCTGCCAAAGGGCTATACTCCAATACACCCACTTCCTTACAATGGGCACTTCAGGTTTACAGGCCCTCATGCACGTCTCTATCCAGGGGCATTGGTGAACCTCACAATTTTAGACTGCCCTGGCAAAGGAAAATACTAGAATAGACCCAGTTCCTCAAAATGGGCACAATATGTCAAGACAGGGCTTCATGTACGTCTCTTCTCAGGGACATCGGAGTGCCGCACAATGTTTTCACGTAAAATCTTTCATGTAATCACAAAAAGTAACATACACCAGCTGTATCTCACTATTGGATATGTGCCCTTAACATTTTCACCCTGAATATTCATTTTGGCGTCATTTTGGAAGGTTTTCTGGTGACTCCGTAATATTGGCGTGAAACTCGGACAAGATTGTTCACAGCTGTGACTTTTGAGTGAGAAATGCTTCCAGGGGTCTTCTCCATGGTGTTGCCATGTCATTTCAGCACTCTTCTGAGACTTTTGTGACATTTTTAGTGTTTCTACATGCTGCCGGCAGTCATTTCATAAAAATACTCGGGTCTCCCATAGGATAACATTGGGCTCGGTACTCGGGCCGAGTACACGAGTATCTCGGAATGCTCGGCCCGAGCTTCGAGCACCTGAGCATTTTAGTACTCGCTCATCACTAGTCATCATCTAATATCTACAGGTATTTGTCTTTCAGTTTATATATCTATTTGTATTATCTATCTGTGTATTATCTGAAAATCTGGCTATCTACTATCTATAAATTTATGTATGTATCTATCTTTTACCATCAGCTTTCTTTCTATTATCTATAAATCTATCATCTTTTTTTTATCTATTTGTATTATCTGTCCATCTATGTATAATTTACAAATCTACCTATTATATACTGTATGCATCTATCTATCTATCTGTCTGTCTGTCTGTCTGTCTGTCTGTCTATCTATCTATCTATCTATCTATCTATCTATCTATCTATCTATATATATCTATCTGGTAACTATTCTGGTATGTATCTGGTAACAATCTTTATTTGCTGTAAATCTGTCTTTGTATTTAACTTTCATCATCATCATCATTTTGTCTATATTACGTATCATCTCTCTTTCTTTGTAACTATCTGTATTTTCTATTGATCCATGTATTTTCTACAAATTAATCTGGCTGTCTATTGAATATCTCTAAATCTATATTATCATCTGTATTTATTTATCCAGCTATGTATTATCATTGTAACAATCTATCATCATTATAAATATGTATTGTCTAAAACTATATATATCCCTCCATGTTTATCTATGTATTATCTATCTATATTTGTGTATGTCTGTCAGTCATCTCTCTTTTCACAATATGTAATCTCTGCTGGCTCCATCAAATTATCTGAAATATGCAGCAATTATTTGCTTTGAATATTTTGGATTAAGTGCATCCCTCTGGGCATTACTAGCTAAGATTATAAATATACATTAAGGTGACTGTTAATTAAGTCTTATAGACGTTTGCTCTTTTTAATTAAGCTTTATGACACATCACATTCTATATGGGATAAAACATGAATAGGGTGGTATGATTAATCTAAAAACATAATTTACTAAGAGAAAACTAGAATATATGACATTTAGTGATGAGCAAGTGTATTCGTCAGTATTCGCTATTTGCACGGATAGTACGGTATTCGCATTACTCGTTATTCGGCGAGTTTTTGTGTGCTTGCCTCGCTATATTCGAATGTCCTGCCCTGCAATTTTGACGCCTCCTTTGCAGCCACTGATCATGCTGGGCTGGCCGCCCAGCAGCACAGATGACTCATAGTGGCTATTTAAGCCCTACCACTGTAATTTTACCTACCGTATATACTTGTGTATAAGCCGACCCGTGTATAAGCCGACCCCCCTACTTTTGCCCCCAAAATCTGGGAAAACCTATTGACTCGTGTATAAGCCAAGGGTGGACCCCAGCACAGGTATACAGCCCCCAGCAGTGTGGTATACAGGCCCCCCTGATGGTATACAGGCCTCCCCAGTGGTAGTATACAGCCCCCAGCAGTGTGGTATACACCAGCCTCCCCAGTGGTATATACAGGCCCCAGCAGTGTTACAGCAGCCTTCCCAGGGGTATATACAGCAGCAGCCCCAGGGTTATATACAGCAGCAGCAGCCCCAGGGGTATATACAGCAGCAGCAGCCCCAGGGGTATATACAGCAGCAGCAGCCCCAGGGTTATACAGCAGCAGCCCCAGGGTTATACAGCAGCAGGCCCAGAGGTATATACAACAGCAGCCCCAGGGTTATACAGCAGCAGCCCCAGGGTTATACAGCAGCAGCCCCAGAGGTATATATAGCAGCAGCCCCAGGGTTATACAGCAGCAGCCCCAGGGTTATACAGCAGCAGCCCCAGGGTTATACAGCAGCAGCCCCAGGGTTATACAGCAGCAGCCCCAGGGCTATACAGCAGCAGCCCCAGGGCTATACAGCAGCAGCCCCAGGGTTATACAGCAGCAGCCCCAGGGTTATACAGCAGCAGCCCCAGGGTTATACAGCAGCAGCCTCAGGGTTATACAGCAGCAGCCACAGGGCTATACAGCAGCAGCCCCAGGGTTATACAGCAGCAGCCCCAGGGCTATACAGCAGCAGCCCCAGGGTTATACAGCAGCAGCCCCAGGGTTATACAGCAGCAACCCCAGGGTTATACAGCAGCAGCCCGAGGTATACAGGCCCCCCATCAGTATCCAGGGCCCCCCCCCATGCTCCGGAAACCTGTAAAGTAAGATGATTATACTTATCACTGTCCCGCTGCCGTCCCCGCTCTGCATCGCGCTCCTCCATCTTCATTCAGCGTCTTCTGGTTTCCTGTGTTCGGCGCCGACAATGACGTCATTGTCGGCACCGAACACAGGAAGCCGGAAGACGCTGAATGAAGATGGAGGAGCGCGATGCAGAGCGGGGACGGCAGCGGGACAGTGATAAGTATAATCATCTTACTTTACAGGTTTCCGGAGCATGGGGGGGCCCTGGGTACTGATGGGGGGCCTGTATACCTCTGGGGGGGGGGCGCCCGTGTAGTGACTCGCGTATAAGCCGAGGGGGGAACTTTTCAGCCCAATTTTTGGGCTGAAAAACACGGCTTATACTCGAGTATATACGGTACATTGCATGCAGAGCTTGCATTGGAGAAGTATAGGGAGAGATCGCTCAGCTGATAGGGAGAGTGTTAGGCCTCTTCAAAACAAAAAAGCCCTTTTAAGGGCTACTTCAAGTGTACCTCAGTGACAGTGTAAATTAGAACGGGAGAGATATTGTAGCAGGGAGTGTCGAAAGGATCCATACATAGCTGCATCATACAACCAAACCAATAGCTCTTTTGAGAGCTAACATGAAAGTACCTGTACCACATGTTAGACTACAGGGAGGGTGAGTAACTGGAGCAGGGTCAGTGTCCATAGGGTCAACTTAAAGCAACAGTACTCCAAAAGTTGCTACTGCCTGCTACTGACCTCGCAGTAGTGCATTTAATCCACTGGTGCTTATGTCCACATTCTAAAAAGTCAGTTTGCTCAACACAAAACAGCAGTACTCCAAAAGTTGCTACTGCCTGCTTCTGACCTCTCAGGAGGCCATTTAACCCACTGTATTGGCTGTGACATCTAGGTTGGCTTGGCTTGTGCCATCCACACCAAAATCTGTCAACAAAACCGAAAATGCCCAAAAGGCTGTTGGTAAGGGACAGGGACGTGGACATGGAGATGGTGGTGTCAGTGGTATGCCAGAAGGCACTGAGTCTGTGTCACCTCATATGAAGAAGCATGCATCCACTTTGTTCCCGGTAAAATTTCCCGGTCTGGAACGTAAACTTGCGTTGAAACCAGAAGACCAAGAGCAGAATCTGTATTGGATAGCAGACACGACCTCTATGCAATTGTCAAGCAGCAACAAACCTTCCACAACCACACAGTCTAATGTCAATACACAGAAAGCTGGCCCATCTAATCCTGAAGCTGGTTTTTCTTCCTCCTGCCATTATCAGTCACAGCAGACATATGACCCCAAGCTTGTCAACTCAGAGGATCTCTTTGGTTCATATCGTTTGGTTGCGTCTGACCTATCACCGTGCAGCATCGAAGAGGGACGCGAGGAGGTGTCGTGCGCTGATGCTCAAGTAATGAGGACCTACGTCCAGAAGAAAGGCACTTCGAGGAACGTCATTTAGTGTCTCCAGAGGTGGAGGCTGATAATGATGAGACACAGTTGCCATCAACACCTGTTTCAATACCTTCTTCAGGGTGTGCACATCCCCTGAAGAAGGTATTGAAACACATGTCAGGGTATCCCCAGACACATGCTGCATACTCTGAGCCTGATTCTCTATGGGTGAGTGGGTTTAGCAGCCATGATCTGACATAGCACATGGCAAAAGAAGGTTTACATGCTATTGTTTTACCTCTTTTACTTTGAAACTTTTTATACTCATGCTTTGTATGCCGGATTGTCCTTTTATTGTATTTGATTTTGCTGCTGAGCACTAAATGTTTACCCATGTTAACAAGGGCTTAGCCACTATGTAGCTTCTGTCTGTCCCTCACAGTGTCAATTTTGTTCCTGGTCTGTAACTTGTGTAATTGTCCCTGGTTTTGTATTATCTAACTGGTGTTTATTTGAATAAATACTATGCACTTGCAATACTAGTTGGATTTGTTACTTCGTCAACCAGAGTTTATAAGTGTGCATTAATTTTAGTATCTCAAGTTGTAATTATGTATCGATAAGCTGCACCTTGTAACTAACCATGTCCATAGTGATTCCTTGGTTTTTGTTTTTACAGTAGTCCATTTGTAGATAATGTTTGTAAAGGGAAGCCTTTTTCATGATATCTTTTCACCTACATCACAGCCCGCAGGGGTCATTTTTGGAACTATAAAGCACATTCTGCAGTGGACCAAGTAGAACAGTATCAAGAAGTCTTATCTTCCTGTATAATCTGGGGAATATTGTCAAACACACCATATATCCTTTCCCAATTGACTTGCACAAGTGATATATTTGAGCTTGTGATCCAGTTGACTAACGCAGCTTTATTTTTCCGGTTCACAGAGTTCAGCCAAACCTGAGAATCGCAGGCCGCACTCACTGCTACCTTCTATTACTCCATGTCTCTTGCCCTTTTTCCAGGTAATCTCTGCCATTAAATTAGTTAAATAAAAGAGTGAGGGCCCTACAATATGAATAAGTGAGGGCACTCTCAAATGTACACAAGAAGGACCTGTAAAATTTCTAGAGGAGTGTACTTCCAAATGTATGTAACAGAGCCACATAAGAGCGCTCACTAAATTCAGGTTTCCTGCCTACTGTAGGTCCACTGAATATTGAGTTTAGGGCCACAAAATGTCATGGAGGTGGAGAAGAAGGAGGAGGGTTTTGCCCAATGCTGAAATGGGCACATTGTAAACTGATATGGAATATGTATTCTGCTATCCTAGTGTCATTGAGGGAGGAACCACCCAAATGTCTAGGTAAGAGCGGTCCCTCCAAAACGTACATTAGAGGGCCATCTCTGGGCCCTCAGCAATCTCAGGTTTCCTGCCTACTGCAGGCCCACTGAATATTTGAATTTAAGGCCGCAAGTGTCATGGAGGTGGAGGAGGAAGGTTACACTACAATGGGCACTTTGTAAACTGCTATGAAATATGTATTCTGCTATCTGAGTCTGAATGGGGAAGGGACCTCTCAATGTTGAAGTAAGAGCGGTCCCTCCAAAACATATGTAAGATTCACATACCTACTGGAACGTTGTAGCTGGCCTTGTAAAGTGCTGGGGAATAGCTAACTAAAATGACAGAGGATCCTACAAAATGTCAGGGCCCAATTGTAAAAGGTGAAAAAAAAAAAGCTACAACAATACGTGTGAAGAAAAGAGCGGTATTTTTTTGTTTCTCTGCTTTATTTAGCCTTGTATGCTAGTGATTATGCATGAAAAATTGTTTGTGAACCTTTTTGACCTGTTAAATGTGATTTAGGTTAGGTTTGGTAGTTGTTTTTGTGTATCTGTAACAGTGGCGTAATCCTGCGACAAAGCTATTCTCACAAACCATATGTGAGTTAGAAATGCATGCAGGCATATTCTCCAGGCTCTTCCCATTCTGTTTCATCACTTTCCCACCCATTTCAGCCTTTTTCTCAAGCCCCAGACCCCTTTTTTAGGGTCCAACAGAAAATTACTTGGGTTTCCCATTGACTTACATTGTACTCACTATTCGGAATAAATGCGCGATTATTAGGAAGTACTGGTAATGAGTATAGCGATTACGAATATTACGGTGCTCGCTCATCACTAATGACATTCCATTTAAAGATCTGTAAGTTGCTAATGTCCATTTCATTACAAATAGTACACTGTAAATGGATGACCTTGGAAACACGAGCACATTGCTTTTCTCTTGGTTGTTTCTATACTCTCAAGTTACACACACACATTTCAAAGAAAAAAGAGGAGAGATGACTTGTCATCCTGTATAGCTTATTATGAGGTCCTGATTAACTATATTGTAACTTCCCAGGTTTACAACTCTAGAAAAGTACTTTTTCCATGCTAGATATGGCATTTATTTTTATAATTTTATTAGTACTCTAAATATTTTTTGTTCTTTAACCTGATAATACACTGCACTGGCTTTAAGGCACTTTGACAAAGTTTTATAAAATGAAAAAGGCATGGTTATAAATGTTTACTAAACAAAAAAATTAGGACACGTTTGAGTGTGTTATGAGAAATGAGATGGAAATCCAATGGGATACGACACTGGGGCTATTAGGTCCTGGGAAATGCCGACGGACAGAATAGGTTAGGGCCGATATGTTGATCCAGTTCTGCGGAATTCCTATTCGGTGTCGATGTTCCCCCAGCTGTCGTCTCCCTCCCCTCAATCTAAGGCCATGCGGTCCATGCTTGTACATTTCTAGCTTTGTGCAATAAAGCTCCGGTCACCTGGTCACGATACTTGGAGTGCTGCCATGACTTCTTCTATTGGCAAAGGATGGGATAGGATAGAGCCGCTATGTTATATCCAGTTCTAGTATCGATATCCCAGAAGATAAGTATGACAGGACCAATTAATGTTTGTTTTTGTCTGGTAAGGATGAGGGAAGGTGGGGTTACTGGTAACTGTAAATGAGTATTTCATAGAAGAGGACCATGAATTATGGTCCTTATGGGCGTAGGAGCTGAGAAAAGTAGGTTCCAGATGTGGAGCAGGGAACTATGGGTATGTGTGTCAAAGGATCACAATCCAAAAAGGATTAGGGGCCAGCTGTAATCCAGATAGGGTACATGGTATTGTGTACAGGGTATATAGAACACTCTGGGTTGAGGTATACAGGTTAAATCCTAAAGAACATATGAAGGTTCTTGTGTCCTGTAGCTTCACGGTCAACATTCTCGTGCTGTGTTGACTGTTCATTTTTGGACTGCAATCCAGTGACACATATTCATAGTTCTCTGCACCACATCTGGAGGATTGACCACTGCCATCTTCTATATTAACCTTGTTGGTTTAATCACCTTATATGAGTTTGTTTATATACTTTTATGCTTACCTTTGATGATATTTTATACATTTAGTAAAAGGTATGCTTTAATACTCATCTTTTGGCTCTAGGAAAACATATAGTGAGCAGCCATTCTACAAGGATGGAGTTCTCACCCCTTTAACATTGTATATACACAGGCCTTTGAGACTGCCGTATATATACATAGAGGGCGGAGACCGCGGTATATATGTAAGAGCCTGAGGCTGCTTTATATATGATTAATAGGCTGGGACTGCTGGTTTATAAATAGGAAGCTAAGATTGTTGTATATACATACAAGGTTCAGACTGTGGTTTATATACATAGGACAATAACTCACTGTCCTCTACTAAGAAATACTCATTTACAGTTAACGGTGTCCCCCCCTCCCCCTTTACTAGAAAACTAATGATTTATTGGTACTATCATACTTTCCAGGATGTCAACACAAGGTAGGGATTGGCCAGAGCTGTATATAACATAGCAGCCCTAACCTATTCGATCCTTTGGCATTGCCCTCGGACCTAATAGCCACAGTGTCATTTCCCATTGTATTTTCATCTTATTTCTCACACTCACTCTAACACTCTGGGTTTAAAGTTATACAGCGACTCAGTGTCCAAGACCATAAATTATTGGTCGAAAAGTTGCATCCCATTGTCGCACTTAAAAAATATTTGTCACTATAAAACTGACTTTTATCTTGCAACATATCTTGAGAGTGTGAAGTGATTAACTTTTTTTTTTGACTGTTTTGAGGATTCATCAGTATCCCTTCACTTGCACCTTGGCACATTGGCCAACACTCAGTGTCCAAACCATTCACCTTATAACAAGATTCTACACAAACACTAGTGCATGCCCTCATTATCTCCTACTGCAACATAATGAACCTGAGCCTCCCTTCTAGCACACCCGCACCCCTAAAATCTATTCTAAACTCTGCAGCTTGACTAATTGACCTTTCCCCCTGCTATTCCCTGGCCTCTCCTCTCTGACAATCCCTGCATTGGCTTCCCATTGCCAAAAGACTACAGTTCAAAACTCTAACAATGGCATGCCTCCACAACCTGTCTTCTTCGTACATCTGTGACATGATCTCACAGTACTTACCTGCACGTAACCTCAGGTCATCACAAGATCTCAATCTCTCCTGCCCTTTTTTCTCCACTTCTCATAATTGTGTACAACCTGTAGATACACTCAGTCCACTGTACGGTACCACTGCATGACCAGCTCTATCTTCTCCTACTGTATCCTCACCCATCTCATGTAGACTATGAGCCCTCATGGGCAGGGTTCTCTCTTCACCTGTACCTGTGTGTGCCTTGTATTGTTCATGAATTTTGTACTTGTCTGTATTGTGTTTACCCCTCTTCACATGTAAAGTGCCATGGAATGAATTAATGGAATAATAATAAATAATAATATGCTACATAGGATATAAGACTATTGTATAGATATCATGTAGGAGACAATGTGACTGCTGCATACAATGGGGGAAATAAAAATTTGATCCCTTACTGATTTTGTAAGTTTGCCCACTGACAAAGACATGATCAGTCTAATTTTAAGGGTAGGTTAATTTTAACAGTGAGAGATAGAACATCGAATATCAAAAATAAAAAAAAAAAATGAAAATCACATTGTCTAAATTATATAAATGTATTTGCATGTTGCAGAGAGAAATAAGTAATTAATCCCCAACCAGTCAATAGAAATTTTGGCTTCTACAGGCCAGTTAGATGCATCTAATCAGCTCGTTATCTGTATTAAAGACTGCTGTCTTAAATTGTCACCTGTATAAAAGACTCCTGTCCACACACTCAATTAGTCAGACTCTAACCTCTACAACATGGACAAGACCAAAGAGCTTTCTAAGGATGTCAGGGAAAATATCCTAGACATGCACAAGGCTGGAATGGCCTACAAAACCATAAGTAAGACGCTGGGTGAGAAGGAGACAACTGTTGGTGCAATAGTACGAAAATGGAAGAAATACAAAATGAGCGTTGACATCGAACTGAGGCTCCATGCAAAATCCTCATCTTGTGCGGTATCCAGGATCATGAGGAAGGTGAGAGATCAGACTAAAACTACATGGGGGGAACTTGTTAAAGATTTTCAGGCAACTGGGATCACTGTCACCAAGAAAACCATTGGTAACACATTAGGGCGTAATGGATTAAAATACTGCAGTGCCTGCAAAGTCCCACTGCTCAAGAAGGCACATCTGCAGGCTCATGTGAAGTTTGCCAATGAAAACCTTGGTGATTCTGAGAGTAAATAGGAGAAGGTGCTGTGGTCAGATGAGACAAAAATTGAGCTTCAACTCAACTCCTAGTGTTTGGAGGAAGAGAATTGCTGCCTAGCATGTCAAGCATGGGGGTGGAAACATCATGTTTTGGGGGTGTTTCTCTCCTAAGGGCACAGACCACTTCACTGCATCTATGGGACAATGGATGGAGCCATGTACCATAAAATTCTGAGTGACAACCTCCTTCCCTCTTCCAGGACTTTAAAAATGGGACATGGCTGGGACATGACAATGACCCAAAACATAAAACCAAGACAACAAAGGAGTGGCTCAAAAAGAAGCACATTAAGGTCATGGCCTAGCCAGTCTCCAGACCTTAATCCTATAGAAAACGTATGTAGGGAGATGAAACTCCGAGTTGCCAAGCAACAGCCTCAAACTCATAATGATTTAGAGATGATCTGCAAAGAGGAGTGGACCAAAATTCCTCCTGACATGTGCTCAAAAATCATCAACTACAAGAAACGTCTGACTGCTGTGCTTGCCAACAAGGGTTTTGCCACCAAGTATTAAGTCTTGTTTGCCAGAGGAATGAAGTACGTTTTTCTCTCTGCAAAATGCAAATAACGTTTTATAATTTAGACAATGTGATTTTCTGGATTTTATTTTTAATATTCTATCTCTCACTCTTAAAATTATCCTACCCTTACAATTATAGACTGTTTATGATTTTGTCAGTGGACAAACTTGCAAAATCAGCAAGGGACCAAATAATTATTTCCACCACTGTTAATATCATATAGGAGAATGCAAAATATTTGTCATATACACTGTGTGCAGAATTATTAGGCAAGTTGTATTTTAGATGATTATTTTTATTATTGATCAACAACTATGTCCTTAATCAACCCAAAAGGCTCATAAATATCAAAGCTTAATATTTTTGGAAGTTGGAGTTGGGTTTTTTAGATTTGGCTATCTTAGGAGGAGATCTGCTTGTGCAGGTAACTATTACTATGCAGAATTATTAGGCAACTTAATAAAAACCAAATATATTCCCATCTCACTTGTTTATTTTCACGAATAAAAATTAGAAAAAAAACATTTCTGAGATGCAAAAACAAAACCCCAAAAAGTTAGTGACCAATATAGCCACCTTTCTTTATGATGACACTCAACAAGCCTTCCATCCATAGAATCTGTCCGTTGCTTGATCTGTTTACGATCAACATTGCGTGCAGCAGCCACCACAGCCTCCCAGACACTGTTCAGAGAGGTGTACTGCTTTCCTTACCTGTAGATCTCACATTTTAGGAGAACCACAGGTTCTCTATGGGGTTCAAATCAGGTGAACAAGGGGGTCATGTCATTATTTTTTCTTCTTTTAGACCTTTACTGGCCAGCCACGCAGTGGAGTAGTTGGATGCATGTGATGGAGCATTGTCCTACATGAAAATCATGTTTTTCTTGAACGATATCGACTTCTTCCTGTACCACTGCTTGAAGAAGTTGTCTTCCAGAAACTGGCAGTAGGTCCGGGAGTTGAGCTTCACTCCATCCTCAATCCGAAAAGGTCCCACAAGTTCATCTCTGATGATACCAGCCCATACCAGTACCCCACCTCCACCCTGCTGGCGTCTGAGTCAGAGTGGAGCTCTCTGCCCTTTACTGATCCAGCCTCTGGCCTATCCATCTGGCCCATCAAGAGTCACTCTCATTTCATCAGTCCATAAAATCTATATAAAATCAGTCTTAAGATATTTCTTGGCCCAGTCTTGACATTTTATCTTATGTTTCTTGTTCAAAGGTGGTCGTTTTTCAGCCTTCCTTACCTTGGCCATGTCCCTGAGTATAGCACACCTTGTGCTTTTTGATACTCCAGTAACGTTTGCAGCTCTGAAATATGGCAAAACTGGTGGCAAATTGCATCTTTGCAGCTTCATGCTTGATTTTCCTCAATTCATGGGCAGTTATTTTGCGCCTTTTTTGCCCAACACGCTTCTTGCGACCCTGTTGGCTATTTGCCATGAAACGCTTGATTGTTCAGTGATCACGCTTCAAAAGTTTGGCAAATTCAATACTGCTGCATCCCTCTGCAAGACTTCTCCCAAATTTTGACTTTTCAGAGCCCGTCAAATCTCTCTTCTGACCCATGCTGCCTAAGGAAAGGCATTTTCCTAATAATTACGCACACGTTATATAGGGTGTTGATGTCAATTTGTGGCGCCCCTATGGGAAGGCACCACAGGGAGGTACTGCACCCCAAACAGAAGGTGTAGTGCCTCCGTAGCCATGGATACGGGGTTTCATGCAGAGTCTGTCCTAAGCACCCATACACTAGCCCACCTTAGCATAGGGACCGTATATTCAGTAGGTCCAGGGGGTGGAGTTTGGAGTAGAGCGGGAGACTTGAGTGACAGTTGAGCTAGTTTTTAGGCAGACAGTGCTGGGAATGTAGCCAGAGAGGACATGCCTCACAGTGTCCTTGACAGGAGGGCACCTCCTTGGAGAGGGATGACCCAGAAATGGAGGGGACAATCCAGGACCAGTTGGAGCCGGCTGGGGAGTCCGGAGTCGACACCGGCATCCTGGAGCCTGTGGGACCGACAGAAGGGAGCCATAGCGCCACAGACTACCTCTTCCTCAGTTCCAAAAAGGGTCCAGGACACATTAGGGAAAGGACCGAATTCTGGTGGCGAGAGGATTTGCTCGTTGTCGCTCCCATCCGTACCAGTAAGGAACCGACCGGAGCTAATAGTAACAGACCAGGGGACTGGCGAAGGAGCTCTTCAGAGTGGTGAATGAGAGTAAAGAGGAACACAGACCCCGAAAGTTGTGAGAGGGCACCACCGACAGACTCTGCTAAGTTACCTCAAATCTGTGGCTACGTCCCTGATAAACCACACTGCACTGTGTACCTGTTTTTCATCTGGAGACAGTAAAGAACTTCTTGAGTTGATCTGGTGTCTATCCTCATTTGCTCTGCTGCCCGGACAGCTCCTACAGTATCAAAAAGGTGAGGACTACTACTCCCCTCATCTACCCCCGCTGCCCTGAGGTATAGCTCCACCTGTGGGGAGCTGTACTACTCTGAGCTGCACCTCCATCACCTCAGCGGCCAGGCGCAGCGCTGGTATCCACGTTACCAGGTACCACAGGTGGCGTCACATTACCATTCCCCATCCATCATCATCCCCCACCATCCCGCCATTGAGGGTCCAGGACACGGAACCGGGAACCAACCAGCCGTGATCCCCCATCAAAGTGACCATCTGTACCGATATCCGAGTACCCCCTACGCTGTTGACCGACTCAATTATACCACACCCCTTCTCATTACAGAGATGCACATCAGCTGATTTACTTAATTGGTAGTTGCCTCTTAAGTCTATACAGCTTGGACAACATGTATAAAAAGTATCATGTGATCAAAATACTCATTTGCCTAATAATTCTAGCACACAGTGTAGTAGGCTAAGACTGCAATATTTGCATGAGATAGGGTGACAGGTTAATTTTGGGGTTAATTTAATAAATGCTTATCAGTTGTGTTTGATCAGCCTTTAATTATTGCTGCATAAAAATGTGGGTTTTTTTGGCAAGTAGCATCCTTTACTTCAGGGATTTCCAACTCCAGGCTTCAAGGGCTGCAAACAGGTCAAATTTTCAGAATTTCCTTAGTATTGCACAGGTGATAATTGAATCACCTGTACTGGTGATGATTCCAATACGAAGGAAATCCTGAAAACATTACATGTTTGTGACCCTTGAGGCCTGGAGTTGGAGATTCCTGCTTTAGTTAATGCATCTCTGAAAATGTGATGTAATTTACACTTGGCATGTCCATAGTGCCATTTTCTCCAGTGACTGTCTAATGAGAAGAAGAACATTACCGTAGCTAGTTTTCAAAAATGGGAGGAACCCCACCTTCTTTAAATTATTTCATTTTTTACTTCCCAGCAGTGACCTAGGAGTCAGAGATGTATGCAGGCAATCTTCCCCATGCTATTCCTATTTCATTTCAGCATTGTTCCCATCCATTTCAGCAAATTCTGGCTCCCCAACCCTCCTAGTGCAGTCTGCTGGGAAAATGTTCGAGTTCTTAGTACTCACTCATCACTAATATCTACGTCAGTATTGATAAAATGTTTTCTATTTTTGTGTTTGCTTTGGTTACAATTTTATCCACTAAAATAACTTTTTATGCACTTCTTAGGAAACATTACACCTTGTTGCAAAATTCTATAAAAAAAAATATGTTGGTGGCAAAAAAGGCCCAAAATACTGACCACTGTGCTTGGATAAATGCAAATCCTTTTTCACAGTAATTAAGAATAAATCAGTCAATGAATCTAAACAGTCAATTTATAATCTCAGCTCGATACTTAGGCTGGCTTCAAATCAGGATATTTGCACATTCGTTTTGATCCTTGAATTTCAAGGATCACTCGGACAGGCACGGATCTGTGGCAACAGATGCCACTGATGCCCACGGATCCGTGTTTTCCATGGATCCGTCATCATTTAGCAGAGCTAGAGCTGTTCCTTCTGACATGCGCCGATTTTATTACGGATCCGAAATACATAGACTAACATGTTATTTGACGCAGAAAGCGACTGATCCGTTACAGATCCGTGGTGTCTGATTTGAGTCACGGACACAAAATCATAACAGCCTACGTTTTTCGATCTGAGACAAAATCTGAACGCTACGGATGGTGCTAAAATTGGATGCCAATAGGGACACATCTGATCCATGGCCCATAGGGATACATGGGAGGCAAAAGCATATCCTTGTGTATCCATTTTGAAACGGATACACACGGATACAGCAAAATCGTGATGTGAAGCCAGCCTTACACCTAAGGTGTTAGTAAGATCTGGACTCTCAGGCCCTTTCACATCTCTGCGTTTGCTGCGTTTTGCTGCGTTTTGCTTAATTTACGTTTTTTTCCGCGTTTTTACCGCAAAAAACGCATGAAAACGCATGCGTTTTTGTCCCCATTGATTTTAATGGGAACGCATGAAAAACGCATGCAAAAACGCATGTCAAAACGCATGTGCGTTTGTAAAACCGCAAAACGCATGCGTTTTTGCAAACGCAGCCCAAAACGTTGTTTGCCACGTTTTGAGCTGCGTTTGCAAAAACGCATGCGTTTTGCGTTTTACCAAACGCACATGCGTTTTAACATGCGTTTTTGCATGCGTTTTTCATGCGTTCCTATTAAAATCAATGGGGACAAAAACGCATGCGTTTTCATGCGTTTTTTGCGGTAAAAACGCGGAAAAAAACGCAAATGAAGCAAAACGCAGCAAAACGCAGCAAACGCAGAGATGTGAAAGGGGCCTCAAACAAACCTCTTCTCCTAAAGAGTCTTGATTCTTAGGCTGCTTTCACACTTCAGTTTTTTCCCTGATCAGGTTCCATCAGGTTTATGTGCCAAAGCAAGGAGTGTCTCCAAAACTCAGAACAGGTGTCAATCTTTCAATAATTCTTTTTCTCTGCAAGTTCCTCTCCTGGTTCCTCTCCTGGTTTTGGCACACAAAGCGGATGGAACCTGAACAGGGAAAAAAACTGCAGTGTGAAACCAGCCTATTAGTCACTATAATGTTTCTGCAACGTTACAATAGTGGTCCACTCCTGAGTAAGCTTTAGGCACACACCCAAATGTTAACTTCCCTGAAATAACAATCTGACCCACTCTTCTATTTTGTAATGTAATCACTAGAGAATTTATAGTAGTCAATGACCTTGGCTTACAAATTACAAATGTTAGAAACATAATCACTGCAATGTAGGTCCAGGAATAATTGAACCTAACTGATGAACTGTTTATATTAATACAATCATTATCATATATTAACATATCCCATATGTTAATATATTATTTGTACTTAGCCTAATTAATACATACAAAACATTAAATAATTAGGTATGAGTACAACACATCCAGAAATATGTTGGATTAGGAACTGTGATGTACTGAACAGAAAAAAAGGCTTAGCGCTCCAGTTTAGGTTAAAACTCTTCACATATGATCTTTATTAAATGTACATGTCAAACAGAAATATCACTGTTTTATGACACATAAATTTCCAATATTTAGTGTATTAGCCCTTTACCTGTGCTGACTGCTACATATATATACAACAGCAAGCAGAAAAAAGTACTAAGGTCCTGAAGTTGGGTATACACAATACATGGTTTTCGGCCAAACGTTTCTTCAGCCGATCATTCATCTCAGCCAACTCACCCATACAAAGGAGCACTCATTCAACCAATAATTCCTGTGTTGTCTTTGAGAAAACTGCCAACTGAGATGTTGGCCAGCTGCTTATTCCTAGGAGAACAATGCAATCTGAAATTGAACATGCGCGATTACCATCTCCACCAGTCATCAGTTGGCCTTGTAAATTAGTCTATCAGCTGAACCTCTCAATATCAGCAGGTTCAGACAACATTAGTATGGGGCCTTAAGATCCATGTAACAGCAGACAAGATTAGAACACATTAGGTGCTACCAGAGGCTATGGCTGCCAGAAATACACAATGACCAGAGCATGAAAATTAACTGTACACTGTTTTGTGGCTGTTTTGGGGCACTGTAGCTTAGCTCTATTTGAAGTGGTATACATTTCTTAATACATTGGGGACATCAGCTGTTAGTTTACCATACATTGAAATATATGTCCGGATTGGTGGCCAAGTGCTCTGTGGTTAAGCCCTAAAAAGTGTTAAAAGCAGCATAAAAATAAAAAAATGATTAAGCTTCTTAGTGTAGAAAGAGCTCTACAGTAAAATGTAATGATTCTTTTCCACAAGAAAATCGGTATTATTAAATCTCCACCATTACTCCCAAATGTTTATCAGCGATAGCAAAGTTTGGGTGTGTGCAAAGACAGCAGTCTCAGTTCTTATTATGGCTCTTATGTCATTAACTCAAGCATACATTCCAGCTTTTCACATATATGTCATATGTGTTGTCATCTCCTTGACATTTGAAGAGGTCATTCACAGTATAGGCATTGGGAGTCAGTGTGCTTTGATGACCTATATTAGGAGAAGAGAAAAGCAGAATAAGTGAATGAACAGAACAGAATACTGGGAAATTTATACATAACCCATATATTTAAATAAAACATTAATAATCGTAGAACATATAAAAAGAAATATTTAACAGATGACTGATGGAATTGGTAGTATGTGAGATCAGAGTTTACTAGATTGGTTAAAAGAATATTAAGACGCCAAGCTCACATAGTTGGGGACATAGAAGAGAGACCTTGTGTAAAAATGATGTTAGCCTCATGTTCTCAGCATAGGCATTTTGTGAAAGAATGTGGTAAAAATTAACCTACTCATACATTCAATGAAATGGTGAGAATAGGCAGTATTGGCCACCTGAGAACAGTGGGTCGCACCTCTTAGCCCAGGGATCTAAAACGCCAGACCTCAAGGGCCACCAACAGTGCAGGTTTTCAGAATTTCCTTAATATTGCACAGGTGATAGTTGAATCACCTACACAAGTGATGATTCCAACCCTTGTGGAATACTAAGGAAATCCTGAAAACATGCCCTGTTGGAAGCCCTCGAGACCTGTAGTTTGAGATCCCTGTCTAAGATCTTTTAATATCAACCTAAGGGCTACAGTCCTTTGCAAATATTGAATACTAGAATTAGAAAGTTTGTTGCAGCCCAAAAATGTGAAATTTTTTGTCTTCTTCTTTCTACTTGTAGATGGGACTCTAAAGGCCCCGTTACATGGGGAAACATCTCCGGCAACATCGGGAAGCGCGCACGTTTTTGGCCGCTGGCCAAGATCGCTGGTGAACTGTTAGACAAGGAGACATCGCCGGCAAGGCAGCGGGATGTTGAGAGCAAATATCACTGCCAGGGTTAAATTCAACCCTGGCAGCGAACCTTAACATTGGACTCAATGGGGGAAGTTGCTTGGAACATCGCTGTTGCCATGTCAGACAAGGCGATTCAGGCATATCGCCTGAGCAACATCGCCAGGTTTCAGGACATTGTCCTGAAACCAGGTGATGTTGCTGAAGCAACTATCGCCGTTATTATCACCCTGTTACATGGGGCGACTCTTCAGCGATGTCACAGTCACTTCAAAATGGCAATGCCCCTCATTTGCCGGCGATGTTGCCAGAGATGTTTCCCCTGTGTAACGGGGCCTTTAGGCTTTGTGCTGATGTACAATGTTTGCTGCACATTTTTAATGTCCAAAATTCGCACCATCTTTCAAAAATCTGCAGAGAAATGTTGTTGATGTTTCAGTGCATTATTTGTGCATTTTTTCACAATTGTACACTGTTGTTTTTGTGAATAAAGCTTGGGTAAGACTGGGGGGAAAAAATGGTTTCTTGATGTTATATCCTGGTACAAACCCCTTCTTCTCCATTCTCAATTTTTTTTTCAGTCAAACGTGCTTTTGAAGTTAAGCTAGTGACTCACCGTAGCCGGGGATACACGGAGTGGGCGTTGATTCTCCTCCAGTCACGGAACCGCGCCTGCGGTGGTGTAGGCCCAGTGGTCCAGATCAATAGGGGAAACGGCGGAACAGTAGGGATGATTTGTCTTCGTGACGTCACCTGCGGGTGTTCTGGTAACTTTACCAGCGCTGCTAGGTCTCCGGGGGATGGTAGGCAGCAAGTTGGGACGCTCCCCACAGGATGAGCGGGAGTCCCCGGAGCCAGGAGCTGCGCAAGATGTTGTGAGGCAGCTGCGGGATGCTGCCCGCCAAATCCAGGAGTAACGCACAACCACACAAAGTCTCTTTTAGGTACCTTTACTGGGTGGTAATCAGGTACACTCGGACCGGGATAGTGAAGTCGGCACTTCTGGAGGTTCACAGCAAGCAGTGTTAGGCTTCTTTTCTCTAGTTCTCTGATTATGGTCGGGTGGATGTAGAATCCAGCCGGACCGGGCAGTGTGTTCAATGGAACTTGCTTCACCTGGTTAGCAGCACTTAGGGCACTGTAAAAGGGTTTGAGCAGGATCAGTACTCTTCCCTGGCTCTCGTGGGTAGGTGCATCAGGTGGGACAGGTGGCTAAACCTCCCGTTAGATGTGCTGGTTCTCTGTGGTGGCTAGGTAGCTCTCACAGCTTTGGTTCCAGTAACCGGAGGATGAGGGAAGAGTTGGTGTAACTCCGGTATTCCTTGAGAGGTGCTTCTCCTTTCCTAGTATCCCAATTGCAGGGATTTCCTCACTGGTAGTTAGGCTGACTAGGCCTGGTGTGTGTCTCATAAGCTTGAGATCGTACACAACCTGCAGCTCTTGTAGCGTCTGCACACTCTTCACAGTTCTGAAGTGACTGCACACTCTGAAGTTTCTCCCTCCAAGACTCTATTTATAGGGGAAACTGGCTCAAAGTGACCAGTGGAGCTCCCCTAGAGGCTCAGGGTGAAACCAGGTGTTCTAAGGTGTTGTGTGTGTTGTTTGGTGTTTTGTGAGTTTTGCTTTGCTGTTAACTCCAGTCGTGCCCTAAGGATTTCTGTGGTGCCCAACAGGTGCCAGGGTGCCACACTAGCATGTCCAAAGTACATGGACGCCAACCGAGGCTCACTGCAATCACCAAAAATCTGCTGATACTCACAGCACTCAGTATACATTGTCACAGAAGAAGGGTATGTACTATAAGTCCATAGTTTACATGTTTGTTATGCAACTATTTCCAAGAGTTGTTCAATAACTAATATGATATATTTTACAGGCACAAATCACAACATAGAAAATGTGGGTAGATCCGCTGCTTTTGGAGTGGTCTCATACAGGACATTTTGCTGTGCTATACCAAGATTTAGGAAGGTACCGTAATGAAAAACAATTTTTTCAGATGTATTTAATCAGAAACAGTAGTATGTTGGTTGATTAGTTTACTATGTTTGTTTGCCAGATATCAAGATGAATTTATGTCATTATGTTTCTTGATTTTTTTCATATTTATTTTGCCAAATATCCCGAGAAATTTCAGGCATTTTGGTGCCTCAATATACAGTTGTGCTCAAACGTTTACATACCCCAGCAGATTTATTGCTTTCTTGGCCTTTTTTCAGAGAATATGAATGATAACACAGAAACTTTGTTCCACTTATGATCAGTGGTTGGGTGAAGACATTTATTGTCAAACTACTGTGTTTTCTCTTTAAATCATAATGACAACCAAAAACATCCAGATGACCCTGATCAAAAGTTCACATAGCCTGTGGATTTTGGCCTGATAACATGCACAGAAGTTGACACAAATGAGTTTGAATGGCTAATAAAGGTAACATCCTCACTTGTTACCTGTTTGCTTGTAATCAGTGTGTGTGCAAAAAAGCTGAGTGAATTTCTGGGATCCAGACAGATGCATCTTTCATCCAGCCACTGACGTTTCTGGATTGTAAGTCATGGGAAAATCAAAAGAGTTGTCAACGGATCTACAGGAAAAGATAGTTGATCTGTATAAAGCAGGAAAGGGATACAAAAAGATATCCAAGGAATTGATAATGCCAGTCAGCAGTGTTCAAACTGTGATTAACAAATGGTAAATCAGGGGCCCTGTAGAAACCAAACCACAATCAGGTAGACCAACAAAAATTTTGGCAACAACTGCCAGGAAATTGTTCGGGATGCTAAGAAAAACCCACAAATAACATCAGCTGAAATGCAGGACTCACTGAAAACTAGCAGTGTGGCTGTTTCAAGATGTACCATAAGGAGGCACTTGAAAAAAAATGGGCTGCATGGTCAAGTCGCCAGAAGAAAGACATTTCTGTGCAAATGCCACAAAGTATCTCACCGACAACCACATTTGCATATTTGCCATGTGCCAGTCCTGTGGTACAAATTTAACAAAAGACTGTCCGACACACGAATGAGTGTGAACAGGTGCTAGCTGAAAAAAAATGACTACTAAAAGATAAACAGCTGCACAATAGAACACTTAGAATCAAATAAGGAGACTACATCCATGCATTACTGTGGTGGGAACATTAGAAAAAAAGGGAAAAGTATTCTTAGCTTACTGCAAAATGAAATAGAGAAATTATGACACAGCATTACTACCGTAAGTATATTTGAATCAAAGAGATGCTTAGCTAATGTATTGGCCAATACATATGAGACCAATAACCAATTACAAGATGCATCTCATATATCAGGATCGTAACTTGAAATGCCACTATGTGCATGTGTGGGCAGATAGGATCCTAGCTATAGAGGAAGGTGATTCCACCATGGCTAAAGGGTGGGGGTGCACAGAAAGAAAAATACTACATATTAAACAAAAGTCTGTCCAGCACACTAATGAGTGTGAACAGGTGCTAGCTGACAAAACATAACTACACAAAGATAAACAGCTGCACACTAGAACACTTAGAATTAAACTATGGGCATTCATTACTGCGGTGGGAACATTAGAAAAAGGGAAAAATACACTTAACTTACTGCAAAATATTACACAGAAAATATGACATAGCATTACTGCTGTAGGTATACTTGAACAAAGGAGATGTCTGGCTAATGTATTGACCAATGCATATTAGCCCGATAAGCAATGAGAAGGTGCATCGTTTATATCAGAGCAATAACTTGAAATGCCTCTATGCGCAATTAAAATTCTAGGCAGATCCTGTCTTCCCACACATGCAGAATTTTTATCGCACATAGAGGTATTTCAAGTTACAGTTCTGATATATGAGACACACCTTGCTGTTGGTTATTGGGCTCATATGCAATGGCCGGTATATTAGCTAAGCATCTTCTTTGTTCAAATATGCCCACAGTAGTAATACAGTCACATTTTATCTGTTCCATTTTGCAGTAAGCTAAGTATATTTTCCCTATTTTCTAATGTTCCCACCACAGTAATGCATTACCATACTCTTATTATTTAATTCTTAGTGTTCTAGTGTGCAGCTGAATAGCTTTTTGTAGTCGTGTGGTACAAACCCTGTTATTACGGAATCTGTGAACCCAACCCATATATTTGATATGCAATCGAGCCTGTTGGTTAATATTAAGTTTAGCAGTGACCCCCCCTCCCCACCCCCTTCTTGTTGCGTCCTAAATCAGCTGTGAAAGGAAATTGCTTGACATACATTATCACGCTGGATGGATTTTAGGGATGACATTACATATAAACATATACCTCCCCCTCTATTATTTTTTTGATCATTCCTGAACAAATTAACAGCCCAGTCATAGCTCTCATCCAGCTATGTCTCCAATATCCCCACTATATCATAATTTTTATCTACCAATATTATTTGAATTCATCCACCTTCTTGGTGAGGCTTCTGGCATTAGTGTACATGCACTTTATTTATTTCACTGCACCTCTATTCCTGTTTAGTATATTGACTGTCCTAACCCCTCTCCTCATGTCATCTCCAATTTCATTACTTATGTCCAGGTCACTATCTGCACTACCTCCCCCCTTTACAGGGAATGCCCCCCATCCCTAGTTTAAACACTCCTCCAACCTTGTAGACATTTTCTCCCCCAGCACAGCTGCACCCTCCCCATTGAGGTGCAGCCCATCCCTTGCATAGAACCTGTAGCCAACAGAAAAGTCGGCCCAGTTCTCCAGAAACCAAAAACCCTCCTTTCTACACCAATTCCTGAGCCATTTATTTATCTCCATAATCTCCCATTGCCTCTCTGGCGTGGTTAAGACAGTATTTCAGAAACCACTACTTTGGAGGTCCTTGTTTTAAACTTACAGCCTAATTCTTTGAAATCATCTTGAATGACTTTCCACCTACCTCTAACTTTGGCATTTATGTCAATATGCATTATGACCGCTTGGTCCTCACCAGTTTCTTCCAGTAATCTGCCAAGTCAATTAGCGATGTGCTGAATTCAAGCACCTGGAAGACAACACACTGTTCGGTGATTCCTGTCTTTGTGAAATATTGCCCTGTTCCCCTAATAATTGAACACCCCACTACCTATCTGACCTTCCCTGCTCCCCTTGTTTCCCCTTACTGTAACAGACCCTCCTCCAGCTTTAAGAGGACGTGTCTTTATGCAGCAGCACTGCCCCTGTACTGACACCCTCTTCATCTGCCAATTTAGCAAACTTGTTTAGGTGCCAGCGCAGAACTATCCTCCCTGGCATTTTCACTCTACCCTGCCTTCTAACTTCACCAAGCTAGCTGTCTCACTGTTCTGCAGCTCCATGCCAAAATCTACCACATCTACCCCGGCAAGCATCAAACTCCTTTTTGTTTTGTTTATGGATCTCACTTTTGCCAACTGTTCATTTAAATACAGTACCTGGGCTTACAAATACACAACATGCACATATCTCACACAGCAGTATGCACCCTCAAATGGCTGTTCAAGGATTGCATACATGCAAGAAGATGTACACTGGATAGCATTGTCAATAATGGAGCACATTTCCTAATGGAAATTGTAACAGACAGAAATGTTAAGTGTTGAAACAAATAAATACAAACAGCAATTCAATACAAATTCCCCCCTTCTAAACTCTCTGAATCGAAAATCACTGACTAACATTCACACACTTAAGGCTGGTTTCACATCGCAATTTGTTTCCTGTCCGTGGGATCCTACTTTTTGCAGGATCCAACAGACAGGAAAGGATCAGGATCGGATGTGAACTTCAAGGCTATTTCTGTGTCCGGGGCCGTGATTTTCATGGGTCCGGAAACAGAAAGAGCTGTGCGGGCCCAACTTTTACTTCCGCAATGTATATACATACATTGCGGAAAGTGAAATTAAGTAAAAGCAAGGGTTAAAAATAAAAAATGTACTCCTCTCATTAGGAATTTCAAACATACCTCATAACCTTAGATTTATCATCAACCAAATTGTATTAACCGCTAAGGTCCTTCTAGCTGCTAGATGGAAAACTACAACGTCTCCTACAATCCTGGAACTAATTGACCGAATGTCCTCCCACTGCACATACGAATTCAGTTATGCAGTTAGAAATAATTCATATAACAAATATTTTTCAAATTGGGAGCCCTGGATCTCATCACAATCTTTAAATCATCTCACTAGGTCCATTGACGTTAACCTCACAACCTAACATTTCACTTCATCAATCTATAGACGTCTCTCGGAAATTGCATCTGATCTTCTCCCTTTAAGTATGAAAGCAGATCTAACATAACAATCCAATTTTGTGTTCAGGTTCGGATGAATTTAGCCGAACCACAGTTAAAATCTTAACTACCGTTAAATAAGAATAGCTTATTATTGTCTATTTGTTTTCTTTTTTTTGTATTTTGCTTTTGTATCGATATACTCATATACTTACCGTATATTACCCAACTGTATGACTACCCCAATGTTCCTGTATTCCTGTATGTCTGTAATATGTAATTTATCCCCTACATACCACCCTATATATTTCCCACCCTACCCTTTTCCTAAAGAAATTTCAATAAAAATATTGAGAAATAAATAATAAATAATAAAAATAAAAAATGTATATTCTCAACTTTCTAGCTATCCCCCAATGTTGGCATCTAGCTCCGAGCATTGTAGGACCTAGGAATGCAGGGCTACCCAATCAGTGTCATCGGTCACATGACTGCAGTTACCGCAGTAACAAGTCATGTGACCCGATCAGCTGATCGGGTTGCCACGCAATGCCAGGTCCTGTCCTGGGAGATAGATGCTGCACATCGGAAGATCGCTGGAAAGGTGAGAATATATATTTTTTTTTACCCTTGGTTTTACTTAATTTCACTTCCGCAATGTATGTATGTACATTGCGGAATTGAAATTAGACAGCACACAGCAGTTTTAGTGTACTGAGCATGCTCAGTACACTAAAATCGGGTCCGAGAAACAATCCTGTCTTTTCTCGGACCCGTGCTCCATAGACCCCCATGTTAATTGGCGCGGATCATGTTGGATCCGATTGTGTCTGATTTGGTCCTCTGTGGCCAAAATCGGAGCAGTCTACGATTTTGGGGACAGCAAAAAATCGGACAGAATCAAATCTGACACAAATCGGATAGCAATAAGGCCAAATCTGATCCGTTGCCCATAGGGATACATTGGGGCCAAATTGGATCCATGACTGTCCGTTTTACAACGGACTGTCACGGATGGGCCAAAAACATGATGTGAAAGCAGCCTAATCCAGATTATACTTTTACTCAGTCACACTCACTAAGTCATTCACGCTCCCAATGGCAAATGATTTAAAAAACTGTTTTTCCCCTTAGCTGCAATCCAACTCCAAATCAATCACTACACTGTTTGCCCACTGTGTGGGCTCCTGCGGTTTACAAGAGCTGTGCATGGACTTCTGCTGTATACAGGGGACTATGTGTGGTCTCCTGCTGTGTTCAAGGGGCTATGTGTGGGCTCTTGTTGTCTATGTTTGGGCTCCTGCTATACAGAGGGGCTTATGTGTGGGCTCCTGCTGTATACAAGGGGCTATAAGTGGGTGCCTGCCGTTTACAGTGGGCTTTGTTTGTTGTATACAGGGACTAAGTGAGCCTCAGGTTTTAAATAGGGGCTATGTAGAGCTCCTGCTGTATACAGGGGCTATAAGTAGGCTCATGCTGTATACAGGGCTATGTGGGGCTCAGACTATATAAAGGGGCTATGTGATGTTCCTGCTGTATACAGGGCTATGTGTGTTCTCCTGATGTATACAGGAGCTAAGTGTGTGCTCCTGCTTTATACAGGAGGCTATGTGTATGCTCCTGTTGTATATAGGGACTTTGTGTGAGCTCATGCTGCATGTAGGGGCTATGGCAGTGGTGTATCTATGGGGGGCTGGTGGGGCATCTGCCCTGGGTGCAGCAGGCAGGAGGGCACTGCTGGGTCTCCTGCTGCAGTGCCCGCGGTCTCTACCTCCCCGCCGGCTGCATGTGGCGCCCTCCCCCCCGCCTGCAGTGTGAGCTGGCTTCCTTCTCCACTGCAGAGCACTTACAGGACCTGTGATGATGTCAATGGAGGGTAGGAGTCAGAGATCGCATGCTCAGCTCCTCGGTGTAAGCAGGACTCTGCTGTGCTGGTTGTCATAATGCTGGATGTGGTGAAGTTTATGTGTGGGTCGGGAGGGATTTACAGTGTGGATGTAGCAGAGCCGAGAGTGTACTAGGTGTATGGAGCAGAGCCACATGTGTACGAGGTGTACGTAGCAGAGCCGAGTGTGTACGGGGCATATGGAGCAAATCCGAGAGTGTACTAGGTGTATGGCGCAGAGCCACATGCGTATGGGTTGTGCGGAGCAGAGCCAAGTGTGTAGAGGGTGTATGGAGCACAGCTGAGTGTGTATGGGTCGTATGGAGCAGAGCCGTGTGTGTACGAGGTGAATGGAGCAGAGCCGAGAGTGTACGGGGCGTATAAAGCAGAGCCATTTATGTACGAGGTGTGCGGAGCAGAGTTGAGAGTGTATTAGGTGTATGGAGCAGAGCTGAGTGTGTACAAGTTGTATGGAGCACAGCCACATGTGTACAGGTCATGTGGCGCAGTGCCAAGTGTGTACTAGGTGTATGGAGCGGAGCCGCGTGTGTAGGAGGTGTTGAGAGTGGAGCCGCATGTGTACGGAGTGGAGCCATGTGTGTACGGAGCATGCAGAGCCGTGTGCATACGAGGTGTGCGCATTAGAGTCAGCCCCCCGTGGATGCCGCTCCCACTCCTACAGTCCCGGCCACCTCTGTCAGCAGCATTCTTCTCCCGAGTCCTGGCCGCCGTTGTCCGCCCTCTGCAGCTCAGAACGTTGGTGCATAATGATGTCATCACTGAGCGCCACTGTACTGAGACGTGCAGAGCAGATGCTGAGGAGACTGGAGTAGCGAGAAGAGAGGAGAGTATTTACTTTTTTTTTAATCAGGGAGTACACTGATGGGAAACTATGTAATGGCCAATATTATTATTATTATTAATTTATAGAGCACCATTGATTCCATGGTGCTGATATATTATATCAATCAAATTATATCCATAATATAATATAGGAGGACAATGGGGGTGCAATATACTATATGGAGGACTATAGAGGTGCACTATACTATATGGAAGACTATTGAGGCCCATTATACTATATGGAGGGACTATGGGGGTGCATTATACTATAAGGCTATAGGGGATACATTTTGCTATATGGAGGACAATGGGGTGCATTATACTATATGGAGGACTGTGGGGTGCAATATATGATATGGAGGACTATCAGGGCCCATTATACTATGTCAGGGACTATGGGGGTGCATTATTATATATGGAGGGTTATGGGTGAATTATACTATATGGAGAACTATGGATGATGTATGTATATGGAGTCAATTATACTATATGGAGCCATTATAATATATTAAGGGCTCTGTGGGGGGCATGATAATACTTGAAGGGGTGTGAGGAGCCTTTATACTTTATGCAGGGCTGTTTGAGGGTTCTGTTGGGGGCTATTGTACAGCGTTGGGAGGTGTAGGGGCCATTATACTGTATGTAGGTCCATTATATTGTATGGAGGGCTGTGTTTGGGTCACAGTTGGGGATCATGCTGTGCCAGTGTAGTTGAGGGGCTTACAGTAGGGTCATCATACTGTGGATATGGAGGACTTCACTGTGGGGCATCATATAGTGTTTGGGGGGCACTTTTGTTGGCATCACACTTTATGGCTGTAACAAAAGGGGAATCAAGGGGCTTCAATAGGAGAAAAATTACTCTGTAAGGGCTGCAAAGTTGTGAGATATGCTATTATGTGACCCAGGAAAATATTTTTTGGGGGGCAATAAGAACTTCTACTAAGGGACCCCCGGAATTTGTATATAGGTCCCTGGTGCAGGATGCATTGTCCCTCTGCTGCAGGACTGATTGTCCATAACTTACACACCAGGGCCAGTGCCGCCCCTCGGTACATACAGGCATCCAGCCATTTTTCTCCTGAGCTGCGGTTGGTTGGTGGCGCTCGTCCCCCTTCCCACTTCCACATCCTTTGCTCAACCCAATTGGAAAGCCCCTGCTATTGAGTCCGGACAGCCCCATGTGAAGTGCTTGTAATTGACTAAGTGTTTCAGGAGGAGGCGTGGTCTGTTGGGGGAAGAGGTGCCATTTTCCCAGCATAGTGTAGTGGCAGCTTGTTAATGCTCAGACTGCAGGTCATTGCATATGGAGTGTAGACAGTGCAGCATGGTCTGGCTACTCAGTGCCATGCAGCCGCCACATTGGAGCTGCCCAGTATGGACACAGTATGAGGAGTAAATGGGATGGATGTGGCACAGTATATGTAGTGAAGGGGGATCAGTATGGACACAGTATGAGGAGTGACAGGGGGATGGCTGCAGCATGTGTGAGGAGGGAGAAGGGATGGATGCAGACACAGAATGAGGAGTGAGAGAGGGGATGGGTGTGAACACAGTATGTGGTGTGAGGGAGGATAGCTGATGACACAGTATGAGAAGTGAAAGGGGGATGTATGTGAACATAGTATGTGAAGAGAGGGAGGATGGCTGCTTACACAGTATGGGGAGTGAGTAGGGGATGGGTGTAGATACAGTATGTAGAGCAAGAAAGGGATGAAGTAATGAAGAAACAGTAGGGGATGAGAAAAATGTAAAGGGGCACAGAATAGAGACTGAGCATGTGTGAAGCTGTATGGAGAGGGGTTACCATGTGGGGACAGTATGTCAAGTTTGGGGAGTTTGATGAGGGAGAACAGTATAAACCATGGGCAGTATAAGAGGATACAGTATAGAGGATAGTGTGACCATGGAGCCCAGTATGGAAAGGAGAGGGCAGTGTGATGAGGGGGCAGTGTGGAGCGCATGCGCCAGAAGAGGGACAGTGTGTAAATCACATTTTGTGTAGGAAACAGTGAGAAGGAGCAATTATTTATTCCAGGGCACAGTGTAGGGCAGATATTTTTACTCAGGAAAATGTTGATCATTCTGCTATTTTTAAGGGTATCGTGCCAGGATGGGCTGCAGAAGACTGGAGAAGATGGAAATCTGCAGAGGCAAGCTGTGGATGTGAAAAGTCATCATGGTGTCTGGACAAGATGAAGAAAAGCAAAAGTCGACCCCGATCAGAAACAAGGTCATCTATAAGGTACCAGGATGTAAATGATTATTTGTGATGACTAATTCTCATCAGTGTTGTGATACCTATATGCTTTTATTGATGACTGGTAACAACAGCTCCCAGTATGTCCTAACCATTGCTAATGATGTAGTAGGAGTTGTAGGTTCATGCAGTACAAATGTTTATGGGTCTGACCTGACATTACAATTGTTTTACCATGTACTCATGGTGGTTCTGATGTTGAATTTTGGTACTGATGATGGTTGTGATTTCTGTAATGATGAGGGTTCTATTTATGTATTTCTGTACCTCTGGTGGGTCTGGTTATGTATTTCTGTACTGATGAAGGTTTTGACATAGTGTTTCTGTACCTCTGGTGGGTCTGCTGATATATTTCTGTACTGATGAGGGTTTTGACTTTGTATTTCTGTACTGATAAGGGTTATATGGATATATTTCTGTATCTCTGATGGGTCTCGTGATGTATTTCTGTTCTGATGGGGATTATATGGATGTATTTCAGTACCTGTAGTGGGTCTGGTGATGTAGTTTTGTATTAATTGTTCTGGTCCTGTACACATTTAACAATCCATAACTTGTAAGCTTTCTTGGCTATGTTAATAAAGTGTTGTGAATTCAAACAAGTTAAGGGTTCTATGTATTTATTTGTTAGAAGCATTAAAGGGGTTGTCCCAAGCTTGTGATGGGTCTGCAGTTACTCTATGTGTCTATATGTGACTGCAGACTTCTGAATTCTCACAAAGCGCACACTGCCTGCTGTTAGGATTGTCTGGTGCCGGCGGTGAGAGTGGAAGGTCACGTAACCATAGGTATGCAATTTACATACATGCAGTCACGTGCTGACTAGACATGTGAGGCTTCAATCAATGAAATTAATTGATCGAGGCCGGACACGTCTAGTCAGAATGTGCCCAGCTTTGGAAATCCCCCACCTGCCCCACTCTGAAGGACGTGGTCTCTAGATTAAACCGACATCTTATGCATGAGCTAGTACTCTCACATGACCTCCCCCACAAAACTAAAGTCCTCAACTGGTGGGACCCATGGATGTCTTCTACTTATAATGAGGTCTCTCTTCCCAACTAACTGTTTCTTAAATAGGGCGTTTAGTTGTCTGCTCGATCTAAAATGTTGTTTTGATGGCGACCATAACCTGATATGACTATTGGTAATACTGCTTATCCTACTTTACCCCCCCCCCCCCACCTTCTTGTTCCCCTCCTCTGCTCCCCCTTGTACCTCCCCATTTGAGGGCACCTTTATTGGTGTTTTCTACTGTTTGAGTTAGGTTACTAACACTGTTGTTTGTTGCTTTCCCTGTTATTGCCTTTATATATGCAATAAAAACGAAGTGGTTTAAAAAAAAAAAAAAATGTGCCCAGAAGTATATAAATCGCATACTTGTGTTCACACGAACATCCAGTCTTACCATTGACATGGGAGAATCCTGAAAGTGTGCAGTGCACGCGCCATGAGAATTCGGAGACCTGCAGTCACCTAGACTTTCATCTCAAACCAGGACAAGCCCTTTAATTATAACATTAAACACCTTGGCCCACTCCTAATAACATGTAATATACTCAGTGCCAGAAACAGCTCTTGCTGGTTCTACTGTACCTGTAAGTGTAAAAATCGCATATGGATGATTGCTCACATGACGTCTCCTGAGACCACTGGGGGAAGTATCAAACTGAACTCTTGCCCCGGGTGCCAGAAAACCTAGATACACCTCTGGGCTATGGAGAGATCTTGCTGTATACAGGGGCTTTGTATGTGTACCTGCTGTATACAGGAGTCTATGTATGGGCTCCTGCTGTATACTGGATGCCATGTGTGGGCTTCTGTTGTATATAGGGGTCTATGTGTGGGTTCAAGATGTATACAGGGTGCTATGTGTTGGCTCCTGCTGTATGCAGAAGCCATGTGTGGGCTTCTGCTGTATACAGAGAGATATATGTTAGTTCCTGTGGTATACAGGGGAATATGTGTGGGCTTCTGCTGTATACAGGGGGCTAGGTTTGTTCTAGTTCTGTATACAGTGGGCTATGAGTAGACTTCTGATGTATACATGGGGCTATGTGTCGGTTTCTGCTTTATACAGGGGGCTAAGTGTGGGCTTCTGCAGTATACAGGAGGGCTATGTGTGGGCTCCTGCTGTATTTACGACCTATGGTTAATTAATTTGCCACCCTGATCTATTATGTAAAGCGCTATGTTATGTATAGCGCTGTATACAAGGGAAAATAAACTGAGCTGTTTTTCTCGATTTGTTTCTATGGATCTTCACCTGTGTTCTAATCACATGACCTATCTCATGATCTTTCAAAAGATGATCATGTGATTTGTCACCTGACACTTCAGGCTGGGGGGCCCTAGCTGTCTAAACTGCCTTGGCCCTGGCTACTCTTAATTGGCCCCTGGTTATCACCTAAATAGCTGTCAGCAATTACACCTCAGAGAGCAACCATAAGGCCTGTTTCACACCTCTGTGCCTGGCCACATCACCTGCACCAGCCTGGTCGTGCTGGTGCAGGTGCAGGCGCAGAGGTGATGTGGGCCGCGTTTACAGCTTTTGTACCTACTGCCCCCTATGCGCTCTGCCAGTGAGAAGCGCAAGTGAAACTGGCAGAGCGCACAGCGGATGCGCTTGGTCTTGACGCACCCGGAAACGCTCTACTGAGGCGTTTCCGGGTGCGTCAGAGCAGGCGCATGTGCCGTGCGCTCTGCCAGTTTCACTTGCGCTTCTCACTGGCAGAGCGCGTGCTCAGCTGTGTTCGGCCATAGGTTATAATGGGGGCACCGAACGCAGCTGAGCCCACATGCAGGACATGTATGCGCTCACTGCGCTAGGCTGCCCCAGGCCCTAAATGCCCCTGCGCTTGCATTTGTGCTGGCGTAGGCAGGCTGGGCAGCCTAACGCAGTGAGCGCATAGATGTGAAACAGGCCTCAGATTATTATTTGAAATAAGGATAATTGTTGAGGCTGAAACTATTATATAGCTTTTGAGGGTTAAAATGGTTGTCTAATGGGAATACTCAAAAGAGTGGTCACCGTAATAAGGGACCTTAAGGGTACCTTTACACGCGGCTACATTTCTAGGGTGGCTACAGGTAACTTACTGGTTGCAGTGAAATCATGGAGAGATTATTCATTTGTACACAGCAACAAGATAGAACCTTGTCTCCATGATTTCACTGCAACCAGTAAGTTACCTGTAGCCACCCTAGAAATGTAGCCGCGTGTAAAGGTACCCTTAAGGTCCCTTATTACGGTGACCACTCTTTTGAGTATTCCCATTAGACAACCATTTTAACCCTCAAAAGCTATATAATAGTTTCAGCCTCAACAATTATCCTTTTCTTAAAGGAAACCGGTTACTTGGTTTGGGGCCATTAAACCATCATCGTGTTTTTATGCGGTTAGCATCTATCATTCTCAAGCTTCACATCTCCTAAATAAAGCTGGGGGAGGTAGCCTATATAATCCCTATTTTTTTTCTCCATTATTGATTGGCTGGCTGCTGTTTTCTTCTCCTCTAGACACATCTGTGATCAGTGACTTCAACTTAATTTCCAGGTTTGCAATAAAACACACTGCAGCTCAAATATTCAAAACGCTTTGGTTAGAGACTAGCATTTAACAAGGGATAGACAATGACATTTATAGACTTGAATACCCTTTAAATATTGGACGTTGCAAAATCAATGTTCCAGCCTGGCTTTCTTAGCATCTGACCATAAAGATCCACATTCTTTATTTCAAGTGATTAAGTAATTGGCAGTGATATAAGGCTACAATACAGCTGCTCAAACAGTGGCCCTGTATCGGAATATTTAATTTGGTAGCAAGCAATACAACAGTGATAAAACTGCATCCGTACAAGACTCTGGGCAATGGTCACGTTTCTCAATCTAATCCAAGATTAGCTGAAGCAAGTTTTATATTCAGAAAATGTCTCACCACTTTTAGATTGAACTGGGTCAAATTGTATTTTGTAAACTTAATTCAAACTGCCAGATAGAATAGAGATCCTGCTACTGAATTAACTAGCCCGAGAGTGATGGCCAGCACTATGTACTCTGGAACAGTAAGCATAGAGGACTGTTGACAGCTGCTGACCATAAATGTGGCATGTAAACATCAGAAGACCTGTTGTTGGCTTGAAATAGTCTCAAATTTCAACAAAGATATCTGGAGGAGTTCTTAACTGCAAAGTCATAAATATCAACCAAAAGTGAGTCCCTAGTTGTCATGACCTCTGGCTTTATCTCTGGCTTCTGACTTGTCACAAGCTTGGTTACTACTGTGGATGGCTCTTTCTTCTGGATTGGCTTCTTGCACTATTTCTTAATTAAATTTCTGACTTCTTTCTAGTTGGGCATTAGTCATCTGTTACATTCATCCCGTATTCATGTCCATGGTATGTAACCCAAATTAAATGAGAGCTACAATGAGGACTGACCGGTGGCTCTCCTGCAGTAGAGCACAAAGCCCGGTCTGTGCAAAGTCATAAATGAAAAACAATTTCATTGGGCTCCGCACCTCAGTTTAGCTCATGTGTCTTAATAAGAGGCAGTGGAGTCATGTGGGCTGCCAGACCCTGGGACAAGGCCAGTATTGTATGTTCTATACACAATTATGGAATGAGTGCACTCTTAAGAGACACACTTATGCGAGCGGCATGCAAGTGTCTTGCATACTTCTCGCATGAGTCACCCGACCCGACTGCTGGCTCTCTGAACAAGAGTGTAGAGCTGATTAGATTTTCTATGGAGCTCCATGCTCCTGATCAGAGAGGCAGGGGACGGGCTGGGTGATTTAAGTCAGATGCATGCAAGATACTCGCATGCACCTCGCATAGTGTGTCTCTGCCGCAATACACATAATACAAGTATTAATGCTACTATATGTAGTATATTAATAATCATACTAGAAAGCATTAATGCTTCTATAGTGCCACCTGACAAAAAAAGGAAGCCATTCAGAAATAATAATGCCACCTTTGTGCCAAATTGCACAAATAAATAAAGTTTATAGTGACCTAATCCAAGTGACTAAAGGCCTCATTACACACAGATATCTGTTCAGATATTGGTCACAGATCTCTGGTTGCAGTGAAATTATGGACACATTGTTACATTTGCACACAGCCACAAAATGTAACAATGTGTCCATGATTTCACTGCAACCAGAGATCTGTGACCAATATATGAACAGAACGTGGCCTTAAATCCTCTTCTTCCCTACACACAAACTGGGCTGGCACAGGTTGCACAATGCAATGAAGTCTGGGAGCTGAATGCTTGGGGTCGCGGACCTGTAGCAACCTACACTTCTTTTAAGATGGAGAAAATTGGGCTCCCTGCACAACAACAATATCCAACTGTCTGCTAGTTCTAAGGCTGCCTTCCCATTTGCGTATGGGAAGGCAGCGTATGCTGCGTTCCCATACGCAGTCAAACGCATGCGCACTGCGTTCCTATGTTTAACATAGGAACGCATAGTGCCTGCATTTGCCAGCATTTGCTGCGTTCGGGTGTGGATGACGAAGATATCTGCTCCCTCCAGGGTCCCCTGTCCGCACCAGGGACACAGCATGTTGCATTTTTTATGCGCTCGGGGACCTTGGAATATCAGCAAGCTTCTCCAAGCGCCCAAAAGAATTCATTGGCGTCAATGGGTCCGCAGTGTTCTGCGCTTGACAGCACAGGAGAACGCTGCGGACCCATTGAAATATCTCCCGGTGGCCGCCGGTGATGTCACAGGAGATCACCGACGGCCACCGGGAGATCAGCTGGAGCCTCTGATGATCTCCTCCTCCCCACCACCGGTAATCTCATAGCAGTGTCAGCGGGGTTAAACAGCTAATGTGACAGCTGTTTGAATCTTCCCGCGCCGACATCTCCTCTCTGCGTCGGCGCGGGAGATCCAAACAGCTGTCAGATCAGCTGTTTAACCCCGCTGACACGTCCCGGAGCTTACCGGCGGCGGGGAGGAGGAGATCTCCGCCGCTGATCTCCACCTCCGGCCCGCCCCCGGACACCGCCAATTGGCTGCCCGGGCTCCACAGTGATGTGTCCGCAGGTGGACATTCTCCGCTGCGGACACAAAAAATGACCCTGCTTTTCACTGCGTTTGTGTCTGCATGCCATCAGCATGCAGACACAAACACAAATGTGAAGGCAGCCTAACACAGTTAAAGTGCTGTTTGCATATACATCCAGGACAATCCAGCCAAAATTGTGGGAAACATGCACGGCCCCAGAACTGCAGTGCTAATAATAAATGCTGCTGCCTACCTTTTCTATTATTCTTTTAATTTACTTCATTAAGTACTGTATGTGTTCCCTGGGCAGCCGTGCCTGTGCCCTCCCTATGTTATGCCACTGCACATAGGATATATCATCTGCTGCTATATAATGCCAATATTATTTTAGGATTAATAAATATAAATCAGCTGGATTTGGGCTGCTTGTTCACTATATAAAAGATTGATTTTGTTTTGAGAGCAATTGATTGGACAGTGTGACTATGGCTAGGGTCACATTTCCGTTTTGACCCTAGCCTACAACAATCCGGTTTTAACTTAGAACTTTTTCCAGCACTGCATAGCGTTACTGCTATGCGGTGCTGGAAAACGCTGCCCTTAGTTACCCTATGTTTACCTTAACGACCTGTCACACAGACAGCTGCTTGGAGTGCGCTTTACAGCGCCGCACAGGAAACGTTGCAGACAGCGTTTCCTGTGCGGCGCTGTAAAGCGCACTCCGAGCAGCTGCCTGTGTGACAGGTAGTTAAGGTAAACATAGGGTAACTAAGGGCAGCGTTTTCCAGCACCGCATAGCGGTAACGCTATGCGGTGCTGGAAAGAGTTCTAAGGTAAAACCGGATTGTTGTAGGCTAGGGTCAAAACGGAAATGTGACCCTAGCCTTTGTTATTATACTGATGACTGTCAACTAGATATCATGAATACACTTTTTGGAACATTTTTGTTTTGCAAAAATTGGTATGCAGTATTATAATTGGCATCTTACTGCGGGGTAAATCATAGGAACATTCACAAATCACTGTTACACCCTGTATTAATAAGCCTATGATCCTTTGCTGACAAACAGTAACTCTTTTTTACAGTCACTTATAAAATGGTGTGTGACAATCATCTATGAGTTCTATATATAAGATTCCATTTTCATTAACAAATTACTCTTCACACGAATAGAGCAATCTACTTTCTATTGCTGGAGATAATATGGCGCCCCTGCGACCAGGAGGCCACATAGTGAACTGCAGCCAGGTAAGACAGGAAGACAGTTGCACCACAACACCCTCACAGACATCCCACACACCACTAGAGGGCAGCACCCAAAACGGAGCCCGGGACTCTAGGCGGGCAAGGGGTGGTGGGTTTAGAGAACAGTGGGTGGGACTGCAAGCAGGTCAGGTGATAGATGGTAGAAATAGAGAAGGGGAGGAAGAAGGAGTCAGTAGGCCGAGGTAGGCTGAGCAGTAAAGATCATAAGCACACGTCCTGGAGGAGTGGGGTGTATGGAGCGCAGAATCCGCGGAGCCTGTGCAGCCACGGAGGGAAAGCCTATTCGGAGCCAGCACCCCAGGAGTGTGAGGAAAGAGAGTACCAGCTGCACTAGGTCCTAGAAACACAGCCGAGACGACCGACTGCAGGCGGAGTAGCCTTCTGTATGGAACCTGAGTCACACGGTAGAAGGGAGCCTGATAGAGCCTCGCACAGCAGGACTATTGGAGGCTAGGCTAGTTGCAGAGTGTCGGCTCTGAAGGGGACCGACAATTCACCCGGTTTCCCCAGATTCACCGACGGGGAGCTCTAACTCCACGTTAGAGTTCCTACCCAAAGGACAGGCAGCTTAGTGGCGACCACGAGGACCCACAAGGGTCCGAGCTACCACTAAACTGTTCGGAGACACGTACACAATAATAGAGAAAAAGAGTAAAGCCTGGAAAGGACAGAGTAAGAGTGAGGGGTCACAGAGAGGAACAACCTGGCTGCAGGGAGTAAAGAGGAACCCGGAGGGGAAAGTTGTAACCTGTGTAAGAACTGTGACTCAACTGCTGTACCAAAAGAACTGCAAAGTAAACACGGTGAACCCTACCTCTGACTCCCTTGCATGATTAAGACAGAACTGTATTGCCAGTGCATGATTCTCTTCAACAGGACTGCAGAGAGATCCCACCTGGAGAGCCACAACCTGTCAGCTTTGGACACTGAATAGGAAGGCTGCAGCAGCAGGAGAGTAAGTGTATTTCACCTACTACAAGCCTACACCATACACCTAAATCATCACGGGGAATTAAGTTCTACCCGCGGAGAACTATTCCATCTACATCTGCTTTAACATCATCTCCGGAGATTCTGCAGCAGCGGTGGTCCCATTATTGACCACAAGCCATGGGTGGCGTCACGACAAACTATAATCCCCTGTAAATATTCCCCTTTTACTTGGCAGGGCCCTGGACACGGTCCGGACCAGGACCTCCGTGACATCCCCAGAAGCAACCAGGTCCGGTACCGAGTACCCCGTCCCAGTGGGCTTGACAATAATGCATTTCCACATATGGATGAGCCTCAATGTAGAGATCATAGGTGTTAAAGGGATCCTGTCAGCTACTTTATGCCCCCAAACGTATGACTATCTGTCCCTACAGCTTCCTAGTACTTTTCTAACCATCCCTGTCTGATCCAATACTGTACTGTCTGTAACAGTAAAGAAAAATAATTTAGTAACTTACTATTTCTGATTGCAATTGGGCTCCGTCTAAACAATTTGGCTGTTCTGACTGCGGCCATGTCCCGCTTCACTCTGTGGTTATCACACCCCAATGGGCGTGATAGCTTAATTTACAAGCGAACCTCATCTGAATTGTATTCACTCCTTCCTTGTATGACGCAACGGTCTTGTCATTTTCGGTCCTGTGCATTGTGGGTGAGTATTGCGTGTACTTGTCCGGCTTCAGAATGCGGAATGTACATGCTCTGGAGACGGACAAGTATACCCAATACTTACCATCAATGCATAGGACCAGAAATGATGCGACAGTCGTGGCATACCTTGAAAGAACCCATATAATTCAGATGGGGAGCACGCTTGTACATTAGGTTATTATGCCCATCGGGGCATGATAACCACATTGAGAAAGGGGATATGGCCACAGGCAGAACAGCCAAAATGTCTAGACTGAGCCTAATTACAATCAGAAAAAGTAAGTTGCTGAATAATTTTTCAAGCTTTCCATCTGAATTGTATGCCGCGACTGTCACATCATTTCCAGTCCTGCACATTGATGGTAAGTATTGGGTGTACTAGTCCGTCTCCAGAGCATGCACACTGTGCATTTTAAAGCCGGACAAGTACATGCAATACTCACTCACATTGCACAGGAACAAAAATGATGCGAACATTGCATCATACAAGAAAGGAGTGAATACAATTCAGACAGGGAGCACGCTTGTAAATTTGGTTGTCATGCCCACTGGGGCGTGATAACCAGAGGGCAAAGGGGGACATGGCAGCAGGCAGAACAGCTAAAACATCTAGACGGAGCATACTTACAATCAGACATAGTAAGTTATTAAATTATTTTTCTCCACTATTAGAGTACAGTATAAGCTCAGACAGGGATGGTTAGGATAGTACTAGGAAACTGCAGGGATAGATAGTCATAGGTTTGGGGGCATAAAGTAGCTGACAGGTTCCCTTTAATACCTCAATATTGTATTCCACACATGGTGTCTAGATTTATCATTTGTCCTAATTTTAATTTAAATCTGTTACAAAACTCTAAATACTGTATTGTTTCCTGCACTAAAAGTGTACCATTATACACGCAATAGACCCAACACCCAGCTACTAAAAGAAATAGCAATATGCTTCATGTGTTCAGAGTCGAAGACGGTTACAAGTAACTAGGTGTGTAATAAATATGGAGTCAGAGGACCTGCCTACTCAAGTGCTGTTTTCAGCTGAATGTGTATCCTTGAAAATCTTTTGTGTTGCAGAAATCCACTGAGGGTACCGTCACACTTGGCGACGCACCAGCAATCCTAACAGCAATCCGACCTGCCGGGATCGCTGGTGCGTCGCTGTTGGGATCGCTGGTGTTATGTCAAACAGTCAGATCTCCCCAGTGATGCAGCAACAATACGGCGGTCTTTGGGACTCTGTCACTCTCAGGCATAGTGTTGAGATCGTTGGTCGTTGTCCCCGTCAAACACAGTGATGCATGCTGCACAGAAGGAGCCCGACGACCAAAAAATGGTCCAGAACGGTTTGTAACGAGCAGCGATTTCACAGCAGGGGCCTGATCGCTGCTAAGTGTCACACAAAGCGAGATCGCTGTTGAGGTCGCTGTTGCATCATAAAATTTGTGACTCAGCAGCGATCTCGTTCAGTGTGACGGGGAATTAACTCCCTGCATTGCTAGCCAATCAGAGAACAGCAGCTGGCATCATCACGTTCATTTCAGTTGGTGTATAACATCACTTTCATGCAACACCCACTACTGTGCGCTGGCTATGGAACATGAAGAGGATTCTGTACAATGTGAGAGCAAGGGCGGATGAGAAGAGTAAGAGTCTTTTAATGTATTGGAGAAGAGAATGGGGTTATTATCAAAGATGGAGGCCAGACTGAGGGACATGCAGTGGCATGTAACGGTTTGTGCACCCATGGTCAATATTACTGTTATTGTTAACAGTTAAGCAAGTTGAAGATTGAATCATTTCTAAAAGACGTTAAGTTGAAGATGAAACATTTCCTGTGTATTTTTAACAAAAAATATTTTCATGTTTTACATTTTAAAAATTACAAAAAGGAAAATTGGCTGTTGCAATTGTTTGAGCATCCTATAGGCTTAGTGCCTAGTAGCACCCCCTTGTAAATGATTTTCGTAGCCAGCCAAGAGTTTTTCAATTCTTGTTTGAGGGATTTTCATCCATTCTTCCTCAGAAAAGTCTTCAACTGTGATGGTGGGTTTACACGCCGCGATATCGGCGTCCAACTCCGACCCAACTCCGACAAAAAGTCACGTGGGTCGCGAGTTGGACCCGATATCGTTTGCGCGTTGTACGGTTTGAGCGTACAACGCGATGCTGGAACGATGCCAAAACGATATCGGAGTTGAATAGCCGAGCTATTCAACTCCCTGATATCGCATGGCCGTAGTAGCAGCATCGCAGCGTGTGACAGCCCAACTCCGATCTGTACGCCGACGCTACCCATTAACTCCCATGTTAAATGGTCGTTACTGGGTTGGTGGGCGTACACATCGGAGGAACGTTGTTTCCCGATATCGCAGCGTGTAAACCGCCGATGCGATATCGGGAAAAGGGCTGAAAAAATGCGCGTTCCCGCGCCGTTGCCTCCGATATCGCCGCGATATCGGGACGTGTAACCCCACCATGAGATTCCTAGGTCATCTTGCATGCACAGCTCTTTTCAATGATGTTCAGATCAGGGCACTGTGAGGACCATTGTATAACCATCAGCTTGCACCTTTTGAGGTAGTCTATTTTGGATTTTGAAGTGTTTTAGGATCATCATCCATTTGTAGAAGACACTTCTTTTCAACATCAACTTTTTATCAGATAGTGTTAGTTTTCATCAATAATTTGTTGAAACTTTATTGAATCCATCTATCCTCTGAAATATCCCCTATGTTATTTGCTGCACCACATTCCCAAAGCATGATTGTTCCACTCCATGCTTAATGGTTATTGAGATGTTATTTTCATGAAATTCTGTTCCCTTTTTTCCCCACACATAGCTTTGATCATTGTAGTTAAAGGGATCCTGTCACCCCCAAATCACCTCTAAACCTATTAAAACCTGTCCCTAGAGCATATTAACACTGTCCCTACACTCCTTTTAGCTCCTAAATGGCATTAGTCAAAGTGAATAAAAACGTTTTATAAGTACCTGATTAGTCATGATAATGAGTGACTATGCTATTCATAGTCACTCATCAAGGCAGCCCCTCTTCTTCATATCACGCCTATTCAGGCGTGCTCGTCAGTCTATGTTCAAAATCGCGCCTCCCTGCGCGCCTCCCCTCTCTCTCATAGCGTCCGGGCTTCACTGTAAGCTGTATGACGCGATTCGCGTCATTCCCGGCGCCGGATGACGTATTTGCAGCCGCGCCGCGCTGTCAGCTTCAAAATACGCACTGCGCATGCCCATGCGCATGCGCAGTGCGGGACTTGAAGCTGACAGCGCGGCGCGGCTGCAAATACGTCATCTGGCGCCGGGAATGACGCGAATCGCGTCATACAGCTTACAGTGAAGCCCGGACGCTATGAGAGAGAGGGGAGGCGCGCAGGGAGGCGCGATTTTGAACATAGACTGACGAGCACGCCTGAATAGGCGTGATATGAAGAAGAGGGGCTGCCTTGATGAGTGACTATGAATAGCATAGTCACTCATTATCATGACTAATCAGGTACTTATAAAACGTTTATATTCACTTTGACTAATGCCATTTAGGAGCTAAAAGGAGTGTAGGGACAGTGTTAATATGCTCTAGGGACAGGTTTTAATAGGTTTAGAGGTGATTTGGGGGTGACAGGATCCCTTTAAATAGTTCTATTTTAACCTCATGAGTCCACATAACTTGTTTCTAAATTGCATCAGGCTTGTTTAGATGTTCCTTTACATACTTCTGACACTGAATTTAATGGTGAGAATGCAGAAGACGTTTCTTTCTGATGACTGCTCCGTGAAGGCTATAGTTGTGCAAGTTTCTCTGTACAGTAGAACAATATAACACAACTACAGAGTCAGGTAAATTTTCCTGAAGGTCTTTTCAAGTCAAGCAGGGGTTCTGGTTTTCCTTTGTAGTAACCTTCTGAGCAACTCTCACTGAAATTTAGCTTGGTCTTCCAGACCTTATCTTGACCTCACCCCATAATATACATGATATGCCCCGAGGGCTGTGGGGTACTCGGAACCGGGCCATAATACTTCTGGGGAGTCACAGAGGTCAAGACCCGACTCTGTGAACCTGGCAGTATCAATAAAAGTTCAGGGTTATGGTTTCGGGGATTGGAGTCGTGACGCCACCTGTGATATTCAGCTATTGTGAGCTGATGCTGCGGTGTGGGACCTCTGGGGATGATGGAATCGCAGCTAAGGTGGTATTGTTCCCTATGGGTGGAGCGGTTTCCCCAGGGCAACTGGTGTAGTCTATGGCAGTGGTAGGTCGTTGGGGTGCAGGACAGAGGGTGCGGAATAACCGACAGACACAAAGTACATAGTCTCCGTTACCTTTACTGGTAGTTGTAGGTAGAAACCAGGACACTGACCCCATGTGATGTTGTGAATCCGGATGGCCTGGAAGCAAGTTGGACATCTCCTCACCCGGTGAGTTCTGTGGCCTCCCTGCTGCGCTCCTCTTTGCTGGTCCTGGCTGCCTGTAGCTAAGATGCGACCCTCTCTTCCTGCTGGTAAATCTCTCACCCATATGGCAGGCAGCTTGAGCCCTTCCTGGGCACCACTCCTCTGGCGACTGTCCCTTAGCTCTCCAGTACTGCTGTGCCTCTAGGTGCTTTGCTGTGGCTGGGAGATGTGGAGTCTCCCATCCTCTGGTTTTGGCTGCTGGGTCTTTCGTACTCGCACAACCTCGGACTCCAGTGTCTGTTTCAGGCGCTCTGCTCTAGGGTGAGCTGGGCAACTGGCTCCACTCCCCAGACCTACTTCTCTCCTTCCTCAGACCCTCTCCGACGGGTCCCTCACGCTTGCTGCACTCTTGCTCTCTACTCTGCCTGGGACGAGCTTAGCACTGCTCCAGTCCACAGGTCGTCTTCACAGTCCTCCTAGGAACTGAACTCTCTCACTCCTCACTGACGTTCTGCCTAATCCCGCCTCCAGGCCAGAATTTATAGGTCAGCTCCCCTGATCGCGGGTCTCAAGCTCCCACTTCAGGTCTGGAGTCAGGAAAGGTGTTGCATGCTGTGGGCTTACCTGGTGTGGACACCCCTTCTTCCTTCCAAGCATGACAACACCCCCCGAGGGAGGCAGTGCCATTATGGCAACCGGACTCTGGGATGCCATATACAGTGTTGGCCAAAAGTATTGATACCCCTGCAATTCTGTCAGATAATACTCAGTTTCTTCCTGAAAATGATTTCAATCACAAATTCTTTGGTATTATTATCTTCATTTAATTTGTCTTCAATGAATAAACACAAAAGAGAATGAAGCAAAAAGCAAAACATTGATCATTTCACACAAAACTCCAAAAATGGGTCAGACAAAAGTATTGGCACCCTCAGCTTAATACTTGGTTGCACAACCTTTAGCCAAAATAACTGCGATCAACCGCTTCCGGTAACCATCAGTGAGTTTCTTACAATGCTCTGCTGGAATTTTAGACCATTATTCTTTGGCAAACTGCTCCAGGTCCCTGATATTTGAAGGGTGCCTTCTCCAAACTGCCATTTTTAGATCTCTCCACAGGTGTTCTATGGGATTCAGGTCTGGACTAATTGCTGGCCACCTTAGAAGTCTCCAGTGCTTTCTCTCAAACCATTTTGTAGTGCTTTTTAAAGTGTGTTTTGGGTCATTGTCCTGTTGGAAGACCCATGACCTCTGAGGGAGACCCAGATTTCTCACACTGGGCCTTACATTATGCAGCAAAATTTGTTGGTAGTCTTCAGACTTCATAATGCCATGCACACGGTCAAGCAGTCCAGTGCCAGAGGCAGCAAAGCAACCCCAAAACATCAGGGAACCTCCGCCATGTTTGACTGTAGGGACCGTGTTCTCTTCTTTGAATGCCTCTTTTTTCTCCTGTGAACTCTATGTTGATGCCTTTGCCCAAAAAGAGAGAACATTCTTCCAAAACATTTTAGGCTTTCTCAGGTAAGTTTTGGCAAACTCCAGCCTGGCTTTTTTATGTCTCGGGGTAAGAAGTGGGGTCTTCCTGGGTATCCTACCATACAGTCCCTTTTCATTCAGACGCCGATGGATAGTACGGGTTGACACTGTTGTACCCTCGGACTGCAGGGCAGCTTGAACTTGTTTGGATGTTAGTCGAGGTTCTTTATCCACAATCTGCACAATATTGCGTTGAAATCTCTTGTCAATTTTTCTTTTCCGTCCACATGTAGGGAGGTTAGCCACAGTGCCATGGGCTTTAAACTTCTTGATGACACTGCGCACGGTAAACACAGGAACATTCAGGTCTTTGGAGATGGACTTGTAGCCTTGAGATTGCTCATGCTTCCTCACAATTTGGTTTCTCAAGTCCTCAGACAGTTCTTTGGTCTTTTTTCTTTCCTCCATGCTCAATGTGGTACACACAAGGAGACAGGACAGAGGTTGAGCCAACTTTAATCCATGTCAACTGGCTGCAAGTGTGATTTAGTTATTGCCAACACCTGTTAGGTTTCACAGGTAAGTTATAGGTGCTGTTAATTATACAAATTAGAGAAGCATCACATGATTTTTCTAACAGTGCCAATACTTTTGTCCACCCCCTTTTTTATGTTTGGTGTGAAATTATATCCAATTTGGCTTTAAGACAATTATTTTTGTGTTTTTTCATTGAAGACAAATTAAATGAAGATAATAATACCAATGAATTTGTGATTGCAATCATTTTCAGGAAGAAACTGAGTATTATCTGACAGAATTGCAGGGGTGTCAATACTTTTGGCCAACACGGTACACCCTACACCGCCCCTCTCCATAATATCCCTCCCTACACTGCCTCTCCTAATAATATACCCCCTACACTGCCCTTCCACACAATATACACCCTACACCACCCCTCCCCATAATATACACCCACACTACCCCTATCCATAATATACCCTCACACTACCCCTCCCCATAATATTCTCCCACACACAGCACTCTTCCTCATTATATACCCTCACACTGCCCCTCCTCGTAATATCCACCACTGCCTCTCCCCATAATATCCACACACACACAGCACCCCTCCCCATTATATACACCCTACACTGCCCTTCCTCATAATGTATCCCCCACACTTCCCCTCTTCATAAAATATTCCTCATACTGCCCCTCTGTAAATAAACCCAACACACACCACCCCTTCCCATAATATACTGCCTTCGACCGTCCCTCTCCATAATGTCCTCTCCATAATGTCCTTTCCATAACTGTCCCTCTCCATGTACTCTCCATTCTGTCTCTTTTCATAATGTCCTTCTCTGTACTGTACCCCGCCATAATGTCCTCTTTCAAAATGTCCTCTACATACTGTTGATCTGTATAAAATACACACAGAGCCCCTTGCAGTACTGTTTCCCCTTGCCAAGTAATGAGGCTTTGTAATAACAACCTGAACCACACCCTCCTCCCCAGCAAATATCATAACATATAATATTCAGCTCCTGCGTGGAACACTTACAATTGCTGCCGCATCCTCGACTCCTTCGCGTGACTCTGTATTGCAGGCAGCAGTGTGAATTCCCAGAGTGATGACCTCATCACACTGCTGCACGCTGGGCAGCGAAATGACGACACACTTCTATGCAGCTACCCTAATCCCAGTTATCATGTATCCAAATATATTTGCCTCTCATAGATGTTAATACACTTGGATTCAGAATGATGTGGCCGCCAGGGACGTTTTGGCGGCCACGTCCATGGCACAGTCCTCTGCCTGCCCGAACAGCTCCCTATGAACAGACCCAGGGGGCATGCACTCACCTGCCCCCCACCCCCAGCCTGGCCCTGGCTATAAGAAATTTCTAAATCATTGCAAACTTGTTTTTTTTACAGTTTACAAAGCTTCCTATTTTTTGGTGAATTGGGGTTGAATAACAGAATGGTGTGTTGAAGCCCTGTTCACAAATTAACTCATATCCATTCTTATGCTTTCAAGAAGAAAAAAAGTATTAGGAAAACTACAACACATGCACAGAAAGAACAAATAAGCAGCGTACATATTTTACAGTTTTTCACAAATTGTTCTTATTTATTGGATCTCTGTCAAACTTATATTTTCTGTAAATTAAACACCATTTGACTTCAGTGATTAAAGTGATATTCCCAAAAATCGCAAGGTATTCCCTAGATACAGAATTAATCACTGACTGCTGTTGGGTGAACCTTTGAGATCTCCAGAAATTCTGATATTAAACTCCACGTCACACGCTTCAATCTTGTGAATGATATTGTTAGCGACTCATGCACGTGCGATCGATAACAACATCGTTCAGATTGTCTGGTGAGCTGTCACACAGGCTAACTCACCAGTGATCAGCAACCAGCGAGAACGCTGGTAACAAAGGTACACATCGGTTACTAAGAGCCGCGAGTGCTTAGTTACCCGATTTGTACCATGGTTACCATCTCCCAGCAAAGGCTGTGCCGCTGGGAGATTGTTCATCGCGGTGTCACACAGCATGATCCTGCAGGTTGAAGAATCATTCATCGCCAGAACATGTTCACAAATCTGGGATGAACGATTCATTAAAGGATTGTTCAATTCGCTGGTGACATCGCGGTGTTAAACACACTACATCATTCATGCGTCACCAAACAAGTGACTTTTGAACGATATCGTGAACAATATTGAAGCGTGTGACATGGCCTTTAGGCTCTGAAACAAAGTAAGGGCTCTGCAGTCGCATTCCCAATGGAGTGGAGGTGCATATGATCATCCTCCACACTATTCATTCTTTGTGGGACTGCCAAGTTGGCTATTCCCAGCAGTCCCATAGAAGTGGAGCAAAGATTGAGAATGGACACCTCCATTCCCTCCTCAAACACATCTTGTGGAAGTACATAATGAAATTTCCTCTTCAGTGACTTCCAAAAAGCAACCAGTGAATATATGTCCTTGAATTGCCCCTTTGTGTCAATTGTTAAACATTTATTCAGCTGTTTCTTGGTTAAATCTCTTTTTTAAGAGATTAAATATGTGACTGCAATATATCTGGCTCTTTGTGGAAGATGTAATAGCAACCATACTAATGTCACCAAGATTTACAAGAAGCTGGAATAACTAAGAAACAAGTGAAAAGAATTTTCAGAGATTTGATAGAAGAGGGAAATTCATGAATATTTATTTTTAAGCTTAAACTGTTCCTTAAAATATCCATTCCAAATATTATATTGTCTTTGAGTGGTAGCCACATCTAACGATACAGTGTGAGACAAGGTAAAAAGATGAGTTTCTGGTTTATGTATTTCCAACTAAGATAAATACATTCACAAAACTTTAAAAGAAAAGCAGAGGGATTTCTCAGAATTGCCGAGCTATACATAAATTTGCATTAATGACTTAGTCACAAAAGTTTGATCAGATGAGTTCCAACTTTGTTATTGGTGTTTCTGTTAATATTAAACTCATAAATATGCATATTGTCATCCACTGCAGTATTCCAGCTTAACTGTAGAGTTTTGGGAGTAAACATATTTAGATTTTTCAGAGGTTTTCTTAAATACGTAACTGTACAGTCCGATATCAAATGTTGGGCTGCATGTATAAGGAACAGAGATTGGGAATAATAGGAATAAAAGACCATTTAAAATGTTTTTAAAAGAGGAGTTTTTAGCACCTTTTTTAGCACCCTCTTAAATTGGTGAAATTCTTTACAAATTGCTTACACCTAAAGGGCTGAATTTTTCATTTTGTCTGATAAAAAACGCAGGCGTCAAATGTCAATGAATATATTAATTAAAACTATTAAAAAAAAAAAACAAAGGTGAGCTGTTCATTCATACTCTGTGGATGGACACAGAAAATTCATAGATCCACCTGGATTCCTTCTGAAGTAACAACTTATCAAGATCACCTATCCTAGATGATGATTTTATCACCTCAAGGACTCCCGATTTCAAATTTTAGAGTCAACTCTATGGTACACATGTACATGTCTAGACACAGTGGTGTATCATTTATGTCTAATATCACCCAGGTGCTCCCCAGTCTCTTCCATAGTTCCCTTGTGGTTTTCCCTATGTTATTCATAGGGCAAGTACACAGGATCATGTATATAATCCCTAGGTGCCACAATTTGGAAAGCTACATGAATTAATATGTTTTTCTAGTCACCAAGCTTGTACACGTCTTGTAGGAAAACCCATGGGCAAAATTTACAGTGACCACATCTAAAGGTACCTACTGTTTTTTTATTATCTAACCCAGAAGCTATGGGTTCGGGTGATTGTTAGTAGCTGTGTTCCAGTTGATCTCCTATTGATTTCCCTTTTCTAAAGATGACCATAGGATAAGGCAAAATGAAATCCTGTAAATTGCTAGTAGAATACGTCAGTGTTTTTTTTAATAAATTCAAAATTTCTCTGTTACAAGTGTCAAATGTACCAATAATTCTTTAAAGGAGTTATGATCTTTTTCCTGGCGTTGGAGTCAAAAGTGAGTCTCTTGTTTATGACAACGTATTTTTATATTCTGATGTTAACACTGCTGTAGGTATCTCCTTGCCATGAACCTTTTCCACGTCCTTGGCTTGGTGATACAGAGAAGTTGCACCATCATCTAAGATATTGGTGCTTTGGGATGCCTTTTTTCAATGGAACTGGATGATGGATGGTCCAATGCAACAAGTTATTTGTTGCAGTGTCTTCCTATAGATAGCTGTTTGTATTTGTCCCTATAATCTTTAGTTAGGAGGACATGTAGAAGGCCAATCTATTTTTTGTGAATTTCAGATGTATAACAGGCCTAATTTGTTGGTGTTGAGTTCTTTATAAATCCCAAGAAAGTCTCTTTAGTGCCCATCTACAATGCTGGAACGTCATCCACATAGCAGCCCCCGAAGGCCACCTGACTCATCCAATGACTCATTGAGTTATTGAAAATGTAACTGTCCTCCCACCAGTCCAAGGCAAATTTGCATATGATGGGGCTACTGGGCTCCCCATTGCGGTGCCCCTGAGCTGGTGGTAAAATTTGCTTGAGAACAAAAATAGTTATGCGTTAAGATAAAATTAAACAGGGCCAAATACAAATAGGGGTCTGTGCTCAACACAGTCATCCTGTTACCATAACCTGCACCTTAAAAATGGGGAGCGACTTAGACTGGATAATTGATCCCCATGCACCTTAGATAGTTTACTGTGGCAGCTTTTATTGGGTTACATGATGTACATATGATGTATGGTATGCACTTGCATTGTCACTTTATCATGTAATTTTATTTGTGCCATAGTGCACCATCATCATCTTATGAGGGACCCTGTTTATCCCATTTGTGTCATGTGTACCTATTTCTATCACATGTATGGTGTCTGTTGGCCTGGGTCTATCCAAAAAATATCTCTGTTCTTGATGTTTAGTTATTTTTGGACCAGTTTTCACTTCTCAGTTGATGGAACATTAATAAACCATAAACATTTGCATCAATCTCCTTAGTTTTTACTTGAGCTGGTACTACAAAAGGATACATAAAAACTCACTTCTTTTTGAGTTATATATTAGAGTTGTACCAAGTGATTTATTTTGTCTGGCTTGATCCCTCGGTTCTCCTGTTTTAAATAGATTATGGCATTAAACTTTTCTACCTCTGGCTCTCAGATAAATTTGAACCGCCTTCAAACCAAGTTCACGGTGGATGAAGCTATATAAAGGCTCAACATCAATACATGCGAAGAACATACCATCATCCATTCTTACGCCTTCCAATTTGGCTATGAGATCGCTAGTATCCCTGATGTAGGATGAAAGGGATAAATCAAAGGGCCTCAAAATTTGTCTAGCTAAAGCCCTACGTTCCTTGAGATGGAGTCTATGGCGCACCACGATTGGTCTACCCTTAAGGGGAGAAACCCCTTTATGGATTTGGGCAGGACATAGAAAGTAGGTATTACAGGATTTTCTTGCACCATAAACTCCATCTCGTTTTTTGAGATGAGTTGCTCCTCTAACTTTTGTACTAAGATGTCAAACAATTCATCGGCAACTTGTTCTGTTGGATATTTAGTGAGATCTTTAGTGAGTTAACATCTTTTAAGATGTTAAGGCACATAGTGATAATGGTGTTGTGATTTAAGATGACAATATTTCCGCCTTTATCAGATGCGTTAATCACTGTTCATTTTTTTATAGCTCCATCAGATTTGTAATTTCTTCATGACTCAGATTTGGTAGGTTCACCTTTCTTGATTTTCTCAATTTTATCAAATCATCACTGACCAACTTCAAGAAGATGTCAATGGAATCTAGATCTCCTCTTGGGGGGAGTTTTTTGCTTGTACGTTTTGAAGATGTAAAAGGAACAATACCCGAAGCTCTTTTTTTTTTAATTACCGAGTCAATCAGGTCAGTAAAAATGTCTCTGTCCTCCTCACTAATGCCAAAGGAGGTATACTTCTCCTTATCAGTGGTATGGAACAACTTCTTCCATTTCAACTGAAAAGGGCCAGATCCTTGATCCATCTAAAGAAGTCAAATTAATCTGTAGGGACAAAGCTTAGTGCCTCCTGTTTTTGCAGGAACCCACGGACAGGAATGGACAGGCCCGGATTGTAAACTCTGGATGCCATTTCTGTGTCCGGATCCGGGATTTTGAGGGATCCGGACACAGAAAGAGCTGGGGGGAGTCGAGCTTGCAAAGCGCAGGCAAGTGGTGTCAGCGATGTTCACTTTCACTTTACCAGTGTATTTACATACACTGCTAAAGTGAAATTAAATAAAGGAATGATTAAAACTAAAAAAATAAATTGTCACCTGTCCACCATGTGTCCCGTGATGCATTTACCTCTAATGGCTAAAGAACCTTAATCAGCTGAGGCAACTCGATCATCTGATGGGTTACATGACCGCATCAGCACGGTTTGAAGATTTAAACCATGCTGATGCAGTCATGTGACCCATCAGCTGATCAGGTTGCCCCGCCCCTCCCGGTCAGCTGATTAAGGTCCTTTAGCCATCGGAGATGAAAGCATCACGGGACACACGGCAGACAGGTGAGAATTTATTTTTTATTTTTAACCATTTCTTTATTTAATTTTACTTAAGCAGTGTATAGTGTCAACTATTGCTCCTGTAATTGTGTACACGTCATGTCCGGAGCGACGCTAGTGAGTCATATTCGTAGCGATGCTAGTGCGTTCTATCCGCTGCGACGCTAGTGCGTCGTATCCGGAGCGATGCTAGTGCGTCATCTCTGCAGCGATGCTAGTGCGTCATCTCCGGAGCGACGCTAGTGCGTCATATTCGGAGTGACGCTGTATGGATCATATCTGGAGCAATGCTCCGGCCCGGCCAGGCACTGCACATGCGTGGGAACCCGGGACACATTGCCATGGCTACCACGCATGTGCACCACACATACTACATTTCTGCTCCTCGCCTCAGCTGATAAAACAACCAGGCGTAAGATTGCAGGCAAGAAATTTCCTTCTTAAAGGCACAGCATAACTAGAAATAGGGCAAATGTGGCACCCAGAGGAAGCAACAGAAAAAAGACAGAAAAAGCCGTCATTTTAGTCAAAGTGCACAGTGAACATAAAATCCCACACAGAATAACAACCCCACATAGAAATCCGATGGTCAGGCGTTTCCTTTTGGTTTTCCACCACTTATTCTCTCACGAAGAGTAGATCCTGGTTTTCCATAGGATGCCCTTGTTTCCAGATTTATATATATATATATATACTGTATATATATATATATATATATATATATATATATATATATATATATATATAAAAGTCTCAAAAGAGATTTTGGGTTGGTGCATTGTAAAAGTTAAAATAAAATTAAAAACACTGATTAAAATAGAGAGAAGATAAAAAATGTCAAATGAAACTGGAGATGGGACAAGCAAAAAATACAGGAAAGAGCCAAAAGATAAATATTTGTTAAGCCCTTTAGGGGCCAAAGTGTCTAACAACACAATACATTTGGCCTCCATTTGGGCTAAAGTACGTTTCAAGTTGCCCCCTCTAATTCCCCCTTCACCATATCAATTGCCCTCACTTTCAGTGAACCTGCAGCGATGATGTTTTTTAAAATGACGTGGAAGTGTTTTAAGGAGGGTTTCATTCTCTATTTTACTTGCTCCTTCTATACTCAACACGTGCTCTCTTTTTCTCATCCGGAGTTCTCTAGATGTTAGACCCACGTAGATTAGTGAGCAACCACACGTAATACACAACGTGGGTTGACCCACATGACATACACTGTCTTATATCAAATTCTCTTCCTCCGGAGGAGTTTAATGTTTTGGCACGTTCTACGCTAGAGTAAGCTACACAATGGCCACATGGATGGCATCCCGGGTCTGGGCCTCTGGTTCCAAAAGGTTTCTTAAGAGGGGGCACATAATAGCTGTGTACCAGCCAATTCCGCAAATTTTGGGATTTTCTTGGGGTCATCAAGGGTCATGCGGGAATACACTCAGTCAAGACGGGATCCGTCTGAAGAATACCTCAATGCTTTTTCAATATGGTCTGCATGATTCCACCACTCATGGTTGTACGTACCAATAAACCGCAATTGGAGAGATACCGGTTCACCTCTTGGCTTATATATCAATAGTGTTTCCCTTGGAGTGTTTTTCGCCCTTAGGTACCCAGCCTTCACCATCCTCCTACTACGGATATGACGCACTAGCGTCGCTCCTGATATGACACACTAATGTCACTATGGATATAACGCACTAGCATCACTCCGGATATGACGCACTAGCGTCGCTCTGGACATGACACATACACAATTACAGGCACAATAGTTGACAGGAAGTTGCAGGTAATTGTTAACATGTAGGCACAGCATATATAAGTAGGAGGGTGGTGGCACCATTGAGCTTATCCCCTTGAGAAAGCTGGTGCCACCAGGCTATACCGGCGAAACGCGGCATCGGGGCTCTTTTCCTGAGTGACCACCTGACTAATCTGAAGATATAGATTGACTACCATGATGAATATAGGTATGCATGACTTGTGACTTACAGTGTACTTGGAGGGTTACTGCTGCTATTTGCACTCCGCACTTTATATGAATTGCTTCTCTTACATAGATTAATACTGTGATGCACTAGCACTTAACTGTGGAGTATTAATGAATTGGATTTCAGGGTGCAATATGTTATAAGTTCATGTTTACACTGTGAATCTGTTAATGCTTGTAATATACCCACTGAATGGTCCTTTTTAGAATCTGACCTGTCATTGAGGTCACCACAGTAATCTTTTTATACCATCTATCACGTATTACCACATGTCTGTTTGTAAAATAAATTAATGAATTTTTGCATTTTCAGAACTTAGCCAAGAAATTCATTTTTTAGATGTCACCCTTATTGGTGACATAAAGTCTGGAAGGATAGCATACCGTAATTACCGCAAACCCATCAGTGGGAATACTATCCTAAGAGCAGATAGCAACCATCCATCTCACACTATTCATTCGATTGCATATGGGGAATTATTATGGGTTCAGAGGAATTGTTTGAATCTAGTGACTTTCAAAAAGAAAACAAAAATAACTGCTGAAAGACTAATAAAAAGAGGATATATGTGAAATAAAAATTGCCTTGGATAGGTTGGACAATAAAAGGAAAATTAAGCAACTAAAAAACAAATTTGTTGACAAAAATAATAAGAGAAAGGTCTCTAATGTTGTTTTCAGTACCCCGTTCAGTTGGCAGTTTAATCAAATAAAAACATTAACCAAAGATATACCCAATGGTATCTTGGAGAAGGGTATAACGTGCTGACAAACGAGGAAAATCCTTGGGTGATACGATCTCGACAAGTTTATATTGTCCCCTAGAAAAAAGTAATATCTGGTTGTCTAGCATAGTTTTTTTAAGTATACGCACATTAAATGCAATGTCTGCAAATTCTGCCATCAAACAAAACAAATTAGCAACAACATGGACATTAAGGCTGCGTTCACACATTGCGTATTTTGTTGCGCTTTTTTGCACGCGCTTTTTTGCTGCATTTTTCAGCCGCACAAAAAAGCGCAACAAAATACGCAGGGGCTTTCACACACTGCGCTTTCTTTACCCCAGAAAGCGCAGTGATGTCACAGAGGGCAGGAAGAATCCTGCTTCCTCCTCCCCTCTGTGACAGCTGTGACAGCCCCATTACATTTCGCAGTGTATTAATATACACTGCGAAATCTAAATTAAACAAAGGCAAGTGTATGAATGAATACTTTAACTCTCCGACGCCTTTTCCCGGTGTCCGGAGTCCGGTGCCAAGCGAGGTGTCTTCTGCCAGGACCTGCGGTGACGTCAGAGGGGTGTTCCCGGCACTGACTGGGCGCTCGCGGTCATGTGATACATATCACATGACCGCGAGCAGCCAATCAGCGTCGAGAACGCCCCTCTGACGTCACCGCAGGTCCTGGCAGAAGACACATCGCTTGGCACCGGACGCCGGACACCGGGAAAAGGCGTCGGAGAGGTAAAGTATTCATTCTTTTTTATTTTTCATACACTTGCCTTTGTTTAATTTAGATTTCACAGTGTATATTAATACACTGCGAAATCTAATGGGCGGTCACAGATGTCACAGAGGGAAGGAGGAAGCAGGATTCTTCCTCCCCTCTGTGACATCACAAGGAGAAAACGCAGGAGCAGCTGCGTAAAGAATTGACATCTCAATTCTTTACGCAGCTGCGTTTTCTCCCATAAACGCACTGCATATTTTTGTGCAATGTCTGCACTGCAAAGTGAATTTCACATTCACTTTGCAGTGCAGACAAAAGGCACATTGCGTATTTTGAAAAAGCGCACGTAAAAAAGCGCGGCAAAATATGCAATGTGTGAACGCAGCCTAAATCCTTTATTAACTGTAAGAGTAAATATGTTGTTTATTGTATACAATGCAGACATTGTAATATTAGATATATAGGTTGCACTATAAGAAGAATCAAAAAAAGAATTGCAGAATATCTAGCTAATATAAAAAATAAAAATGCAACTTACTCTGGTGCAGTAAAATACTTCATTAAACATTATAATGGGGAAATAGAATTTTTTGCTTTTTATGGGGTAGAAAAAGTTTATTGTCCATTGCGTGGAGGTGATTAGAGGAAAAAATTACTGTTAAGAGAAAAATACTGGATAATAAAACTTAATACAAAATTTTCCAAAGGCATGAACTATAAATCCGACACCTTATAAATTTATTAGGTATTTCTGCTGCTTTCCCTAATTTCTGTATGCAGATTTTCCATTGAAATATATTGATTTTCTGCATACAGATTTTCCATATACAGATTTTCCTCTTAAACATTCTGATTTTCTGTAGATAAGTAGGGAAGTAAGGGAGGAAAGCCGCTCCACCTCCAATTACTCAAGAACTCCTGTATCGGTGTGACGGTTTTGCAGCCGTCTGGAACAACGATTCAAAACAAAAATTCCGGCGCATTCATCTTTTCAATGTTCTTTATTTCATATAAAAAATAAAAACATCAAGAGCGCCCACCGGGGACGGCTAGACGTGTTTCGAAGTGAGGTTCCCGCTTTTGATGTTTTTATTTTTTATATGAAATAAAGAGTATGGAAAAGATGAATGCACCGGCATTTTCCTTTTGAATCCTGATTTTCTACATACATATGTTCTATTTAAACATCCTGATTTTCTGCATACAGAATTTCCATTCAAGCATCCTGATTTTCTACATACTTATTTTCCTCTTACACATCCTGATTTTCTACATACAGATTTTCCATTGAAATATATTGATTTTCTGTATGCAGTTTTTTTTTGTATACAGAGTTTCTATTTAAACACACTGATTTCTTCATCTATAAATTAGTTATTTTTTTCGGTTGTTATTTTCTGTTATCTCTGATATGCCTTATTGTTTAAAAAAGATGGATGTTACATGTTCATGTGTGTCAGGCGGCCGTCACACGGTTCAATATTGTGAACGATATCGTTTAAGCTATCTGCTTTTTGATCGCCTAAGCGATATCGTTTGTGCATCGCTGCGTGCAATCAAGCGATTTTACAATGTAAAATCGTGACATCGCAGATATGAGAGCAGAGCTCATATCAAGTGATAAACGCTTTATCACTCTGCCTCATCGTGGTGTGTGACACCACGATGAACGATCTCCCAGCGGCAGAGCCTATGCTGGGAGATGGTATCTATGGTAAACGTCGGGTTACTAAGCGCCGCGCGGCGCCTAGTAACCCGATGTGTACCATAGTTACCAGCGATCTCGCTGGTCCACATCGCTGGTGAGTCTGTCTGTGTGACAGCTCACCAGCGATGTGAGCGATATCGTTAGCGATCGCGCGTGCACGTGATCGCTAACAATATCGCTCACGATATTGATGAGTGTGACGGCCGCCTTACATTCATGTTAGATATGATTCTCTGTCCATAGGCTTTGAATCTACTAATTTGTTAAATCTGTACCATGATTGCCTGCTGTATGTTTTTAAGCTAGTACCATAATGCATTCTGTCATCACTGACTAAGGGCGTAAGCCTGAAACGCGTCAAGTTTACATCTCCGCTATCATGGACTTCCATATATTTTAATATTTTGCTCAAATAAAGTGAGAATTATGTTTTATTGGATACTCCTCCTACTTTTTCTTCAAGTATACTGGCTGAGAGTCACGGCATTGTGGGTCTAAGCCAAGAAGATGTGAGCAGCAGGATGGATTGAATCAATGGTGAGGCGGAGATCCAAGATGGCCGCGGACATGGGAGGATGTGCAGAAACAGGCTCCCAGTAATCCAACTTCAATCCGCGCCATCCCCAGCAGAAAATAACCCCTGGACTACAGCTCTCGTCACCCTTCACCATCTAGCACAGGGATCTCAAACTCCAGGCCTCGAGGGCCGCACACAGTCCAGGTTTTCAGGATTTCCTTAGAATTTGACAGTTGGTCATTTGATTGCCAACTGTCAAATCCTAGGGAAATCCTGAAAACCTGCACTGTGTGCGGCCCTCGAGGCCTGGAGTTTGAGACCCCTGAGCTAGCACCTACGGGCCGCTGCTGACCGAGAAGAGGAGACCCCTGACCTCCGTTGGACCCCCTGTGGAGAGAGACACGTGGAGCCCCTGGGCCTGGCACACGAGGCCTAGATCTCTGCCTGGGTCCATCGGGTCTGTGCTCCACGGTGCCGCGGCCTGCTGTACTGGACCCACCACCCCAGACCGGAGACACTCCGTGGACGCAGCGGAGGGACCCGCGGGGAGGACACCGAGAGAGCAAAAGCTGAGGCCCCTGTTCTCGCCCGCGCGGTCGCCGGGAGGTGGCGGTCCCCCCCCCTCCCTCTCCTTGGGGTCACATTGGCGGATTCCCTGAGGATCGGAACACAGGGCCACCAAACACCGGTGGGATACGGAGGAGCGGGGAATAGAGAGAGGTGTGCTGCTCACTTCCGGACCGGGCGCTGACGCGGCGGACCCCGGTGGAGCCCGCAGTCAGAGGAGACAAAGTCACAGAACAGTGTGAGAGGCGCCCTGCTCGACTACCACCTGGAGACGGGGCTGCTGACACTCCGGAGCTGTGACGGTCTGGGAGCGACACACCGGAGACAGCGCGCGGCTTGCCCGCGGCCCAGGTGAGGAGAGGGGGAGAGGAGGTGCTCCCCAGATCTGACCCCTGGAGCCCTGGGGAGCTAATCGTCGCTGGACCCCTCCGCACTCATAGGGAGCATTACTGAGACGGACGAGGCTCTCCCAACATCACCGCTGCTACTGACGCTGCGACCACCACCCCCACTTTTGCAGTCTCAAGACCCGCAACTGATAATAAGAAACACAGCGGCATTCCCAGAGTCAGAGCCACACAAGTGTGATACATAAGGGGTGTCATTTGGAGCGTCCGTACCCTCAGTACTGGTCTGATATAACACAGTGGGGTGATAAAGAAGCTGAGCTCCGATGGGGAGGGGTGAGACACACTGAAACAGCTGCAGACTAGCCCCGCTGCAACCCCCCCATCACCCGGGGAGGCACCCCACACTCCATATAGGCCCTGCCATCTCTGCTTCTGGAGCATAACACTCCAGTAGGATCTCCACAGACCTCTCTATTCAGGACTATCTACTCATATAGAGAACCACAACATGTCTTGCTAAACCTCTATTTAGACAGCAGGGGGAGCATGAGATAACTAACTACATTTGCGGTGCAACACTACTATTATACAAGACACTATGGTGAAAACGACTCAGAAAACCCCCAAGGCAACGCTTAAAGCGTCCAAATCGATCACCCAGGCAGATGTGGACCATTTTTTGGGAAAACAAGGCGACCCTCTAAACAGTCTGAAATCTCAACAACATACAGATCTTCCCTCCATGGACGACTCAGATTCGGAAATGGAGAGTGGGTCTGAGGCTGGTACTAAATCTAAAGACACCATGGTCACTAGATCCTTCTTGAAACGAATTCTTACAAAAGCATTGGAGCCGATAGGTCGCGACTTGGCTGAAATCAAACAAGATCTTGCTCTCCAGGGCCATAGACTTGTCACTTGAAACCACGCAGGGTCAGGTGATCCAACAGACCAATTCTATCTTAGACAATCTAATGGTTCATGAGCAACAAATACACCAGATCCACATATCTTTAGAGGATCATGAAAACAGGGAACGCCGCAACAACGTTCGTATTAAAGGTCTCCCTGAGTCGGTAGCATTTGAAGCCCTAGGTAAAGCATCACTTGAAATATTTGCGGGCCTCCTGAGAGAAGAGGATCCCCGCGATATAGAACTGGTCAGAGTCCATCGTGTCTTGCGTCCTAAACCTGCCCCGAGACGTCTTGTGCAGATTCCTTGACTACCGCGTGAAGGACTTAATACTACGCAGAGCCAGAGACTCCACAGAAATCACATATGGAGACGCAAAGATCCTTTTGTTCCAAGACCTCTCAGCCATTACTTTAAGGAAACGGCGTCTATTAAAACCATTTACTAGAGCATTATTGAATAAAGGACATAGGTTCCGCTGGCTCTTTCCTTTCGGCATATACATCACGGCAGGAGGAAAGTCCATCACGGCCAGGACCTCGTCTGACATAAAAGAGACATGTACTACTCTGGACATTGTTCTTGACTCATACCCAGATCTGGAATCCTTTCACTCGGCTTCGAGTCTACGAGCACTGCCGACTCCACCGCCATCCCAAAATCTCAGCGCTCCAAACGCAAGGCAGCTAAATCCCCAACCCCGAAAGGTCTTAGTGAGGACACATGAATGGCCTTTGTTTTTTCTTTTTTCGCTCCTGGCCCTTTGCATTTGAGGTATAGGGGGACAGCCTCACCCCCCCCCTCCAATGGGTTTCTATCTCTGACTAATGGACACACTGGAGGGATGGGGGGGGGGAGGATCTCCCTCGGTGCCTTGGGTAGATTACTCAACACCCAGGTGTCTGTGATCCACGTACAAAGACAAAAACTGTATGAACCTCAAACTGCCTAACTTGAACTATGCCTTTTGCTGTATATCCCGTCCCCCCCTAACCCCTCCCCCCCCACCTCCTAACTTCCCAATCCCCCTTCTCTCCCTCCCCCCCCCACTCTTCCCCCCTTCCCCCCTCTGCCTACCCCTCCCTCAACTTATCCCCTAAACCCTTGCCCTCCTCTTCTTTCCTCCACACCCCACTCCTTCACTGGGATACAGCGTTCTCGAACAGAAGGTTGAAACTAACGAGACAATAAGGGCATTGGGTTCGCCTATTTGACTTTGTTATAGTTAGGCCGCGGTTGATATACTGAGTTGATGCTGGTAAATATTTTAGTGTTGCTTAGCATATATTTTAGTGTTACTTAACATATTAAGCTCCCCGAGCTGACGTTATAAGTTAGATTTACTTATTTCAAATGAGTAGATTGATCCTGAAAAAGTTTTCCTTTTTGATGACTTGTTGTTTTCTCTTGTTTACCCCCCTTAGGTGTTTTGTCTCCCCTTCCCCGCACCTCTACCTTTCCTGCTTTCCTCCCTGTCTCACTCAGCTTCCCCTCCTCCCGTTTCTTACCCCTCTATTCCCTTACCCTCCACGCCAGGCGCGTCCATCCCCAGCACAGAGCAACCTGATTCTACTGATAGATGACCAACATGAATGGTGGTAAAGTATTAACCTATATATCCTTAAACGCCCACGGCTTAAACTCCCCAGGCACTAGGCACCCACAGCTACACATCCTTAAGAAACAGGGAGCAGATGTTCTTTTCCTGCAAGAAACCCATTTCAAACAAAACAAAATACCTAATTTTGACAAATCCATGTTTCACAAATGGTTTCACTCTACATCCACACAATCCGGTGCTAGAGGAGTGTCAATAGCGATCAGGAAAACTGTACACTTTCAACCCCGTGAGACGATAATTGACCCGAAAGGCAGATTTGTATTGGTTAAAGGTCTTTTAAATGGCACATTAGTGACACTGGGCAGCCTATATGCCCCGAACAAGAAATTACTAAAATGGTTGATGGCCACGTTAAATAAAATAGAAGGATTCCGCGAGGGTCAAGTTGTCCTGGGGGGCGATCTCAACTTGGCACTGGAGCCTCTCCTGGACACTTCCAGACAAAAAAGTACTATCTCTGAGAGGGACCTGGCTAGAGTACGGGCACGATTGCAATCCATGCAGTTGTTAGACTCCTGGAGATACATGAACCCATCATCACGAGATTATACTTATTACTCTAACCCACATAAAACACACCACAGACTGGATTACATTATAGTGTCCAGGGGAGCGCTCCCTGCCCTTGAGTCGTCGGAAATAGTACCTAGTGTTTACTCTGACCATGCAGTGGTAAAGACAGTGATATCCACACTCAGGAAACGACCTACCAATAGGACCTGGCAAATAAATGACACCTTGTTAAACTCCCCTGACGTTCGGAAACGACTGCAGGAGAAGATACAACAGTTCTTCCAACTCAACCACACTGGGGAGGTGTCCCCGCAATGTTTGTGGGAAGCTCACAAGTCTGTTCTCCGGGGGAGCTGATATCAATAGCGTCTTACTACAATAAGAGGCGACATACAGAGACCCAGACCTTATATGAGGAGATTGCAGATTTGGAGCTCCAACACAAAAAATCACAAAGCCAAGACATACTCACCAAACTCGTATCCAAGAGATCGCGCCTTAAAGACCTACTAACTACTGCCTCGGCAGTTATATATAAAAAGTGGAGGACTAGAATGTACGCCCATGGGGACAAAGCCTCAAAATTCTTACTCTTCCACCTCCGCAAAAAACAGGCACGAACATACATACATACAATTAAAGACAACAGAGGTGTAGACACACACGATCAGTCACAAATAGAACAAGCTTTCCTAGACTACTACACGCGGCTATATAATATACGCCCCACAGGCACAGAGGCTGAAGGACTTCAGAGACGCCGAGACATAGACCTTTTTTTGAAAGATCTACGACTCCCCACTTTATCAGAAGAAGACCAAAATATACTGACTAGACCATTCACGCTCCGCGAGCTCCAGTCCACTCTGTCACGCTGCCCTAAAGGTAAAACACCAGGCCCTGATGGGTTCTCGACTTTTTACTATAAAACTTTCTCCTCTCTGCTTCTGCCACACCTCTTGACTATCTGTAACGCCACCCTAGCGGGACAGCCCCTACCTAAACAGATGCTGGAGGCAAGGATCTCCTTGATACATAAGGAGGGGAAGGATCCAAGTTTATGCAGCAACTACCGGCCTATATCCTTGCTAAATGTGGACTTGAAGCTCTTGGCAGGTATGATGGCTCATAGATTAGCGGACTTCCTTCCACACTTGATCTCTACTAACCAGACGGGGTTTGTTGGGGGCAGGGAGGGGAGAGACAACGCATATAAAGTTCTACACTTGATCCAATTTGCTAAGACTCGCAACGTTCCGCTGGTCCTGCTGGGTACTGATGCGGAGAAAGCGTTTAACAGGGTGGACTGGACCTTCCTAGAGAGAACACTGACGAAATTTAACCTCCCACCTTCCCTGATTGTCTCAATTATGGCAATGTATAGATCGCCAACGGCTCGCATTAAGATAAACGACTCTGTCACAGACACTTTTCCCATAGGAAATGGAACTAGACAGGGTTGTCCACTGTCTCCATTGCTGTTTGTGATGGTGATGGAGCCCCTCTTGGCGGCGATTCAAAGTAGACGCGATATTGAAGGCGTTACTATTGCAGGAGATCAGTATAAAACCGCTGCCTTCGCAGACGACCTTCTGATATGCTTGACGAATCCCAAGAGGGGTCTCCCTGCTCTTATGGACCTCATGGAGAGATATGGCAACCTGTCTAACTATAAAATTAACATTGCCAAATCTGAAGCATTGGGAATTCAAATCGACCCTCACACACTCCACAGCCTTAAGCAATTATATCCTCTGACCTGGCCTAAACAATATATATCATATTTGGGAGTGAAGCTGGGCGGAAATCAGGAAGACGTATTTAAACTCAATTTGTTGCCCCTTCTGACATCCACGACAGCAATTATGCGAACATGGAAAGATAGTTATCTTTCATGGATGGGGAAAAAGAATATCCTGAAGAGCCTGATCCTGCCCAGATCCAACTATATGTTCCAAATGTTGCCCATAACAGTCCCATCTTCCTTTCTCTCTAAAATCAACTCCCTGTTTGTCACTTATATGTGGAAGGGTAGGAAGCCCCGCATTTCCCAACGCACACTGTCCCTCCCTAAACTTCTGGGGGTATGGGAGCTCCGGATATCAAAACGTATTATAAAGCAGCGCAGCTATCCCAGACAGTGGACTTTATACGCCAATCTAGAGACAAGCAGTGGTTGAAGACAGAGGAATCACTGGCGCCGTATAGCCTACGCTCAATTATGTTACTCCACTTCCTCAGAGAAAAAACTTATTTCCCAGCTTCAGCCGCACACTAGAGCTACTATGAAGATTTGGCGGGAGGTGGGGGAGAATCTTATGCCCCCCCTCACACCCCTGACCACTCTCAGAGATCTACTTGCCCACTTGGGAGGTGGGGCCCCAATGGAGCAACGCTTCGAAGACAAATTCTCTGATTGCTCTGTAGACCAGATACACCATGAAGGTACCATCCTCACATTGTCTGACCTTAGAGCTAGACCCGGCCTTTCACGCCTAAACTTTGTCCATTACAATGTCGTGTGCCACATTCTGCTGCCGCTTCTAAAAAATTCAGACCTAACGAGAGAGCTGACGGCATTTGAGAAACTTTGTGCTTCGGTCACGAAACCGCGACAGATCTTCTCAAAAATATACCAATCGTTGGTGACTGCCGAAACCAGCACGACCAGAGCCTACATAGCCCATTGGGAACGCGACCTGGGGTACAGGTTCTCACCATCGCAGACACGACATATTTATAGATACTCACATGGCCCTTCTCAATGTGTGAGAGCTCAGGAGGCCTCTTTCAAAATAGTCACGAGGTGGCACATTACCCCGGATCGAGTTCGGCTTTGGAACACAGATCTTATGAGCAGCTGCTGGAGATGTGGAGCAGAGACAGCCGACTATTTCCATATATGGTGGGAGTGCCCGGACTTGCAGATATTTTGGGTGACGGTTGAGAAACTTATTCAAACTGTAATAGGAAGACCTCTTCACCTGACACCGGAAATGGCACTGTTACACTTTCCAACCTGGCCCAACATTAAAGCAGGGTCACTACTAGCTCAATATATACTTACAGCGGCGAAGCTATTGATACCGCTGCACTGGAAAACCCCGAACACACCTACACTACCCCAGCTGATGGAAAAAACCCACTCTCTCTATCAAGTTGCTGAAATTGCGGCTTTGGTAAACAACAATAAAGCTACCCACTTATTAACCTGGCAACCTTGGTTGGATTACCGCCATCTTGAAAATGTTAGCAGTCACTAAAAGGATGCGAGATGGATTCTGATCAGTTGTGGATGGACGATACCTACTCCTCCCTCCCTCCCCTACCCCAACCTCTTTCTCCCGCCTTCTCCCCCTCTCCTTCGTGTTTTTGCCCTCCGCCCTTCTTCCCCCTTCTCCACCTCCCTACTATATTATTTTGCCTACTTACACTCTCTTATTGTAATATTGGGTCAAGGACCCCAACCTGAAGTTTACGCTATTAACTACGCCAAAGACGTAGATGTACAGGACTCGAATTAATGTACTTTCTTGGCTGTATATTAAGTTCTTGACTACCTTACTTTGTTAACCTTTCTGTATTACCTAGCAATGAAAATTCATTAATAAAAAGAATTTTGAAAAGAAAAAGAATCAATGGTGAGGCACATACATGCTTGTTTCGTACAGATTTGTCTTTGAACACACAGAGAAGACAGACACAAAAACAGATACAAAATAGACTCCAATTCTTCTTCAAGGTGAGTCTCCATCGAATAAGCTGGATAGATCACAAGTACTTTCTCCAAAAACAGCTCCTTCTCAGATCAGCTAAGAATGAACTATAGCCAGCATAGGGAGGAGTGAGGAATAGACTTATACAGTGGAAGGGTGTGTCAGCAACTACATGCTACTCACAGTAGGATAGCAAGAGACCTCAACCCCCTCCAGCACGGGACGGAATTAAATAAACTCCTACTAAGGGTGCTTTGACATTGCGTTTCTCGCCCATCCATGGCTGTCCATTGTAACACGGACAGCCACGGATCCGATTTGGCCCCCATGTATCCCTATGGGCATTGGATCGGATCGGATTTGGCCTTATTGCCATCCGATTTGTGTCAGATCCGATTCTGTCCGATTTTTTGCTGTGTCCAAAATCGGAGACTGCTCCAATTTTGGGCACAGCGGACCAAATCGTACCAAATTGGATCTGACATGATCCGCTGCCTTTAACATGGGGGCCTATGGAGCACAGGTCCGAGAAAACATTGGATCATTTCTCGGACCCGATTTTAGTGTACTGAGCGTGCTCAGTACACTAAAACCGCTCTGTTCCCCTTTAATTTCACTTCCGCAATATATATATATACATTGCGGAAGTGAAATTAACTATACAAAGGGTTAAAAACTTAAAAAACCATGCTCACCTCTCCGGCAGTGTCCCGTGCTGTCTCGCTCCTGGGCTCAAGGACCTGGCATTGCCTGGCAACCTGATCAGCTGAGCAGTCATGTAACCGATCAGCTGATTGGGTTGTCACATGACCGTGCGGTTTAAATCTCCCACCCGCCGATCAATTTTGGCGGGCGCGGAATTTAAACCTCTCAGCTGATGCCAGTCATGTGACCGATCAGCTGAGCAGTTTAAAAGCTGCGCCCGCCAAAATCGATTGGTGGGCGGGAGATTTAAACCGCTCAGTTATGTGACAACCCGATCAGCTGATTGGTCACATAACCGCTCAATTGATTGGGTTGCCAGGCAACGCCAGGTCCTTAAGCCCCAGGAGTGAGACAGCACAGGACACACGCCGGAGAGGTGAGGATGTTTTTTTTTTTATGTTTAACCCTTTGTTCACTCCCGCACATTACATACATACATTGCGGGAGTGAAAGTGTCCGGCTTGCCTGCACTTTGCAGTCTCGGGCTTTCTGTGTCTGGACCCATGAAAATCACGGATCCGGACACAGAAATGGCATCCGGAGGTGACCTCCGATGCTGTCCTTTCCTTTCCGTGGGGTCCTGCAAAAAGTTGGATCCCACGGACAGGAGGAAAAATGCAATGTGAAAGCACCCTTAGTGACAAGAGGACACAAAAGAGGATCTGTAATCAGTTAAACAATATGACCTTCTAATCTCAGATCTCCCCAAGATCACATCAGATTGTGACACACATGTAACATCCACTCAATGACTGGAGGAAGATTTGCGGAGACACATTTCTGATCAATTTAGAAGCATGTGCTTCTTAATGAATCAAGTGTGTCTATGTCCTACATGCCTCCTCATCAAGGGGTAATTTTCTTGCTGGTCTTGATGAATTAGAGCCTAGGTACTTCAGCACTCGATTACCCTACTATGTAACTTTAGCTAGTCTAAAGGCCACGTTACACACACAGATATATTGGTCACAGATCTCTGGTTGCAGTGAAATCATGGACACATTGTTCCATTGTATACAGCCACAAAATGGAGCAATGTGTCCATGATTTTACTGCAACCAGAGATCTGTGACCAATAGATCTGTGTGTGTAACGTGGCCTTAACAGTTCATAGCTGAGTTGCTGTGGTTCAAAAATTCTTCCATATTTCAATAATATCACCCACATTTGATCATGGTGGGAAAACATTCCATAGACTGACTTCTTTCTTGTCTAGTAGTATATGACTTATTAGGGTAAGTAAATCATGCAGAAGGTCAAATTGTAAAAATTGTTATAGGATAAAGTATCCATTAGAATAATGAGTTTTTAAGTAAGGATTAGTAAAAGTCGTTGTAATTTCTCATTCTGCATTTCTTCTTTTCCCACTTATAAAGAAAGTGTTTACTATCTATGACCTCCAATTGTACTGAAATGTTTTGTAAAGAAATTTTCAGCACTGTATCAATAAGTAAATGAAAATGATTGTGTGTCTAAAACCTAGTAGCTTAAAGGAAATATGTCGCCAAGTTTTCTCAATATAAAGTATGTCCACCACCTTTAAGCCCTTATACAGTCCCTGACAAAAGTTATGCTGCTTATCTATGGTATGTAAATAAAAGCTTATAACCTGACGTTAAATTCATCCATTGATTTTATAAATTACTCTTTTGAAAGCTGAAACCCTCCCAAATGTGGTTTAGGTTAAGAAAATAAATAGACATCAATGTTGAAATATTGATCATTTAATGAACACAGAATGGTCAGATTTTGTAAAGACAAAAGTTTTGTCGCCTGGTCATATAATGCACCCAATCCTAGTTTACATCCTCACCTGTGCTCCGTAAATGATTAGTTAAGTAGTGGGTGTGTATAAAAAGAAAGCCAGCACCCCAGACCTTCACTTGAACTGCAACTTGAGCTCTGACAACATGCCAAAAATCCACCCTGCGACCAAAGCCTTGATTATCAAGAGGCTGAAGACCAGATCCACTGCAGAGGTGGCTGGCACAATTAATGTTTCTCAGCGTCAAGTACAAACAATTAATAAAAGATTTGAAAAGGCTGGAGATGTGTTTGACAAGCACAGCTCTGGCACACCCCACAAGACAACTGCTCAGGAGGAACGTTTGTTGGTTAGAAAATCCAAAGCAAGCCCCTCTTCCACTGCAGAGAGCTCCAATAGGCCTGGCCACCTCAAGTCCCTGTGTCAACTAGAACAGTTTGTAGGATTCTGTCTCAAAATGGCCTCCATGGTCGAATCAGTGCCCAGAAGCCAGCACTAAACAAAAGGCAAATAAAAAACCGTGTGGCATTTGCAAAGTTCCACAGCCTGCTAAACAGATGGACGCTGGAAAAGTAGCAGAAGGTGCATTTCTCTGATGAATCTTCAGTAGAATTACACCACAGCCTCCGCAAATACTGCAGGAGACCTACTGGAGCCCATATGGATCCAAATTTGGTGGTGGAAAAATCATGGTCTGGGGTTACATTCAGTATGGTGGTGTGCAAAACATTTGCAAGGTGGAAGGCAATATCAATAGCCTAAAATATCAAGAAGTATTATCTACCTCTTACATTCCAAATCATAAAAGGGTCAAATTCTGCAGTAGGATGATGCTCCATCTCATACATCCATCTCTACAACAAAGTTCCTCCAGGCAAAAAAGATCAAGGTGCTCAAGGACTAGCCAGCCCAGTCACCAGACATGAACATCATTGAGCATGTTTGGGGTAGGATGAAAGAGGAAGCTTGGAAGACAAAACCAAAGAATCTAGATGAACTCTAGGAGGCATGTAAGACTGCATTCTTTGCTATTCCTGATGACTTCATCAATAAATTGCATGAATCATTGTTGAACCGAATGGATGCAGTCCATCAACCTCATGGAAGTCACACAAAATATTAAATATGACTCTAATAGCACCACAACTTTATTCACCAATGCTATGCAACATATATTTGTATTAAGTTAATTATTTGTTTGAATATCACATTACTTTCTGTGGGCAACAAAACTTTTGTCTTGCCAAAATCAGACCATTCTGTGTTCATTAAATGATCAATATTTCAGCATTGATGTCAATCTACTTTCTATTTACATATCATTATAAGAAGGTTTGGCTCGAGTTTTCAAAAAAGTAAAAAAAGTAAGAATAGTGAGCAATAAAAAATTGGAAATGGGTGATTTGGAGCAATGGGATAAAAGTCAATAGGCTAGATTCTGATGGGTGCAAATATCCCTGGAGGGAAAAAGGGGCTAATGGATCTAACTGTCAAGATTGGTGGAGGAAACCTGATGATATGGGGTTGTTTCTCAGCCAAAGGTGTCAGATACTTCACAAGCGTAAGTGATGGTCTCAATGCTGAGCTATACTTGAGTATCCTACATTATAAATTTCTTTGTATAATGGAGTACTATGGGGAAAGAAAAGGTCGACATAGTGTTCCAGCAGCACAATGATCTGAAGCATACGTCAAGATTGCTGAAGAAACGGTTTAAGCACAATGAAGTGATGGTGCTGGATTGGCCTCCACAGTTCTTAGGCCTCAAAGCAATCACACACTTGAGGGTAGAGTCGACCAGTATGTACCTAAACTGGGAATGTGTAAAAAAATCCTGGGACCAGATTCAGGTCAAAACGTGCTTGACTCTGATCAAGAGCATTCAAAGAAGGATTCAGGCAGTGTTGAAAGCCAAAGATGGATTTACAAAATTCTAACAAAATAATAAAAATTTTAATTTAGATATTTATGAACAAATCAGTAACAATGCAGTGACATAACAAGAAACTGCATAACTAATCATATGCTAAATAGTTTCAAGTCAAATTTATAACTGAAATGTCCAAGTTGATTGCCTACAAAATGAAGGTAGTCTCACACTACCTATAGCTATAGTGGATGGTGATAAATGGAGCCTGAAGGTCAAAAGTTTAACCTATTGTTGCCCTTTTTCACGTCAGTGTATGTTCCCAAGCCAATTTGCCTAATACAAAAAAGACCTTTTATTATATTCATCCCTGCGGTGATCCAATGTGATGGGTGTCAATGGTCATCCTCCTTCTTGCGTCATGTGGACGATGCACACTCTATCATACATACAGTCTCCCCATGACACTACGGAGCACACACACTTCTCTCTATACTGCCGAGGGCAGAGCCAAAAACTGTTATGCGCATTCACAGACAAGGCCAAAGAGTGAGCATGTGCACTACAATTCTTTGCTTTGTCCTCGGCGAAGCAAAGAGAAGTATACCTATGTAGGAGTGCAACAATGGGAGACACTGTGTGGATGACGTAGGTTACATCATCTACACGGAGACAGGCAGGAGGATGGTGATTGTAAGAAGAGAGGAGGTGCTGGATCAAGATCAGTGACTGCCCAATAGTAAAAGGTAATTTTTCCATTATGTAGCTTGGGGACCTATATACAGAATTTTAGAATGCTGTATATAAGGGCTTACGGGTAGTGGCCCTACTTTTAATGGAAAAAAAACTGGTGACAGGTTCACTTCAACACTGGGTGCACATGACTGTATTTTTTCATTCATCTGAGAAAACTGGTTCAATTATGCTCATCACACCCTGATCAGACTCTGTTCAGAATTTCTTATCTATGGAGAATATGTAAAAACAAATTCTCTATTCTGTCAGTATACGGAAATCAAACAGCACTCTGATGTCTTCCATATGCTCTCTTTTACCTCTGTGTGCTCTCTCTGCCCTTGTGCAGTCTCTTTGCCCTGCTGTGTTCTCTCTATGTTCCTTGTGCAGTATCTGTCCCCCTGTGCATTCTCTATGCTCCCTTATGCCCTCTCTCTGCCCCCCCCTGTGTGCTTACCCCCTGTGCTTTGTCCCTCTCCCTTGTACTCTCTCCCCCTGTGGTGTCCAAAGATGTGCACTTGCCCCACCCCATATGCACTCTCTTTTCCCCCAGTACGCTCTCTGTGGCCCTCATGCATTCTCTCTGCCCTCTGTGCACAGCCTCTGGCCCTCTTTGTACTCTCTGCTACCCTTGTGCGCTCTCTCTGCCCCAGTGCTATCTCTCTGCCCCTGTGCATTCTCTGTACCCCCTGTGCACTCTATCTACCGCTGTGTGCAGTCTCTGCCCCCTGTGTACTCTCTCTGCCCCACTGTGTGCTTTTTTAGGGAAAGAAAGGGTTACTGGCTAAGAGCACTGGGGGGCACAAATAAGGAGATTACTTATGACCTGAAGTTACCTGAGGAAGACACCAATCCCTTGTGGAAACGCGTTGTGGTAAATAAACATGTTAATCCATAAGTGATCTCCTTATTTGTGCCCCCAGCGCTCTTAGCCAGTAACCCTTTCTTTCCTTAATTCTGCACAGCCACCCTTCTGGGTGTGTTGTTATTGGAGCTGCAGAGAGGCACGGATAATCCTAGCCAAGCGTTCCTGGACTGATAGGACCTGTGGAGATGTCAGACCCTGCGACCAGTGACTCGTGAGTCACGTAACCATGTTCCATCCAATCAGAACAAGCCAAGAGCTAGTCAGGAAGCCGGCATGAGCTGTGTCAGAGTGTAGCCGGTGCCCGGAGGTCCTTTGAGCCATACGCTACTCTGAGGTTGTGCAAAGGCACACAACCATCACAGGTGAAAGGCGACCCCTTATTTACCCTTTCATTTTCCCCACTAGACCACCAGGTTCTCCCTATGGGAGAGCTTTTATCTTTTGTGTATTCCACTGAGGGCTTTGTCTCTACCCCTTGTGCTCTCTCCCATTGTGGTGTTCAAGGATGGCGACAGCAGGAGTAAGTGCGCATGCAAGCACTGGGTCACACTGCTGCCATCCTTGTATACAAAGGTTTCCAAAGATGGTGGCCGCCTGAGTAATTGAGCATGCGTGCAACTGGCTCTCTGTGCTCTTTCTGCACCCCTGTGCACTCTCTCTGGACCCCCTGTGGGCTCTCTCTGCTCCCTGTGCACTCTCTTTGCCCCCCAGGGTGCTTTCGCCCCCCCTCCCCCCCGTTTGCTGTCTCTGCCCTCATTGTGCTCTATCTTCTCTCCTGTGCACTGTTTCTTGCCCCCTATGTGCTCTCTGCCCTCCTCTGCACTCTCTCCATTCTGTCTGTAACTCTAATGCTCGACTATTCCAACTTTCTCCCAGCTACTCCACTGCTACTCTCCTCTGCAAATCCCTCCATTGGTCCCAACTCCCCAACAAATCCAGTTGAAACTACTAACACTGACCTACAAAGCCATCCACAACCTATCTCCACCTTATATATCCAAAGTGATCTCAAAATATCTTCCCTCACATAACCTCCCAAGACCTCCTCCTCTCCTCCACACTTATTCGTTCCTCACCCAATCACCTACAAGACTTCTCCCGAATATTACCCATCCTCTGTAATTCTTTGCTCCAACATGTCCGATTATCCACCACGCTCAGGTCCTTCAGATGTTATTTGAAAACCCATCCCTTCAGGAAAGCTTACAGCCTGCAATTACAGCTGTCACCTCACCAACACCGGAGCTGCCGCCTCACCCCCATCGGAGCTGTCGCCTCAAAACCACCGGAGCTGCCGCCTCAACACCACCGGAGTTTCCGCCTCACCACCAAAGGAGCTGCCACCTCAACACCAGCAGAGCTGCAGCCTCACCACCATTGGAGCTGCCACCTCAACATGACCAGAGCTGCCGCCTCACCACCACTGGAGCTACCACCTCACCAACATCGGAGCTGCCATCTCAACACGACCACTGATGCATCCCTGACTGACTGTCTCCTCCCCATTGTCCTGTAAAATGTAAGCTCACAAGGGTAGGACCCCACCTCCCTCTGTACCAGTCGGTGACTGTTAATTTGATTACTGTAATCTATATTTTGAATGTAACCCCTTTCAATATACAGTACAACACCATGGAATTAATGTTGTTATACACAAAAATAATACTAATATAATAATCAATAAATGTGTTCAAATGTATGCAAAAAAGCAGGTTAATTTAGGAATATAGCCTTATAATAATGACAGTTTAACGTTTTTCTAACAGATGTGAGATTTCGTCTTGCACATATAACAGCTCATGAAACGCATGATAGAAATAACAACAGCGCCACCAACTGACTGTTCATATAAACAGTGTAAGAAATGTTTCATTAAACAAAAATATCTGCAGTAACAAACAATATAGATTTTAGCAATTTTCTGCAGTTCTATTCATATGATGCTATGATATGTATTTAAGGGCCACGTCACACACACAGATATCTGTACAGAGATTGTTCGCAGATCTCTGGTTGCAGTGAAATCATGGACACATTGCTCCATTTTGTGGCTATGTACAAATGTAACAATGTGTCCATGATTTCACTGCAACCAGAGAACTGCGAACAATATCTGCACAGATATCTGTGTGTGTGACGTGGCCCTTAGACATATTATCATATCAAATCTAAAACAATTTTTTTATTACCATAGAATAAAACTAAATTCTGAAGTTTCCTAAGTAACTTTGTGTAGTTTTGAAAAAATAAAAAAGTAATGCTATTTTCTACATAACACCAAATATTCTTATAGCTTACTGCCTACAACTGTTGATTATATATTATCTGCACCTTTTTCACAGATTTTTTTTGTACATGTAAGGGTACTTTTACATCAGCGTTTTTTTTTTAAATCGTGGCAGATGCGGTGAAAAAACCACATCTGCCGCGATTACCGCATAACCGCTGCACTTGCGGCACAGTTGCAGCAAGCCCCATGCAATTCTATGGGGCTTGCGGTAAGTGTGCGGCAGGTGCGGCAAGTGTGGTTTCGGCACTTGCGGCATGTGCGGCCACGAAAAAAAAAGCGGTCAGCCGCGGTTTTTTTGCGGCCGCACCTGCCGCAAGTGTCAATACTGCACTTGCCGCACCTGCCCCAAGCTCGCATAGACATTCTATGGGTTTGCCACAACTGTGCTGCAAGTGCAGCGGTTATGCGGTAATCGCGGCAGATGCGGTTGATTCACCGCATTTGCCGCGATTTAAAAAAACCGCTGATGTGAAAGTACCCTAAGGCTGCTTTCACACTGGCGGTTTCACCAAAATGCGGCAGATGCAGCAGATTTACCGCATCTGCCACCTAATGGCAGCACTTGCGGCACACTTACGGCACACCCCATGTATTGTCTATAGGGCTTGCGGTAAGGTGCGGCAGGTGCGGTTGCGGCAGATGCAGCGGTTGCTGCCGCGTAAAAAAAACGCTGCTGACCGCGTTTTTTTTTCGCGCCCGCAATTGCCATAACTGCACTTGCAGCACCTTACCGCAAGCCCCATAGACAATGCATAGGGCTTGCCACAAGTGTGCCGAAAGTGCTGCCATTAGGTGGCACTTGCGGCAGATGAATTTTTTCGTTCTGAACCGCCGGACCCGGGCAAAAACGCCTATGTGAAAGGGTCTAAGAGAGGATGAGCATATTAAGAATTAGGCAGATTGATCTCTCCAGATAGGCTGCTTCTACTGAAAAAATAGAAGGCTGTGCCTTACTGAACCTATTACAATGGTGGGTTATCTGCTAAAGCAATTCCAATATAATCAACCAGAAATTGAAAGCTTTTTCATTTTACTACTAAAAATAGTGGTATTGCTATATACTGTATGCCCTGGAACAACATTGTAAATTATACCACTTTTATATGAATAAAATGTTATAATGCTGAGAAATTAAAGGGGTTGTCCACTACTAGGACAACCCCTTATTATTGCCTATATTTGGAGCAATGAAAATAAAAATGTTATACTCACCTCTTATGTCGAGATCATTCCATTGGTGCTGTGGTTTACATTCCTGGGGCTCACATGAGGTCGGGGTATCCCATGATTCCCATGCCCAATCACCACTGGCTTCTCTCTCCACCTTTGGACGTTACCAATGGTAAGTGAAAGCTTCAGCTGGTTGCTTTCTTCCTGCTTTTTACTTATATGTTCGAAAACGAGGAGAGGGAAACAAGCAGTGATTAGGAGCCGGAACCTAATGTGAGCCTCGGCAGCACTGGAATAGCGCCACTACTGTAGGTGAGTATAAGATTTTTATAATGAGAAGATTTTCTTCTCATTCCCAACCATGGGAATGAGAAGGGGTTTTCCATGTAGTGGACAACCCCTTTAATCTGTGAAGCCACATACATATTAGACACGGGCGTGTAGATACACTCCGACCCCAAAGTACCTTTAAGTTAATGTGCATGTGGCTTCAAAGTGTGTGTGTGTGAGGAGGTATATACATGTGTGTGTATATGTGTATAGACATATACACAAAGCAGTTATGTATAAATAAATCAAAATTAAAAGTAGATATTGCAGTGAAAGGTATTAAAAGAAATCTATCGCATGTTTATTGCTGAACCATTGGCAACATTATAGTGAACCTGTCACCACTTTTGGAGGTTCTAAACCCTGCCCACTACCTTTAACATGATGGGGTTGAGGTTCCTGTAACACCTTTACATCCCCAGACATCCCCCTGTATACCTCATAAAATGACTTTTAATCTGTGCCACACTGTATTCTAATTACTTTTTAAGGGTCATTCAGGGTCATATGTGGGTCTGCATTCCTCCCCATTGTATGGAAAATCCAGTCCACACCAAATCCGCCCCGCTGCATAGAAAACTCGTCCCCCCTGTTTGTATGCAAGTGAATGACATAGCGACGTCATTCACAAGTCTTGCGCCTGCGCAGTGGCTCCTCTCACTGTGCCCTATTGAAGAGTCAGTGATTCCACTGCGCAGACGCGAGACTTCGAGCACTATGTGGCTGATGTGAGAGCAAAGTGTCACGCCTGCACAGTGGAATCACTGGCTCTTCAATAGTAAATATAGAATGAGAAAGGTTTGGCTCACCAATATTTAGGTGCCCAGAGCAAATAATAGTACTGCAAAAAATAGAAAAACTAAGGCACACTGATCAATAATTATTATCAGGAGATGTCAATTCAAACTATCATGTTTTTTATTGAAGTAATTGATAAGTGAATTTTCCAAACATTCTACTGCAACCAATGTTTCGACCTAAGCAAGATCTTCATCGGGACTATAGGAGCTATAACCAATGCATGGATATACAAGAACATAAAACAATAGTGAGTTGGTTGTAATCAACACAGCACATCATGTGATATATCTGGTAACATAGGAAAAAAATTGTTAAGGAAAACAAAATAGTTTGGAAAATTCACTTGTCAGTCACTTAAAAAAAACACAATAGTTTGGGTCAATGTCTCCTGATTTTCTGATGATATAATTTACTTTACCATATAGTGAACAGAAAAATGGGAAAAAAATTCCAATTGCGGTGAAATTGCAAAAAAAAGTGCAATTACACAATTGTTTTTGAGATTTTTATCCACCATGTTCACTATATAGTAAAACTGACATGTTGGTATAATGCTTTGGGTCAGTGCAAGGTGGTTGATACCAAACATGTATAATTTTATTGTTAAATAAGTGGTGAAAAAAAATTCTGACATTTTTAAAGAAAAAAATTGCACTTTTGGAGCCATTTTCTGTGACTCACAGCGCTCTCATTTTTCGGGATCTGGGGCTGTGCTACAACTTCTTTATTGTGGCTTCCTTCCATGGGACTCATTAGGTGAGATGGTTTCATTTTCCTTTATCATTGTTAATTCAGTACGCGATTGGAAACCCAAGCAATTCACAAAGAAAATTGGGAAGAAGTTTGAAATTTAAGATGGCCCTAAAACATTCTCTAATTTTGTGGGGCCAATATGCTTGCCAGAAGACCTGTTGGCTGGGAACAACACATAACCTTACGGTTCGGAGTGTTCGCATGATTGCGTCTACTGCTTGTATGAAGTTGTAGAACCTTTTTGAGCTTTAAATGAATTTTTTAAGCTTCCTGGAGTCTGCAGATGTTTTGACACCTGCAGGGTGTGAATTTTTGAAACAGCGCCAGATGTGGCAACAGCTGTTAAGTCCAAGGAACCTTACAATGTCCCTTAAACATCCTTACCAAAAACAGCCTATGCACACAGATGAGGTTTCCAAGGGTGTCAGTCACACAAGCAAGTATGATGTAGTGTGTCTTTAAGCAGCCTATTGATCACACCCATACTATTAGACCAGGAGGGCTGCCCAGTACTATATATGTGCACCACACAGGACAGATACGCCAAAGGACCCTGCTGCATCCTGCATAAAGATAAAAGAAGTGCAAAAAATGATAAATAATAATATGAGGTATTGGTGGATATCTTGGTCAAAACACACAAGTTCATAATCAACGTCAAGGGTCTTCATACTTACGGGTCCCTAAAACTGTATTTAGAAAAAAATATATTGCCTTTATCACTGGGGCCTGCTTTGTCCTGCCAAATGCAATGGATATTAGAGTTTTTGGCTGTTTTTGGTAAGGTTTTTGAATTTATGTCCTTGTAGTGTTTTTGTCCCCTAAATATCAATTTAAGAGAGCTTTATATATTTTTTAATATTTTTTTAAACGATTTTTTTACTTTATTTATTTATATTTTTGGAGAGCAAACCTTTATTATTGCAGATGGTCAGCAGTATGCAAGGCCATCTCTTCTACACTTATTTGCTTTCAATTCAGATAAACAAAGCATATGTTCATTACTTTGCACTGATGGGGCACTGCTATATATTTGGACACCAGCACATGTACAGCAGAAAGGTATGGGCTGCCACCAACCCCCGGCTGCCTAGTTTTACCTGACTGGTAATCAAAACACAGGGGAGCCCCTTTTTTTATGGTGCATCTTGAAATAAATAAAAAATATGATGTTCGGCTTGACAGTATTTTTGGTGCCCGACAGTACAACTAGGCAGTTGGAAAATGAAATCCTCTGCATGGGGAAGCCAAGTGGTCTGCCCCCCCAATACACTGCGAATTACAGCCTGCAGTCACCCGGGAAAATGGTGCATTCACAGAAGCGCCACTTTCATGTGTTCTCGATTGTTCCAGTTGCCCTGGTGCAAGTGACAAACTGGGTAATAAAGAGTTTATTGGCAGCTTTTTATTGGTAGCTAGCACTAAGCTAAGATTCCTAATGTCGGGCCAATGTTAGACCTGGGCATTAAGAACCTCTAAGATAAATCATTTAATTGGAAAAACGATACAATGAAAATCCTGCTGTACCTGTGCTAGTGACTAATATACAGCAGAGCGCCATCAGCTTAATGCCACCTGACAATACATACAGTAGTTAGCATTAACTCTTTTATTACCAAGTTTGCCACTGGTACCAGTGCAACTGGAAGAGTCAGTTACAGCTCCAGAAAAAATCACTTCTATGAATGCTGGAGTGGCTGGAAGCTGTAATTCACAGTAGGAGAGCCAGAGCATTTGGGCTTCCCTACACTGAGGATCCCAGCCCCCAGCTCCCTAGATGTACCTAGCTGGCAACCAAAAGTACAGTGAAGCTCCATGCTATTTTTTTAAAAAAATGTTTCAAGAAATAATTTAAACAAAAGGGCTCCCCTGTATTTTCTTACCAGCCAAGTAAAACTAGGCCCCTGGGAGTTGGTGGCAGCTCGTATCTGCGTGCTGTACCTGTGCAGGTGACTAAAAATACAGCAGAGTCACATGTCATCAGTGCAAAATGTGCCATAAATACACAGCAAATATATACTGTGTGAACACTGCTGCATATTTGCTGCAAATTTAGGAGCGTACATTAATGTAATCATGGAATTTCTGTGTATTTCCAGGACATTGCTTAAGTGTAATGTCGACTTTTAGGTCAGCCATGGCTGTGGGAAAGTAACATCTGCCTCACAAAAAGGGCTTGAAGGTTAATAAATATGTGTGTGCACATGCTTATACTGTGGGGGGACCTGGTGAAGAGCAGCACAAGTGGTTTCAAACCACAACTTTATTAGAAACAATGACTAAAGTCCCAGTCGGCATTTGCCGCTGAAGAGGGACATACACTCCTTACGTAGAGGACTGGCGTAAGTCCTGCTCCAGCGGCAAAAGCCAGAAACCAACTGGCTGCTGTGAGCGGGGTGTCATCACAGTCTGCTTTACTTCAGCTCAGCTACCGTGACGAGACTAAGCTGTGACCTGAGGTGAACCTGACTGTGACATCACCACGTTGACAGTGGAAACCAAAAATCAGTCCATTTACTTTCCTGCCATGATAGGATGTTGCCAAAGATCATGGAGGGTTTATAGGGGAGTAGTATAGATGGAAATGAGGATTGTCATTGTGTTTTATTTTACAAATAAATTATTTTTTCACAGTGTGGTGTATTATTTACTATTTACTCACTATTTACTTAGAGGTTCCTAATGGCCAGATCTAATATTGGCCTGACATTAGGAACTCTGGGCTTATTGCCAGCTGGCAATACATAGCTGGCATTAACCTCTTTATTACCCAATGTGCCACCACCACAGGGCAGCTGGAAGAATAAGGTACAGCTCCAGATAAGGGTGCTTCGATGAATTCGACATTTTCTGGAGTAGATGCAGGCTGCAATTCACAATGTGGGGGCTCAGAATACCTGAGCTTCCCGATGCTGAGGATTGCCTAGTTGTATCTGGCTGGTAACCAAAAATACAGTGAGGTGCGTGCCCATTTTTTTCAATGATTTATTTATTTATTTTTACAGTAATCTGACATCAGTTTGGTTTCCATAGAGGCAATCAATCACAGACACCAGCGGAGAGGGTGGGGAGGGTTAAATCTAATTTAAACCAATAATGAGGGGGAAGCAGTGATGTTCATGAGCGAGCCCAGGAGCATAGTGACATTGGCGCTGAAGCTTAGTAAGTAATACTTTAGGAAGCTAATGTCTGTGCGAAAACAAAGGAGGCCCACTGTAAAACAGTTTGAGCTGTGTTTGGCAGCTTTTGGGCCCACTTAAAAGTGTTTTCTATACCCTTGATTTTGCCTCTCATTTATTTGAATGGGGTTCAGAAGTTCGGCGAACTGTTCACCAAACAAGTGAGCGAAAATATGATCCCAAACATCAAAAGGTTCCCTCATCTTTATTCATGACTCAACCATAAGAAAATCTGGGCAAAACTGGCCTGCATGGCAGAGTTCCAAGATGGAAACCGCAGCTGAGCAAAAAGCACATAAAGGTTTGTCATAGGTTTGTCAGAAAATATCTTGATGATCTACAAGACTTTTGGGAGAATACTCTGTGGACTGACGATACAAAAGTTGAACTTTTTGGTAGGTGCATGTCTCTCTACATCTTGTAACACAGTAATACAGGAAGGGGACATATACCCACAGTAAAATATGGTGGTGATAGTGTGAAAGTCTGGGGCTTTTTTGCTGCTTCAGGACCTGGAAGACTTTCTGTGGTAAATGGAGCCATGAATTCTTCTATCTACTAAGAAATCCTGAAGGTGACTGTCTGGCCATCTCCTCGTGACCTCAAGCTTAAGCACACTTGGGTTATGCAGCAGGAAAATGATCTAAAACACACCAGCAAGTCCAAAATTAAGACTTTGGCATGGCCTAGTCAAAGTCCTGACCTTAATCCGATTGAGATGCTGTGGTATCACCTTAAAGATGTAGTTCGTGCTTGAAATCCCTCCAAAGTGGTTGTATTACAACAATTCTGCAAAGGTAAGAGTAACAAAATTTCTCTAGAGCATTGTAAGAGACTCATCGCCAATGCTTGATTGCAGTTGTTGCTGCTACGGTTGGCCCAACCAGTTATTAGGTTTAGGGGGCAATCACTTTTTTACGCAGGGTCCCGTAGGTTTGGATTTCTTTTTCCATAATAATAAAGATCTTCACTTATAAACTGTATTTTGTGTTTATTTGTGTTATTTATGTCTAACATTTAAATTTGTTTGGTGATCTGAAACATTTACGTGTGAGAAACTTGCAAACGAATAAGAAATCAGGAAGGGGCAGACCCTTTTTCAACCCACTATAGATGGAGAGGCCTCTTGGTATACTCATGGAGGCAAAAACTTGAAAGTTTAGCTGTGAAGGCTGGGAAAGCTGGCAGGTACCGTCCTCTTAGTCAAAAGGTACACTGAAAAGTTTTTTTTTATTATTATTGTTATTATTATTATTATTATTATTATTATTATGAACATTATTATCTTTTATGATAATCTTTCTGTTTACCAGGCTGACAATCACCTAATTAATGAGCAGAACAGTCATTCATTGGGTAAAATATCATCATTTTCAAAAACTATGTAAACAGGACTTACGCTGCTGAGCGCAATGACAGTCTATCCACAATGAGAAATCTACTACACATTATTCAATTTACTTCTGTTTTCAGGTGGAATGACCGACAATTGTCAAATATTTACTGATTTGTAGTCATTCAGGTCCACCTGCCGATCTGTCTGCATCACACCACTGTTTTTGACTGACAGATTCTGTCCGGTGTTTTGCAGGATGCACTGGACAGAATCTAACAGCCACGGACAAGCAGAACCGGACGGTAAATCTGCCCTCCAAACCTGCTTTTTGCCGACTTCATTGCTGGTGCTATCCAGTGCTGAACTTTCAGTACCGCGGCTGCAGGGGAGCTGGCCGCGGTTCTGAAATTTCAGCCGTGTAGCTCTCCAGGTGCTGAAATTCAGCGGCTGCTTTTAACAGCCACCGCTCTTTAATCACCAGGCGTCCAGGACCCGGCACGATTTTCTGGTGAATCTGGCACGATCTGGCGGTCATAGACTCCCATGCTATGGGCATCGGATATGGGAGGATCCGGTTTTGTCCAATTTTTTCATCGGACACAAAAAATGCTGCAGACTCAGGTTTTGTGTCCGATGGAAAAATCGGACAAAATCGGATCCTCCTGGAAAAGCCCCATAGTGATACATGGGGGCAAATTTGAATCCGAACCCGAAAACTCGTGGTGCGAAGCTGGCCTAAACACGCCTCAGAGAGAACTTATAATGTCAAATTACACCATTAACCCATACATCCCAACTTTGGAAGACTAAAAAGATGGAGAAATTATGAGTAGCGTACTGCAGAAAATTTTGACCTTGTCACTAGCCAATCACCATAAATAATCTGATCGTTATGTTGCGTGGGTTGTTATAATTACAGTGAAACAAATAATTGTTATTGCTGATTTGGAATGTTTATTTTATTTTATTGTAAGTGCATTAAAATGTCATTATTATTTTTTTTTTTATTATTATTTTTAATTACTTATAAAAGGAAAACAAATCTATCTTTTATTCTCCCTCTAGAATACAGGGGCATAGATATACATTCTATGTACAATGTAACTCTATTGTATGAATATAATTTACGTGCAGAGTCAAAGGCTGCAATGCAACCTCTAGTTCACTAAACTTTCATAGTGACATCATCAGAGCCTGTAGCTCAACATTTAGCTGCGACCTACAACTTTAGAGGTTGGCAGCGCCTGCCAACCACAACAGGAAACTGCGCTCTGACAGCATCCGGGATCTAGCCAGGACCCCGGGCTGTCACATGAGCGCCGGAGATCCCGTGTGATACTATTGAGGGATCCCCGGAGCAGGCGGGGAACAGCGCGTTCCCCGCCGCGGCCGCCTTGGATCCCGCTGTCAGAGATTGACGGTGGGATCCAAGGGGTTAACAGCGCTGATCGTATCCCGGATCCGATCGGAGCTGTTACCCCAACATCTGAGCTGATGAGATCAGATGAGATGTCGATGCTTTGATGTGAGCTCTGCACCGGAGCTCACATCAAAGCCCCCTTACCGGCCCAGGACGTTGTACAATGTCCTGTGTCGGCAAGGAGTTAAAGTCACCCTGTTAGCTGCCACACTTTTAAAGTGATCCTAAACCCACAAACTGACCCCCCGCATCTTTAGACCTGTCCCTGCACCCCCTCATTTCTAGCCATCCCTTTACAAAATCGATTTTTTCTGCAAAAGTAGAGAACAAGTTATATTTACTTTGTCCTGTGTGACTATTTTTCTCTGACACACTGCAAAGTAAAACCTATTTTTTGCAGGATTCATGTTGCCCTTGGTTGAAGCAGAATGGCTTATGTGACAGATTCCCTTTAACAAACCCTTGATTAAAAAATAAATGGGACATTTTGTAAAAGGTTTTCATAAAATCTCCAGTTTTTTTGTCATCAAAAAGCAGTAGATTGCAATGCTGCTCACCATTATTGACACCCCTTCATTTTTTTCAGAGACTGTACAATATCTTCAGAAATGAATGGAAGTGTACCAAAGTTACGCACTCAGGATTTTTTAATTAGTGGTCCAAAGTAATACAACAATAAATATTGTCAACTTACATATTGTAATTTTAAAGAAGAAACAGAATATACAGCAATAGAGACTCCCTCGATTAATACTTGGTTGCACACCCTTTGACATTGATGACAGCCTCCAAACATTTCTTGTAGCCATCTAGAAGCTTCTTGCACTTCTCAGCTGGTATTTTCTCCCACTCTTACTTTGCGGTTTGTTCACTCTCTTGAATGTTTGCAGTGTTCTTTTTCCCAGTGGCAGATTTCAACTCACCCCATAGATTTTCAATGGGATTGAGGTCAGGACTCATTGCTGGCCATTTTTTATTTTCAACCATTCCTGTGTACTTTTAGACAGGGCCGCAGCATCCATGAGGCGACATGAAGTGTCAGTCTCAGGCGGCGGGCCCTGCTGGTAGACATGGGGCGGCATCTTCAGGAGCGCCTGGTGGTAGTGCGGCCCCCTGCAGATGCCGCTCCTACAGTCCTGGCCGCCGACGCTGCGACCAGGCTTGGCGTATCTGGGGCTGCTGGCGGGGCATCTGCCCCAGGCTCAGCAGACTCCTGCTGCAGCGGCAGCGGCCGCGGTCTCCAAACACCCCCCCCCTCCAGTGTGGCAGTGTGAGCTGTGTGAGCAACAGCCGCAGCGGCCGTGGTCTCCAAACACCCCCCCACCCCGTGCGGCTGTGTGAGCCGGCTGTGTGAGCCGGCTGTGTGAGGCGGCTGTGTGAGCCGGCTGTGTGAGCCGGCTGTGTGAGCCGGCTTCATGCTTCACTGTGCCTCGCGCTGACAGGACCTGTGATGATGTCAAAGGAGGGGGAGGAGTCAGGCGGGTCACATGATCAGCTCCTCAGTATGCAGCCAGTACTCCACCATGGTGCTGGATGAGGTGAAGTTTATGTGTGGGGCTGAGGATTTACAGTGTAAATTAATGTAGCAGAGCTGTGTATGTATGAGGTATATGGAGTGGAGCTGAGTGTTCAAGGTGTACAGAGTGGAGGTGCGTGTGTATGAGGTGTATGGAGTGAAGCTGTGTATGTACGAGGTGTGCGGAGCGGAGCCGTGTGTGTACGAGGTGTACAGAGCGGAGCCCTGTGTGTACGAGGTGTACAGAGTGGAGCCGTGTGTGTACGAGGTGTACAGAGTGGAGCCGTGTGTGTACAAGGTGTACAGAGTGGAGCCGTGTGTGTACGAGGTGTACAGAGCAGAGCCACATGTTTACAACATGTACGGAGCAGAGCCGCTTGTGTACGAGGTGTACGGAGCAGAGGCGTGTGTGTACGAGGTGTACAGAGCGGAGGCGTGTGTGTACGAGGTGTATAGAGTGAAGCCGCGTGTATACATTGTGGAGCTGAGAGTGTACAAGGTGTACGGAGCCGCGTGTGTACGAGACGTACGGAGCGAAGCCGAGTGAGTACAAGGTGTACGGAGCAGAGCCGTGTGTGCTAGGCTTTCGCAGCGGAGCCCAGTGTGTACGAGGTGTACGAAGCGGCGCCACGTGTGTACGAAACGGAGCCACGTGTGTACGGTGTGTACAGAGCGAAGTCAAATGTGTACGAGGTGTACAGAGCAGAGCCACATGTGTACAACGTGTATGGAGCAGAGCCGCTTATGTACGAGCTGTATGGAGCAGAGCCGCTTGTGTACGAGGTGTACAGAGCGGAGACGTGTGTGTACGAGGTGTATAGAGTGAAGCCGCGTGTATACATTGTGGAGCTGAGAGTGTACAAGGTGTACGGAGCGGAGCCGCGTGTGTACGAGACGTACGGAGCGAAGCCGAGTGAGTACAAGGTGTATGGAGCAGAGCCGAGAGTGTACAAGGTGTACGGAGCGGAGCCGCGTGTGTACGAGGCGTACGGAGCAGAGCCGTGTGTGCTAGGCCTTCGCAGCGGAGCCCAGTGTGTACGAGGTGTACGAAGCGGCGCCACGTGTGTACGAAACGGAGCCACGTGTGTACGGTGTGTACAGAGCGAAGTCATATGTGTACGAGGTGTACAGAGCAGAGCCACATGTGTACAACGTGTATGGAGCAGAGCCGCTTATATACGAGCTGTATGGAGCAGAGCCGCTTGTGTACGAGGTGTACAGAGCGAAGGCGTGTGTGTACGAGGTGTATAGAGTGAAGCCGCGTGTGTACATTGTGGAGCTGAGAGTGTACAAGGTGTACGGAGCGGAGCCGCGTGTGTACGAGACGTACGGAGCGAAGCCGAGTGTGTACAAGGTGTATGGAGCAGAGCCGAGAGTGTACAAGGTGTACGGAGCGGAGCCGCGTGTGTACGAGGCGTACGGAGCAGAGCCGTGTGTGCGAGGCTTTCGCAGCGGAGCCCAGTGTGTACGAGGTGTACGAAGCGGCGCCACGTGTGTACGAAACGGAGCCATGTGTGTACGGTGTGTACAGAGCAAAGTCATATGTGTACGAGGTGTACAGAGCAGAGCCACATGTGTACAACGTGTACGGAGCAGAGCCGCTTGTGTACGAGGTGTATGGAGCAGAGCCGCTTGTGTACGAGGTGTACGGAGCAGAGCCGTGTGTGTACGAGTTGTACGGAGCAGAGCCGCTTGTGTACGAGGCGTACGTGGTGTACGGAGGGGAGTGTGTACTAGGTGTACGGAGCGGAGCCATGTGTGTACCAGTGGTGGCCCCCCCGAGCATGCCGCTCCTATAGTCCCGGACGCCTCTGCCGGCAGCATTCTTCTCCCAAGTCCTTGCCGCCTCTGTCCACCCCTCTGCAGCTCAGCACGGCGGGGAACAATGATGTCATCACTTAGCGCCGCTGTGCTGAGACGTGCAGAGCGGCAGAGGAGATGCTGAGGAGAAGAGGTATTTACTTTTTATTTTTTTAATAGTTTTTTTAGTGAGTACACTGATGGGAAACTATGTAATGTACAATATAATATAGGACAATGGGGGTGCAATATACTATATGGAGAACTATTGTGGCCCATTATATTATATGGAAGACTATGGGGGTGCATTATACTATAAGGAAGGCTATAGGGGATGCATTATACTATATGGAGGACTATGAGGGTACATTATACTATATGGAGGACTATGGGGTCCAATATGCTGTATGGAGAGCTATGGGGGTGCAGTATGCAATTTGGGGGTGCATTATGCTATATGGAGGACTGTGGGGGTTCATTATGTTATATGGAGGACTGTGGGGTGCATTATACTATTTGGAGGACTGTGGAGGTGCATTAATCTATATGGAGGACTGTGGGGGTGATTATTCTATATGGAGGACTGTGGGGCTGCATTATTCTATATGGAGGACTGTGGGGTGCATTATACTACATGGAGGAGTGTGGGGGTGCATTATTTTATATCAAGTACTGTGGGGGTGAATTGTTCTCTATGGAGTTCTGTGGGGGTGCAATATGCTATTTGGAGGACTACGGGGTGCAATATACTATATGGAGGACTGTGGGGGTGCGTTTTTCTATATCGAGTACTGTGGGGGTGCATTCTATTTTATAGAAGACTATGGGGGTGCATAATATATGGAGGAATGCGGTATACTATGTGGAATACTATGGGGGTGTATTATATTATATGGAGCAAATTATACTATATGGAAGCCATTATAATATTTGGAGGGCTCTGTGGGAGGCATGATAATACTTGGAGGCTACAAGGGAGCCTTTATACTTTATGAAGGGCTATTTGAGGGCTGTGTTGGGGGCCATTATACTGTACATAGGTCCATTTTACTACATGGAGGCCTGGGCAGGGGTCATAGTTGGGGATCGTGCTGTACTGGGGTAGTTGCAGGAGGTGCAGTAGGGTCATCATACTGTGCGTGTGGACGAATGCACTGTGGGGGATCATACAGTGTTTGTGGGCACTTTTGTTGGCATCACACTTTAGAGGGGCAATGAAAGGGGAATCTAGGGGCTTCAGTAGGAGGAAAATTACTTTGTAAAGGCTGACATATTGTGAGAGATGTACCTATGTGACCCAGCCAAATATTGCTTTTGTTGGGGGGTGCCCAATTAGAACTTCTGCTATGGGGCCCTATGATCTCTATGATGCAGGATGCATTGTCCCTCTGCTGCAGGACTGATTGGCCATAACTTAGGCTGGTTTCAGATTTGCATTTGTGTCTGCATGCGCAGGGCATGCAAACGCAGGGAAAACGCTGCCATACTGATGTGAACGCAGTGGAGATTCTCATCAGTATGGTGCTCGGCCAGCCAATCAGTGATCTCGACGGCGGCCGGGAGGCGGAGATCTGTGGCGGAGATCCTCCACCTCCCAGCCGCCGACGACGAAATTTCAATGTGATCCGCAGCGTTCTCCTGCGCCGCCATGCGGAGGACAGTGCGGATCCATTGAGATCCATGCATTGTTTGTGCACTCGCGGGCACTTGCTGATAAAACAAGCACCTGTGAACGCACAAAAAATGCAACATGTTGCATTTGGAGGGCGGAGGAGGGTGTATAAATTATACGCAAACATAGGAACGCAGCGTTTGGCTGCGTTCTGTTACGCTTGCGTTCCGAATGCAAATGTGAAACCACCCTTACACACCAGGTCCAGTGCTGCCCCTTGGTACATTCAGGCATCCAGCCATCTTTCTCCTGAGTGGCGGTTGGTCGGTGGTGCTCTTCCCCCTTCCTGCTCCCATACTTTGCTCAACCCAATAGGAAGGACCCTGTTATTAATTACATAAAGACAGCCCCGTGTGTGGTGCTTGTGATTGGCTAAGCAATTCGGGAGTAAGTGTGGTCTGTTGGATGGAGGAGAAGCGCCATTTTACCAACTTAGTGCAGTGGCGGCTTGTTGATGCTCAGACTGCAGGTCTTTACCTGTGTTGTGTGGAAGGTGCGGCATGGCGACTTGTCTGAATATCCAGTGCCAGGCAGCTGTCCAGAGTTTTGCAGGCGTGTGCCAGAGGTTGGCAATCAGTTCTGCCTGCAGGACCACGGCTCTGCCAGTTGTCATTATGTGTCTAAATGCTTGTGCCATGCTGCCATTGCCATTAATGATCCTTGTTCTGGATTCTTCTGTGTGGTTCTTGTATGTGCGTGTGATGGTGCAGACATCTTTGTGTGGACATCTTTTTTTTCTGTTTCTGTAAACTAAAATGTCCACTATTTTGCTCATTTTTACAGGATAAATATAAATCTGTAGGAACCAGATTTATTTTTGTCAATTAAAAATTTTTTCTAGCGGGGGGGCGCCGTTTTGCAGTTCGCCTCAGGCAGCAGAGAGGCTTGGTTCACCCCTGCTTTTAGATGTGTGCTTTGGGTCATTGTTTTGCTTGAGGACCCATGATCTTCAACTCACATCAAGTTTTCTTACACTGGGTAGGACATTTTGTTCTAAAATCTCTGGATAATTCTCTCATCCTATGATTGCTGTGATAAGGTCAAGGCCTCCAGTACGAGACGCAGCAAAACAACCACACAGCATTATGGATCCATCATCCTTAACCATTGGTAGGGTGTTGTTTCCTTTATAAGCTTCATTGTGCCATCTGTATACACTGTTAGCTTAGAATTGCAAAAAAAAAGGTCTATTTTTGTTTCATCTGTCCACAGAACACTTTCCCAAAAAGATTGTGGTTTGTCAAGGTACTCTGTGGCAAAATCCATTTGTACCTTTTTATGTCTTTTCTTCAGCAATGGTTTCTTCCTTGGTTTTCACCTTGCGTTAATGTGCAGCATATGGGTCATGTTGAAACCATGACTCCAGACTGTTCTAGGTTGGTCTTCAGATCTTTGGATGTTTGACGTGGTGTTTTTTCAAGCATTCATACCAACATTCATAGACATCTCTTTTCAATTTTCCTCTTTCACCCACATTCACGGAAGTTCTTGTCGGTTCCTTGGCAAACTTCTTAATAACACTGTGCCTTATACCCTGGAAGTCTTGTGTTTGTTTGCTATTAACCTCCCTGGCGGTATGATTATGTCAGGAATTTTGTGCTAAAAGCGGTACCATTTTTTGTCATGGAAATTTGGTGTTATGTACAGTAGGCCTGCAATTCTTAGTAATTACCTGAATGGCGCTAATCCTAAATCTGAGACAAATCAAAGCTTTAAATAGAGATCAATGGCATATTTGATTTTGTGTGATCAATATCTCCACATCATGTTACATTGTGACCTTGGATTCTTCGTGTTGTCAGACCAATGTCACTTCATACCCCTAACCTCAAGGAATGTGACTGTATGTAGCCGCACATAAATGCCTCCTATAGCGGAGGAGAGTCTGGATATACTGTAAGTAATGCACCATTTATATAGGGCGACTTCGGAGCGTCGGCGCGGTGCAGAGATAATTATAGGACGGCTCTGATGAGAGTAAGTGAAGATATTCCCGAGCCTGACTCGGGGTTAACATTCACTGCCAGAAGCGGTAACCCCGAGTCAAGCTCGGGCTTACCCGGGGTCGCGGCAGATGCGGTGAAAAAAACGCATCTGCCGCAATTGCCGCATAGCCGCCGCATAACCGCTGCACTTGCGGCGCGTTTGCGGTAATCGCCATAGTAAGTACAGGGGGACTTGCGACAGGTGCGGCAAGTGTGGTTTTTTCACGGCCGCACCTGCCGCAAGTGCAAAACCGCACTTGTCGCACCTGCCGCAAGTGCAAAACCGCACTTGTCGCACCTGCCGCAAGTCCCCCTATACTTACTATGGCGATTACTGCAACCGCGCCGCAAGTGCGGCGGCTATGCGGCAATCGCGGCAGATGCGTTTTTTTCACCGCATCTGCCGTGACCGCGGGTAAGCCCGAGCTTGACTCGGGGTTACCGCTTCTGGCAGTGAATGTTAACCCCGAGTCAGGCTCGGGAATACCGCTAGGAAGGCTAGTAGCAGTTCTGATGTCCTCAGACAGCTCCTTTGTCTTTACCATTGTGACAAAGAACAGGGTCTAACATGTGGCTTGTTATATAATTGAAGTCATCATTCATTTTCTCACCCTTACAAAGGGTAATGAAAAGTTGGCAGTGTAATGAGGGAGGAGATGAGGCCACTGTCAATCCAATATATTTGCTATAATTCATGCCAAAATTGGCAAAATTCATAGCACAGTCTAAATCTGCTTTTAGAAGGTATAGAATTAAATTCCAGAATCACATCTAGCCTAAATTGCACAAATGTATGATAGGATGTGGTCATCATAATAAATTTCACTCATTTTACAGCAACAATTTGGTTTAAGACCAGAATATAAAATTTACTTTGAAGGGTTTATTAAAGCATTTTATTATTTGAACACTAGGTGTCAGAAGAACTGCATGAGAAAATATCTGCAAGTAGAATCACTATTTTTGATTAACCCATATTTGTAGAGATATTTACTGCTAGAACAGAATCAGCATAGGTTTCAATCATCCTGAATGTAGCGGGTCTGTCCTGGATATGGGTCTCTGCCCCTAGTATCTCTCAGTGGTTCTGCCTGGCAAGGCAAAACCACCAGGTCCTAGCAATGAGCTCTGCCAGTGACCCATATGCATGCTTTTCTTACTATCTGACATGAAATTAGAATGTGGAAATTGAACAAATCTTTATTAGTGTACAAATACAGGGAAGATTAAAAACACTTAAAACCATGGGGGGCCCCCGCAGTCGGTTGACTGCAAAACAGTAAAACATGCATGTGTTTTTTATATTGAGTATGTAAACTTTAGATTTCAATTGTATATGTGTCATGGAATCATAGAATGGTAGAGTTGGAAGGGACCTCCTAGCTCACAGCAGGAGTCACTGAATCATCCCAGACACATGTCTGTCCAGCCTCTGATTGAAGACTTCCATTGAAGGGCAACTCACCACCTCTCGTGTTAGCTTGTTCCATTCGTTGATCACCCTAACTGTCAAAACGTTTTTCCAATATCTGATCTATGTTTCCTCCTTATCAGTTTCATCGCATTGCTTCTAGCTTTATCTTGTGCAAATGAGAATAAAGCTGATCTCTCTACAGTGTGACAGCCATTGATATATATGCTGTAGACAGCTATTAAGTCTCCTCGCAGTCTTCTTTTTTGTAATTTAAGCATACCTAAATGCTGGTTTGCAGAACAGCCACCATTCTGGTCAATATGCTCCATTTTTTATGTCTCCTTTTAAATATGGTGCCTAAAAATGGACACAGTATTCCAGATAATGTGTGATTAAGGAGTAGTAGAGGACCATAATTACTTCACGAGATCTAGACTGTATGCTTCTGTTAATACATCTCAGAATTGTTTTTTCCTGTTCTGCTGCTGCATCACACTGTTGACTCATGTTCAGTCTGTGGTCTTTTAGTATACCAAAGTCTATTTCACACATGATGTTGCTTAGCTCTATTCCTTCCATTTTATATATGCTTTTTTCATTTTTCTTGTCCAGATGTAAGACTTTACATTTTTTCATGTTAATAACCATTCTGTTAGTTGCTGCCCACTGATCCAGTTTAATCAGATCTTTTTGGATCCTCTCTCTCTTCTCTAGTATTAGCTATCCATCCTATCTTTGTGTCATCAGCAAATTAAATCAATTTACCCTCAATTCCTTCATCTAAATCATTGTTAAAAATGTTGAACAACACATGACCTAGTACAGAGCTCTGTGGTACCCCACTTGAGACATTCTCTCAACTGGATGTACACCCATTTATGACCACTCATTGGGTCCGAATACTAAGCCAGTTATAAATCCACCTAACAGTTGACTTGTTCATTCCATACTTTGTCATTTTTTCAATAAGGATGGTATGTGATACTTTGTCAAATGCTTTGCTGAAGTCAAGATATACTATATCTACTGTGTTTAGCTGATCCATCCAGTCAGTGATTAAGTCATAAAAGGAAATTAAGTTAGTCTGGCATGATTTTTTAGTTACAATCCCATGTTGACTCTGGTTAATCACTTTTTATTTCGCGGCCGCACCTGCCGCAAGTGCAAAACCGCACTTGCCGCACCTGCCGCAAGTCCCCCTATACTTACTATGGCGATTACCGCAACCGCGTCGCAAGTGCAGCGGTTATGCGGCGGCTATGCGGCAATAGCGGCAGATGCGTTTTTTTCACCGCATCTGCCGCGATTTCAAATTACCGCTGATGTGAAAGGGCCCTTAGCTAAGCATTCCCTCACTTTCTCTCTGTTTATTGATAGCCTATATTCTCCTATTCCTAACTAATAGTACAGTGAAGATTAGTTGATGTTACATTTACTTTCTGAGAGACAAAGGATGCAACATAGGAGTTTTAAAGTTTGGCCTTTACAAGATCATTTTTTACCTCTTCACCATTTTCATCTTGTAAGATTCCTATATGAGGACCTCTATCTCTGATGAGTGTAAGCTCTTATAGTTACCAGTGTTCCCTCTCCTCTCCCCCACATGCATCTTCCAAGCAATTACAGGCTTTCAATATTTCATTTTTGCAACACAAATCAAATTATTTGGGGAAAATTCAGTGAAGTGGAATTTCAAAAGATCTAATAATTTCTAATAATAATGACCCAGTGCTAATATCGTCAGAATGATGCTGTTATGGGGGGCTGAGTAAAGAGTACTTTTATTTAACACAGGGAATATAGTATTTAATAACGGGTTGTCCAAGAAGTGGTAATCTCTTCAAATCGATTAACATCATTTACAAGCTACTTCTTCAGTATTATAAAAGGATACAAGAACCAGCATTTTAGTACTCTGAATTCCATTAGCAGTATGGCTTAGTTCCATCTTCTATGATCAAAAGATTGGACTGGTCTAGCATATACTACACACGTGGTCAAAATTGTTGATACCCCTCATTTAATGAAAGAAAAACCCACACCAGTCACAGAAATAACTTGAATCTGACAAAAGTAACAATAAATAAAAAATCTATGAACATAAACAAATGAAAGTCAGACATTGCTTTTCAACCCTGCTTTCACAGAATTTAAAAAAAAAATTAAACTCATGAAATAGGCCGGGACAGAAATGATAATACCTTTAACTTAATATTAGTTGCACAATCTTTTGAGGCAATCATTGCAATTAAACAATTTCTGTAACTGTCAATGTGACTTTTGCACACTGAAGTTCATTAAGCTTGAAGCTCACCCTTAATCTCTTTAGAAGCTTTTCTGGGCTCTTTGTTACCATTCGTATTATCAGTCTCTTTGATTTGTCCAGGGAGGTTAGCTACAGTCCCATGGAACTTACATTTCTGAATAATATGTGCAACTGTAGACACAGGAACATCAAGCTGCTTGGAGATGGTCTTATAACCTTTACCTTTAGCATGCTTGTCTATTATTTTATTTCTAATATCCTGAGACAACTCTTTCCTTTGCTTCCTATGGTCCATGTTAAGTGTGGTACACACCATGTCACCAAACAGCACAGAGAGTGTTGGGCCCACAAGGGTCTGGGGACTCAGATCTCGGCTGGTTGGGTGCAAGGATGTTACGGGTGGTCGGTGCCCGAGCCTGTGTCCTTGGGATGACAGTAAAAAGTGTTTTGATGGGGAATAAAGTTAATAAAAGTCATGACACCACCTGTAGATCCGGTGATGGCACCGGCGCTGCTGGGGCCTCCGGAGTGATGGGCGGCAGCAAGGTGTTATGGCTCCCTACAGGTGGAGCAGGGTCCCCGGGGCTGTAATGGTAGAATGGTGGAAAAGGGTAGCGCAGTCTTTGCTGTGTGTGACAGGCCGGAAGGATGGACACACATACAAGAAAGTCTTTTCTGTACCTTAACTGGTGGTTTGCAGGTACACTTCCAGGGTTCAAGGATGCACTCTGAGATTTCCACACAGAGTGGGCTATAGGCCTCTTTGTCCTGTTCCCTTGTCCTGAAGTCTGGTGTGTGTGGAACCAGGCCTGACCTCTCTTGTCTCTCTCACACCAGTGTTGCTGCACTGAGAGCTCTCACTTGGCTACCGCTACCTCTTCTGCAGCTCCTGACTCTCAAATGGGGAGTGCTGTGGGTGTCTGGGAAGCTAAGCCTCCGCGGTGTACTGAGATTCTCTGCTGGGCTAATCTCTCCCTTGCAGACTCAGACTCCAGTGTCCGGTGTTCTCTTGGGGTGAGCCGGTAGATCTTCTTTGCCCCCGCTGTACTGTTCCTCTCCTCTGCCTTCGGTCCTCACTCTCTGGACCATCACACTGGCTCTGGCGGTGCACTGATTTTGGGCCTAGCACGGCTCTGGTAACGAGTTTTGCTCACTAGGCTCTGAGCTCATCTTCACAGTTCTCCTAGCGACTGCACACTCTGCCTAACTCTGCCCCCAGCACCTGTATTTATAGGGGATCTGGCTTAACTGCAACCAGTGGTTCTCCCCCTACAGGCCTGGATTGGAAGATGTTGTGTTTATGTGGGTACCAGATGTGGAAATCCCTTGGTATACTAGTTGGTTCCTGTGGCTGCCTGGCACAGGGAGCCACAAGAGTACCTGTAACCCTATATACAGGTCCACTGACTGATTACAAGTTTATAGACACCTTTTGATGCTAAATAGTGGACGCACCTCGATTTAACATGCCCCTTTTGTCACATTTTTCCAGGGGTACCATCATTTCCCGGCCTATTTCATGAGTTCAATTTTATTTTAATTCTGTGGAAGCAGAGTTGAAAAGCAATGGCTGACTTTCATTTGTTCATTTTCATAGATTTATTATTTATTATTACTTTTGTCAGATTCAAGTAATTTCTGTGACCATTGTGAGTTTTTCGTTCATTAAACAAGGGGTACCAACAATTTGACCACGTGTGTAGGTCAGTGTTTTACTATTTCGGTCCCACTTTAGTATTGTGCTACAAGTACATTCTCTTTTCTTCTCTTCTTAAACTGGCGATATGACCTAGTGAAACTGTGAGACTGAACGTTTTAATACCCTTCTTAACTTTGGCTTTGCATTTGAGGTTGCTCCTATATGCAGTTTTATTGAAGAATGCAACATATAACTTTCCGAGTTTGTCATATTTCTCATTGTGGCTTGTTCAGTGCAGATTATTTAAGGATAGTGTACTGGAATCAGATTTGCAGTTATTACATTTTTAGTTTTGTGTTTTTAAGAGAGTTATCTATTCTTGTATCTATTTTCTGCTTTGTTTTGATGGAGTTGTCAGGAAGCTGGCTTATCTTTAGTTGGTTTGTCAATTGTGCAGCAGGAGTTATCAAAAAATGAACATAAAAATGTTATGGTGTAATAAATAATTGTATGAATTCAGCAAAAAGAGGTTTTGCAAAACTGCAACCATTTTCCATTAAGTTTACAAAAAAAACTGGGCATATTTAAATTTTCAGAGCCAGTTAGTTATTTAGGGCAATGCTTCTTGGAAATATACCGTATATGTCAAATAGCTGACTATCCTACAACCTCCTTGAAACCCCTTAATGACAATATCAATATTCACTTAACTGAAAATTTAATTTATAAAACAAATTGTCTGTGTCTCATAGCCAAGTGATTTATCGGTGCTGTATTTCACAATATATGTGGATCCCACACACTTTTTTTCAATTGTCTATGTATTTTTATACACGTATGATAGCAGGTTTGTTGCCATTCACTAATGTGTATGGCAACCAGGGGTGCACCGAGCCCCACTGCCGCCTGAGCCGCGGCACTGATTACGGGGGGGGGGGGTGCTGGTGGAGCCTGGGGCTGCCGCCCCTTCTGCAGTGACCGGATCGCCACTGCCGCCTGAGCCGCGGCAGTGATTGCCGGCCGCTGCCGCGAGTACCGGGGGGGGTGCTTTTGAAGCCTGGGGCTGCCGCCCCTTGTGTGCGTGTCCCCCCGCTGCCCGCCGCTTACCTGTGAGTGGGATGAGCGGCCGGCGCCATGACAGGGGAGGCTCTGTGCATGAGGCGCCGCCCCCTTCTGCACAGCCGCTCCCCCTGCCGGCTGCCGCCTGAATGACAGGGCTCACACTGTCCAATGGACGGTGCGGCCCTGATGGCAACCATTCACTGACACCTGTACAAATTGTGGGGGTGCAGTCTGACTGACACAGTCAATCACAGATACTGTCAGAGAGTGGGTTCGGTGATGCAGTGAATATTCATGAGACTTAATTAGCGGACCTGGAAGTAGTGTGACCACAGTGGGAGACAGGTACATATAATTCTCCAGCTTTAATCGCCATTTTGCTTTCTTTTACAGCACTCTAGCCCTAACTTCTACCATTTTATAGTACTACATATCTGGTCCCTATAGACTTATATGGGATTCAAGGTTCAGACTCAAGTTTGGGTCAAGCCCAATCCCGAACCCTGACTTTTTTTTTAAAGTCCAGCCGGATCCACCAAACCTGAACATCTGCGGGTTCGCCCATCTGTAATCTTAACCCATTCCTCATGGGTAATGGCCTCCGGTTCACATATATTCTTGGGGGGGCGTGGCTTGGACGTGCATGAAGCCAGCCGCGTGAATCAGGAGCTCCCGGTTCCCGGGGATTTCAAGCGGCTTCCTAGCATTGTTACCTGCCGAATTTGCACAGACTGTAAGCTAAACTAGCCCTGCACAGAATGGACAAAACAAAATCGGCCCAGGCCCTCTTACCGAAGAGAGTCTCGGACTACTTCCCCCCAGACCGCAGGACCCAAGAGCTGCTCACAGAAATGGCGCCTCCCTCACCTCGTGCAGCCCGCGCTTCCAGCAGGGAGATAGCTGCTCGAGACAACCCCTCATCTACTCCACAGGCAGACGACCCGGTGACCCATGCCCAGATGAAGGGGCTTTTCGCAGACCTCCGGGCCTCGATACAAGGTGACATCAGGTCAGTGGTGGCTGAATTGAGGGGGGAAGTGGCGGAGCTGGGAGGGCGTACGGACCACCTCGAGAGAAAGATGGCGGAGCTGGTGGCCTCACATAATGCGCTCCTGGACGAGAATGAGCAGCTCCACCATAAAATGGATGCCGTCGGGGCGAAACAGCTGGATTTGGAGGACCGTAGCAGACATAATAATGTGCGTCTATGGGGAATCCCTGAGTCGGTGGCCCAGTCAGATCTCAGGGCTCTGCTGCGAGACTTTATGGCAGAGGTGCTTCCTGATCTAACCCCGAGGGATTTGATAATTGACAGAATTCACAGGGTCCCGAAGCCACCTGGGATACGGGCGGAGCTCCCACGAGACGTTCTTGGCCGCATACATTTTGCAGAGACTAAGGAAGACTTCCTCATGGCTTTGCGTGGCTCGCTTACACTCTCGGAGCGCTTCGTGGGATTGGAGGTGTACCCCGACCTATTTCCTGGCACTTTGGCGCTGCGCAGGGCCTTTAGACCCTACACATCCGTCCTTCTGCAACAAGACATTCCTTATAGTTGGGGTCGTCCTACACGTCTCATTGTTCACCGTGACGATGTCTCCCACGTTTGCTTGACTCCTCTGCAGGCAGCGAAACTTCTCAAGCAATGGGACCTTCTCCCACCGCAGAAATTACAGTCTACATCGCAGAACCGTCCCCCCTTGGAGCCCGACCGAAGACAGCCGCGATCCAATGGGAAAAGAGTGGAGGTGGACTGGGAAGTGACCTGAGTACGAGGTGTTCTACACTACGTCGGTAACTCATGCCTCACGTTGGCTCCCCGGGAGCCGGATTCCTGGACTTGGTTTTGATCTCTCGGGTGACCATTTTTCCTTTTTTTTTGGACTCCTGGGAGATTCTCCCACTGAGCGGGTTTTTGCTGCTCTGAGAACTTCTGAACTCTCGTCTCTTTTTTCTGGCTGGTTTACTCACTGCTCCAGCTAATTCTGAGACGACAATGCAGCCCCCTGATGGGTTTGAGGCTGCATATTTGTTGTTCCCCTGTGGTTTACTCTTTTTTCTAATTCCTACTACCTCTCCTCCCCCAAACCCCTAAGCTTAGCGTACTATCTCTACTGGCCATGGGATACATCTTATCTGTGTCAAAGATCCTTTTTGCTCGCTATGCCGATCACAATTGTATCGTTTAATGTAAACGGCCTGAACTCCCCTCAGAGGCGTGCACTACTGCGTAATTATTTTAAAAAGTCACAGGCTGAAGTTGTGTTATTGCAGGAGACGCACCTACTGGAGGGGGACAATCACTGTGTGGCTTCCCGGTTCTACCCACATCAATTTTTCTCAAACCCCACGCATAAAAAGGCCGGTGTAGCGATCTTTATTAGATCTACTATGTCTTTTGAATTTATTTCTAGTATGACAGACTCAGAGGGAAGGTATTTGGTGGTTACTTGTCATATCAACGATGTATTGTACTCTCTTCTTACGATTTATTCACCTAACTCAGGTCAGTCCAAATTCCTGAAGTCCCTCCTTGAAAGCCTTTCTCCCGAGCTGCCAGGTCATAGGGTAATTGGAGGTGACTTGAATGCCCCGATGCAAAAGTCTCTCGACTGTATGGTTCCTACTGCCTATCGCACTGATTTGGCCCCAGTAGTTGCCTTATTTAAATTGCACGATGTTTGGCGCTACTTTCACGGCTCAGAAAGGGACTACTCTTTCTTTTCCCCGCGGCACCAATCGTACAGTCGAATAGACTTTCTACTGATCGGTGACTCGCTCTTGCCGTGCTGTGTGGCAGCAGATGTGGATGTAATCACATGGTAGGACCACGCTCCAGTATCTATTAAGCTAGAAGATAATTCTTCGTGCGTGGCTCCGTTCCATTGGTCGCTGAACGCTTCTCTGCTCGTATCTGCGCGCAATTGCAAGAGAATCGCTGATCACCTTAAGGAATACTTTAGCTTCAATGATTCAGACGGTGTCCCTGCTGACACGTTATGGTTCGCCCATAAGGCGGTGATGAGGGGCCACCTACTGAAACTAGCTGCACACTCTAAGCGCCTATACAATGAAGCCCTAGACTCCCTCCTATCTACTCTCAAATCTCTTGAACGAGAATACGCCGGCTCCCCAGACCCTGCGCTGCTTTCAAGACTGACGTCCACGCGGACGCAACTGCACGCTTTTCTACTGCAAAGAGTGGAACATTGTCTTCGTAAGACCAGGTCAGCATATTATGGGATGGGGGACAGAGCGGGCAAGTTGCTCGCGCGGCGGGTCAAGAAACTCGAGACTAAGTCCAGAATTGCACACATTATCTCCCCGACGGGTACATCAATCAGAAACATTATTGACATCACTGGCCAGTTCAGGGACTATTATGAACACTTATATAACCTGTCTTCTTCGACCCTCACTCCCCAACCTTCGCCTGACATTATTAAAGCCTTTCTAGATAGAGCGGATTTGCCCGTCCTTTCATCGACACAATTAGAACAATTGAATGCCCCATTCTCCAAGGACGAGATTATACAAACTATTCGCGCGGCTAAGAAGTCCTCGGCCCCTGGCCCTGACGGATTCCCGTACCAGTATTATGCCACCTTCGCCTCCGTCCTATCCCCCCACCAATCTTTGGCAAAAGGAGGGAGTGATCAAGCCGGAGGGATTACAGGCTTCTATTTCCACGATTCCTAAACCGGATAAGCCCCTCACGGACACTGGCAGTTATAGGCCGATTGCACTTCTTAACTGCGATTTGAAAATTTATTTTAAAATATTAGCTGAGCGTCTTAAAGTTGTCTTGCCTTCTCTGATTGGGCTGGATCAAGTTGGCTTCATCCTACACAGACAGGCAAGGGACGCCACTAGACGTGTGATTGACATCCTAGATGTTTTGGAGGGGAGAGGGACCCCTGGTGCACTCCTGTCCCTGGACGCAGAGAAGGCGTTTGACCGGGTGCACTGGGGGTACCTGGCGGGGGTATTGGATAAATTTGCTTTTTCAGGCAACATTAGATCAGCAATTTTAGCCCTCTACTCAGCGCCTTGCGCTACCGTCAGAGCGGGAGGTTTTACCTCCACCCGCTTTCGGATTTCTAATGGTACCCCGCCAGGGTTGTCCCCTCTCTCCTCTGATTTTTGCTCTAGTGATGGAGCCTCTGGCTGCCATTGTCCGTACCCACCCTAATATTTCGGGTGTGCAAGTGGGCTCGGTGGATCACCGGATCTCGCTTTACGCGGATGATGTACTCCTTTCGTGTACCGATCCCTCAACCTCTACTCCAGCCATAGTCGCGCTTCTGGAGGATTTCTCCAACGCTTCTTACTACAAACTGAATTTATCTAAATCATCCTTTTTCCCGGTCAATATCCCTGAACATATACAATTCATGCTCCGGTCCCTTTTTTCTTTCACCTGGGCGCCCGGGGGATTTAAGTATTTAGGTATTCACATCACTAGCCTGTCCCGCGTAGTCCGAGTTAACTGCGACTCTCTCCTGTCATTCATTAAAGCCACTCTAACACAATACTCTAACTATCAGCTCTCATGGATAGCCAAAATACAATTAACCAAAATGATGATTCTCCCGAAAATACTCTATCTTCTGCGTTGCGTTCCCCTCCCTTTACCCCGCAAATATATTAATCTGTTTCAAACAACCCTAGGCAAGTTTATTTGGGGCGGGAGGCCTCACAGAGTGGCATTGTCCACTATGACACTCCCCTACGCGCTGGGCTGTCTAGGGGTCCCGGATGTGGCCGCTTATTACGCTGCCGTAACACTTGATATAGCCAAATCTTGGTGGACGGGTTTCCCCTTCTCTCACTGGATACAGATTGAATCTTGGGTATCTCCTCGGAACTCTACTCGTCTTCTTCTGGAGATGGGACTCCTGTCCAGCTCGGCCCCTGCTGGTATTCTCGGTTCAATGCGCACAGTGCTCAAGACTTGGTCACTTTTAGCCAGAACCCACCTGCCCTTTCTTTATAAATACATAACACTGCAGGCGGTGGAGGCCCTGATGGGTGATTTCTTCTTACTGGCTTGGAGGCAGCGGGGAGTTGTGATGCTGGGAGAACTTATGGATCATGGACGGCTATTGCCTTTTGATGTCCTCACGTCCAAGTTTTCTCTGCCCCCGGCAGTTTTCTTTACCCATCTCCGCCTCCGCCACTTTTTGCAGAGGATCTCTATACCTGTCTGCGACCACGCGGAAATAGACCTCTCTTTGCAAGCCCTCTTCAAACAACGGGGACCCTCGAGACAGGGTGTCTCCACTATTTACAAGGCCCTACTGGCCCTTCGCGCCACAGGTAAGCTGCCTTACATGCTACGGTGGGAGTCTAATCTCAATTTTAAGGCTTCATTGGAACAGTGGCAGGCTGCCTCGGGACATGCCGCCCGCTACACAGCATGCATTAATCATTTAGAACAAGCTAAGAAGATTTCACTGGGTTGGTATCTCACTCCAGCCCGGATTGCCAGATTTAAATCGCCCAGACTCTCTACACCCTCGACCTGCTGGAGGGGATGCTCAGCCTTGGGCTCGGACTCACATATCTGGTGGGACTGTCCGTGTCTACGCCCATTCTGGTGTGGAGTTGAATCTTTGCTTGCCTCTTTGACAGGTTTACCTATTGCCCTGACTGCTCCTCTGGCCCTCTTGGGGATGGACTTGGATGCCTTCCCCTCTGTTCTCTGCCCCATTATTACTAACACCCTTATAGCAGCCCGTTTGACAGTGGCGGGGCACTGGAAGTCACTTAAGCCCCCTACCCTTCCAGAAGTGATTAATAGATTGAATCAACATTGCTCCCATGAGGTGTTACTCTCCCAATCTCGGTCCCGTAGAGCGAGGGTGCTGGCCTGGTGGGATCCCTGGTTCTCCTCTCAACACAACACGGTTACTACACTGCTACAAACATGATTGCATCCCCTAATGTTCTTGACATGGCTAAGCTGACTTCCCCTTTTCCCTCCCTACTCCTCCCCTCTCTCTTTTTTCTTTTTCCTTGTCTGAAGGTTGGTCTGATTGGACGGCAGATTTTGATTGGTTATGTTACGGTTATTCTTTACTGTAAAGCGAATTGTTCAATACAAATTAATGGTTTAAAAAAAAACATATATTCTTGGGTTGTCAAAACCGTGGTTCAAAAAGTTAAGAGAAGAGATAACTGCCTTGCACTAACAAGGAAAATAATTTAACAAAAATACAAAGGCAAGGGAACACTGACTACACTACCTAAACGTAGCAGAAAAAAAATTGACGTTATCATCAGCTTCCACCAGATTCCTGTGGACCAAGACCTGCAGGACATCTTGGTGGCAGAAGGAAATGAGGGTGTGTTTGCACATTAAATCACATACTGAACACTGAAGATCTCCATGCCCAGACTCCAAGACGTTACCCTCTACTGACCCGAAAACAAAAAAAAGAAAACTTCAGTATTCTCAAAACCATTTAAATAAGTCCCAGTAGGTTTGTGAATGCTGTTCTGTGGGACATTGAAACAAAACTAAAACTTTTTGAGCATATGGATTAGTGGTATACCTGGAAGAGTAAGAATGAGGCATGCACTGAAGAAAGCACCCTTGTTACAGTGAAGCATGATGGTGGCATATTGACACTCTAGAGATGCTTCACTTCACTTTGGCTTTTGAAACCAGCAGAATATTGAGGGCAAGATGCATTTAATCAAGAATTAGGAAATGCTAGGAAATAACGTCATGCAATCCGTGATTAGGTTGAAGCTTGAACTTCATTTGACTTTCCAACAGGACAATGATTCCAAGCATATCTCAAAGTCCACAAGGATTGATTTAAGAGGTCCTGGAACATTCTGGAGTGTCCATCGCAGTCACTTGTAGTGAATCCTATAGAAAATAGTTGATGGGATTGAAGCGTGCAGTTGCCGCATGCAAACCCAAGAATTATATTGAACTAGAGTCAATTGCCTATGATGAGTGAGCTAAAATACCTCAAAAAAATTGTTAAAAGTTTGTCTCTCTATGCATCATCAAAACCAAACAAAAGACACAAAAATAAGCAGATACCCTAAAATAAGTAAATACCGTATATACTCGCGTATAAGCCGAGTTTTTCAGCCCAAAAATTGGGCTGAAAAGTACCCCCCTCGGCTTATACGCGAGTCAGTGATGGCAGCCCTAGCAGCCCCAGCATCCCCAGTAATGCAGGGCCCCCCCAGCCTGACTCCGGTCACCTGTAAAGCAAATTATACTTATCACTGTCCCGCCGCCGTCCGCGCCTGCTCGCCGCTGCCGTCCGCGATCCTCCATCTTCATGCGTCTTCTTCCTGTTTCCTGTGCTCGTCGCAGGCAATGACGTCATTGCCTGCGACGAGCACAGGAAACAGGAAGAAGATGCATGAAGATGGAGGATCGCGGATGTCAGCGGCGAGCGGGCGCGGACGGCAGCGGGACAATGATAAGTATAATTTGCTTTACAGGTGACCGGAGTCAGGCTGGGGGGGCCCTGCATTACTGGGGCTGCCTGTATACTACCACTGGGGCTGTATATACTACTGGGGCTGCCTGTAAACTACCACTTGGGCTGTATATAATACTGGGGCTGCCTGTATACTACCACTGGGGCTGTATATAATACTGGGGCTGCCTGTAAACTACCACTGGGGCTGTATATAATACTGGGGCTGCCTGTATACTACCACTGGGGTTGTATATAATACTGGGGCTGCCTGTATACTACCACTGGGGCTGTATATAATACTGGGGCTGCCTGTATACTACCACTGGGGCTGTATATAATACTGGGGCTGCCTGTATACTACCACTGGGGCTGTATATAATACTGGGGCTGCCTGTATACTACCACTGGGGCTGTATATAATACTGGGGCTGCCTGTATACTACCACTGGGGCTGTATATAATACAGGGGCTGCCTGTTTACTACCACTGGGGCTGTATATAATACTGGGGCTGCCTGTATACTACCACTGGGGCTGTATATACTACTGGGGCTACGTGTATACTACCACTGGGGCTGTATATACTACTAGGGCTGTATATACTACTGGGGCTGCGTGTATACTACCACTGGGGCTGTATATACCACTGAGGCTGCTGCTGTATATACCACTGGGGCTGCTGCTGTATACTACCACTGGGGCTGCTGTATATACCTCTGGGGCTGCTGTATACCACACTGCTGGGGGCTGCATACCTGTGCTGGGGTCCACCCTTAGCTTATACACGAGTCAATAGATTTTCCCAGGTTTTGGGGGCAAAAGTAGGGGGGTCAGCTTATACACGGGTCGGCTTATACACGAGTATATACGGTAAATAAATTGCATAAAAATAAAAATAGCGCACTTGGTAACATTATTTTGATAAAAAAAAATGTAAAAGTCATCCCACGACGTCAAAATGACCCCATCCTGTTTTGAGGCCTCTGTGAACATGCATCTACATGCTGCATGCATATACTTGTGTTCCAGTTCTGTTTTTGGTTTTCTTTGCACCATGTTTAAAGAGTGTCCTACTAGGTAATAAAGAAATGTATCTAGTAGGGGTTGAGTTATTCTGAGACTTAAGTAATAATAATTTTATTTAAATAGTGCCAATGTATTTTGCAGCTCTTTACAATTAAATGGGAGCATATACAGAGAATAAAGAATAAAGAAATTTCAAAGTTATACATAGTTCAACAGTTATAGGAGAAGTAAGGACTCTGTTTGCAAGTTTATAATCTATAATGAAATACGGGAGACATAGTAGGTAAAATGTGCTTGTTATGTATGGTCCAACAATGATGATCATAAGAAACAGGAGTTGTTAAATAATACTGCATGAATCAATCATTAACCAGTTTTGGAGAGATTCAGTTTCAGATAGAGGGAGGACATGTTAGAAACAGTGGATATACAATACCTGGTTATTTGTATTAAGGTGATGACAGATGAAGATCTGTATAACTGGATATCATGAGCATAAAGATGAAACTGGAAACCAAATCTGCAGGTGGTTTGTCCAGTAGGGGTGGTGTATAGAGAGAAGGAAAGGGAGCCTGGTACTGAAACTTGAGGATCCCTGACAGCAAGGGGAAGAGGAGAGTAAAAAGAGGATTCAATTGATATACTGAACGAGTGGTCAGAAAGATAGAATAAGAACCAAGACAAAGCAGTTTGTTTGAGACCAAGAGAGTGGAGCATAGTGAGGAGGAACTGGTGATTCAAATGGTCAAATGGTGAAGGGAGATCCAGTGGAATCAGTAAGGAGTAGTGTCCATTACATTTAGCTGTTAGTAGGTCATTGGTTACATTTGTAAAGGCAGTTTCAGCAGAGTGTAAAGAATGGAAACTCAATTGTAAAAGGTCAATAAGGCTGGTTTCACACTTGCGGACACCTCCGCAGCATCCTGCGGAGGGGATCGCAAGCTAAGCGCAGGCATGCGAATGCCTGCGCACAAATCACACAGTCTCGTCCGCACCATGAACGTGACATGTTCATCTGCACCCGAGCGCAGGCACTTGCGTCCCCATGTTAAACATAGGGACTTGCAGGGCCTGCGCTCAGCTTGCGGATCCCCTCCGCAGGACGCTGAGGAGGGTCTGCAAGTGTGAAACCAACCTAAGAGAGTTGTCTGAAAGATAGTGAACAAGACAAGAGTGGACCAAGCATTCCAGAAATGTAAAGACAAAGGGGAGATTAGAAACCAATCTGTTGTTACCAGAACAGTTCTTGTTGAGGGATGATCTTTTTTTATTAAAGGGGTTATGAGAACATGTTTGAATGAGGAGTGAATGATACTAGAAGAAAGAAGAGGTTAAATGTTAAGTAAGGGTGCATTCACATTGCAAAAAGTAGGATCCCACGAACAGGAAAGGACAGCATTGGAGGTGTGCTTCCTGGTGCTACTTCTGTGTCCGGGGCCGTGATTTTCACGGGTCCGGACACAGAAACAGCTGACAGGAGGCAAGCGAGGCACTATCACTTCCGCAATGTATATATACATTGCAGAAGTGAAATTAAGTAATAGCAAGGGTCAAAAATAAAACATTTGTATTCGCACCTTTCCAGTGAGCCTCCATCAAGCTCCCGATGGTTACAGGACCTGGCAAGGCGGGGTTACCCGATCAGTGTCATCAGTCACATGACCACAGTTACCGTAGTAACTGGTCGTGTGACCCGATCAGCTGATCGGGTTGCCACGCAACGCCAGGTCCTGTAACCATTGATGGAGGCATCAGGGGATCATTGGAAAGGTGAGAATACAATTTTTTTTTATCTCAATTTTTTTTTGAGATTACAATATTTTTAACCCTTGCTTTTACTTAATTTCACTCGCTTGATGGTTTTTGCAACTGCACTTGGGGACACTTTCAAAGTTTTCTCAATTTTTAGGACTGACTGATCTTCATTTCTTAAAGTAATGATGGCCACTCATTTTTCTTTACTTAGAATTTGTATTATGGCAAGAAAAAAGCAGTCTATTCAATAGGACTATCAGCTGTGTATCCACCAGACTTCTGCACAACACAACTGATGCTTCCAACCCCATTTATAAGGCAAGAAATCCCACTTATTAAACCTGACAGGGCACACCTGTGAAGTGAAAACCATTTCTGGTGACTACCTCTTGAAGCTCATCAAGAGAATGCCAAGTGTGTGCAAAGCAGTAATCAAAGGTGGCTACTTTGAAGAACCTAGAATATAAGACATATTTTCAGTGGTTTCACACTTTTTTGTTAAGTATATAATTCCACATGTGATAATTCATAGTTTTGATGCCTTCAGTGTGTATCTACAATTTTCATAGTCATGAAAATAAAGAAAACTCTTTGAATGAGAAGGTGTGTCCAAACATTTGGTCTGTACTGTATATATATATATCTAATATATAATTCCCCTAACGCACTTCCGTAAGTTTCAGCGCTACTTCCGTTGCAGGGGCGCGAGCAATGGCCGCGCAGCGGCCATTGCGAGTCTCCCGCACCGGCGCCCACCGACGAGAGCCGAGCGCCGTGGCCGAAAATAGAACCAAGGGCCCGGCCATGCACAGCTCTAAAGACTGCTATGTATCTCAATGGGAAGTGAGGCGCTATGCTCATTGGTCGGCGCCAGCACACAGCGACCAATGAGCATAGCGCCTCACTTACAGCGGTAAATTTGAAACTCAAAGTCCTCCATTATATCTCAATGGGAAGTGAGGCGCTATTCTCATTGGTCGCTGTGTGCTGGCGCCGACCAATCAGAATAGCGCCTCACTTACAGCGGTAAATTTGAAACTCAAAGTCCTCCATTATATCTCAATGGGAAGTGAGGCGCTATTCTCATTGGTCGCTGTGTGCTGGCGCCGACCAATCAGAATAGCGCCTCACTTACAGCGGTAAATTTGAAACTCAAAGTCCTCCATTATATCACAATGGGAAGTGAGGCGCTATTCTCATTGGTCGCTGTGTGCTGGCGCCGACCAATGAGAATAGCGCCTCACTTACAGCGGTAAATTTGAAACTCAAAGTCCTCCATTATATCTCAATGGGAAGTGAGGCGCTCAGTGGGTGCTTTGTGATGTCTGTCTATCAAGCATTGCTCCCACCCAGCCAGAATCCTGCGCCACACTGATGAGGGGCAACAACCCCGAAACAGCTGTCTGTGGTTGGATACCTAGTCCATGGTAAATCCCTGGCCATATCTTCAAGCTCGCAAGGGCTGAATAGTGACTTAAGGGCTACTAATACCCTGGGCTAGGTCCTTCCCTGGTGGGACAAACTGGCTGGTATCCATGTTGTAGACTCTTAACCGAGGCTCCATGGACTTCATCTGCATATTCAAATTCTAGGGAGCAATGCACCTTGGGTTTCACTGTGTTTGAGTGCTTTGACTGGTGCCCGAAGTGTTATCCTCCACTGGTCTCCACAATGTCAGTGGGTGCTTTGTGATGTCTGTTATAGTCCTGTTAGTCGGACATTAACTCTTTTTACACCTCCACTATATTGCTACCCTCACAGTTCTGCCTACATCGCCTACTTACTCATATATCTGCTGTTTAAGTCTATTATTTAAAACTCTTAAAAAAATTATATACAGATTCTAGACTCCCGATTCTTTATAATCGGGCTCACAGCTAGTATATATATATATATATACACACAGTGCTGTGCAAATTAATTAGGACAAAGCTTTTTTTAAGTAAAATCGTAAGTTGGGGTTACCAGTCAGTGATTCAAACCAGTTTTAGCTGCTTTGAACAGGAGTGAGTGTACAACCTTGAATGACAAAATGTGGTTTGACTGGTTTTAGTCAGAAAATAACAGCTAGCTGCCCCCTCGGCTTTAGTTGAGAGCTTGTTTGTGTGAGGAGTGGTTTAGTGTACTTTTTCTCTCAGTGTGATTCATGCCTGTAAAAATGGATGTTACTCCACGGAAGAGGTCTAGAATTACTACTCTTAATGAACATACAAGTCTGACTGTAAGAGAAATCGCTTCCACCGTTGGTATTGGAAAATCTACCATTTCAAGAATAATTTGCACACACAATGAAACTGGATCGTTTTCTCCAAAACGAAAAGGGAAATGTGGAAGAAAAAGGAAAACAATACCAAGACCTGATAAAACACTTATCAGAAATAGTAAAGTTAATGCAAGTAAAACTTGACTTGTCCCAATTAATTTGCACAGCACAGAATATATATATATAATAATAATAATATTTATTTATATAGCGCTATTAATTCCATAGCACTTTACATACATGGGTAATGCTGTCTCTCTTGGAGCGCACAATCTACACATCCTATCAGTATGTCTTTACAATGTGGGAGGAAACCGGAGTGCCCGGAGGAAACCCACGCAAACACAGGGAGAACATACAAACTCCTTGCAGATGTTGTCCTTAGTGTCTTTGGTGGGAATTGAACCCAGGACCTCAGGACCCCAGTGCTGCAAAGGCTTCAGTGCTAACCACTTGAGCCACCGTGCTGCACCATATATATGTTTTGCAGATATATACTGGGCACTGCTGTGTTACAGGGACCGGTGCTACTTGCACATGTAAGGGTGCGAGTAAAGCAGGTTCATGTGCCCGGGTGCACGCTTATTAGACAGCAATAGCAGTAAATAAGAAAAAAATGCGGCACTCACCGAGCAGGGCTTATTTCTTTTTTATTTCAGAGTCCTCTGTACATAGATTCTCTGCGATGGGGGAGGGAGTGAGGAGACACACAGGTGACGGATTCCGTTTCGGAGCACCTGCCCCTTCTACGGACAACAAGGTCCGTAGAAGGGGCAGGTGCTCCGAAACGGAATCCGTCACCTGTGTGTCTCCTCACTCCCTCCCCCATCGCAGAGAATCTATGTACAGAGGACTCTGAAATAAAAAAGAAATAAGCCCTGCTCGGTGAGTGCCGCATTTTTTTCTTATTTACTGATATATATATATATATATACAGTATATACCTTGCATTAAATTTGGAGAAACAGCTGGTTATGTTAGTTGTGTTGATGCATTTAAATAGTTCTCTTGTACACTTTTCTAATAAATTTGGAGTGGGACTGAATACTTCTGATTGCAATCATATTTGTTTTGCTGTTGATTATAAAAAATAGCATTATGGGGGCGTGGCTTGCTGATGAGGAGCTAGGACGCAGATTCCTGCCACTCCGCTCCACAGGTGCCCTAACAGTCACTTCACACAGAGCCCTGGAAGCCCTTAGGCATATGGGCAGGACAAAGAGGTCATTAGGACACAGCGGACCCGAAGAACCGGGGTCCAGGACCTGCCTGGAACGATATCTCCGCTCCTCTGCACCGTCACAAATGCTGGCAGAAGATTCCAAGATAGCAGCGGCTTCACACAGTGCGGGAGTGGCGGCGCACGAGAAAAGAGAAAGGAGCAACCGATACTCAGAGCTGCAGGGAGGAGAGGAGAGAGACACAAGCCAAACTGCCATGATGGATGGCCGCCCGATGTCAGAGCTAAGTGACCTCATTAAACATCTCCCCACTAAGGGAGACTTAGATAGGCTGGCCACACATCTGGAGGGCACATACAGGCAGGAGATCCAGGCCTTGAAGGGGGACTTCACAGCAAGGGTGGAGGTGGTGGAGCAGGCACAGGAGGTAGTGTTGGATGAACTACAGGCACATAGAGCCTTGCATGAATCTCTCACTGGTTTAATAGAGGAGCTATTAAGTGGCCAGGAAGATTCAGAGAATCGCAATCGAAGAAACAATATTCGTGTCCAAGGCCTCCCTGAGTCAGTTCCCTCTGTAGAGCTGAAGTCAGTGATACAGCAGCTCTTTAATCATATCCTAGATGAGCCTGAAGGTCCAGAAATTGAGCTGGACAGGATAGATAGGGCACTGGCCCCGAGACCCTCTGACGATTCACGGCCTCGAGATGTCATCTGCCGTGTGCATTTTTACACGATTAAAGAGGCCATCATGCAGGCCGCTAGGCTGAAGGGACAGATCTCTTTTATGAACACTAACATCTCCCTTTTCCCGGACTTGGCCCGACGCACGCTGATGCAGCGGAGAGGTCTTAGGCCCCTCCTGGCATTACTTAAGAAAAACAACATTACATATAGGTGGGGCTTCCCCTTCCAAGTCGTCGCTTACAAGGATGGGAAATCTGCTATATTTCGCTGCTGGTTTTCTTCAAGCTTTTGGCCTGTCAAATATTGATCTCCCTGATTGGCCTACCATCCTAGGCCTCCCACCTCCGCCAACACGATGGCAGGAGGTCACGCGGGGGGAAAGTCCTGCAGATCCCCTCCTTGAATGACATTCTCCTGGAAGATTCATCTTACATGCCTCTTCTTGTGACTCCAGATGATGCCCTCTTGTGGATTTAACGAGACGCTAGAATTCTCCAACCCCATTTCCGCTTAACCCCCACTATTACCCTTTTTTGGAATATGAGAAAACAGGGGATATGGAGATAATGACTAAATATAATGCATATTTTTCATTATTTTGGCCTTATGGCCTGGTTGTGTTCCCTTTGGCGGCTAAATGGGACTTGTTGTTTGGACTGCCAATTGTTTACACAAGTTTTTATACACGCAACTAATCCCTCCCTTTGCTACCCTTCCCCATGACTACCCTTTTTCCCTCCCTCATCTCCCTTCCCTTCGTCCCTTCCTGGATCTTTCTTCCCCTACTTACCCCCTTCCCTTGTCGTGTCCATCTTTAAACCAGGGTGCTACATTTTCAGTTTTCAGAGACATTTTTGGGGTGCTAGTAGGAGTCGGAGCGGCCAACTGGTTGGCTTTCACGCACCCACGTAGAGCAGGATTTAGAACGTATACGTCACACCTGCGAAAATGCTTGTATTTTTTAAGTCGATTGTATGTACTTTATTCCTTTACATTCTCATTTCTTCTTATCCTTTCTCTCTCTTGCTTTCCTATCTCCTTTCTCCTATAGGGCCAGGTAGTAGTGATGGTCCACAAGACTCCTGATGTCTACCATATCTAGACTATGGATAAGTTGACATGTTGCTCCTTCAATGTCAACGGGTTGAATAAACCCGAAAAGCGTCACCAGATTCTATACTCGGCTCATAAACACAGGGTGCACGCCTTGCTGCTGAAGGAAATGCACTTTAGATCTGACAACATCCCTCAGTGCGTCTCAAAATATTATACACCATGGTTCCATAGTTCAAATCCATCAGCCAAATCGAAAGGGGTCTCTATAGCATTCCATAAGTCCTTCTGTCCCACCATCATCAAACAACTCATAGACCCTCTAGGCAGGTTCCTCTTCCTGCAGGTGTCATGGGCATGTCGTACTTTTGTCTTGGCTAATGTCTATTTCCCTAATAGGTCGCTTCAACGATTCGCGATTGGTGTTCAGGTGAAGCTGGAGGAATTTTTGCGGGCTCCTGCCCTGTCGTTTTGGGGGGGTACTTCAACTTTTCACCGGATCCCTCAACTGACATTTCCAAAGTCATACCATTCTGTACCATCAGCCCGCCGCCTTGAAAAACATTGGAGAAACTGTCCGTTACAGACGTCTGGCGCATCCTCCATCCGACCACTAGGGATTATACTTATTTCTCCCACGCCCATTCTGTATACAGCAGAATTGATAGATTTTATATTTCTCAGTCCTTGCTAGAATCTGAGGTAGGGGCTACCATTAGGTCTATACTCTGGTCGGATCACGCTCCCATTTATCTCTCACTACAATTCTCCATTGGAGGTCCACGGGAATTCACATGGAGGTTAAACAATAACTTAATGCATTATCCAATATGCCGCTCCAATATCTCAACAGCCATCACTAATTTATTTCTGATCACGTGCGGGACCACACTTCACCTCCGTTGAGGTGGGAGGCTCTTAAGAGAGTGCTGCGAGGCATTTTTATATCACACGAGGCCCAACTAAAAAAGAGTAGGTCGCAAGAGGTTACGCTGTTACTGCGGCAAATTTCCCAGCTGAAGGATGCTCATAAGCGTAATCCTACTTCTTTACTTTATGCCCAGCTTTCTGAGAAGAGACACAAATTACTTGAGGTTTTGGATCAGAAAGATTGCAGCTTCCAAGATAAACTACGTTTCCGTTTCTACCAATTAGGCAATAAATGTGGCAGGCTATTGGCTAGAGCTCTTCACCCCAGGGCGACCCATACCACTTTACCTCATATCCAAAAACCAGACTGCACCAAATGCTATAAAACTAGTGAAATCATGTCCGTGTTTCAGAAATATTAGTCCTCACTTTATAATCTAAAAGGCCACTATCACAATCTCCATCAGTCCCTGTTGAGACAGAAAATACGCTCATATTTGCAGAGGAGCGGGATACCACCTTTACCCAAATTTACCATTGAAGCTTTATCACAAGAATTCACGTTGGAAGAAATTACGGACGACTTCTCTAAACTAAAGACTGGGAAGTGTCTGAGGCCAGATGGCTATACAGCCACCTTTTTAAAAACATTTACTGACCAGTTGGGCCCGCTCTTCTTGGAAGTGTGTAACTCTGTCTCATCAGGCTCTACATTTCCTCCCCAGGCTCTTATGGCCCATGTTGTGGTGTTGCCCAAGTCAGGAAAAGATCCATCCGTATGTAGTAACTACTGGCCAATATCCCTGATTAACTTAGATATAAAAGTCTATGGCAAGATCATTGCCAACAGGTTAAAAGAGGGCCTGCCAGAGGTCATCAATTTAGATCAGGTGGGGTTTGTACTGGGTGGGAGTCCAGGAATAATACGATCCGCTCGGTCTCGCTTATACAGTGCCTACAAGTAGTATTCAACCCCCTGCAGATTTAGGTGGTTTGATAAGATGCAAATAAGTTAGAGCCTTCAAACTGCAATCGAGAGTAGGATTTATTAACAGAAGCATAAATCTTACAAACCAAAAAGTTATGTTGCTCAGTTGAATTTTAATAAATTTTAAACATAAAAGTGTGGGTCAATTATTATTCAACCCCTAGGTTTAATATTTTGTAGAATAACCCTTGTTTGCAATTACAGCTAATAATCGTCTTTTATAAGACCTGATCAGGCCGGCACAGGTCTCTTGAGTTATCTTGGCCCATTCCTCCATGCAGATCTTCTCCAAGTTATCTAGGTTCTTTGGGTGTCTCATGTGGACTTTAATCTTGAGCTCCTTCCACAAGTTTTCAATTGGGTTAAGATCAGGAGACTGACTAGGCCACTCCATCACCTTGATTTTTTCCCTCTTGAACCAGGCCTTGGTTTTCTTGGCTGTGTGCTTTGGGTCGTTGTCTTGTTGGAAGATGAAATTACGACCCATCTTAAGATCCTTGATGGAGGAGCGGAGGTTCTTGGCCAAAATCTCCAGGTAGGCCGTGCTATCCATCTTCCCATGGATGCGGACCAGATGGCCAGGCCCCTTGGCTGAGAAATAGCCCCACAGCATGATGCTGCCACCACCATGCTTGACTGTAGGGATGGTATTCTTGGGGTCGTATGCAGTGCCATCCAGTCTCCAAACGTCACGTGTGTGGTTGGCACCAAAGATCTCGATCTTGGTCTCATCAGACCATAGAACCTTGAACCAGTCTGTCTCAGAGTCCTCCAAGTGATCATGAGCAAACTGTAGACGAGCCTTGACATGACGCTTTGAAAGTAAAGGTACCTTACGGGCTCGTCTGGAACGGAGACCATTGCGGTGGAGTACGTTACTTATGGTATTGACTGAAACCAATGTCCCCACTGCCATGAGATCTTCCCGGAGCTCCTTCCTTGTTGTCCTTGGGTTAGCCTTGACTCTTCGGACAAGCCTGGCCTCAGCACGGGAGGAAACTTTCAAAGGCTGTCCAGGCCGTGGAAGGCTAACAGTAGTTCCATTAGCCTTCCACTTCCGGATGATGCTCCCAACAGTGGAGACAGGTAGGGCCAACTCCTTGGAAAGGGTTTTGTACCCCTTGCCAGCCTTGTGACCCTCCACGATCTTGTCTCTGATGGCCTTGGAATGCTCCTTTGTCTTTCCCATGTTGACCATGTATGAGTGCTGTTCACAAGTTTGGGGAGGGTCTTAAATAGTCAGAAAAGAGATAATTAATCCACACATGTGAAGCTCATTGTTCTTTGTGCCTGAACTACTTCTTAATACTTTAGGGGGACCAAACAGAATTCTGGTGGTTTGAGGGGTTGAATAATAATTGACCCACACTTTTATGTTTAAAATTTATTAAAATTCAACTGAGCAACATAACTTTTTGGTTTGTAAGATTTATGCTTCTGTTAATAAATCCTACTCTCGTTTGCAGTTTGAAGGCTCTAACTTATTTGCATCTTATCAAACCACCTAAATCTGCAGGGGGATGAATACTACTTGTAGGCACTGTAGATGGGGCCAGGCGGAAGGGCATTCCACTATGCATCCTGTCCCTAGATGCCAAAAAGGCATTCGACAGGATGCATTGGCTGTTCCTATTTGAGACTTTGCGCCACCTGGGGTTAGCGGATTCCTCCATACATAGCATCAAAGCATTGTATACGGATCCTACGGCTCGTATCAGAATTAATGGTTCCCTGTCTTCGCCATTTAGTATTTCGAATGGTACAAGACAGGGCTGCCTGCTCTCCCCACTGGTGTATGTCCTCTGCATGGAATCTCTGGCCTCTTACCTCAGGGGCAATCCCTCCATCCATGGAGTCTCCACGGACGAAGGAGAACATAAACTGGCTCTTTTTGCAGACGATCCACTTCTGTATATATCTAACCGCTTGATCAGTCTTCCAAACTGTCTTTCAGAAATAAGGAAGAACGGCCAATTGAGTAATTTCAAAATTAATATGACTAAGTCAGAAATGCTTAATATTTCTCTCCCGGAAGTTGTGGTTCGTCTGCTAAAATCCGACTTTGAATTCTTGTGGAAACGAGATGCCATCAAATACCTTGGCTTCAATTTAACCCAAGACCCGGCTGCCCTGTTTTCTGTGAATTACCATTATGCACTTAAACAGACTGAAGCAGATCTTGGTATATGGCATAAGCTCTCATTATCCTGGCTTGGTCGGGTTCATGGTGTGCGGATGGATCTCCTTCCTCATTTACTTTACTATTTCCAAACCATCCCTTATCTCCTGCCTGTTCCTTTTTTTCCAGGTTGAAGTCCATGGTCCTTAGATTCATTTGGTCACATGGTAGATCGAGGCTTGCCTACCGCATACTGACTAGGCCGGTTGATAGGGGCGGAGTTGGTTTACCAGACTTCCAGTTATACCATCTTGCCTCAATGAGCAAATGTGTCTTGGACATGTTCCAACTGGAGAAACCCAAGAAGTGGACATTATGCCAAGCTAACATGACTTCCCCTCATCCTCTGTCCATAATATGGTCCACGGGGTCGACCTCTAATGCTCCTATTAGTTTTATCACTAAACAATTGAAAGCACTTCTACAAAGATACAATAAAACCTTACCCATGACCACCATCCCAGGGCCTCTAACTCCAATATTTGGGAATCCTCAGTTCCACATGGATAAAGGCAGACGGTTGTTTCTTAACATACCTCACACCTCCTGTCCCACCTTACACAGGTTCACCACCCAAACGGCGGTTAAAGACATTCAATCTATGTATTCAGACACGACCCCCCCACCAGATTCCTGGTTTCTCCATGCCAGACTAAATAACTACATTAAATCATTAGACCGTGCAAAGGTTTTCCGGCCTCTAACGCAATTCGAGAGATGGTGCGATGATGGTAAGCCTTTAGAACATGCAATCTCGGCACTTTATAAATTGTACCAAAACATATTTAGCGGTCCAGCAGTCACTGTGCCTGCCTTCACAGCTAAGTGGGAGGGTGATATAGGCAGGAGCTTTACTTTAATGGAATTGGAAAAAATCTTTCTCCTTACACACAAAACTTCCATCTCGGCAGACTCTCAGGACCGCAATTACAGGGTGGTACAGATGCCCCGTGGAGATTAAAGTCATTTTCCTGACTAGATCTGATGACTGTTGGAGACTCTGTGGTGAGAGAGGTTCATACCTCCATACCTGGTGGGAGTGTGAGAATCTGAGCTCCTTCTGGAAAGACGTGGAGGATATGTATGGCAGGGTTACTTCTGCCCGGGTTAAGTTCGACGCACAATTAGCGCTACTGAATCTAACAAATATGTCTATCGCTAGATTAAAAAAAAAATCTTCTCCGTCACTTTCTAACAGCTGCGAGACACTTGATTTCCAGGTTCTGAAAATGGACGGATTGTCCGACTTGAGGTGATCTGGTGAACGAGTTGAATGGCGTCTGCAGGTTGGAGGAACTTATTGCCCACATTATGCCTGATGAGAACAGTATCACACGACATTGTGCCTTGTGGACACCCTGGATCTTATATAAGGAATCCCCGGATCTAAGGTCTTGGCTGACCCTAGTTAATGGTTGACTATATCTATATAACGAATGCAAAGTGGCTTTTCTATTCTACTGCCTTTGGGTCCTAACTGCCCTCTCCCTTCCTTCTCTTATATCTTTTCAACACCCCCCTTTTTTTTCTTACTCTTTCTGTTTAATTTGCACTACAATTTGTAATCTCAAATCTCTGGACGCAATTACTAGATATGACTGTTGTTGTGGCCTCACGGCCTTGACCTCAGTTATTGGAGTCAAGGGGGCGGTCTATTTTTAGATCAGCCTCTTCTACATGCTAATTTTCTTTCTTCTAATTAGCAATAATGCAATTATTCACTTATATGTATAATAATGTTTGGGCAGTTTATGGTCCTTTAATGACATATATTCAGTTTGCTTTAACTGTGACCTGTTTGTTCTTTACATTTGTTTCAAATAAAAACAGATTTACACAAAAAATTATGAAATAACTGTGATACATTAACAAGCAAATGCAAACTTTGTTGCCCAGGAATCAGAGGACACTGTAGCAAAATCAGCTAACAATGTACTGTAAATGTTAATTTTTTTCTCAGCATATTTTATACTGTTTAATCCTTATATTCAAAATTTCCTGCCTGCTTCAGTACAAGAACTCATTAGACACCTTCCTGGTTAGTCACATGTTCCATCAATACTTTAATGCTATGGAAATAATTAAAATATTACCAATTACAAGAATGCTGAGCTAAAAGTAGAGTACTGCGGTTAAAATAACTTATTGCAGATGGGTCTTCCAAGAATGAACTCTTCTGTTCTTCCCCTTTTGAAAGTCCCTTGCTTTTTGGAATAAAAGACACTCAATCATCTAAGATCAAGTCAATCTAAAGCTTCTAACATAAAACAAAAGTTACAAGGAAAAGCCTTAGGGTACCTTTACACGCCGCAACTTTTGGAGGGAATCTAACGTGCGCGTGCACATTTTTCATGATTGCCTCAGATCACCGAAGGCGCTTTTACACGCCGCAATTTCGCCCTAAACCTAAGGCGATGTGTCGCCCCGGAAGTTGCCACACCAACAGCGGGAAACATCCAGTCGCCTTCCCTCGCTGCTTCACACGCCGTAATCCCCAAAGGAATGTGGGCGTACATGTGCAAAGCTGCGAGAAGATAGGCGTGCCAGACTGGTCTACACCGTGCCCCAAACACGCTCATTGGACAACGCAATAGCTCTATGATTGGGCAGCCTGCCCTGGAAGGCTGGCTAATACATGACGCCATTTTCTTTCAGAGTTTGGCACCAATACACACTCAAATATGGCGCGGTGTCAACTGACAGCCAATGGGAAGACAGTAGCCACCACCAATCATCGCTGACGGGGTGCGGTCTCCAGCACGCTGTAGCACGCCTCTGGAAAATAAGTAGGCAATGCAGATTCCATCCCTATCACCCCCTCACATGCCAAAAGCAGGGAATTTCGCCTTCATGATTGCCTCTGATTTTGGAGCAGTGCTGTGAAATCGGAACCAGGCGCAACCTTTTTATCGCTGCCAAATTCCCCAATTACACGCCACAATTCCGAGGCAATTTCACGGCGATGATGACGGGGCAACAGATTGCCAGTCAGATTTCTCGCCGCAAAGATGGTAAGCATAGCAAGCTTTCGGGACACTAAGCTTGCTTTGCTTGTTCTTACCATCTTTTCAGTTAGCCATTATAAGGTATCAACCACTGAGGACTCTCAGATTCCAATATTTTCTATCTACTGGCTAACACGGTACAAACATTTATTACCTTATTAAAGTGTAAATGTCATTTCATTGAAATAAAGCAATATAGCACTGGTTGTTAGTCATGAGTCACATAGCAGCTAACATAATGCTTTTTTGTGTCATATGACTTATTTTCTCACATTTTTCTGTGCTCTTTTTAAAACTGTAGTTTATGGCTCCGTGAGCGTGGCCAGCAACTGATGGGGAGCAGTACAATGTGCCAGCAGAAAAGGGGCAAAAGAGATCCTGAGCTGTGTGGACAGCCATCAGTGAAGGGGTTAACAGAGATTGTGACAGATCTTTCTGGTGCAAACTTCTGAGGAGTTTGATTGATCCTGAACTCTGATGTTGATTAGCAACTGTGCTGTAAACTCAGCCTAATGTGATACATTGTTTCCTCATAAGCTGCAGTCAGCTGTGCATGCTATGCCTCCTTTTCCCTTATATGGTAAATGCCCCGTCTTCACTGAAGTGAAGTGATGTAAGTGATAATGAACATGTGTATGCTTCACACACAGTGCAGTTGGATTTTTGTTAGTGCTGATTTTTTCTTTCCTTTTTTCTGTCACATTTTTCATGTAATCCTCTTGCCCTATACACATGTATATATTCATATGTGTGTATTTATTATGTTTGGAAGAAACCTGCATTTTTTGCTGTTGCTTGCCTTGCAATATAGAAAGGTTTTTCCTATATGTAGTGAATCCTCTTACAAAACTTTATGAGACCATTCATGTTCAATGTTTTGCTAAATTCGTTCAGGTGATACTCATTTGTAAATTCACAGGTGTATTGTCCTTATATATTGTGTGTTATGTTAGTGCCTCTTTGTCATTGATAAAGATTTTTTAATCGAAACCCGTCTGACGGGGCATGTCTTAGCCTCCTAGATGCATTTTAATTTTCATGTTGTGATTTACAAAATAAACTAAAACATTTCTCATCGGAAAACGGTGCCAGCTTTTCCTCATTATTTCCAAGTTACAGTAGGCCTGGGAGCCCATGTTAGCTCTTCATTATAGATCCTCTGAGTGAAGAGAGAAGAGAGCCCCCCACTTAGGGTCATTTGGTAATATATATTTAATATAATAATAATATTGACTTAGCAGTATTGATTCTATAGCACTTCACATACATCAGTAATACTGTATCCATTGGGGCTCACAATCTAAATATCCTATCAGTATGTCTTTGAAATGTGGGAGGAAACCCACACAAAAACAGGCAGAACATACAAACCCCTTGCAGATGTTGTCCTTGGTGGGATTTGAACCAAGAACCTCAATGCTGCAATTCTGCAGTGCTACCCACTGAGCCACTATGGTATCCTGGACTCAACTTCTTGTGTCCATTTATAGACTTCCAAACTGACTGTATAATGTTCACACCTACACATGCGAAGTGTGCAAAAAATAACCTAAATATCATTTCAACAAATAAACCCAGTACAGATTTGAGAATATAAATGAATAATCATACTTAATATTTAACACGGGGCAGACTGAAGTGCAGGCACAATGGGAATAACATAAGACGTATCATACACACGAGCAGCAAAGAAGGACAGTGATCACAAGAATAGAGGAAGGCTAGATCAAGACCAAGACTAGAGATCCCCATTGGACATGATCAGCCTAGAGGTGAATATAATAAAAGTTGTTTTTTAGCCTTGTAGATTGGGTACATATATACAGCATTTTAAAATGCTGTAACAGAGGGTAGTACTTTAGATCGGGAAAACCAGGTGAAATGGAATAATGCACTTTTTTTTTAGTTCATGCATCAGACAGCAATGACAGTAAAGGGCAAGTCTAATCTTTAAAATGAAAATGCAGTGCTTGGATTGACTTCGGATTTAGGCACTACCATTTGTTGCATACCTTATTCTGCTATGAAAAAATTGGACCGGCAGAGTGCTTTATATATTTATCATGCTGACCATTGGTCTGTGTAGACAAAAATGCTAATGTGTACTAGCACATTAGCTAACATTGGTGTGTGCTGACGGTGAGTCTTTGTTGCAACCAATTGACAGCACATGTACCAAAAATGCACTAGTCAGAAAATGCTCCTAGGCACTCTGTCTCTCTAAGCATGACCACTGAGAATTCCTCTATCACTCCTGGGTTGCACAGGTAAACAAGGGCCTAATTATGACCCCCAAGTCTTCTATAGTCCAAAGCCCATTAGATTAGGCCATAAGCAGGATCTAAAGCCCCCGTCACACTAAGAGAGATCGCTAGCGAGATTGCTGCTGAGTCACAAGTTTTGTGACGCATCAGCGACCTCAACAGCTATCTCGGTATGTGTGACAAGTAGCAGCAATCAGGCCCCTGCTGTGAGATCGCCGATCGTTACAAACCATTCAGGACCAATTTTTTGTCATTGAACTCTCGCTGGGAATGCTGCATCACTGTGTTTGACAGGGACAACGACCAACGATCTCAATACTACGCCCGAGAGTGACAGATTCCCAACGACTGCTGGATCGCTGCTGCGTCGCTGGTGAGATCTGACTGTTTAACATCTCACCAGCGACCACGTAGCGAAGCTCCAGCGATCCCGGCCAGGTCGTATCGCTGTCGGGATCGCTGGAACGTCACTCAGTGTGACGGTACCCCTAGAGGCTGCCTGATAGTAAACAGTGCACTGCATTAATCCCCTTGTTCGACTAGTAAATAAAATATAATTTAAAAATGCAAAAAGATTCTAGTTTTTCCAATAAAAAATATTTTAATCTGTAAAAAAAAGATACACATTTAGCACATATTCACAATACTATGTCCCTTTAACAATTGCTTTCCTCAACAGGATCATCTAACAACAGGATGGGAATACACCTCCCACCCTTTTGGAAAGATTACTCAGTAAAGTTTTTCAAGATAAAAATCAATCTTTATTATATATTTTAGAAAAACAATAATTTAAAATCAGAGCATTCCCTTCGGAGGGATGCACAAGAATCACCACCACGGACTGTTCAGTATACAAAATATAGTATGCACTTCAACAACCAAAAATCTTTACATATATTTACAGTACTGGGTCTTACATTATTACAATAAAGTCAACCTCACCATACTGTATATATTTCATTACCAAAATACCTTACAATCACTGACCAAGATATCAAAACAATACATACTTCAGCTATGTTCCATTTTAATTACTGAAGAAACCACTAGTATGTCTAGATCAGGCAAAGAGATTCCCTGGGTGCTGTGAAGTAATCACGCTATCCATATAAACAGCTTCCCAGACAATCACTTATAAGGCACAGATGGCACAGTTGTGCTTCATACCTACTGAGCTGACATGTCAATGCGTGCTCGTGCTCCCTCCTCCCCTACGATCGTTTCGCTTCCCTGCTTCTTCCGGGGGGCGTACAGAATGTTGAAAGCTGTGGCTTTTTATTTACATCCCCCTCCAATGAGTCACTACCTAAACAATTCATCATCCGATGCAGCTGTAATGCGGCACATTCCCCTCCCCGTGACCACGCTCATTAGTCTTCCTCCTCTATGCGGTCCGGCGTACACAAGGAACGCCCACTCACGCCGCATACAAGGGATAAGAGCGTCATCACGTCGGAGCGCATACGCACAACAGGCATCGGCGGCAAATTCATTCTATGTTTATCTCGTTGCCTGGTAATCATTATAAACTAATAAAACTTGATCAAATTCACTAGATTTTACTCCCTACATGATATAAGTATATTAATTATCTACAAATACCTGCCTATTTTCTAAAATTCATAAATTACAAAACCTACTAATAGATATATGTTAATACATAATATATACAGCTCATGAAGATCAATATTCATAATAACTTGAACTAATATAGATATTGTTTTTTAATAATTATTATATGAATTTATAGCACTATATTCACTTTATGTAATTTACCTATATGTATTTATTTAGGATTTTTTTGTATATCATTGTGCACTTTAAATTATGTATTTTTTTTTTATATTTATATTTATTATTATTATTAATATGGCACCTTTATTCAGGCACTAGCACTTGTGGCATTAATGAGCTGTATATATTATGTATTAACATATATCTATTAGTAGGTTTTGTAATTTATGAATTTTAGAAAATAGGCAGGTATTTGTAGATAATTAATGTACTTATATCATGTAGGGAGTAATATCTAGTGAATTTGATCAAGTACAGGGGCTGGGTTGCTCCCACCCTGTCCGGGTCCTCGGCTCCCTATTCCTGCGCTTTGTGTGTGGCCCTGCTGCCACTTTAGCTAAGCTGCCGGCCCTGTCTCCCCTCACGGGTACCAACTTGCAAGGCAACTTGAGTCTTGTCCTGTGTTCCTGACACCACCGTGTTGCTTCGCTGTGGTACAGAGAAGTTATGGGATCTTCACTAATCTGGTGTTCACTGTGCTGTTTGTGTCAGGCACAATTTCGGATCAGGTATCCGTTCTGTGCGCTCCTCTGGGGTGAGTTTCAGGGTAACTCGGTCTCCCAGGTGTGTTCCTCTGCTTCTCTTGTCTCCGTTCCTCAGACCCTGGCTTGGCCTGGAACTGGGCAGTGGACCGTGGGTTGAGCCTAACGCAGCTCTTTTACACCCAGGTCCTTCTTCCTCAGTGCTTCTCCGCACTGAACTGAACTGCCCACTTCCTCTCTGCACCAGAATATATGGGCAAGCAGCTTTAGCTCCCCCTTCTGGCCTGGAGGTGCTAGTGTAGTGTTGTGGGAATCTTACCCTTTGTGGTGTTACTGTGGCCCATGAGCCCCGGGGTGCCACACAAGCATAGTACAAACCTTACAATGAACAGAGCGTTGGCCAGCACCATCTGATGTTGTTGATGATGTCAGACGTGGTCGGCTCCCCCTGCTTTGGCGGTCATATTAGTAGTGCGGAGATGGAATGGAGTGGGGCCCGATGAAGAGTTGGGGGTGGGTGCTGGGGACTTAATAAAGCGTAAAGTAATTACCCCAGGGCCTGGAGCCCTCTCTTCACTGGGTCACATACATTGGTAATAATGCCCTGATGGTGGCCCTGATTGTAGTCATACCAGATAAATATAGCTTTTTTATATGTTATGCTAATTTTGCACCCTAAATTCCATATTTCACAAAATACATTGTTTTTCCATTGCCTTTTCAGTAGCTATAACTTATTATTTTTTTTATTTTTTTTTACCAGAGAGCCATATCAGTTTTAAAACCAATTGGGACCAATGCAGCAGCATATTTTATACCTGACACCCACTGTATTTTCATTCATCAGTGGGCACTATTCACATGTTCCTAAGCACCTTAGAAGAAGGACGCTGAGGAATAAAGCCTTTAATAACTGCCTCTAAAAGGCGTACTGACAGATGTTAAACGCTTGCATTCCCACCCCTTGCTTATTCCTTAAGAACAGCTGTATAAGGAAAAATATTACTAATAACTTTAAATAAGTACATATTTCAATCAACTACGGAATAGTTCTACATCAGATATTCCAGGTTTCTTATTATGCAATTCTGCTTTCTGCCACGAAGTGCATTCAATTCCAAGTCTTTCATCCAAGAAAGCTCATACATATATACATGTATTTACAGTGCTCTCCACGGTGCAGAATCAACATCAGCTATGATTTATTATAATGAAAGTATTCCTGATGTAATAAAGACTGGGCATTTATGTAGAAAACTAAATTGGCTTGTCAGAATTTGAAACGTGTGCAGACACTATTCACTATGTTCATGGCTTTGAAGTTGTTAGTTTAGATAAAAACAAATCATTGCTTCTTATGAAATTCATCGAGCATTTGTCCTTGAACGTTGCATCATGATTTGCACACATTCTGTTAGAGCTTCTTCAGTAACTGTTATCATTTTGGTTCTGCCTTTACTTTAAAACACCACTTCACCAATTTTTTTATTGCACCTCTAGAGTGGTACTTTAAGTCATACACATGTACATATCTAATTTATTTGTCACCAAATAAAAACATAAAAACCAAACCGAGTGCCAAGCATTTATTGTCATTGGAAGCAAGGTGTTGGAACCTGTTTGGGCACCACCAAAAGCGGAAGTGCCATTAGATATTGTCTTGTGCTTTAAAGTGTAATCATCATTTACATTTTTATTTAATAATAAAGTAGAGCAAGTGATTATAGTAAACTTTCAAATATAGTTAATAAGTGAAATTTTGAAGAAAACCTTTCAAAAACCTTCCAGAAGATGTCCCAACTAGGCTAGAAACTAGGTTTCTAAATCTGACAAATGCTGATTGTCAGGGAAATCAATCTTCAGCTCCACACACTGTATACGACCACATATGGGGGTGGAGCCTACAAAGTGTTCCCACAACAGCTAGTCAATACATTTGCAGTTTACGTCAGTCAAAAGGAGCTCATCAGGCTGCCAGCACACAGCTCCTGTGATCTTATCTGACTCCTGTCCATTCACACCGGCTCTGCAGAGCAATGTGAATGGAGAGGAGTCAAATAGGATCACAGAAGCTGTGTGCTGGCAGCTTGAGCTCAGCACTGTCCCTGCCTGAGGTAAACTGAGACTCTGTTCAGCTGTAGTGTGAACACTGTGTAGGCCCTGCCCCCACCCGTGTATGGCCGTATTCAGTTTGTGGAGCTGAAGATGGATTTCCTTGACAACAAGCATATGTCAGGTTTAGAAACAGCCTTTGGGGGGACATCTTCTGGAAGGTTTTTGAAAGGATTTCTTCCAGATTTCACTTATGAAGTATAACTGAAAGTTTATTATAATCACTTACTCTACATTATTATTATTATTATTATTAATAAATAAAAATTTAAATGGTGGTTACACTTTAAGTCATACTCACCTTCTGATGGTTTCATCTTCTCTCCACATAGCTAGGTTAGTGTTCGGAAATTTGTGAACTGGCAGCATCTCCAGTATTTCATGGACTGCTCAGAGATTATAACTCAATACATTTATTTGAGAGCCTTGTTCTGGCCTCTTCCTGGCCTCATAGAGATGCATTGGGAGCTGGTGATGTAACTTCTGACTTCCAGCCTTTTTTAGTTTCTTTGAAGAGTTACGACAAATTCTCATCTGCAGTGCTGGTATTTATAGTGTAGGAGATGTCAGATGGGTGGTGGCAGAGAAGGACATTCAACAGATGCCCGAGACTGCAGGGCAAAGACCTGAATATGGGATAGTCCTTTGTATCCTGGACAGTTGGAAGTAGAGATGAGTGGACGCTGGTCCATCTCAGTGGTACCCCGCAGCTGGACATGAGGAAATCTCTTACCTTCCGGTATCATCGGAGTGGCTTTTGATATTCCTAGACTGGTGTGCCGTCAACTATGCTTTATGCTCATCTCTAGTTGGTACCTATAGATTAATCTTTTGTTAATTCACTTATAGTCATAGCAGCCAGAACTTTCTCATGTTTATACAAGCTTCACTATATGATATGCTGCTTTTTTGTGACTGTAAGACCATGGTCACATGCTGCATAAATACTTTGTTTTTTCTTTCCTGCAGGTGTTTGCATCAAAATACACAATAGCAACCTCCTTTGATTATTGCATTTCTGCTGTATTCCTTTCCCCCTTATTTGATGTGTTTTTGGTGCAGATATGAAGCTGCGTTTTTAAGTGCAGAATCTAACCTTTTCTGTACTGTAAACTAATTAATTAGAACTAACTAATTTTCCACAATTTCAGCACCTGTCATTGTGTTTTTTTCTTGCACTCTTTTTGTTGCTGTGTGTAGCTGGGCCATATGGGTGCGTTTGTTCCAGCAGGTAGCAGTGTTGAATGCCATAACAGCCCGCCTACTGAGATAGGGGCTAATGTAAGAGGCTGGGCATACACTGTACAAACCTGTGTGAACTGCGCCCTATATGAATCCCATTCTGTTTGCAGGACAACCAGTGGTCACTCCCTCTGTGAGAAAGGAGGTTGCTAGTGATTGGGGATGGTGTCCTGCATTTATGATGCCTTTCCTTATAACCTGGGCAAAGCTGCACACAGCACTGAGTGTAATGGTCGTCTGACCTGAATTTGCTATGGTAAGGAATGTAATTTACTGTGTTACTACTGTGGAAACACACTAAAAGCACATATGCCTTACTTAAACAAAGTCCAGATAAGGCATAATAATAATAAGAAATTATTAAAATGTACATACTGTATCTTCAAATCTAGTACTTTCTGAAAGATGAAGACCGGGAAGGGGCACAGCTGAGGATCCCAGCAGTGAGTAAGCCAAGAAATTGAATACACAAAGGTTCCAGTCGTACTCGTCCGGATAAAAAATCTTAATTTTTATTTAAGTATCAAATAAAAACAGCAGGGAGTGCGAACGTGGTGCCGGGAGGGAAGGGGTGGGGGGTGGAAGAGGGACCTAAGGGGTTCAGGCTTGTACATATGGATTTTCTACCTCTGAATTTTCCTCATCTCATTCACATGCATAGGGTAAACATACAAATAAAATGCATATGGACATAACATTTATATTTTTCCATTCACTTTTCTGGAAGAGTAAGGCAACGAGCTTTGTACACATGGAAAATATGCATTGTCAAAAACTACAAAAACCCATTGTGGGAACTTAGCCCAAGAGTTGTGTCACATTACTTAGTCAATATGTTGTATGTGTTAAATATATTATTATAAAAATATATTATCTTTGTGTGGCCATCCTCCAGTGTTATTGAATTGAATACTGTCAAGGTCATAATACTGCAGTAAATACGTGTTTTGAGAAATTTGAGTCTCTAACAAAGTTCACAGACAGTGAAGGAAGGACACATCTGTAGCCAATATATGAATAAGTGGTTTGTTCATAAAAAAATCTTGACTCAAGCCTTACTTTAGAAACACAAAGCTCGAGGTATTTTGCAATCTCCTTCAGACAGTTTTTCGTTTTCTTTAATTCAACTACTGTAACTGTCTGATCTACCCACTCATTATTTCTTCTTTTGATGCATGAAGTCCCCATGTAGTTTTCAGTGTGCACGTCCATTGACCTCCTGTTATATAACAACTCTCTCACATATTTATTGTCTGATAAAAATTAACAGGCAGGATAATATTAAAGCTGCAGGAAAAACATCAAGTCAATACTGTAATTGCGGGGGCGTGTCCTGGCACCGACTATGCAGGACGCATAAGACCGGAGCTCCGGAATCGGCACCCACCTAACATAGATTAGCAAGGTCCACAGCCTCGCAAACGCAGCACGCAGGAGCTCACTAGCTGCAGCTCACCGCGAGGAACCGGAGGATGCCGAGACCGTCGCTGAGAAGCAAGGAAAGACCGCCAAAGGTGACGGACTTCTTTTCCCCGGGCTCTGCTGCTGTCCCCAGCCCCAAAATGGCGCCAGCAGAATCCCAGGCGCGCTCTCCCTGGGCCTCGCACAGCCCCAGATCTGGAGGAGAGGAGCGGGAAGATAATACCCCGGTCACCATGGGCTCCCTGAAGGGTCTGCTTGAGGCCCTCCGCAGATCCCTCCAGGCGGACATGCGGGTCTGTATAGGAGAACTTAGAGAAGAAATGGCAGCCATGGGGGAGCGCATACACCATCTTGAATCTAAGATGGCAGAATTTGCAACAGCTCACAACGAGCTGGCAGACAGCTATCAAGACGTTGCTCAGGACATTAAAGCACTAAAAGCAGTGACTTGGGACTTGGAGGATAAATTGAGAAAAAACAACATAAAAATCAGAGGCATCCCTGAAGTGGAGGGGGAGGAGAACATTACAGGAACTGCTCACACATTTCTATGCTCTATATTGCCTGACTACTCTACTGCTGATCTCCTCCCAGAAAGAGCATACAGGATCCCGAGACCCCCTAACATCAGGCAGGACTTGCCCAGGGACGTTCTTGTGTGTCTTACTTCACCTAGACCAAGAGAACTGATATTACGTCATTTGAGACAGCATCCTCTGAACACGGGGGAGTACAGGGGCTGGCAGGTATATCCAGATCTTTGCCAGGGCACGCTGGCGAGGCGGAGAGATTTTGCCCCCTCCTGCAGGGTCCTCCGAGACAGAGGAATACCTTATTCCTGGGGCACCCCAGTAAATGTAACTTTCAGATACAAGGGCAGCAGACATATCTTCAACTCCCCGTCCAAACTTAAAGCAGCCCTCGGACAATGGAATCTCCAGCGGTCCTCATCCTCTCCATTGCCTTCATCCCCAACGGAAACCCCTAGGAAACAGCATAGAAGTCACGACAACTCTCCCATCCTACATGAGGCTAAAGACTGACTCTTAACAACTATCTTGGGTCTGCTGATTCCGTATATTTGAATTGCCCAGCCTAATCTTCCGGTCGGTTGGGCTGTGGAGTGTGGAGCTAGAGGTCACCATTCCATCATTTCACCTAAGTGACCCCTCTCTGCCTCGGCTGAGGTTTAGAGAGCTAGATAGCTCACACAGAATCCCCCACACCTGATCCTGTCTTGTTTTCAGGAGAGGAACAGGAAGATATTGGTATAATTGTTGGTTGTATGTTCTATACCTTTCTTTTTGGTGATATTACTCTTCTGATCTCTCTCTTTTCTGTTCCCTTCCCCCCCCCCCTTCCACCACTTTCCGTAGTTTGTCTTTCCCTTTGGTTCTTTCTAAAAACTTCTAATCATCTGTTCTATAAAAGGGTAAATTTATCTTAGCTAATTTGTGAGACACTGAATAATTTTTAAAGATGAGTATCACAGTGACATCATTTAATGTGAATGGTCTCAACGTTCCTAGCAAAAGAGCAATCTTATGGCAATATCTTAAGAAAACACAGAATGATGTTGTATTTTTACAGGAAACGCACCTGTTGAAAAAGGACCACCCTAGGCTGGCCTCAGCTCTGTACCCGACCCAGTTTTTAGCCGGGGGGCTGACCAAAAAGTCAGGGGTGGCTATCCTGATTCACAGATGTGTTTCATTTCAGCTGATCAAAGAAGTAAGCGACCCAGAGGGTAGATATGTAATTTTAATATGCCTAATTAACAACAATCCCTACACACTGGCCTCCATTTACGGACCGAATGTGGGTCAAGTGCGCTACATGAAATCCTTTTTAGCTAAAGTTATTGAACTGGCACAAGGAAGCAAGATATTGGCGGGTGACTTTAACATCCCGATAAATAAACGTTTAGACTGCTCAAAGCCGAATATCTACAGATCAGAATTGGGACACTTAGTCTCTGAGCATCATTTGCATGACATATGGAGGTACATGCACTCTAACGAAAAAGATTTCACATTCTACTCACACCGACATAACTCACAGAGCAGACTTGATTACTTCTTGATTGACGACTCTTTACTCCCGAAATGCTTAGACTCCACCGTAGGATCCATTACGTGGTCTGATCATGCCCCAGTGACCCTCAGAATAGCTGACTCAGCGGCCTTCCGACCTCCAGCTAGTTGGAGAATTAATGAACAACAATTGTCTTTTCCTTCCAACGTTGAACAACTCTCTGAGGCTATTAAACTCTACTTTGAGGAAAATTCTACAACAGATATGCCACCAGACACTTTGTGGTTTGCCCATAAGGCGGTCCTCAGAGGCTTGTTCATCAAAATAGCGGCTATATCTAAACGGAAACGAGACCAAGAGCTGGTTATGATCCTGGGGAAAATTAAATCCCTGGAGGCGCTGCAGAGAGCCTCCCGGTCGGATGCGATGCCCCCTGAGTTGTTGGAAGCCAGACGAGATCTTCGCTCCTTACTTCTTGTTCGAGCGGAGCACCAACTTAAAAAGTCTAAGGCGAGGTTCTACGGGATGGGAGACAGAGCCGGAAGGTTGCTTGCCAGGAGAATTAAGAAAAGAGAAGCACAAACAAAAATTCCCTTTCTCACAAAAAAAGATGGCACGACAATTCGTAATCCAATAGCAATAGCGGAGGAATTTAAATCTTACTACCAAACGCTGTACAATTTAAGGGAATCTGAGCTAGTTCCCCAGCCCACGCCAGATTCAATAGGGTCCTTTTTGGACCGAGCAGGACTCCCCTCCCTCTCTGGAGAGCAGCTCCGAGATCTTAATTCCCCCTTCACCGAAAAGGAAGTTCAGGAGGTAATTACCTCCGCAAAAAAAAGATCTACTCCTGGACCAGATGGATTCTCATTTCAATATTACTCCTGCTTCACACGACTTCTCTCCAAACCCTTATTAGACCTCTTTAACTTTTGGCGACACAAGGGAGAGATACGAAGGGAAGGGTTGGAGGCGATTATAGCAACTCTCCCCAAGCCGGGCAAAACCCCTGATTCACCGGGCAATTTTCGCCCAATAGCGCTCTTAAACTGCGACGTAAAATTATACGCAAAACTCCTCGCCAACAGATTAAAGGAAGTACTACCTACCTTGGTGGGACTGGATCAGGTGGGATTTATCCCGGGGAGACAGGCTAGTGACGGAACACGGAGACTGGTAGACTTGGTGGAGATCATGGAGAAGAGGGGGGCTCCCGGTGCACTCCTGTCACTAGATGCCGAAAAGGCGTTTGATAGGGTGCACTGGGGGTACCTTCAAGAGGTGCTCCAGAGGTTTGGAATAACCGGCGAGTTCCAGAGGGCGATTATGGCCCTCTACTCTTCCCCATGCGCTTCGGTCAAGGCTTCGGGATTTAGGTCCTCAATATTTAACATTTCTAATGGAACCAGGCAAGGGTGCCCCCTCTCCCCGCTAATATTTGCCTTGATCATGGAACCCTTGGCGGCGGTGGTGAGGGGGGATCCTGAAATTCGGGGTGTAGAGGTGGGAGCTGTGGAGCATAAGATTGGGCTTTATGCCGATGATGTGATCTTTGTGTGCTCGCAGCTCCCCTCTTCAATCCCGAAAATATTAGAGGTGCTGAAGGACTTTTCACAAGCTTCGTATTACAAATTGAACATGTCCAAATCCTCCTTCTATCCCATTAACATCCCGGAAACGGACCAAATCCTGATTAAAGAGCAGTTCCCGTTTAAATGGGAGGAGGGGGGCTTTACCTATTTGGGTCTGTATATTACCAAGATAAGTACTATGGTCCGACATAACTGTGAATCCCTAATCAAAAATATCCAAACGGAAATGGAGACTTACTCAGGCCTGCTATTATCATGGATGGCTAGAATCCAAATAGTCAAAATGACTTATCTTCCCAAAATACTATACTTGCTGAGATGTCTTCCCCTTCCCTTTCCGGGAAAATTTCTGAAAACATTCCAGAGGTTGCTAGGCCGATTCATTTGGCAAAGAAAACCACATCGAATATCCACTGGAGTCCTCACTTTGCATACTTCGATGGGGGGCCTGGGAGTACCAGACATCCAGTCGTACTATAAAGCTGTGCACATAGAGGCAGCCAAAAGTTGGTGGTCACAGGAGCAAACCTCCCTATGGCTTCAGATTGAAACCTTTTTCGCCCCCAGGCAGTCCACTCGGCTATTACTGGAAATAAATTTTTTAAAACATTATACGGCTCCAGGGGCCCTCTCCACAATGCGCACGTTACTGGGAATCTGGTCTCGGGAAAGCAGAGATCTTCTCTCCTTTTTACATCGTTGTATTACGATTGGAGCAGCGGAGTGCTCAGTTAGCTCCTTGTCTCTCCAGTCTTGGAGATTAAGGGGAATTCAATTCCTGAAACAAATAGTGGATGAAAGAGGTCTGAAACCTTTTTCCTCCTTGATGGACAACTTCAATATCCACAAACATGAATTTTTTAAATACTTGCAGTTGCGACACTTCCTGGCCTCTGTCTCCCTGCCGGTTCTTCCTCACGAATGTACAGATAACACTTTACAGACGTACTTCAAGTCAGGGGGCTCGTGCACGGGGGGCATCTCCATTGCCTACAAGGCCCTACTTGGCCAACGATCTAGGCAGAAACTTAAATACATGACCAGATGGGAGATTGACCTGAAGTTTGAGACCACTTTGGAGGCCTGGCAGAGAGCGGCCACTCATGTATCTCCCTTCTCGTCATGTATAAATCATTTAGAACAGGCGAGGAAGATTCAGCTCCACTGGTATCTGACCCCGGACAGGATAGCCAGGTTTAGAGGGGGCAGGTCTCAGGATTCCGGGTTGTGCTGGAGGGCATGCCCCGAAGTGGGCTCCTCGACTCACATATGGTGGAATTGCTCCAGCATAGCTCCGTTCTGGAAAGAAGTTGAAAAATTAATCTGCTCATTAACAGGTCTTCCCCTGAAATTGGAGGCCCCAGTTGCACTGTTAGGCCTGGGTTTAGAAACAATTCCTAAGATCTTACGGCCCATGGTAACTAACGTCTTAGTTGCAGCAAGACTGTGTGTGGCTTCCCATTGGAAATCTTCAGATATCCCAACCAAAGCTGAACTGATTAATAGAATAAACCTACATTTTTAACATGAACTCCTTTTGGCACATGATCTCACCAAAAGGAACAAAATTCTGTGGTGGTGGGACCCATGGGTTCACTCCACGTTTAACACTATTAAAACCTCTGGATGAGAGCACCATTTCAAAAAACTGACTTTATATGTACTTTATCTACTAAGTCTCATTCATGTGATGATATATTGCTATGTAACTGTTTACCCGGTTGTACTTGAAATATATTGGGGTAACTGTGCCCTATGTTTTCCCCTGTCCTTCCCTATCCTCCACCATTTGCATTTTTCCCCTCACTCCTCCCTCCCCCTCTCCTTTCTCTTTTTCTTCTTTCCTAATGCTGTATGTTTAAAATCCTGATATTATATATTTTTCTTTTTTTATGTAATATCTGTTTTTGAAAAATCTCAATAAAAATCTATTGGTTTAAAAAAAAAAAAAAATACTGTAATTGCATATGTCTTCTATGTCGGAAGCAGGAAATACTTAAATTTAAAGCAGTGAGGTTATTAGGTATTATTGCTTAACCCCTTCACCTACCAGCCTGTTTTCACCTTCATGACCTGGCCATTTTTTTTCAATTCTGACCAGTGTCATAGTGTAGATAGATAGATAGATAGATAGATAGATAGATAGATAGATAGATAGATAGATAGATAGATAGATGGGATAGGTAGATTGATCTTACCAGTCACCCGCTGCTTGCTTCCAGGACTGCTCATTAAGCTTCATGCATATTCATTGCACTGACCGAAAATGGTCAATCACAGATGCTCACTCTCCCGTATTTGATACTCAGACAATATAAAGTGCATAGCCAGAGCTGCAGCCCGCAGCTGTCCACTTTATCTGAGCTGAGAATGAAACATACAGGGGACCCCTATGCATTTTTTTTACATTATTTATTTATTTAACACACATGATGGCAGGTTGGTTGCCATATACTAAATTGTGGCAACCAAGCACAGACACTGGTACAGATTGTGGAGGCACAATGTTAGTGCATGAAGCAGAAGACTGGTAAGATTGATCTATCTATCCCAACATCTATCCATCTATCTAGCTATCATCTATCTATCGTGTATCTATTCTAACTTTAAACAGCATGGGAAAGACCATGCTAAAAACACGCTGTACATGTGCTGTGCGAATTTTTTATCACACCCATTCACTTCTACTGGGGGAATCTCGTCGAGATATGCTGCCGTATGCAGCTTGCTGCAAATATCTCTTCAGCAAGTGTCTCCCTCAGGAAAAACTTGCAGATGGGTATTGCACTATAGTTTACTCTTGCTGCAAGTGCAATCTGATGTTTTATTGGATTGGACTCACCAATTTTAAACGCAAATGTGAGCGCACCCTATTAGGGTATACATTTGGATCCCTTCAACTGTTCCCAATGATTCTGAGACTGTTTTTTCATGACATATTGTACTTTATGTTAGGGGTAAATATAGCACAATAGTTTTTGTGTTAGTTGTGCAAAAAATTAGAAATTTTTGAAACTTTTGTAATTTTCAAACTTTGAATTTTTATGCCCTTATACCAAGGAATTATGTCACACAGAATAGTTAATAAATATAATTTCCTACATGTCTAATTTACATCAGCACACTTTTGAAATATTTTTTTTTGTTAGGAAGCTTGATGAGTTGAAAGTTCATCAACAATTTCTCATTTTTCCAACAAGATTTACATAACCATTTTTTTAGGGACCACATCACATATGAAGTGACTTTGAGGGGCCTATATGACAGATATATCAATTATGGCATTTAGAAGGTTGAACTGTGCCTTAGAGTGAGTGCCACATCATAGCTGTAACATTAGCTGAAGACCCAGTGGTCTGCTGTACCCACAAAATCACTAGGATGGATCCATAGGTTGTTATGTACTTTCAATCTAAAACAAATGGATACATCCAAGGTCATTAAGGGTTAAAGCACCAAAGCACCACTACAGCGCTTTTCTTTTTTTTACAGCACCGCTGCGCTGTAGTGGTGCGTTATATCTAAGTGCCCTACACCAGGTACTAAACCCACCTGCCACTGTCTTCATCTTCTATCGCTGCTGCTCCAGATGGTCTGCGGTGAGAAGTGACTTGATGGCAGTACCAGTGTTTCATGGAGCACACCGGTAGTCACAAATCAATGTATATTTATGAGAGCCTCGTTCTGGCTCTAATGAAGTTACATTAAGAGTTTGTGATGTAACTTCTGATTTCCAGATAGTCAGAATTTATGGGCACAAGATGCTGCTGTGGGACTGGAACGGTGCTGAAAATTGATGAAAATCTATCCCATTCGCTCAGATAAGAGAATATACACTGGTGTGACCCTTGCCTAAAGGGGAACTGTCACCACATTTTAAAATACAAATTGTAGCAAAAGAGTGAGTACTCATTAGTGCAAGTGTATTTAAGCTCCACCCTGCCTAAGAGTTGTAGCTTGTACCGATCATTCTATGAATTCTCAGTAGCATGGAAGACTGATACTAAGGAGACTGCCAGTATGGCTAGACAGATGAAGTTTGAGTATATACTTTCATCAAGGATTATACAGGCATTCTGACATAGATTTAAAAGTAAGGACACCAGCCTAATCATGTATTAGTGACTTACATAATATTTTATGCAGTTCTTTAACACCAATAGGTTCAAATTTATATGCTGATATATTTTTTTTATAGAAGATGGAGCTTCAGACTAAATATTTTACAAAGACAAAAGTGACATGGCTATGTGCACTTTGCACTAAAGGTGGCATACATTCTTCTGATACTGTCTTCTGCAGTGCCTGCTTTAGGTCAGTCAGTCAGTGAAGAGTAGGCATTCTCAGCACTCCTTGATACAAGAGAAAAAGAAAGACTTCTCTGTAACAATGTTTCAGTTTCCCATTGACTTCCATTATACTCGCTACTCGAATTGTGCCCGTCCATGTGTCTGACCTGCTTGAATTGAGTCCCAAGTACTTGAGCATTTTCATGCTTGTTAATCTCTTGTCTCAATTAGAAGGGAAACATCTGACACATGACTTGTACATCACGTCAGTCGTGCATGTATGAGTTCTGAGCATGTATTAAGGCTGCTCAATATGCATTGGGTGCAGTCTGTATTGGAAAGTCACACTCGTTTCTAATACACAGTTAGCTCTGATCACAGCAGTAAGGAGATTCTGTCAGGTCATTTTTTTAGCATGATATTAATATTATCCTTGAATAGGGTTTGGGCAGACATTTTCAAAACATGTAAAATCATTATTGTACCGTTTGTAGTTTTCTTGTCATAATCATCTTCACACCCTGCAGGCAGCTGGTGCATTAGTCCTCTCCATGACTTTTACTGAGGATTAGTCTGGCTAGTTTATTTATTATTCACTCCTTCTCAGGTAGCTCTCCCCTCCCTCCTCCCTCCCTCCAATCTGTGCTCTGCTTGTAAGGTTTCACTTAGGTTTCATTTAGGAGCTTCTGAAAAGGAGGCAAATGGAGGGAAAGTTTACAAGCACATATTTGCCTTACCTGATCTAGATAAGGTGTCTCCTCCATTTGTTTCTGTAAGCAGGTATCCTTGCTGTGACAGATTCTGTGCTTTATTTAACCTCTTGTTTTGCTGCAAAGAGGACAGAGAAAAGGATACAACCCCCACCCCAGCCCAATGTGAGTGATTTCTACTGATCTGTCCAGTGCAGTGATGTGAATATGTGACATGAATATTCATCCAATGGGGAGTGGACAGCAGAGAAGAAAATGATCCCTCACTCAGCGCTCTTTAGTGCTGCATAAATGCAGTGAAACGCAGCGCCATAACGCATGCAAGCAAAAGCAATGGCTTTTGCTGATATATGTTCACATGGTCCATAATTGTGCAGATGCGCTTTGGCTGCAAAGTGCATCCGCAAAAAGAATGACCATGTCAATTCTTTGCACCTCTTTCAACGCACTTTTTACTCACCTCTCCATGTTCCTCCGGTGATCACTTCTCTTGCCGACAGCGTAGGACCTTGTGCAGGACCTTAAACAGCACCATGTGACCGGGACCGGGTGACATCACCCAATCATATGGTGCTGCAGGGTCCTAGAGCCTGCGCTCGCTGCGGCCTGGTGGGGGATCAGAAGACAGCGTGGCAAGGTAAGCATGGTGAGGTAAGTAAAAATGCAGGTATAAAGTGCAGGCTGCTCACACACAGAATGCTGCCTTCTGTGAGGATGGATTCTTGGTGCAGTTTTGCACCAAAATCGGATCTTCACAAAAACGTTGTGTATGAACGTAGCCTTACTTCTCAATGCCATACTTTAATATGCTTTTTTACTGGTTTGCTTGCTCATCTTTATCTATAGTAAAATCTAATTTTTAATAGTGTAGAATAAAACAGATTTGGGGTGTCTGATTCATCTGCACTGTCATATTGTAGCAGTTTTAATTTCTGGCTGTGCATTAGTCACAAAAACATTATTTTATTACCAATACAACTGAATGTTAATGAAAAAGACTAATCACTGGTTAAACAGAAAGATTAATCACATAATTACACCATCTGCTCGGTGTGATGTCCTCCAGAACAGAGTTCTGTAGTACTTCATTTTTGTTCCATTTTTTATAAGTTCTTGTAAAGATGGCTTTGCTACAATACAGAGACCAATGCTGGACCTACACTGGCCAATTATTGTGAACAATTATTCCTAGGAATGCTCATTACATAAAATTAAAAAAGTATAACAGGCTGTCCATCTCCGAATGAACATGCAAAATGATCGTTCTGGCTTAAAAAAATCATCATTATTGGTAATTATGTAGTATAAACAGAATCTTTGATGGCAATAACAAAGGCAGAGTCTACACACAGAACAATCAAGTACTGATCATTCTGTGCAAATAGAAAATGTGGTCAGCCTGTCTAAACAGGCTATCAAACGGCCATTGATCAGCAAACAAGTAATCAATCGACATTGACGGTTAGGTCAAGACATTTTTCGAAAGTGACCAAATCTTCATGATTTAAAATTAAACAATAATTCAAGATGGCCACCATGCAAGGAGGCTGTATGTGAGTGGCCTCATGGCACCCATGCAAAATCTAGAACCATCCAGCTATTAGACACCCTCCAAACCTACCATCCAGCAAGGAGACACATCAGCAGGACAGGGAACATAGAGAAAAAGCAGAATGGTGAGGTTAATTGATCTATTTAATCTGAAATCCCCTGGCCGCAGCACGACCCATCCCTCCACCCCCCCCCCCCCCCTCCAGCCCTCACAGCCCTCACAGCATTGCATGCCTCTGGGAGCGGATTGGTTTATTATCAGGAGACCTGGAGGGATCAGGCTGGAAGTGAGGTGAATGGGAAAAGGTAAACCAGCATCCCCCGATCACTTGGAGGCCAGGAGAGGGGGAGCTTGAGCCAGAAGAGCAGAGGCAAGAGCAGGCTCCATAATATATTAAGCAGGCCATGGAATGGCACTACCTGGGGTAACAAAAAACACATTGTCACAACTAAACTATCTGTGTCTGTGTGTCACTATTCAAACCACATCAGGGGCTTACACATTGACCTAAACACAGAGATATACACAGTAGCTCCATCTCTGCACAGCAGATATATTTTGGAAGGACTTGACAATCTAAACCAGAGTAATAAACCCAAGGCTCTGACTGTCTAAGCTGCTCATAAAACAGTCCCCACAGTGCATAACCTACAGCCACTTTCTGTCACCTAGCGGCTATCCAGCACAGCAACACCCTTGAAAGATGAGATACTCATCCAATTCATCTTGATAATACTGATATCCTACAAGACGGAATTAGCGATTTCTGGTTCCAGCGCCAGCGTGGAGATGGTGGCGTGAAATCACTTCCGATGCCGATAAGCCACAGACCAACAAAAAAAAGACCTCCGGCAGACTTCTGACACACTGCTGGGCACCACTCAGACGGGGGACATCTGCGGGGTCATGGAACGGTGGCTCTGAATCGCGGGTGGGGAGGAGGACAGAGCGGCAGGAGATCAAAGAGCAGCCGTGCAAGTCAGCAAGATGGTGGCATTGCAGGACGCACTTAAGAAAGGCACAGAACTAAACGATCCACAGAACCAGCGGAGGTCAGAACGCTGGGGCCCCGGGGATGCTGGAGGGAGCTGGGGAGAGGGCAACCACTCTGCCCGAGAGACATCTGGAGACCCAAATACAGACCCCTACCCATCCAGAGAATGCAGGTCTATGTCAAGGGAGGTGGCAAAGTTTCTGGCCAGTGACATTAAAAAAGCAGTGAGAGAGGCAGTAAGAGAGGCCTTGGAAGAGCTCCAGGAGATTTCTGAGCAACATGCGAGCAGACTAGACTACCTAGAATGAGTGTCAGGCCTGGAAGATAAACTGGCCAGGATGGAACACGACCTAACACTATCACAGAAGCAGTCCAGCTGGATGAGAGATAAAATGAATAACCTGAAAAATAGGTCAAGGAGGAACAATCTCAGAATTGTGGGCCTCCCAGAATCGATACTGCCCCAACAATTAGACGATATATGCAAGCTAGACCTCCCTAAGGCTTTGGGACTCCAGGGCCAGCACAAGGTAGAAAGGGCGTACAGAATCGGCCCGCCGAACTGGGGGACAAGTGACGGCCATTATTACCAATGGGCAAGATAACTCACACTCCCAGAGGCCCAAACAAGTTATTGTCAAATACCTTGGCTTTAAAGAAAAGAAGAAAATACTATGCCTCTTTAGGAACAAGAGGTAGGCACTGATGCTCAGAGGCCACAAGGTGGTCCTCTTCGAGGACTTCTCTGCAGAAGTGACCAAGAAGTGCAAAGCATTCGGTGAAGTGTGTAGCATTCTATTCAGAGGCAACATTCAATTCCAGCTATTTATCTAGCAACACTCAAAGTAAGCGGCCCAGACGGATCGTTCAAATCCTGGAAGGACCCCAAGGAGACTCTGTGTGCCTTTACAACTAGCCCGCGGAGAGGATCCGCAAGCAATTGTGACGCATAGCAGGAAGACGAGCACTGGCCTGCGCAAACATCGAACAAACCAGTGAGACAATCCCCTACTAGAGAGGAAAATGCACCCCCACAAGCCGAGGAGAGTGACACCCCACCAGTGCAGGATCAGATGACATCTACAATGGCTCAGCAAGACTAACATGCTAAGCGAAGATGCTCATCGCTTAACCTGATATCCTGAACAGGCAATGTCCCCCCTCATCATTAAATTTGCTTTTTTATTTATTTTTTTATTTCTTCTTTATCTTTTAACATTTACCCCTTTTATTTTATTACTATTATTTTTTAATTTGTAATATTTATCCTAGACGCCTTCTCACGGAGCACAGGCATCCTTTGGAGATTCCCCCATTTCCTACAGTGTCAAAGTAAAAAATAGGGGGGGGAACAAGAGGCGCAATAGTGCCCTATCACTAGTGACACTAATGTATGCGGTGGGTATGAATTCACTCACCTAGCACAGTTGTGAGACCCACAACTGGTGTAAAAGCATTTGGCATTAAATGCAGCTGCTGCAGGACTTCCACCTTCCACATGCACGTGGGAATCATCCAGAAGTTACCTCAGGGGAAATGGTGTATCAGTGTCCGCGCTGCTGAAATCCCAAGAAAACGATCCGGAAACCATATGTAGGTTGCATCAATCATCCATTTATTCCTTTCCTACGCGTTTCAACACTGTCCTAGTGTCTTCCTCAGGGATATCACTGATATCCCTGAGGAAGACACTAGGACAGTGTTGAAACGCGTAGGAAAGGAATAAATGGATGATTGATGCAACCTACATATGGTTTCCGGATCGTTTTCTTGGGATTTCAGCAGCGCGGACACTGATACACCATTTCCCCTGAGGTAATTTCCTACAGTGGGACCAGGACTTTGCTAAACTACTAAGAGAATGGTTGACAGTTTTTTATGAGACCAATAGGGAGGCGGAGGACAACCCTACACTGTTCTGGAAGATGGCTAAGGCTGTCCTTAGGGGTAAGATCATTGCCCATACCAGTAAGACGAAGAGAACGACAAATGCCCACTACATGTGGACAAGTCAAACAGTCAGGCAGATGTACATAGACTATCTGACTCAGCCCTCCCCACAAACGAAACAACTGACTGGATAAAGGCCAAAACAGAATTTGGCACCTGGGCCAAAAAGAGGGAGCTCTTTGGGAAATCCCTATGAGATGCCAAACTATACAAATATGGAGATAAGGCGGGTCTCCTGTTAGCTAACTTAGCGAGGGGTAAATGAGGCACTACACTCATAACCATACTCAAAAGACCAGACAATATGGTGATGACCAACCTCAGAGATGTAAATGACATTCTGGGAAAATATTACGCTACTTTGTACAGAGCCAGACCGTCAGATAAACAGGTGGCTGAGAGATGGCTACAGACAGTGACACTCCCAACGCTCACAGAAGAAGGTCTGGGTGATCTGAATTGTGAAATAATAAAGGAGGAGATAGTGAGGGTAATAGCCGACCTGAATATACATAAAGCACCAGGCCCAGATGGCTACGGGTCTGGTTTTTATAAGATCCTGAAAGATCAGATACTACCCCACCTACAGGGACTATATAACGGATTCCTATCAGGATGAGGAATTCTAGACCACATGAACACCGCCTACATAAAGCTTCTCCCCAAGGGAGACAAAGCGTCAGATGACCTGGCAAGGTTTAGACCAATCTCGGTAATAAATCAAGATCTTATGATCATGGCTAAAATTATGGTGGACCGGCTGGCCCTTCTACTTCCAGACTTGGTAAATCGGGAGCAAACAGGCTTTGTTAAGGGAAGGTCAGCAGTAGGAAACATATGCAGGGCTATGATGGTTTTGGAAGTGGTTAGGTTGAGGGGGGATGCAAAACAAGGGGGGTCCCAGCCATAGTCATGTTGGACACAGAGAAAGTTTTTGACAGCGTCAGCTGGCCGTGGAACTGTGCTATACAAGATGGGATTGTGGGGAGCATTTAGGACATTCTTGCATTCTCTCTACAAAAACCAGAGGGCCAGAGTGAGCACACCAGGCTTTCTGTCAGATGTGATACGGTTGGGAAGGGGTACACACCAAGGGTGCCTACTGTCGCCTTTGCTATTTGATTTGGCGATCGAACCATTATCACGGTTTATAAATGAGGGCCAAAGCTTCAAGGGGATACATATAGGCAGCAAGGAAATAAAATCCAGCTTCTTTGCAGATGATGTCATACTTTATATGGCGGATGCGCGTAGGAATGTCCCGCCCTCCTATCACAGCTGGAGGCCTTCGGGGAACTATCTGGATTCCGCCTGAACAAATCTAAGTGTGAGATACTCCTGCTAAAAGACTTAGAAGGAGGATGGAGAGAGACGAGAGGTACTCAAGCGAGTTTCTGTGACATCCCTCTAGCAAATAGGACCATTAAATATCTGAGAGTATATCTAGGGAGAGATATATACAGACTAAATCATGCCCGTTAATCAACAAAATTGTGACAGAACTGGAGATGTGGAGAGATTTGCCACTATCCTTGTTGGGGAGGTGTCACCTTATCAAGATGTGTACTTTCTCTAGGCTGCTCTATCCACTTCAGACCATCCCCCTTTTACTTTACCAAGTCGACGTAAATAGGATAAATAGAGGTTTTACGACCTTTCTTTGGAGGGGTAAAAAAAACAGAATTAGGGGACACACACTGATGCTTACATGAGACGAAAGTGGACTAGGGTTACCTAATATATGGGATTTTAACATAGCACGTCTGACAAAACATATCTTAAACTAGCTGAAAGACACTAGCAAACACTCAGACTATACACTCAAGTAAGAGTGGTGCATCCTATGGAACCCAGTAGCCATTTTCCATTCAACGGGGGCAACAGTGGACCCTTGGGTGAAAAATTCGATCATTTTCAAAGACACGAGGGGGACTTGGAAGACACAGCGAATCAAGCTTGGGTTATCTTGGAAGATATACAAATATCGTAGTCCATGGCGGCATCCGGACTTCGGTCAAGGCAAGGACAACGCACTCTTTAAAATCTGGAGAGCTAAGGGCATTAAAACACTACAGGATCTGATGCAGATGGAGGAGAGGAGGTGGTTGACGGCGATAGAGACATTCAGGAGGTGGCGACTTAACCATTCTCATGCTCTACAGTTTGAACAATTGAGTCTACACTTGTTCCATTGCTTATATGACTTAAGGAAGGAATGCTCAAACCATGAACTGGACACTCTAATAGCTAGAGACATTAGTGTCTCCACCATATATGCCACCCTAAGGCGAGACGTAGTTCCCTCGGGGCCGTGCAGGATCCTCAAAAGATGGGAGGCAAGATTACAGGACGAGGAGATCGAGGGGAAGATCCTGATGGGCTGGCGTGAAGTCTGTAAGAACATTGTGAATGAAAGATGGAGGGACCCCTATTTCAGAGTGATGCATGGGCAATTCTGGGATTCAATATACCAAGTAACAAGACCCATCCAGATAGAAAGCAGTCATGTCCATGTGGGGACAAGGGGGTAGACATGCTCCATGGGATATGGGAATGCAGGATTATCCTTCAATCCTGGAAATAAGTGAGGAGCTGGACACAACGCATACTACAGCATCGTGTCCCACTAAACTGCCTATTGTGGATATTCCATAACCTGGGGGACCTGGGTCTAGACAAGGCATAGAGAACATTACTACAAACCACCATGGTGCTACATAATCGACTGATACTACGACACTGGTTGACAGCAGCGGCACTGACGCTATCAGAACTATTGACTGATCTGAAGGGGGCAATGCTGGTTGAGAAGGTGGAAGCAGAAGGGGACAGGGAGACCAGAACAACTAAATTGTTTGTGACATGGAGACCTTTCATAATAGATCAACTTTCCAGGGGTGACATCGATCAATTAGTATATCCCTCCCGTAACACGGCATGGTAGAACTCAGAAGACTTACATGGCACACTTGGTCCACTGAAGGTCACGGACACTATGAGAAACAACCATAACGCATGACCGGTATTGTGGTAGTGGTCGCTGGGTGGAGTGGCGGAGCTGGTTATTAAGAAATGGAACGGTTATTAGCATTTCTATATGGTGGGAGCTTAGGGGTTGGCAGATGGTGGGTGAAGGGGTCCTCTTTCTTTTATTATTCACTTTCATTATTTTTTCTCTTTTTTTCTTTTTTTTGGGGTTGGTTAAAGTTTTGCTATACTAAGCTCAAATACTTACTGATTAAAGACAATGACACGCATATCTCCACCTAGTATGCAGACAGGTCTGAGACGCATGTCTTCATGATCGGACAGTTTATACTTTACAGGCTTTACATGTGGGAAATATTATGTTATACAACTGTATGTTATTTGTGAAACTTAATAAAAAAAGGATTTAAAATGAAACAACTGAGGTGTAACTGAAGTGTAGACTTTCAGTTTTAATTAAAAAATTTGAATATAAATATCCTGGGAAACGTTTGGGAATTGCAACCATTTTTCTGCAAAGCTGCAGAGGCTCAAAAGTATTTTGACAAATTTACCTTAAAAATATTCATTTTTAATACTGTGCAGAAATCCTATTCAATCAATGACTGACTGTATTCTGGAAGCTTTGGATGTCACTAAATGCTGTATTTCCTCCTTGGTGATGCTTTGCCAAGTCTACAATGCAGCTAACTTTAGTTAATGCTTGTTTGTGGGGTTTTGTGCCTTACTTTTTGTCTTAAGCATGTGAAATGGATGCTCAATGGGATTGAGAGCTGGTACAGAATATTCCACTTCTTTGTCTTGAAAACTCTGCCACATGTTTTGGGTCATTGTCCATCTGTGAAGCACTGTCCAATAAACCTTGCTATATTCGGTTGAATCTGATCAAAAAGTATAGCCCTGTATGCTTCATATTTCATCTGGCTGCTTCTGTCTTCAGTCATATCATCAAAAAACACCAGTGATCCAGTGTCTTTAGAAGACATGCATACCTGTGCCATCACACTGCCTCCATCATGTTTTACTGAGGATGTGGTGTGCTGTGAATATGAGCCATTCCCAGCCTTCTCCATATTTTCTTCTTTCCATCATTCTACTACAGGTTGATCTTAGTTTCATCTGTCCAGAGAATGCTTTTCCAGAACTGTTCTGGCTTCTTTAGATGTTCTTTGGCAAAAAATAATATATCTATATTTAAGTCTAGTTAATGGTTTTTCCCTTGTGTGTAATGAAACACCTACTTCTTTGAGAGTGTTTTTCATTTGGGTGGATATTCTGATGGAGTTTTTCTTCACCAAGGAAAGGATTTTGCAATCATCCACAACTGTTGTCTTCCATGGATGTCCGGGCCTTTTTAAGTTCCCAAGCTCACCATTGTGCATTTTTTTATAGAATATACCAAACTGTTTGGCCACACTTAACATTTCTGCTAGCTTCTCTCTGCCACCTCCTAGCCATCATAATCTGTAGCAGTGCTGACATCACGGGCAGGAGGCGTTTCAGCCACAGGCAACCAGCTCGTATCAATTCCTCGCTCTGCGCCTGCGTGAGTTGAGACGCTGAGATGCAGGTGCAGGAGAGGAGGGGAGACCCACACAGGCAAGAGGTAGCACAGAGGGACAGGAGGCGGAACAGAGGGGCAGGAGGTGGGACAGAGAGGCAAGGAGGCAGGAAGGACCCCCGTGAATAGCGACAAATGCATAATAAGCAAGTCTTATCTCTAAACTTTCTAAAGTGTTTTTTTACAGGTTACAGGCTAATAGAGAAATGGGAGCCCTCTTCCCTGAATGCAGCAGACATACTACATTCAGTGGCGCTTTCTGTTTGGAAAGCACCAAGGGGGTGATAGGTCCTCTTTAACTCCAAATCTCCAATTTTGACAAGGAGAATAGTAAAAAATCAGCGTCAAAATGTGATACACAATTTCTAATGAACGTAGCAATACCCCACATGTGACTGTACAGTACTGTTTGACCACATGCCAGGACTTGGGAGGGAAGGAGCACCATTGGATTTTTGGAGCACAGATTTTCCTTGAATAATTGGCAGACTCCATTTGCAGAGCCCCTATATGTCAGAATAGAAGAAACACCCTCAAGTGACCAAATTTTGGAAAATACCACCACCTTGGAATTCTTTTACGGGTGTAGTGACAATTTAGTTTCTGGAAAACATACATGGTGTTAAATGCAGTGAATGTTGCAGAATTTTAAACTGCAAATAAGTCCTTCTTGTACCAAGTACATTGCAGTGCTCCTACATTGTGTCTAGCTCATGCTTCTGGAAACCTGCATCCCATAAATTAAGCAGGCTTCTTCAATACAGAAATGCCAAACATATGGACATTAACTGTGGTTTAGGCACTGTAGCACTTGCCACAACGCCGGCATCTCTGCAGCAGGGAGGCTGATGGCCTAGGCATACTAGCCCTACCAGTAGCACTATGGTGTTTACCCAGGCTCTAGCGTCTGCATCCTGCCCTTAGGGCCTGCATTGGCATCACAGGGCTTCTGGCTGTGCGCTTAGGACGTGTGTGATAAGTACCATTTTCCTAAAAGACCACCATGCTTCACCTGGAAGTGCTTCTCAGCCTATAGCTGGAAAGCACAAACTATTTAAAGCACATTCCCCTATGGGAGGTGCCTGAGCAACACAGTCTATACTCTAGAGGCACGTTGCCAGATTTCCAGCGTACCTGTACCGGTGCCTGTTTACCTGTACCTGTGTTAGTTACCCGATATTGTGACCGCTAACCTGTCTACGTTCTAGTACCCTGCCTATATCTGCCAAACCTGCAGCATCTGCAAGTACCTGCTGTGCTCCAGCCAGTATCATCCATGCCGCTATCCTGCCTGCACCTGCTTGCATCTGCCGTCATCCCATTTAAACCTGCCATCCCATCTGCACCTGCTTGCATCAGCTATCCAGCTGCACTTACCATATCTGTGACTGTCTGTGTCCATACTCCTGAGGCCATTTGTCACAGCTCCAGTCTACTTGAATGGCACCTGGTTTCTAACTGCAGCACAACACCTTCACCTTTAGAGACCTGGGGTAAACCGTGTGAGAAAATTATAGTCAAGCCCCTTGATTTTCTGTGTGCTGTCCACTCCATACTCCCACCTATTACAGACACTGTAGAATTATCTTCATGTGTGGAGTTCCATTTTTCCAATCCCAATAAAGTTCTTTGGATTGTTCATCGACCTGCTGTCCCTTCCTGCTCTGTCAGACACCCTGTCACATAGTCGACTTTGGAAGGTTGATCCTACTGACAGATTCTCTTTAAGTCTCATATTTTATGAATTGAGGCAATGGAGGCTTGATAACTGCAGTGAAAGAATGAATGGAGCTGTAAACCTTCTAGATATATAAATAATGAAATGCATTCATGTGTGAAACCTCAATAAGTAAGAAAAAGAACTTGAGACTTGTTTTAGAACACTACTATTTTAATAGTACAAGGTCATCTTTAATCTGTAATAACATTTATCAGAATCCCATCAAATTCAAGATACAGAGAAAAAAGCACAAACATTTCAGATTTGCTAAAATTCATGTTCAACGAATCATGTACATATTGATTGCTATAATCCACATATAAAGTAATACTTAATTTAACAATTCTTGGAATGTAAAATAATGTGCAAATAGGTGACTTCTGCAATGGCAACAACAGCTTAGCTGTCAGTTACAAAGACTGAATACTTAGCTTTTTTAACCTCTAAGGCCGGAAATTAGCAGAAACATTTTAATAATTCCAAGGAAAAGTTAATAAGTGCAAAAGCAGGTACAAAGAGAATATACAATGCATATTAAAATGCTCAACCAGTATTAAATGCATAGCATTGTGCAGCTTCACAGAACAGTAAAAATACAAAACATGCCAAGAAATGGCCAAATCAAATCATCAACTGAATTAAATAATTATCGAAAATTACCTAAATATCTCCAGTTTCATTGAACTAAATTAGTATTAAAATTCCATTTTTCAAAAATGTGCATTAAAGTGTAAAAAATTGATTTAGTTGAACAGTTTGAATGCATCGCCATAAACAATAGTATTATAACTGTGGAATACTAGCATGATGGACACGTACAACAAACACAAGATCAAAATGCATCTACGGTTATTTACATAATATATAGTAATAGTGAGTAAGTCATAATTGCTTTGCCTGGATGGTGATGCGAAGGACATTTCTGAATGGTCAAATCTTGTGCTACGGTATGAAGCTCATTAAACCTCAAAGTGTAGTCATATCATATTATCTACCAATTTGTCAGATGAGAAGACAGGAAAAAATAAATGATCGCTTAAATCTCAGTCTTGTAGGCATAAAATTTCCATTTTCATGGTCATCCCAGAACGGAAATGTGAAAGATACTAATTACTAATGAGCAAACAGTTCGGTATTCGGATAACTCCAACTGAACACTTTCTACTATTCGGATATTTGTCCCAGAAAGTGAACATAATGAATGCCAATGGGGGACTCGAATATTTGTCTGGGGAATCTTCCAGATAAATATTCGAGTTCCCCATTGACTTGCAATATGTTCGCTATATAGAGCCGGCACAGTGGCTCAGTGGTTAGCACCAAGGACAACATCTGCAAGGAGTTTGTATGTTCTCCCTGTGTTTGCGTGGGTTTTCCCCAGGTACCCCAGTTTCCTCCCACATTTCAAAGACATACTGATAGGATGTTTAGATTGTAAGCCCCAATGGGGACAGTGTTGCAAATGAATGTAAAGCGCTATGGAATTAATAGCGCTAATATAAATGAATCAATATTATTATCGTCAGGAATATCGAATAGTAAAAAGTATTCAGTTAAGACTTATCCGAACTCTAATACTGAACTATTCACTTATTACTAGTACTAATCTCTTGTACTCAATAATGAAAGTGCATATAGTAGTAGTAATTACTTGTGTATAAAAATAGCTTAATACACAGTTATATATTTGTTATATATTTCAGAAGACAGTAAAAGTACGGACTAAATGACTTGCCAGGATAAAGTGCCCACATATAATTTTGTTGAGTATTATACTTTCTGCTAAGCACAAACTATATATCATATGTGTATTACTTATTTTTCTTGCATGAGTTAAATATAAACTTTCTTGTCTAGTATTACTGAATAACCTAACAGATTACGTTTTCACCCCCAAAATATTGCTCAATACTTCTGAAATCAATGAAGTCTTATGAGCCAAGTTTCGGAGAAATCATAACTTCTTGACAGAATCTCTTACGGTCTTCAGTAATTCTCTTTATTTATAGAAAGATGCAATTTTGTTGTGAAAAATAGAGAGCTATCATTTCTCTATCCACCAAATCCGCCCAAATAAGGTCTAAAGCATTAAAACTGATGGATTGTTTGGTTTGTTTAACAAAATAATTGCTTTTGGGGTTTGATTTGGTAAATTTGTAAACATTAATGACTGCATAAAAAAGGAAAATATTAAGACTTTAACAGCAAATTATAGAATAGCGATACATGCTGGTAGAAGCCACAGGAATTCAAGGTGATAGCTGAACATTCAGTGCTTGACCATTTCTTGGTCAAGACCAAATTGTTAGCCTGCAATATTTTCAAGAGCAAAACATAAATGGGGAATTCTAATACAGATAGTTATAGCATATCCACAGGATAGGTCTAGTAGGGAGATTCTAATTCTGAATCTTCCACAATAACGCGCTCCAATGTAGTTTATGGGAATTATACAAAAAAATTAGAGGGGTTATCCGGGCTTTTTGGATCATTTCTATGTGTATCCAGGCTGCAAAATGTTCACAGTTAGTAATACATGCAATGGTGATGGGTGGTCATATTAGGGGTTGGGGCGGGCCTGTAGCAGTCTGGGGGTGGCTGGGCATACTGTAGACTGGGGGAGAGGGTGTGTTTGTTGGAGTTCTGCATTTACATGCAGGCTCCAACACAAACACGCCCCCTGGTCATTCCCTGACAGAAGCAAATAAGTGATATCTGGGTGACAATGCAAAATGTTGACAGGATGTATATTACAAACTGTCAACATTTTGCAACCTGGATACACAAAGAAATTATCCAAAAAGCCCGGACAGTCCTTTTAACATTTTACAGAAAACACCATAGAGAAAGTTACACATGTGCACTGCCAACTGTCCACTGTATCTACTAGTATCAGGAGAATTCTCATTCTTTATATATGTGGGGGTCTCAGAGATGACGTCCCCACCAAATATGTGAGCATGCCATAAATTCTTCAAACATTAAAACCTCACTGTGTCCATTAAACTGAGGCTTTGAAGAGTTGATCACAAAACAGGGATTCATAAGTGATAATATTAATAAATTTTTGCCCCCTCAGGCCTGCATTATGCATAGCATAGTCATAGCTTCTCGGATTTTGACAAGATTGTTTCTGAATGCTAGACCTATACAAAGAGGGATGGTCAACCGGTTTAGACCACAACATGGACTCTGGTAGTGGAAATATGTACATCACATATAAACAACACCTAATCTATTGTTAGAAAAAAAAATATCGATATTGCCAACGATATCCAGTATAGATCTTAGTGTTGCTCTAAGAAATTTAAAATAGTAGACTTAGATAATGGACATACAACACCAGATCGAACTCCCTAAAAATAACAATCAGCATTGGTTGATGTATGAGTAAGCTATTAAGGAGGACCTTCACCCCCCTGTGCTATGCTAACTGAATGCAGCATGTCTGCTGCATTCAGGGAAGGGGTCCCCCATGTCTCTAGCCCCCCCTGTAAGCTGTTAAAAAGACTTTATAAAGTGTACAGATAAGGAGTCTGGAGGGACTTAGTAAATGAGTCATCGCTGTTGCTGGTGTCCTCCCCGCCTCCAGCCCTCAGACATTATCATCTTCAGACATAACTCATACAACTATGGGTTTGCTCCTACCATACCACAGGAATAACTGAAAACATAATTTGCATTTCAACAATATTAGACAGACTAGCCCATTAAGTCTTTAATTCTGGTTGTTCAAACACATGTTTCTATAGGCCACGTCACAGCTTCAATATTGTGAACGACATGGTTCAAAAGTCACGTGTCTGGTGATGCACGAACGATGTCGGAACAACATCGTAGCGTGTAACACCGTGATGTCACCAGCCAAATTGAACGATCCTTTAAAGGATCGTTCAACCCAGATTTTTTAACATGTTCTCAAATCTGGCGATGAATGATCCTTCAACCTGCAGGATCGTGCTGTCTGACACTGCAATTAACAATCTCCCAGCGGTACTGTCTATGCTGGGAGATGGTAACCATGGTACACATCAGGTTACTAAGTGCAGCATGGAGCTTAGTAACCCGATGAGTACCTTGGTTACCAGCGTTCTTGTTGGTCCTAATCGCTGGTGACTCTGCCTGTGTGACAGCTCACCAGCGATCTGAACGATTTTGTTAGCGATCACGCATGCATGAGATCGCTAACAACAACGTTCAGATATTGAAGCGTGTGACGTGGCCTTAAGATACTCCTTAAAGAATCATTCTTATAACTACAGAGACTAACACAGTGGAACATTAACTAGAATGGAACTGTACATAAGTTTCTAAAACAACACCCACTTTCCTGACATCACTTTCTGCTCTGCAGCTATTGGCTGAGGCTGCTCCATGCACATTTGCTGCTGTTTTCACCACTTACATACTAGGTATAATAAAAACTCTTTTCTCCCTCATAGCTGATTCTATTTTATTAGGTAGGGAAGGTAGCTGAAAGAGTCACAAAAAAAACAGACATAATGGACTTGTAGAAACGCCGGTTAGGTACAAAACGGCCATGGTCCACGCTGCTATACCTGCATTCTGTATTTTGCCTGCTTTCTTTTAAACTGATGGAAAAAAATAGTTTTTAATACAACTGGGGAGTGACACTGGGTTTTTCTTCTACCTTAATGTGGTAGCAGCAAGTGTGCTCAGTATTTTCAGAGTGTTACAGTACTTTAAATTGTATTTTCTATGTTACCTTCTCACAAGAGATGAGCGGATCAATTTACGTGACCCTTACCTGTGGCCAGGTTAGTGGTACCTGGTGGGACACCAAAATGGGAGACCATTGAATTTATTACCTTCCAACATTCCTAGTGTGATATTTCACCTATCAGGGCCAGCGTGAAGTCATCATTGCTTCATTTCGCACAAATATGTCGCACCAACCCTGACTAACCAAAAGCTGCATCAGGGACCTTGGAAGATAAGAGATTTGTGGGGGTCCAGTTTAGCCTCCAGGTACCACTAATCATAATGTTTATACCCTTACATAGGGCTATTAATTCCATAGCGCTTTACGTGCATCTGCAATGCCACTGACCTGGTCACACAAATCGATCTACTCATCTATTCTCCCTGCTGTTTAGAAGATATTATAATAGAATACTGTATGGAATGTGCAAGTCAAGCTATGGTCACACGTGATCAGTAAAGGAATAACTATACACGTAAATAATATAAGCAAGCAGTAAAAAAGCGTAAGAGGTTTAATTTCTGAATACCTAAAAATGATTTGTTCTTGTCAAAAGAGCTGACTTTTCACAGGAACTATAGTGAATAAACTGATCACAGTGATAGGTGAAAACAAATACAATTGGATAATGAATATTTTTCATCTGAGAATTGATTTTTAGAATAACGCAGCTTTCGTTTTCACAATTCCCGAGACCCTCATTATCTTGTTGGATGAGTAGGAGACCGTACATCACAACGGGCAACATAGGTATTTCAGCTCTGAAAGCTGGGACAAAATACATTGAGCGTATTTGCAATAATATAAAGAACAGTTTATGTAATGCACAAAGGCTATAATAGTGTGTAATATAAACTATCAATGATGGCATTCACTGGTTCACAGCAGAAAGAAATGTTCGGAAGGGATTTCTTGTCAGATCATAAAATGTTCTTGGCCGCAGCTTAAAAGCGTTAAACACATAATGATTGAGGGATCATGGGTGTGCTGCTGATCCATTAAGTTATGCATTACATGAACTGTGGATTGCCTACAGCACTGCAGAATAAAAAGCCAGTTTGTGCAGGAAGAATTAGACTTTCCAAGACTCAGTTCTGTTAGAACTTGACCAACATTCTTTTCTATTTTGTCTTCCTGATATGTGTCGAGTTACTAAAACGGAATTCATTAAGAATTACCTTCAGACTTTATTTCTAAGAGTCTACACACGGGCTAGTATAGATCATATGGATAGATAGCATTTCTTTTCCACTAGCAGATTTTGGTCCAGGATCTATGTCTTATCGTCTTTCTACCATGTCATTTTACAACATATAAAAACATAATTAGATATGATCATTGTAAAGAATTTCTCATACGTTTTTATTAAAAAAAAAAAAAAAGGGATTTAGGCACCCAGACTATTAGGTAATGCTGAGTAAGATAAGAGTTCTTTCTCCGGAGACCACACGTGTAGCAAGGTAGCATATGACATGTGCGAGGATTGCATCGTACTGCTCAGACTGGCCAGCGGCTCTCCTGACCACAGCGTGACAGCTTTGTTTTTTTGCTATGCAGCTGTCACTCTGCGGTAAGGTGAGCCGTGGCTGGTCCGGGCAGTGCGATGTGATCCTCGCACGAGTCATACCGCGAGCGACTCCATCCTTAGAAAGACTTTGACCTAAACACCTTTTGGTTCAGATGAAATTACAATGGTTGACATTTTCAATACAGATATATCATCAATGATTAAAAACGCCATTTCACAGGGAATGATCACAGCTGATGTTTAACGCTTAGATGCTATTTATGCTATTGTACCTATGTGGTTTGCTTTTCCAATATCATCAAGTGCACATTAAAGAAAATCGCTTTGTAATGTAATGGTAAATTGACTTCCCATTATATTTGTTTTCCATGGAGAGAGCTTTTCATTACATTTCCATTATCATAAAGGCATTTAAAATTTCCCAACACAAGATAAGTATTCCCTTCAGTAACTTCACGTTATGTTAGTCACCAGAGACACAGCAATGTTACAGGAAAAATAAATGTTTAAAGACTGGGTAACATGACTCTATAAGATTTTACCATAGTTATACCTAATCCAGTCATCCCAGACAATGCAATAGGGTCAAATAGGATGGTAGTAGCAATGACAGAGAAATAGGAAGATATCACAGTCACAAAAATGACTATTCTGTCAAATGATAATGTAACTAATATATTTTGTCCGCAAATGGACAAGAAATGAGAATTGGATAATTTCATTTGTGGAGAACAATTCCAGAGATTGGCTACCATAAAAATGTTACTCTGTATATGTGGCAATATGGCAATAAAAATACGTTTGTCTCATACAATATACATGTATATGGAGTAAGTAATTTATTTAAAGAGGATATCCAGGATTTAGAAAATAATGTGCCTAAGCACTAACAAACAGGCCATTGACCGTCAACATGGAGCAGTCTTAGACCGCTGATATGATGTCAACAGACAGGAGGTTTCTCTGCTCTGTTAATGGGCATCATAGTCGAAGTAATGCTTATTGACAGCCAGCTCCCCCAATTAGATAGCAGGGCTCTCAATCAGCATGAGGTCGACTTTTCCAGCTCCTTCCGCAGAGCAGAGCAGAAAAGAACCCGCTACTCTGTTTACACATCCATTTTATTCCCGACAGGAGCAGTCTGTGACCACTTTGTGCCGGTGGTGTACACAACAGGCAGGTAGGTGGAAACCACTTGTCTAAGGGCCACGTCACACCTGGCGACGCCGCCGGAGATGTCGGCGGCAACAGGGGGGAGTGCGCACGTTTTTGGTGCCCCGCCAGCATGGGGCGACACCTCCGGCGACGCACAGGTGATCTGACAGGCGGCATTGTCGTTGGGTGTCTCAAAACCACAGCGACGATGCAGTACAATGGGAGCCTATGGCTCCCATTGCCTGTCAGGTCGCTGTCGGCCGTTTACATGGGGCGATGTGTACACATCACCCCAGAATGGCCGTCTGGTTTCAGAGCACTGCTCTGAAACCAGGCGACCACTCAACTGCGTCGCCCTCGCCCAGTCACATTGGGCGACGCATTGGCGATGTTGGCGGCGATAGGCCACGCCCCAGTGACACCTAAAAAATCGCCACCGATATCGCCAGGTGTGACGTGGCCCTAATAGTGCTTGGGCACATTTTCTTACTTATAAAAATCCTGAAAGTACCCTTTAAAGGGGAAAACGCTGGCTGTCTTACTTAAGAAACCCCTTGTAACTTATAGATGTAGCAGGTCATGAAACTAATATTGGGTGCACCTATGCCAATCACATAAACATCTATCATTTTGCCAGACAAATTGTTGATTGCCTACACAAACTGCATAGAACAAAAATAAATTTAGCAAAGCCAGATCTGTGTGGTTTACACCCTGTCATAGAAAAAGGAATGATGATAGCAACCTGCCATAGGAATGCTAAAGTCTCTGTACAATTAAAGCCTAAGGCTGTGTTCACAATTAGAGTAAATGCTGCGATTTTTTTTTTCTGTTGCTTTCTAACCTCATATTTTCTTCAGGTGTCAGCACTAAAATACACAATAGCAATTTTCTGTAATTAATTTAGCGTTTTTATGTTTTCCTCTTTATTTGATGCATTTTTGGCACAGATTTGAAGTAGCGTTTATTAATATTTTTTTTTAGTACCAAAAAACTTTAATTCTGCACATGAGGTTTTCTTTTAACATGCGGTCATTACATTCATTTTTACATTTGAGGTTCCTCGATAGAAGTCTAAAGAAGAAAATGCATTTAAAAAAATGCAGTTTAATAAGATCCCTAGGGTATGTCTACAACAGAGGTCCCCAACTCCAGGCCTCAAGGGCTGCCAACAGTGCAGGTTTTCAGGATTTCCTTAGTATTGCACAGGTGCTAATGTGATCATCTGCACAGGTAATGATTCCAAGCCCTGTGCAATACTAAGGAAATCCTGAAAACCTGCACTGTTGGCGGCCCTTGAGGCCTGGATTTGGGGACCTCTGGTCTACAAGAAGAGCTCTAATTATGCAGAAAAAAAAACCTGATTTTGTTATAAATATCATTCATTATGCAGGTACAGTAAAACACCACCTATATTACACAGCATAAAAAACACAGCATAAATTCAACGTGAAAACATTCCTTTAAATCAGGGATCTCAACCTCTAGGCCTCAAGGGCCGCAAACAGTGCATGTTTTCAGGATCTCCTTAGGTGATAATATAATCACCTCTGCAGTTGATGATTCCAACCCCTGTGCAGTGCTAAGGAAATCCTGGAAAAAAGCCCTTGAGACCTGGAGTTTGACTTAGACGAACAGTGGCAATGAGTTTTCAAGAAATCACATCCACTTTGATTGGACAGATAAACAGAAAAAATGAAGCAAAGAAAAAATGCAGCATTTCTAGATGGGAACGTGGCCTAAAGAATAGAATGATCTGGTCTAACAACAGCCAAAAGCTAGGTGTAAATAAATACTAATGAAGCCAATAAATAACATGCATAGAGGGTACAAGACAATACAACATGATGATCCGTTCAGCCGTACAACTTCTGTGTCTTAGAAGATGCATGCTTTTACCTCACATGCTCTGATAGTAGACACGTACTATGGGTCATGTGTATAAAACTGCAAATATGGAATAGTAACACTGCGTATAACTGGAAATATCTCCGATTAGAAGAAGAGGAGGTGCAAATGTAGCGGGAGGCAGGCCTATAATCACACAAGAGAACACAGCCATGAACAGTAGGGGTTATGTTACGAGGGTAAGAAAAAATAATATTGTCTGGTTGCTATAGGCATACATTCAGTATTATAATATGGAATCGTTTTAATTTATGACCTACAGCAATGTCATCAGACTATATAATACAAAGTAATGACTATAAAAGCATAACAGCAATCATTTCATCTATGGTAAACTGTAAACATTTATGGTCACCCCACAGGTAAGGTTATACTTGATTATGATTGCTGCACTAATGCTCCTCATCTCCACTCTTCAGTCTCATTATATATGTATATTTCTGCATGTATGTATATATATATATATATATATATATATATATACATGATATATTATATATATATATATATATATATATATATATATATATATGTGTGTGTGTATGTAAAACATTTCCAGAATAACCATAATAAATTAAATGTATTACCATTTATTCCCAAATTTAGCTCTAAATTTTAGCAGTGACTCCCGTTGTCTTCACCATATTGGATATCATTATATTTTAAACACATAACAATAGCTAATACATGCAAAACTTTCCTCGGTAAAGGCCCATAGGCTGGTACTAATTCATAAGGGTATTTCCAGTAACTAAATGCACAAAATATGTAGATTCACATATCCATTTTTGTACAGTGATAGACATGCATGTGAGGAAATATTGTGAACCCAGCATTAATGTATTTTTAGTCATTTAAACAAACAGACATTTAAAAACATGCCAGTAAAATAAAAAATATATGCCAGTTAACCTTGGTCTTAATGTTATGACTTATTTTCAGGTAACGAGAGAACAAATGGAAATAAGACTCCTTTTGCGTCTTCTGGTGAAGGAAAGAGGTCAAGCTCGCAGCTAGCCATTTCTCCTCCAGTTCCTTCTGCTGGTAGTGGCACTCTCAGTGTTACAGCTCTGTTCAAGCAATAGATGTTGCCCCCCATGACAGTGCAGCGAAATGGGAAACTGGGAGGTGTAGACCCAGGACCAGGACGTAGGTTGACTCCCTCACTCCAGTGTCTGGCCATAGAATTGTAAGTGAAAACACTAAGGCCATGCTCACGACTGACATCAAATCGGTAGATGCAGCCTTTGTGGGATACCATCCCAGCAGAGCGTCGACGGCTGTTGTTGTAAGGGCATTCTTGCCATTCATTATGTTTGGGATCATATTTGAGTAGCCGGTAAAAAAGAGTTCCACCGGATACATATATCTCACCATTACACGTTGTAGCTTCATGGGCCACTGCAAATGCACCCTTATGTAATGGAGCTACAGAGGTCCAACGGTCCAGACGGGGATCATATTTTTCCACGGTGAATAGACACTCACCGCCAATAGCATATAAATATCCATCAAGTGCTATTAGTTTTGTCTGAGAGCGTGCCTGGGAGAGGGGTCGGATCTTATCCCAGGTGTCAGTCAAAGGATTGTAACAAAATACCTGGTTGGAAAGTTTTGCTTTTTCTCCACTACCTTTAATGCCCCCTGCAATGAACAAATAGTTATACAGAACACAGACCCCACAACCTTTAGTATTTGCTTCTTCTGGAATCTTTGTTAAAGACCGCCATCCCCTGCCAGATTCAGTAAAGCAATGTACCTGGTAAGTAGTTCCATCATCTTCCATGGACACAATTGATGAAGGACTCTGGGGTCTACTACTTTCTCGGCTTTGAGGTCTACTACTACTGGTCATTCGTTCAAAAGCGTCATTGATTTCTGCCACCACCAAACATTGTTTCCCATCCATTCTGCGTTTCAAAATTAAGTCTCTCTCTGCACCAGTTAGTCTGCCATAGACATTTGGATCTCTAAGAACTTGTAGAAAATGGTCACTCATAAATTTGTAAGCAGCATCTTTGAGCTCATTCAGTCTTTGCTTTTTTGAGATATAGAGTACCTGATAGCAGTTCTTGAGTGATATCTGGGACCTCATACTATCCATAGCACACTGCACTGCACAAGGAATCTGTAGGAACTTTGCTCCACTTATTACTTCTACTACATTTTCCTGCTTCACTTCCAGCTGTGAGCTGTAAATGTAATCCACAAGCAATTGTAAGGTCTGGTAACTTATACCTTTAATTTTAAGAATGTCTCTTGATGATCGAGCCCTAAAATAATCACTTTTCTCAGCTAACATGGATTTATGTGCCTTAATTCTTTGCCCCCCAGTCACTTCTATTACCAGGTCTGGTTCACCCAGGGGTTCAGGTAAAATATTTCTCTCTAGGTCTGTATTGGGATGTCTTGCATGAGCTTGCAGATATTCACTGATTGAGATGGATTCAGATAAACTCCGCTCTTCACCATCCTCTTCCAGTTCAGAAACATTGTTCATATCCCACTGACTTCCACTTAGCGCTATGCTACCTTCACTTATTGGTTCAGAAACTGATACGTCCTCGGCATCATTATAAGTTACTTGTCTAGAAATTTCCAAACTATGCATAGGCTGCACTACAGTGTCAGACTGAAGACTGTAGCCACCATTAGAGTGGGGTAAGCTGTCTTTTTCATGCGTATGCTTTCCAGAGCTTCCACTTGCCTCCAATCCATCTCTAGAGCCCCCACTGTACTCACATGTCCTCTTTGCAGAAATCCTTGTATTTCCATCATTTCCTTTTAAGTCACTGGGATAAGGAGCAATAGACAAAGAGGTATCCATATTCGTGGTGTCTTGAGACTGCAGTCACATAACCTCTGTGCTTTTGCTGTCGATTTTGTTGTGTCAGTGTTGTTTTTCTGGCATTACATCAGAAACGGTCTGTTTCAACACTGCGCCTATCACACACTGCTGATCTAGATTCTGAGAGCTGAGAGGTGTGTCCGAACTGCACCAGTTTCACATAAGAATGAACTCTTGAACTTCTCAGTATGTTCACCCTCCAATGTTTGTTCAGAAAGGATTGCTTTATTTTTATTACTTTGCAGCTCCAATAAGAGCAGAGTTAGTCTAGTACGGTATCAGAATCCTCCTCTTGAAAATGCCTTCAACGTGTAGAAAAATTACAGTTTACTAGACATGTCCTGCACATTTAGGAAAGTGACTCAGCTTTAATCCACTTGACTGGTAAACAAGGGATATTTCATCAAGGAGCATCCAGTATCTTGTAGATTTGAAACTGCTGATAGTTAGGTCAATTGATGTTATGCATGCATCTTTCAGCTGCAGAAATCTCACACGAGTCACATTTGATTATCTTTAAGGTGACACTCGCAGGACGGATATAATTCCCTTTGACGGTTAAGCAGCTTTCAATTAGAGAGTTCATCACATTCATTTGAATGTACAAGGTGCATCCTGCTGGTAAAATATTCGAGTGTTTTATTTGACTTTATACATTTTTCAGTTATTGGCTGTGGTCTGTAATACAAAAAAAATAATAATTAACGTTACACGGACTAAAAAAAACATTAATTTGATTATCTCATGTTATATTGACGAGTGCTAGAAATAGTTTATGTTAACGATCCAAAGGTAAGGTCATTATTAGCCAACACACCCTCCCAGAGTCAAATTATGAGAACATTTGTAAAAGCAAGATAAAAATGACAGGTTGATGAAGTAGTAATATATTGGGTCACATACACACAATCATAGCCAGTTAAGTTTGAAACAAATTAGATTTACAGGTTAGAACATTGCCCCTAATGGCCAACTATAGATTTAGCTTGGCCCTATTAAGCTGTAATCACTAACAGAAATGTAGAACTTATCAAGTTACATAACTTACATGCACAGATGGTGAAATGTACTGTCATATACTGTTTTTTTGTATGCATATGGTTACTTGTCAAATACCAAATTGTAAAAAACCCCAGCCAGCCCTCACATTGGCCAATTATTCTAAAAAACATCTAATAAGCATTTTGATCAGTTAAATAGATTACAAAATTTGAAAAAAAAACAAAAAAAAACTTTTTTGTGTTTATTTGTCTGAAATGTGAAATAATGATGAAGCAATACTCTAAGAAGAAATGTACGTTGGGGTAAAAATACTGGGGGATCCTCCGATGTGGTGGTTCAGTGTAAGGTCTCATGCCTTTAGTATGTAATTGATATGGTACTATAAAAGTGCCTACAAGTAGTATTCAACCCCCTGCAGATTTAGGTGGTTTGATAAGATGCCAATAAGTTAGAGCCTTCAAACTGCAAACGAGAGTAGGATTTATTAACAGAAGCATAAATCTTACAAACCAAAAAGTTATGTTGCTCAGTTGAATTTTAATAAATTTTAAACATAAAAGTGTGGGTCAATTATTATTCAACCCCTAGGTTTAATATTTTGTGGAATAACCCTTGTTTGCAATTACAGCTAATAATCGTCTTTTATAAGACCTGATCAGGCCGGCACAGGTCTCTGGAGTTATCTAGGCCCACTCCTCCATGCAGATCTTCTCCAAGTTATCTAGGTTCTTTGGGTGTCTCATGTGGACTTTAATCTTGAGCTCCTTCCACAAGTTTTCAATTGGGTTAAGGTCAGGAGACTGACTAGGCTACTCCATCACCTTTATTTTTTCCCTCTTGAACCAGGCCTTGGTTTTCTTGGCTGTGTGCTTTGGGTCGTTGTCTTGTTGGAAGATGAAATTACGACCCATCTTAAGATCCTTGATGGAGGAGCAGAGGTTCTTGGCCAAAATCTCCAGGTAGGCCGTGCTATCCATCTTCCCATGGATGCGGACCAGATGGCCAGGCCCCTTGGCTGAGAAACAGCCCCACAGCATGATGCTGCCACCACCATGCTTGACTGTAGGGATGGTATTCTTGGGGTCGTATGCAGTGCCATCCAGTCTCCAAACGTCACGTGTGTGGTTGGCACCAAAGATCTCGATCTTGGTCTCATCAGACCATAGAACCTTGAACCAGTCTGTCTCAGAGTCCTCCAAGTGATCATGAGCAAACTGTAGACGAGCCTTGACATGACGCTTTGAAAGTAAAGGTACCTTACGGGCTCATCTGGAATGGAGACCATTGCGGTGGAGTACGTTACTTATGGTATTGACTGAAACCAATGTCCCCACTGCCATGAGATCTTCCCGGAGCTCCTTCCTTGTTGTCCTTGGGTTAGCCTTGACTCTTCGGACAAGCCTGGCCTCGGCACGGGAGGAAACTTTCAAAGGCTGTCCAGGCTGTGGAAGCCTTTCACTTCCGGATGATGCTCCCAACAGTGGAGACAGGTAGGCCCATTGTACCCCTTGCCAGCCTTGTGACCCTCCACGATCTTGTCTCTGATGGCCTTGGAATGCTCCTTTGTCTTTCCCATGTTGACCATGTATGAGTGCTGTTCACAAGTTTGGGGAGGGTCTTAAATAGTCAGAAAAGGCTGGCAAAAGAGATAATTAATCCACACATGTGAAGCTCATTGTTCTTTGTGCCTGAACTACTTCTTAATACTTTAGGGGGACCAAACAGAATGCTGGTGGTTTGAGGGGTTGAATAATAATTGACCCACACTTTTATGTTTAAAATTTATTAAAATTCAACTGAGCAACATAACTTTTTGGTTTGTAAGATTTACAGTTAGGGCCAGAAATATTTGGACAGTGACACAAGTTTTGTTATTTTAGCTGTTTACAAAAACATGTTCAGAAATACAATTATATATATAATATGGGCTGAAAGTGCACACTCCCAGCTGCAATATGAGAGTTTCCACATCCAAATCGGAGAAAGGGTTTAGGAATCATAGCTCTGTAATGCATAGCCTCCTCTTTTTCAAGGGACCAAAAGTAATTGGACAATGGACTCTAAGGGCTGCAATTAACTCTGAAGGCGTCTCCCTCATTAACCTGTAATCAATGAAGTAGTTAAAAGGTCAGGGGTGGATTCCAGGTGTGTGGTTTTGCATTTGGAAGCTGTTGCTGTGACCAGACAACAACCGGTCAAAGGAATTGAGGTGAAGCAGAACATCCTGAGGCTGAAAAAAAAGAAAAAATCCATCAGAGAGATAGAAGACATGCTTGGAGTAGCAAAATCAACAGTTGGGTACATTCTGAGAAAAAAGGAATTGACTGGTGAGCTTGGGAACTCTAAAAGGCCTGGGCGTCCACGGATGACAACAGTGGTGGATGATCGCCGCATACTTTATTTGGTGAAGAAGAACCCGTTCACAACATCAACTGAAGTCCAGAACACTCTCAGTGAAGTAGGTGTATCTGTCTCTAAGTCAACAGTAAAGAGAAGACTCCATGACAGTAAATACAAAGGGTTCACATCTAGATGCAAACCATTCATCAATTCCAAAAATAGACATGCCAGAGTTAAATTTGCTGAAAAACACCTCAAGAAGCCAGCTCAGTTCTGGAAAAGTATTCTATGGACAGATGAGACAAAGATCAACCTGTACCAGAACGATGGGAAGAAAAAAGTTTGGAGAAGAAAGGGAACGGCACATGATCCAAGGCACACCACATCCTCTGTAAAACATGGTGGAGGCAACGTGATGGCATGGGCATGCATGGCTTTCAATGGCACTGGGTCACTTGTGTTTATTGATGACATAACAGCAGACAAGAGTAGCCGGATGAATTCTGAAGTGTACCGGGATATACTTTCAGCCCAGATTCAGCCAAATGCTGCAAAGTTGATTGGACGGCGCTTCATAGTACAGATGGACAATGACCCCAAGCATACATCCAAAGCTACCCAGGAGTTCATGAGTGCAAAAAAGTGGAACATTCTGCAATGGCCAAGTCAATCACCAGATCTTAACCCAATTGAGCATGCATTTCACTTGCTCAAATCCAGACTTAAGACGGAAAGACCCACAAACAAGCAAGACCTGAAGGCTGCGGCTGTAAAGGCCTGGCAAAGCATTAAGAAGGAGGAAACCCAGCGTTTGGTGATGTCCATGGGTTCCAGACTTAAGGCAGTGATTGCCTCCAAAGGATTCGCAACAAAATATTGAAAATAAAAATATTTTGTTTGGGTTATGTTTATTTGTCCAATTACTTTTGACCTCCTAAAATGTGGAGTGTTTGTAAAGAAATGTGTACAATTCCTACATTTTCTATCAGATATTTTTGTTCAACCCTTCAAATTAAACGTTACAATCTGCACTTGAATTCTGTTGTAGAGGTTTCATTTCAAATCCAATGTGGTGGCATGCAGAGCCCAACTCGCGAAAATTGTGTCACTGTCCAAATATTTCTTGCCCTAATCATACTCTCCATATCCCCTGCTTTGGCATACGGGTCAATTTGTGCTGTATAGTTTCACAGCACTTTATTCTACTGATAAAACTTGTGTTTCTTATGTTTGCAGCATGATCTATCGAATTGGGTCAGGATTATGCACTTGCACTTTACTGAGCTATATGTTGGGATTGAACCTATATTCGTGTGCTCTTGCTTGCTATATAAACTTCCTATACTACTTGTTCTACCTCTTGTAACTAATTACCAGTGTGTATATAACTTTGTGACCTGTTACCATTTCTTGTACACTGTTATGTAAATTGGTGTGTTGATCTGCTTGGACCACCTGTATCCACCTTCTTTTGTAAGAACTTGCTGTGAACTATAAACTTTTAATGAGAAAGTAAAAACTTTGATATGCACACAATCTCTCCTTGTCCTCTTGTTGATAGAATTTAGTGTTTACAGTCCTTTGGGTCCACTATACAGATTGTATGGCTTTTGTGTTTCTATGAAATGTGAAAGGGTATAATCGACTACACAATAGATATGGTATTAAATACCAATGAGCAGCCTGACGATTTCCTAATGGTAGTCATTAAAATTCAACCTAGTTAGAACCCAAAAACAAAGCTCTCAAGTTCCCACTGTATGTTCAAGTACCAGAGATAGCAGAGTACATTGTATATTGACATTACTGTTTCATTTCAACTATTCATTTCAGAGCCCTGATCTAAGAATCTATGGTTATACTAGTGGTGGGATGTCCAGTAATCAAGTTCTCACCTATTTTGTCATAATAAAGTTTTTCACACAGTGGTTTCAAACATGGAGGTGATAAAACCCATTACATGCACAGGTGAGCAGGATTATCTAAGCATATAAAAGAAGTGATGGCAAGTAAGACTATGCTCACATAAAAGTACACTGGACATTTTTGATCCGTTTTTGGAGCTATATTTTATTTTAAAACTGCACCAAAAACAGATCAATCAGTGCAACTACCAGCATAGTGAATGGGATTTTCAATTTTCTGTGCAGACATCAGTGTTTTTGACTGCTGCGTTAGTAGTGCAGAAAGCACATCCAAAAAACAAAGAGCATGTCAATTAGTGCTCTGTTATTCTGGTGCACTTTCTGCCCCACCAACGATCTAATACTTACCCTCCTCAGCGATCTACGACGAGCCCTGGCAAAGTCTTCCTTCCGGGCATCAGAAGGACCTGGCCATGTGACTCAGGCCTCAGGCCTAAGCATTCACGCCATGAACACTGCTGATGTGTGTAAAAACATATCCATACTTTTTGTTTTGACAATGAGACTCTTTGGTGATGTATGTCACTATAAGCCATCCTTTGGAATGCCATCGATCTGTTTAACTTATATTGAGGATAAACTGAGGCCATAAATGTGATATAAACAGAATGCAAGACTAAGCTGCACGACAGTCTCATCTCGTTGAATTCTACAAGAACTAATAAAATTAGGTAAGAATTCTTTTTAGAAGCATATTTGCAGAGTGGGAGATGTTGAAGGCGAAGACACAAGGGTTTTACCGAAAATGATTGCAAGTGAAATATGACAAATTTATTAAGGGGCACTAACAACCTAATACATTTACCAAGTCTATTTGATTTATTTAAAACAGATATTGAAATCTGTACCTACTATAAGCAGTAGATTTTGGCAATACTGTGTGCCATTGCAGTATATAAATAACACTTCTAACTTAAAGGGTTTGTCCGACACTGAAAAGAATGTTTTGAGATGTTGTAAAAATTAAAAAATGCAGAGTCATTTTTCCTAACCCTAGTACAGGTTGCTCTGGAGGTCTACGATGACTCTGGAAGCAATGGTCTACACTGTCCAGATATTATCTGGGCTTCTGAAGCTGGAACCTGAGTAATAAGATGACCATAGTGGCATGCAAAAGCTCTGGTCAAAATTTCTGTTTTTGAACAGTTAAGCAAGTTGAAGATGAAATGATCCCTAAAAGGCATAAAGGTAGAAATGGTATATTTTCCTTCCTTTGTATTTTAGGCAAAAAATAATAAAAATATATACCGTATATACATGTTTAATATATGCTCTTTGGGCAGCCGCCCAAAGATGTCCTAAGCTAAATCTGCTATTGGCTCCATAAGGGAGGGGTGAGAGCTGAGGAACAGATACTACTTTATTGATTTATAAGAGATCTATACATCCTAGAACTGTAGTGCCCAGCTCTGCTTCATCATGTAGGAGGGCAGGGACAGTACAAACATTTTTTTATCTCCCAAACTTCCCCTTTAACTGCTTTGTCAATTGGCAAATAACCTACTTCATATATTACTATTTATATTAATTATTAATTAAACATTAAGTAGAAAACATTTAAAACCATCACCCTACAACTTAAAGGGAACCTGACCCCTAAAAATCACCCCCAGCCTATTAAAACCTGTCCCGGCACCTTCATTATCCTATTATACCTATCCTTTTTTGTAAAAATTGTGTGTTTTGAATGTTTCTAAAAGTGCTTTATATACCTCTAGATCTGCGGCTTGTGATGTTTTGAGAAGTCACACAGGGCGTTCCCTTTGGCTTCTTTCCCCCACCTGTAGTGCAATTATTCACGCCCCGATGGGCGTGATAATCCTTTATCATCACAGATAAGCTGCTGTAAAGTAACCTCGTGCATGAGCATGGCGAGGTCGTCGCTACACCCAATGGGTGTACCGACGTCATGATAGCCGGAAATAATGCGATTAGCGTCATACCAGCTAATCCGCGCCCATGGATGGGGAGATGATGCTCCACAAGGATTATCACGCCCATCGGGGCGTGAATAATTGCACTACAGGCGGGGGAAAGAAGCCACAGGGAATGCCCTGTGTGACTTCTCAAAACATCACAAGCAGCAGATCTAGAGGTATATAAAGCACTTTTAGAAACATTCAAAGCACACAATTTTTACACAAAGGGATAGGTATAATAGGATAATGAAGGTGCAGGGACAGGTTCCCTTTAATCATGTAATCAACCAAATGATCACACATGCTTGCCAGTCTGGTAGTCGCTGCGTTGGTTATCATTCATACATTGAAGTATAATTTCTAAGCACATGTAGGCTGCAGCATATTAAAGTAATTTATTTAAAAATAACTTAACTTTAGGGTGACAAATTTTCGTTATTTTAAAACAGGTAATCAGACTCATCTCACCGGCATACACATTATTTTAATGTACTCCGGCCAGCAAGTGCTCATAATATATACAGCAATGTACTATAATCGATATGCCATGCCCCCTCCCTCCTTTTCGATATGCTGACTGCCAGACTAACAACTTTTGACTTAATTCATACAATAAAAGTCATGTTTTACTGATAATCATATTATAAATAAATTAATATGTTATAGGATTATTAACCTCCACACTCTGAGTTCATTTGCATAGATGATTAGATTCAACAGCATTGGCATACGTAATCAAGCCATCATTTTATTAATGAATGTCCAAAATACTCATTTGCCAGCTGATTGGGTCATTTGTGCGGGTTATTAAAATGTTGTTAACTTTACTCAATGTAACCAGGGGATGTGCTGCCAACAAAAGGCACACTATACTGGGACAGAGGAATTGAAGTAACCATTGTTCTGTCCCTGCGCAGTTTGTGTTGACCCTGTGTGAATGTGCTGTAATCAAAAGAATATAGTGATTTATGAGTAAAAATCTTCATTGGACAGGTGTCTTTAGAAATAAAGCAGAAGAAAATGCATTAAATGCAAGCTACATTGTTACAAGTCATTATGTACCGCATACAAGTCTGTTATGAGCAAATAATACATACCGTATATACTCGCGTATAAGCCGAGTTTTTCAGCCCAAAAATTGGGCTGAAAAGTACCCCCCTCGGCTTATACGCGAGTCAGTGCGGTATAAAGCAGCCCCCGCATCCCCAGTAATGCAGGGCCCCCCCCTCATGCTCCGGTCACCTGTAAAGCAAATTATACTTATCAGTGTCCCGCTGCCGTCCGCGCCCGCCGCTGCCGACATCGCGATCCTCCATCTTCATGCATCTTCTTCCTGTTTCTGTGCGCGTCGCAGGCAATGACGTCATTACCGGCGACGCGCACAGGAAACAGGAAGAAGTCGCATGAAGACGGAGGATCGGGATGTCGGCAGATGCGGGCGCGGACGGCAGCGGGACACTGATAAGTATAATTTGCTTTACAGGTGACCGGAGCATGAGGGGGGGGCCCTGCATTACTGGGGCTGCCTGTATACTACCACTGGGGCTGCTGTATATAGGGGCCCTGCATTACTGGGGCTGCAATACCACTGGGGCTGCTGTATATAGGGGCTGCAATACCACTGGGGCTGCTGTATATAGGGGCTGCAATACCACTGGGGCTGCAATACCACTGGGGCTGCTGTATATAGGGGCTGGTGTATACACCACTGAGGCTGCAATACCACTGGGGCTGCTGTATATAGGGGCTGCTGTATACACCACTGGGGCTGCAATACCAATGGGGCTGCTGTATATAGGGGCTGCTGTATACACCACTGGGGCTGCAATACCACTGGGGCTGCTGTATATAGGGGCTGCAATACCACTGGGGCTGCTGTATATAGGGGCTGCTGTATACACCACTGGGGCTGCAATACCACTGGGGCTGCTGTATATAGGGGCTGCTGTATACACCACTGGGGCTGCAATACCACTGGGGCTGCTGTATATAGGGGCTGCAATACCACTGGGGCTGCAATACCACTGGGGCTGCTGTATATAGGGGCTGCTGTATACACCACTGGGGCTGCAATACCACTGGGGCTGCTGTATATAGGGGCTGCTGTATACACCACTGGGGCTGCAATACCACTGGGGCTGCTGTATATAGGGGCTGCAATACCACTGGGGCTGCTGTATATACCACTGGGGCCTGCTGTATATCATACTGCTGGGGCCTGTATACCACTGCTGGGGGCTGTATACCTGTGCTGGGGTCCACCCTCGGCTTATACGCGAGTCAATAGATTTTCCCAGGTTTTGGGGGCAAAAGTAGGGGGGTCGGCTTATACACGGGTCGGCTTATACACGAGTATATACGGTATATCTTGGATTAGATTTATAGAAATCTCTTGTTCATGTTTTTTTTTTATCACGCAGCAAAAATTGAGCTGTGTGTTGTAAATCCACAACACGGTAATTTCTGTTGCTTGTACGCTGAGTTTTTTCTAGAGATTTTCCCCACTGACTTGCATTAAATGCAGAAAATACACAGTAAAAAATTAATTTGTTTTTAGCTGCAGAAACGGATAAAGAAACGTGTAATCCCCACATAAACGTATCAATAAAGTTTTGTCAAAGCCAAACACCCGGAAGTATCAAAAAACAAAGCAGCTTTATTTAAAACACAACATACTAACAAGAGACAAAAACTGAAGGTAAAAAAATGCAGCCAAAGATAAGTGTTGAAAAGTCATATAGTCCCAACATGGGAGTGTGTTATTGACTAGCCCCTGCAAAATTATAGGACACAGGGATAGGCCTAGGCTCAAGTTGTCGGGAGCAGGGGCGCCATATTGCACCGACTCCCGCCGACAGGCAGAGCTGAGAAACCAGGGTGAGTCAGCCCGTGTTTTTAACCATTGTGTGCACGGTTTGTAGTACCCCTGGTGGATTCTCTATATGATATCAACTCAGCCCTTGAAGACACATTATATACAGTGTGCACTGTTTCATACTAACAGGGACAGTCAAGGGACACTTTTAGGGAAAGGCACCAAGGAATGAGGGCGCCATATCGCTGACTAGGGTGCCAACCTCCGCTGTAAGGTAGAAGTGAGGAGGGAGAATAGTTTACAGGGCCTATGTCTTCCTTCCTCCCTTTCTTAGGCCATGTCCACAGGTCTACAGTGTTATCCTGTGCGTTGAAAAAAAATGCATACTTGTCTATGGCAGCGTTAATGCAAGTGTTACACTGCGTTAATGCGAATTTTAAGCGCAACCGATGGGACGCAAGGCATGAATGCGATATTGACTTGGCCGTACTGTGCACTATGGTTTTTAATTTTGTTTTCTTGTGAGTTTGCAGAAACAAATAATGGTTGAAAAAGGGTTTTAGATTTATGTAATTTCTGTTTCTGTGGAGACCCTACTGCCATCAATAATGTACTAAACGTCCAGTAAATACAACTATAGAAATGAATAAAGGTAGTTTACTAGTTATATGGTTTCTGGGGTTTTACATTGATGGCCTTTTCTAAGGATATACAATAAATGTAAAACAAGGGTAAAACCGCTTTATCTTTGTGCTGGGAGCTGGGCCCCCATCAGTGTGCAAAATAAAGGAGGGCAAGCCCAACAGAGAGATCCCTAAAGCTGTGATTTGAGTGTGCTAAAAGACTTTTCATAGAAAATTATTATCAAAGTATAAACTACAGATCTTCAGACGCTTAAAGAGGACCTGTCACCCCCCCTGGTGCTATGCTAACTGAATGCAGCACTGAATGCAGTGTGTCTGCTGCATTCAGGGAAGGGGTCCCCCATGTCTTTAGCCCCCTGTAAGTTGGAAAAAAGACTTCAGAAAGTTTAGGGATAAGGAGTCCAGAGGGACTTACTCAGTAATGAGTCATCTCTATTGTATGGTGTCTCCAGCCCTCTCTTGTTCAGCCTCCTGTATGTGACATCGCTGCTGGTGTCCTCCCCACCTCCATCCCGCTCTGGTCCACCTCCAACCTTCTCTTGTTCAGCCTCCTTTATGTGACTCCTCTCCACAGAGCGAGCAATGGGCGGGAGCGGTCCCAGCAGCTGAAACTCCTCCTGCCAGTGATGTCAGTGCCGGAGCCCACCCTGCTCCAGATTATGTATGTACAGCAGGGTGAGCTCCGGCGCTGACATCACCAGCAGGAGGCGTTTCAGCTGCTGGGACCGTTCCCGCCCATTGCTCACTCTGTGGGGGGGAGACATACAGGAGGCTGAACAAGAGAAGGTTGGAGGTGGACCAAAGAGGGCTAGAGGTGGGGAGGCCACACTATAAAACAGCGATGACTCATTACTGAAAAAGTCCTTCTGAACTCCTTATCCATAAAATTTATAAAGTATTTTTTACAACTTACAGGGGATCTAGAGACATGGGGGACCCCTTGCCTGAATGCAGCAGACACGCTGCATTCAGTGCTGCATTCAGTTAGCATAGCCCCAGGGGGGTGTGACAGGTCCTCTTTAATTGTAGGAAAGAGTACGGTTCTGAGCTCATGATTCAACACTATATACGTCTGACAAATCTACATGTCATGTCAGACTATTTAAATACTGGGAAACATTGAAGGAGGTTTATTAAATGTAACCCTAAATGTGCTACAACATTGGCTAATTCGCATCGGTTTGCCTTGCATCGCATTTGTTAAAGGAAACTTGTCAGGTGATTCATGCTGCCCACACATCGGGAAACATGAATTGCAGCCTGGCTGAACGAAGATAACCCAATAAATCAAGTCTATGGAATGTTCTTGCATTTTTAAAGGAAATACACTTAGAATATCCGGCAGGGATCAAGGCTGAAGATCAGACTATTCTGTCATCGCCCCCGACTGGCTTGTTTTAGGGTTGCTGCAGATGATTGACAGGTCTCTCCTTATATGCATTTAAATTAAAGTCCTGTCAATCCCCTATAGTGGGAATAGACAGCCAGGGATGGCACCAGACTAGTCTCCTTTCTGGATCCTCATATGCTCCCTGGCCGGTCCTTCAAAGTCTATCTCCTCTGTAACTCCAAACCATTTCAGAGAATGATATAACTGGCTGCAATCATCAAGCTGTGGTTCATAATACTACCAGATTTCCTTTAAGTGACTGGAAAAATGGGAGCATGGCTTAAGATGTATCATTGTGCATCAAAATTCTGGTGCAAATTACTGGCACAAAGTAAACCAACTAATGACACAAATTAAAACAACTAATATGTGGTGCAAAATTAAACTTTACAGTCCAAAGATGAACTAAATATTCATATGAGCCTCTTTGATACAATTAGTGTATTTTAAAGAGGACCTGTCACCCCCTGGTGCTTGGCAAACTGAATGCAGCACTGAATGCAGCATGTCTGCTGCATTCAGGGAAGGGGTCCCCCCATTTCTCTAGCACTCCTGAAAGCTTTAAAAAAGACTGTAGAAACCTTAAAGTTAAGAGGTCGCCTGGGTGGGATCTTATTAAGAGGCCTGGCTGCTGGCACACTGCTACCTGCCTCCTCCTTGTGTATTCCTCTCCCTCTGTCTGCCACCGCCTCCTCTTCTGCTGGGTCTGCCCTCCTCTTCTCCTGCTGCTCTGTGTGACATCAAGAGCAAAAGACCCAGCAGAAGAGTAGGTGGCAGCAGACACATAGAGGGGGCGGAACACACATGTAGAAGGCAGGGGGGACTGTTGCAGCAGCCAGGACATCTTAATAAGATCCCACCCAGGCGACCTCTTAACTTTAAGGTTTCTACAGTCTTTTTTAAAGCTTACAGGGGTCTAGAGACATGGAGAACCCCTTCCCTGAATGCAGCATACTGCAGCATACACGCTGCATTCAGTGTTGCATTCAGTTTGCACAGCACCAGGGGGGGTGACAGGTCCTTTTTAACACAATCTGGAAAAACAAATTGTACAATACGTAAACTCAGCTGAACAGGATAATGTTTTCTGTGCCTCGATTAGTGGAAGACCTCAACTCTTGTTTATGCATTTGCCTCCATAAATATCATTAAATAGGACAACACACACATCAATTGCTTTCCTGCAGTGTATGTGACATCAGTCTCGGTCCAATTTACCGATGCAGAACAGAATGTACAAAGCTCTGAGGATTTTTCCCTTTAATAAGGGTGTCCACCTCTGAATAACCCCCACTGTTCAGTGACAAATTCTTCACGCAACTAGAACACGGGAGAGCAGAAAACAAAGCTCTTAACTAAATTGGTTGTGACTTCTTCTCATTGAGACCCTGTAATTCCAGTGGACACACTGGGTAGGAGTTCTCTTTTCCTGCTGATTTCATTGGAAAAACTCACATATTAGGAAGTGACTTTGCTATTACTCATATTTTGTAACCATTAGGAGTAAAATCAATTTAGCTTTTTGTGCTACACAGTTAATGGTCTGGAGCATGACTCAGTGTGTCCATTCCTGTCCCCATTGTTAAAGACAACAAGTAAAAAACTAAAAAAAAACTATTTAGTGAGGACACGCAGCTAAATCACAAGTAGAATAACAAGTATTAATAAGAAGTTCTCGTTCTCTAGGTTGTGCACAATATGTTAAGTAGAGCCTATTATTACAATATGACTTATTGTTTAAATCACTTTTTTGAGGTAAATGTTTTCTTTTAAATTCATGGAAATATTTGTGTGTGTGTCATAATCAGTCAAAAAAATTAAAAAATTTTTTTTTTTTCACACAGGCTACAGGGGCTTTTTTTGGACGCCATCTGCCTATTGTTTTATCAAACAACGTGCATATTAGTTGCAACAAATGTAACCCTATCTTTTACATTGAAGCATCTAATGAACATGTGCAAAGGTTAACTAAATTTAAGAAAAAAACATGTAACACAAGAACCTAACTTAAGCGATATGTTATTTTTTTTTATAAAAACCTCTCTTTCAATCCCATAAGTCCAATCACATATTGGGTGTACAGACGCCTTACTTATGGCACTCAATCTATGGATCACTGCTCATGTCTATGGGATTTCCATTGAATATTGTGAGTAATCATTTCTCTTGGTATATGTTAAAATATATGTAAAGTGAATGTCCAGTAGCATTGTGAAGTTTTTTTTTTTTAAATCTAGTTTTTTCTGATGGCCATCTTGCTTCCTGTCCTGCTGCATCCACCTTGCCCTCAATAAGCATGGTGTCCTCAGCTTCTATGTTCCTGCCTGGTCCTTGCCTCTTGCCATTTAAGCAGCCTCAGCTGTTTAATCAGTACTTCTGAATCCTATTTGCTGCCTGTCAGTGATCTGGTCTCCTGAAGTCTTGTGGACATTGAATTACAGCCGTCCTCTACTTGTATCCTTTAAGCCTGTGTGTACACAGGAACCCTTCTGCTTTGTCATAGACAACTACATATTAAGAGTGACTTTGAAACTATTACTAGAGACTTATGCTGGACATATTCTTGCCTTGCCACAATTTCAGCCTCTGGATCTGCAACTATGTTTAACCCTAGTCCTGTTTTGTGCACTTACACCCATTTCAGATCACGATTTTTGGGATCCCAGGCTATCTGTTGTAAAACAGATAGCCACGGATCTGATTTGGCCCCATGGATTCCTATGGGCACAGACAGGCACCGATTGGTCCTTAATAGCCATCCGTGTGTGCAGAGATCCGATTGTGTCCGCTTTTTTCACGTCCCCAAAATCTGAGACTGCTCCGATTTTGGCACAGCGGACACGATTTGACTGTATCAGATCTGACGCTGTCCGATTCAAATAACATGGGGGTCTATGGAGCTCAGATCTGGGAAAAAACAGGATAATTTCCCGTATCCGGTATTAGTGTACTGAGCATGCCTCAGTACACTAAAACTGCTCTTCTCAGTGTAATTTCACTTTAGCAGTGTATCTACATACACTATCTACATACACTGCTAAAGTTAAAGGGAACCTGTCACCCCCAAAACACCTGTAAACCTATTAAAACCTGTCCCTAGAGCATATTAACACTATCCCTACACTCTTTTTACCTCCTAAATGCAGTAAGTGACATTGAATAAAAACGTTTTATAAGTACCTGATTACTGATGATAATGAGTGACTATCTATTCATAGTCACTCATCCAGGCTGCCCCTCTGCTTCATATCACGCCTGAATAGGCGTGATCTACAGCCCACATTCAAATTGCCGCCTCCCTGCTGTGCCCTGTCTCGTCCGAGGCTGCAGTGTGGCTGGTGACGCGATCCGCGTCATTCCCGGCGCCTGGTGACGTATTTAGACCGGCGCCGCGCTGTCAGCTTCAAAATGCGCAGTGCGCATGCGCATTGGGCATGCGCAGTGCGCATTTTGAAGCTGACAGCGCGGCGCCGGTCTAAATACGTCACCAGGCGCCGGGAATGACGCAGATCGCGTCACCAGCCACACTGCAGCCTCGGACGAGACAGGGCACAGCAGGGAGGCGGCAATTTGAATGTGGGCTGTAGATCACGCCTATTCAGGCGTGATATGAAGCAGAGGGGCAGCCTGGATGAGTGACTATGAATAGATAGTCACTCATTATCATCAGTAATCAGGTACTTATAAAACGTTTTTATTCAATGTCACTTACTGCATTTAGGAGGTAAAAAGAGTGTAGGGATAGTGTTAATATGCTCTAGGGACAGGTTTTAATAGGTTTACAGGTGTTTTGGGGGTGACAGGATCCCTTTAAATTAAATAAAGCAATGTGTTAAAAATAAAAAAATAAATGCTCACCTCTCCGTCGGCTGTCCAGGACCTGAGATGAAGACGTCCGAATCCTGCCAGGACCTTAAAATGTGATTGGCCAGTAGCGATCAGGTGGTATGTCACGTGACATTTCACCTGATCGCTACCGGCCAATCACATTTTAAGGTTCTGGCAGCATTCGGACATCTTCTCCTCAGGTCCCAGACAACCGGCAGAGAGGTGAGCATTAATATTTTTTAATTTTTAATGCATTTTTTTCTCCTTTATTTTGCTTTCACAGTGTATGTAGATACACTGGGAAAGCAAAACTTCAGCCCCGACATGTCACACAGTGGAAGGAACACTGTATTCTTCCTCCCCCTATGTGACATAACAGTGCTGACACCACTTGCCTGCACTTTGCAGGCTCGGCTCCTCCCAGTTCTTTCTGTGTTCGGATCCCTCAAGATCACGGATCCGGACATAGAAATCCAGAGTTCAGATCCGTGCCTGTCCGTTCCTGTCTGTGTGGTCCTGCAAAAAACAGGATCCCCACAGACAGGAAAAAAGTTGTGATGTGAAGGGGGCCTAACTTTTATGAAGTAATACATGAACTTTCTAAGCAAGTCTAAGCAAATCTGTGTCTCCTGTGTTCCCTTGCACCCATGACTCTATAAAGACAATATTTAATATGTAACAAGCTTAAAAAAATTCATATTACATATATTAGGTGGGAGCAAGTATGAACAGTCACAAAGTCAGAAGATACTATAATACAAAAACTGCATGTGTGCTTCTGGCCTAACATGTACATGTTGGTGCCTAAAACCAACATGCCAAAGTTGTCTCTAAAGTTCTGCAAAAAGGTACAACCTAGGCCTTATCTGATGGTTAGTGTTTTGGTGCATTTTCTGTTATGATTGAATTGACTGTGGTATTTTCTAGACTATTCTCCAATCGGGGGGGTTCAATAATCATATCTATACCTCCAAACATGGAGCCTGTCTCATAAAAACAATCAAAACTAGTGATATGAAAATATGTCCATGCAACCATTCAGATCTATGGGTATATTTGCAGCACTCAAAAAAAACACTTTGGACAGAAATTACAGATGGCCGTATCAAATTAAAAAATCAACTCTGCCACATCTGTATTTTGTTGGTTCTCAATGTCTTATTTGAGAACATGAGACTGATCCAACTCAAGATACTGTAGGCCAAGGGGGTGGTCAACTAGTTTTGTAGATATACATAAGAATCCCACTAGAGGAGAGTATCTGGGGAGTTAGCTGTTTGTGCCCCATGTCCTGGTGAGGTTCCTTCATCCAAAGCATTAGGGGTCAGCTTACACCAAAGAAATAATAGGCAAGTATTTAATGAAGATGATACTTTACAAGCAATATCTTCACCAATGAGAAAACGTTTAATCAAGAAAGTTTGTTTCTCCGTCGTTAAATCAGTTCTGCATTTCAAGAATATTTTCCCTTAATCAGACTGAGTGACTATGCCAAGGCAATCTGGATACTCTGAATATGAAGGTTACAGGAATGGATAACTGATGTCACAATACAGTAAAAAACAATTCTGGCTTGAGATTCCTCCGGGTGCTTTCACATCACGTTTTTGTTGGATACGTGGCTGTCTGTTGTAAAACAGACAGCCACGGATCCGATTTGGCCCCCATGTTATCCTATGGGGGTCGGATCGGATTTGGCATAATTGCCATCCGATTTTGTGGGATCCGATTTGTATCCGATTTTTTGCTATGCCCAAAATCGGAGACTGCTCTGATTTTGGGCACAGCAAAAAAATCGGATACCACAAAATCGGATGGTAATTAGGCCAAATCCGATCCTCGGCCTTTAACATGCGGGCCTATGAGCGCGGGTCCGAGGAAACAGCTGATTGTTCCTTGGACCTGATTTTAGTGAGCTGACCATGCTCAGTACCCTAAAATTGCTCTTAACCATCTAATTTCACTTCTACAATGTATATACATACATAGCAGAAGTGAAATTTAGTAAAAGAAAGAGTTAAAAAAAAAATCTGTATGCTAACCTGTCCGCGATCCACCGCTGCCTCCAGCAAGCTCCGGTTGATAGGACCTGCCGTGATGTCACAACTCGACAGTGTCATCGGGTCACATGACCGCAGTTACCGCGGTAACTGCGGTCATGTGACCCGATCAGCTGATCGGGTTATTACATCACTGCAGGTCCTATAAGCACCCGGACCTTGCTGGAGGCAGCGGTGGATCGCGGACAGGTGAGCAATCAGATTTTTTAGTTTTAACTCTTTCTTTCACTAAATTTCACTTCCGCAATATATATTATACATTACGGAAGTGAAAGTGCCCCGCTGTGTCCAGATTTGTGATAATCATGGACCTGGACACAGAATAAGTCACCCCTGTGGTGTCCTTTCCTGTCCGTGGGGTCCTACAAAAAGTAGGATCCCACGGACAGCGAAAAAATCATTATGTGAAAGCGGTCTTATCTGTGAAGTTATTCCTGTGAGACTCACAGTCCCAGTAATATATCATTTTCATATACCCACCAATTACAGTACCTCATAGATTATATTTAAAGCATGCTTGTCCTTTCAGATAGCTTGTATCCTGCTTTTTAACCAGTTTTCCCATTGTAGATACCATCTCTAATTTTCAATGGTATGTGACCTGGTGGGTGGAGACTAGCAGTTTAGATGTCTCCGATATACAGAACAAAGATAGATTACTGCCCATTTTTCTCTTTAACACACAGACACAAAAAGCAGCATGGAAGACATTGCAGTTTTGAGCTGTGCTGCTGTGACTCCAGCAACGAGGTAAAGTAAATTTACCAGAAGTTGCAGTAGAATCTGTCTGTGTCTCTGCCTGTGTCAGCCTGATCCCTGACTGTGCTGATGGTTCCTCTACTCTCTTTCCTCTCCATAGACTTCATTATACTCTTTAACCAGACACTTCACTGTGCTAGCAATCATTCATGCTTTGGCCAAATGAATTTGCACTAATTTCAATGAATTTGAGAGACTGAAGGGAGTGAAAGAAGTGTTTCAAAAGCGGAGAAAGAAACAGACTTCTGTGATAAAATATATTACAAAGTTTCTTACATAAATTATTCATACTAAATTTTATTGTGGGTACTATTGATTTATAGAGTTTACAGATAGGACAGGGACCATTCAAGACCATATTTACATTATCTTTGCATCCTGTTAAAAGGTGTGGTTATTTGAAGATTTTAAAAGGTGCCAGGGAATATATTGTGAGACTTACTCCACTACCTCTTGTTATCATTGACATCTGTTATCCAAAATCAGGATTAGACAGAGAAATACAGGCTGCATCAGCTTTCTTTCCTATTTCAGCCAGTCATGACACATTTGCCTAACTAATAAACATCACCTTTTAAGAGGGTGTAGAATGTGGAGTGAACCCGGTTTTATGTACCCACAAATAACTCTGGTGCTATATTATAATTATCATTATTAAACAAGCCTAAACATACATTTCAGTTCAATAGGTGGTTAAATGAGCACTGCGGCAGGATGACAGCTCCCTCGCTCTCTCCCGTAAGGAGCAGCACGCTACCGTTGCCATAGCAGCATATGAGCCAGTTTTGCATTGTCATTCAAATAAGTAACATCTTCACCTTGCCAGGAAGAATTGCACAATCTCCGAAAAGAGAAAAACTATCACTTCCTTATCTGTCAGTTCTCTAGTTACAAAATATTTACTTTGTAGACCTAAGTCAATGAATGCAGATCTTAGAGCTGCTCTTTTTAAGGATTTTCTTGGTAAAGGCTGACACTTTTGTTGTAACAGCATATACAAAGAGGTTTAAATAACTTTAAACAGGCAGGATATATGATAAAATCATAAAAGGAGCTATACCTGATGCAACTTTGGTGGTTTCAGTCTCTACTGGGAAAAGAAGCATTGATGTCCCGTTCTTCAGTCACCTGGCTGCTTAGACCTGTGATTGTCTGCAGTGGTCTAGTAAAAGAATGCAACATCATCCTAGGCACATTGCATGGCAGCCTGTTCCAGTCCCTGAACATTACAGCCAATCACAGATTTCAGGGGTCAATTGACCAAAGAAAGGGACATCCTCAGTTCATGTCCAAGCAGAGGCCATCAGAACATTCTGGGATGGAGCAAATCTCTCGTTCTTCAGTCACCTGGCTGCTTGGGTCTGTGATTGTCTGCAGTGGTCAAGTGACAGAATGCGACACCATCCTAGGTACATTCCATGGAAGCCTGTTCCAGTCCCCTGAACATTACAGCCAATCACAGATTTCAGGGGTCAATTGACCAAAGAAAGGGACATCCTCACTTCATGTCCAAGCAGAGGCCATCAGATCATTCTAGGACGAAGCAAGTCTCTAATTCTTCAGTCACCTGGCTGCTTGGGCCTGTGATTGTCTGCAGTGGCCAAGTGACAGAATGCGACATCATCCTAGGCACATTCCATGGAAGCCTGTTCCAGTCCCCTGAACATTACAGCCAATCACAGATTTCAGAGCTCAATAGACCAAAGAAAGGGACATCCTCACTTCATGTCCAAGCAAAGGCCATCAGAGCATTCTGGGATGGAGCAAGTCTCTCATTCTTCAGTCACCTGGCTGCTTGGGCCTGTGATTGTGATTCTGTCATGTGACAGAATGCGACAGCATCCGATGCACGTGCCATGACAGCCTGGGCCATTATCCTAAACACTACAGCCAATCACAGACTTCAGGGGTCAATTGGCCAAAGAAAGAGACATCATTACTTCATGTCCCAGCAGAGACTATCAGAGCATTCTGGGATGGACTTAGGGGGTTAAGAGACTTTGAGATAGCTTGTTTCATTATGTTATCACATGTTCTGCATTTCCAAAAAAGCTTTTCTAGGATACCGGACTACTTTTAGAATTGATATAAGGACAACAAAAAACTTGAACTAATGAAAGGTTAATGTTATTTACATACTATATTCCTTTTCCTTATGTTCCCCCTATGTGCATCATTCATTATATCTTGAAGGGAGTTGTCTGTCTGGCTCAGTTCAGTAGCTATGCCAGCAACATACTCTATCATGGCTATTCTGCCAGAAAAATAGTCTATCGTGTATATTAGCTAAAGAATGGGACTGGTTTAGTTAATGATCTTCAAAATTACTTAAAAAAAATAATGTATGTGTGTCTCAATGACTGCCATTGAGACAAAGTATAACCTTCTTCACTGATGAAGTTAGTACACATCCTAACTGTATTGTCCAGGAAGAGCCCTACTGTGTGAAGAACAACGTAAAGGGAAGGTATCATCAGAAACCTATTGTATAAATTAGGTTTGTGTGTTGCATGTATTTTTTTTTTTTAAATGTTGCCATTTTTTTCATATCACAATATTTATTAAAAAAATAAAATTTGTAATGTTACAACTTTCACATTGACCAATGGGTCTTTTTTTAGACTCAAACTTCCTGTCCTTTCAGGGGTTTTCAGAAGGTTCATATCAGAGTCAATATTACAATGATAGGTTACACCTCTAAATAGCACAGGATCCACTATTCACAAAAGGTTATGCGACACTTAACCCTGCTCCCACTCCCTTTACAATGACATTGGTGTACGTTCATTGTTACTATGTACATGTGTTGTTTCCTGATACAACAAGAAATATGAAAGTAAAAATGCCTCTGTGGCCAGTGTAAAAATTACAAGATTTGTATTTTTTGATTTTTAATAAAGCTAATGATATGGAAAAAAAGATGCCAAAAGCAAAAAAAATACAAGATCTGATTTAAAAAACAAATCTTTTTCTTATCACAGCTTCCTTTTAAAGTCTGGAAAACTCGATTCTTCATATATCGGCATGATAATATTACACTTCACACCCCACACAGGGTCTGACTAGGTATGCAGGAGACATATGAACTTCCCACTGGTTGCATGCTCACATCACTCCAATTCACATAGTATACCATTATGATAATACATATATACGGTAGCATACTGAATGCATTAACATTAGGTAACTAGTGAAAATAACATTTTCTAATTCTAAATCTAGGATTGTTACTTGGGGTGAGATGTTGATTCATATAAATCTACATGATGATGTAAACTGTGCTAGACAGCATTGTTCTCTTTATAGTAACAATATGCGGAGCTATAAATAATTAATGCCTTTCTCATGATCTAATAGTTAAGATCTTTAACATTGTCTCGTAAATTAAATTGTAACAATAATGTTTGCAGGCGAGATAATTGTTTTCGTTTTCAATAAAGAAAAATACTGTCCTACAGTCAGAGCCAAGGCCATGTACCCACTTCTCTATGGGAAACAGAGAGCCTCTGTTTATTGTCCACCTACTGTGAATAGCAGACTTTTCAAGTCACACAATAACCGAGGAAACAACCCAGAAAGCAACTCACTAAATTGTATCACAAAATGTCTTATCGAGGGGGTTCAAATTCCAATACCTCAGCGGCTCCTGTGCTCCTGGTATCCACTGCTGACCAATCACTCATCTACTTATATAATCCGCAGTTGGGATTTCGGGCGTTGTAGCCGAATCCCAACATGCTTTGCGCGGGACTGCGAGTGATGACGCGCAGCGTCATCACGAGCCGCAGACCCGCACTACTCTAAAAAAAAAAAAAATCCTCACCTCTACCCGAGCCCCGCGCTGTCTCCCGCCGTCTTCTGCCGTGTTCCGCTAGGCTCCCGGTGGCTGTGCAGGCTCCCGCTGCCTGCAGTGATCTTCTATCTACTGAGAGTGAAGGACCTGTGGTGATGTCAGAGTCACGTGACACCAGCTTACTCCAGGCAAATCGCGGGTCACGTGACTCTGACATCACCACAGGTCCTTCACTCTTAGTAGATAGAAGATCACTGCAGGCACCGGGAGCCTGCACAGCCACCGGGAGCCTAGCGGAACACGGCAGAAGACGGCGGAACACGGCAGAAGACGGCGGGGGCTCGGGGTGAGGTGAGCATAATCTTTTTTTATTTTTTTTAACCCCTGCCTTGCACGAGCGCACCACAGACACCTGTATACTCCACCACCACACACGCCTGTACACTCTGCCACCACCACAGACGCCTGTATACTCCACCACCACACACGCCTGTACACTCTGCCGCCACCACCACACACGCCTGTACACTCTGCCGCCACCACCACACACGCCTGTACACTCTGCCGCCACCACCACACACGCCTGTACACTCTGCCGCCACCACCACACACGCCTGTACACTCTGCCACCACCACACACGCCTGTACACTCTGCCGCCACCACCACACACGCCTGTACACTCTGCCGCCACCACCACACACGCCTGTACACTCTGCCACCACCACACACGCCTGTACACTCTGCCACCACCACACACGCCTGTACACTCTGCCACCACCACACACGCCTGTACACTCTGCCGCCACCACACACGCCTGTACACTCTGCCGCCACCACACACGCCTGTACACTCTGCCGCCACCACACACGCCTGTACACTCTGCCGCCACCAACACACGCCTGTACACTCTGCCGCCACCACACACGCCTGTACACTCTGCCGCCACCACACACGCCTGTACACTCTGCCGCCACCACACACGCCTGTATACTCTGCCACCACCACACACGCCTGTATACTCTGCCGCCACCAGCACCCCCCACACGCCTGTATACTCTGCCACCACCACACACGCCTGTATACTCTGCCACCACCACACACGCCTGTACACTCTGCCACCACCACACACGCCTGTATACTCTCCCACCACCACAGACGCCTGTACACTCTGCCACCACCACACACGCCTGTACACTCTGCCACCACCACACACACCTGTACACTCTGCCACCACCACAGACGCCTGTATACTCTGCCGCCACCACCACACCTGCCTGTATACTCTGCCGCCACCAGCACAGACGCCTGTATACTCTGCCGCCACCAGCACAGACGCCTGTATACTCTGCCGCCACCAGCACAGACGCCTGTATACTCTGCCACCACCACACATGCCTGTATACTCTGCCGCCACCAGCACAGACGCCTGTATACTCTGCCACCACCACACATGCCTGTATACTCTGCCGCCACCAGCACAGACGCCTGTACACTCTGCCGCCACCACCACACACGCCGGTATACTCTCCCACCACCACACACGCCTGTACACTCTGCCACCACCACACACACCTGTACACTCTGCCACCACCACACACGCCTGTACACTCTGCCACCACCACACACGCCTGTATACTCTGCCGCCACCAGCACAGACGCCTGTATACTCTGCCACCACCACACACGCCTGTATACTCTGCCACCACCACCACACACACCTGTATACTCTGCCACCACCACCACACACGCCTGTATACTCCACTACCCACAGAGCCGCCTGTATACTTTACTACCCACAGAGTCACCTGTATAATCTCCTACCCTCAGAGCCGTCTGTATACTCTGCTACCCACAGACCCGCCTGTATACTCTGCTACCCACAGAGCCCCCTGTATACTCTGCTACCCACTGGCCCGCCTGTATACACACAATTCATTTCACCCTGCTCCCGATGCAATTGCATCGGGCCTTTTTACTAGTTGCACATAAGCAGCAGTTTTCTGCACATGAAGGGAAATGTCTACTTTACAGGAGCCTCCAGAATATGTAAAATAGCTTGTGTTTCAGACCAGTCCGTAAGAACTAGTTTCTTATGCTTGGATGTGTAATGTGTGATCATTGCGAATGTCGCTGGAATGTAACATTTTCTGGATTGCAAGTTGACGATCAAGACTATTATTTAGACCTAAGTTTGTGCATGTCTGTACTGAACTATACAGAACCTGTTTTCATTGCAATGCTTTGTGCTTGTCTTTATTTTTGGCAGGTTGTCACTTTTCTGGGTTAGAATAGTGAATAATGCCCACAAAGAAAAATGCCCACAGGCAGCCTTAACCCTAGCCCTAATCCCTAACTTTAACACCTAACTCTAACACTTTAACCTAACACCTAACCCTAACATCTAACCTTAACATCTAACCCTAATGGTGGGTTTACACGTTGCGATATCGGCGTCCAACTCCAACCAAAAGTCACGTGGTTTGTGCGTTGGACCCGATATCGTTCCTGCGTTGTATGGTGTGAACGTCCAATACGATGCAGGAACGATGGCAAACCGATATCGGGGGTCGAATGAGCGTGCTTTTCAACGGCCCGATATCGGATGCCGGTTGGAGCCGGATCGCGCTGTGTATACATCCAACTCCTATGCGCAGTACAACGTCCCCCATTCACTACCATGTTAAATGGTCGTTCCTGGGGGACGTGGGAAGTTGTACCACGATATCGGGACGTGTACACCGCCGATCCGACTCTTGGAAAACCGTGCACAAAATGCACACTCCCGCGCCGTCGGATCCAATATCGGACCGACGTTGGAGCGTGTAAACCCACCATAACACCTAATCCTAACCGTAACACCTAACCTCTAATCCTAACCCTAACCCTAAACGCTAGTTCCTATCCCTAACCTCAAGCCTGTGGCCAATTTTCATTGTGGGCATTTTTCTGGTCACTAGAAAAGTGATATATAGAAGAGAAGCTTCACTCATTTTTGTCTAAAGGGGTTTGTCCACTAATTGGACAAGCCCTTTTCATTCTCCATGTTGAGCATCATTAAAAAAAAAAGCTTATACTCACCTCTCGTGTTTTTGCGGGGGTTTACATGAGAATATGATGTCATGTAAGCCTCGAGCCCACCACCGGCTTCTCTCTTCCCGCCTTTGGACAAATAATTAACCAACAGGAAGTGAGAGCTACAGCCAAGTATGTGAGTGTACGCTTTTTTATTTTATTGGGGAATGAGAGGGGTTGTCCAAGAAGTGGTTCAACCTCCTTAATAAAAAAGGCATCTTTGAGTAAGGTCTGCTCTTCTACCTAACCTTGTGGTGACTTCTCTAGAAATATTATGGTTAACATCTTGGCACCTATCATCTAACAAATGCAGTGCAATGTAATAGCAGCATGTTTTAGAGCAAGAAGAGCAGGAGCAGATTGATATACAGTTTTTGTTTGAAAACCTGCATTTTATTACTGAAATCCCCTTATTACTGAAATCCCTTATTACTGAAACCTTTCTATGCACTCAGATCCAGTTGGCGGTTCTATCACTTACGAACCCTTTATGCACACTTACAGAGGGAATCCTGTCAATCACTAATTAGGTCCTCCCACTGGATTTACGTGCACAGAAACAGCAGGGAATCCATTGCACAAAATACAATATAAACTTAATTTATTCCCCAAAAAATATACATAATTCTGCTCAGCTTCTATATATAACCTGCTGTTAGAGGATTTCACTGCATTTCCATACTGACAGGTTAGCTATTTTATCATATAACACAACTGCAGCTATTCCAGGGCTGAATATGGCCTAAAGTATTACACCCACAAACTTAAAAGTATTTTATTTACATTTTATGGGATATATCAACACTAAGTAGCAAGTTTTTGTAAAATGTAAGGAAAATTATATATGGTTTTCTAAATACTTTAAATATATAAATGAAAAAATTGTCAGGTGCATTTATAGTGAGCCCCCTGAATTCTGATACCCCTAAATAAAACCCTGAGTTACTTTTTTGCCTCAAGAAGTCACCTAAGTAGTAAATTGAGTTCACATGTGTGTAATGTATTCTCAGTATAGCTACAACTGTTCTGTGAAGGCCTCATAGGTTGGTTTGAGGACTTTAGGGATCAAAGAGCATCATGAAAACCAAGGAACACAGCAGACAGGTCAGCAACAAAGTTTTGGAGAAAAGCAAAGGAGGGCTAGAGTATAAGTAATATCCCAAGCTCTGAACATCTCACAGAGCGATGTTTAATCCATCATCCAAAAATGGAAGAAGTATAGTATGGCGCCCCACTATGTAGGTGCCACAGAGGGGTACTGCACCCATAAAAGCGGTGCAGAGATCCCAGCTGCAAATGTGGATATCAGGATGGTAGGCGGAACCCTAAACCCACACCCCACACTAGATCATGCAGTTGGAGGGAACCCGGGAGGGATATAGTCACTCCCAGGGGAGAAAAGGAGGTCGTCTTTGGTTGGAGGTTTTGGACCGTCCGTCGTTGCCTCCGGGTTGGAGAGCCAGTGGAGATCCAGGCAGGGAGCCTGCAGCAGGAAGGAGGGTCTCCGTGGCTGAGGGACTCAGGGACAACCAGAATAGATCCCAGACACAGAGCAGAGAAGGGAACAAGAAGCTCAGAGGGAGTTCGCTCAAGGAAGGAAACCGGGCACCGGAGCCCACACCGTAGAACCTTTACGACCTGCAGAAAATCCGCAACACGGGGGTACCTCTAAGATACGGCCCTGATTCCCAAGCGACCATTAGAGGGGACCAGACACAGTTGGCGAACCGCTGTGCAAAGAGCCGCAGTGCCCAAAGCGCCACTGTGTTCAACAGAAGGTTACCCGACGGAGAAGGGAAGGAAAGACAGACAGCAGGAGGTCAGATCTACCATTTATGAGGTCAGGCTTCACACAGCTACTGGAAGCAGGGAAGAGAAGGAACAAGAAAGGCACACACTGGAGGTTCTGTCCAGCTACCAGAGATCCGCTTGCAGCCACCCGTAGCCACTTGTCATTTTAACACCTAACTGCACTGAGGATTGTAATGACTCTGCTAAAGTTCCAGTAAAGTACCTGGTGAAGTGACTTCGACACTGCTACATCTTTCTTTGCATGAACTCATTCTTTTCACATAATTGCTGGCCCGAGGTCCCAGTCCTCCCTGCAGAGATTACACCATCTCAGATGCAATACCACCGACCTCCGGAGGACTGTAGTGGTGCTGGTGACATCTCACCAGGCACTGCAGGTGGCGTCACGACAAACTATAAACTCTGTAAATAATCCCTTGTACATAAATTTCCCCTTTTAAAGATAAGCCCAGGACAGGGATCAGACGCGGCTCGCCATTTCCCGTGACACAGCAGTTAACCGTTTGCGCCTGGTATCCGAGTACCCCATATCCTGGGTGCGACAATAGTACAACTAAAAACCTACAAACATGGCCGTCCACCCATGCAGACATCCAAGCAAATAGAAATATTTAGAAGCAGAAAAAGGCCCATGGCACATGTCACAGGAAACTATCAGTTTTTTGCTCCAAAATCATGTCTTTAATGTAAAAGAGTGGCAGAAGAACAGCCATTTTTAAGCAAGCCATAGATGTCATGTTGAGTTTGTAAAAGACAATGTTGGGGACACAGCTAGCTTGTAGAAGTGGATCTGTCAGATGACCAAATGAATACTTGGCTAAATGCAAATGCTTGTGCAAAAACTACACTGCACAACCCAGAAAAAACTATCCCCACCGCTAAACATGGTGGTGGCAGCATCATGTTGTGGAGATGCTTTTTTCAGCAGGGACAGGGAAGCTGGTCAGTGAGGATGGGAAGTTTGATGGAGCTAAATACAGGAAAATCCTGTAGGAAAACTTATTAGAGACTGCAAAAGATTTAGAGACTGCGGCATACATATTGCTATTGAACTGTCAGCTACAATGGAATGGTTTAACATACTCAAATCATATTCAAGTATTTAAATGGCCAAGTCAAAGTGGAGACCTAGATCCCATTGGGAATTTGAGACACATTGAAAATTGTTTTTCACAGATTTCGCTATCAAAATGAGCTAGAGCTCTTTTGTAAAGAAGAATGAACAAAAATTTCAGCCTCTGGATGTGAAAAACTGGTGCAAACATGCCCCAAAAGAGTAGCAGCAGTAACTGCAGTGAAAGGTGATCCTACAAAGTATTGACTCAGGGAGACGGAATACAAATGAAACTTACAATTTTGTATGTATTTTTTAAAGTAATTACAAAACCATGTATCATTTACTTGACACTTTACAAATACTTGCCACTCAGTATTGATATATCACATAAAATACATAAAGTTACATAAAATATATTTAGCTCTGTTTGTGTAAGGCCCCTTCACATCATGTTTTTTGACATCCCTGTGATCCTTGAATTTCAAGGATTACACAGACAGGCATGGATCTGTGCCAACAGATGAAACTGATGCCCACGGATCCGTCGTCAGTTACCAGAGATAGGGCTGTACCTTGTTTCTGGGCATGCTCAGTAGAGCAAATCAGATCCGTTTTCTGGATCCGGTTTCTTGTCCGATCTGTTTTGATCCATCACCATGTTATTTGAAATGGACAGCAACAAATCCGTTTCTGTCCATTTCTGTCCAATTTTTTCAGGGCAGGCCAAAATCGGAGCAGGCTCCAATTTTGGGGACGGAAAAAAAGCTGACATAAATGGATCCATCACGAAACTGACACAATCGGATGCCAATAAGGACCAATGCGTGCACCTCCGTGCCCATAGGGATACATGGAGGCCAAATGGATCTGTGGTTAACAGTTTTACAACAGATAGACACGGATCCACAAAAACGTGATGTGAAGGTGTGAAGGGGGCCTAATATGAAAAAATGAGGAAAGGTTCACAGGAGATTTTGAAGGCACAGTACCTACTTTTATGTACAATGCACACTATACAAAGACCATCAGTAGCAATAATACTACTATAGTAGGCTAAAATAATACCACCGCACTACGATTCCTACCATAACCAGAAGTACTGCATAGTACTTCTACAGAACTAACCATACCAAAAAAAGGAAAAAATGTTTTCCAATAATACCAAAATAACACCTAACACTACAGTAATTGAGTTGCACAACCAAACTGTTGCAAAATAAAACTCCATAAAAAAAACTGAATAAAAAGGCCAGTATTAGAACCATACAAATATACCGTATATACTCGAGTATAAGCCGAGTTTTTCAGCACAATTTTTGTGCTGAAAAATGCCCCCCTCGGCTTATACTCGAGTCACTGGGTATTTGCTTGGGGGGGGGCTGTGACCGGGTGCTGGAGGAGGCAGGAGGGGGCTGCAGTGACCGCGGGAGGTCACGTGGGGCCTCCTCATTAGTGTAATGAATATGCACTGCATCCCCCCGTCCATCAGCGGCAGGGGGAGCGCTGCATATTGCACTACACTGGACCCCCATCAGTGATCTACAGCCCCCTCCTTAGTATGTGTCCCCCAGGCTGCGGCACACATTAAAATAACAAACTTTTTATACATCACCTTTCCGGCGACTCCTTGCTGGCACCGCCGCGTCCTCTGGTCTCCCTGCTTCCTCCTGCTTGTGCCGGTGTCATGATGACGTCATCGCTGCTGCGTCGGCCACAGCAATAGAAGCTGACACAAGCAGGAAGAAGCAGGGACCGAGGAGCAGTGCTGCCAGCAAGGAGTCGCCGGAAAGGTGATGTATAAAAAGTTTGTTATTTTAATGTGTGCCGCAGCCTGGGGGACACATACTAAGGAGGGGGGCTGTAGATCACTGCAGGGGGCTTGTATACTGCTACAGGGGGCCTGTATACCGCTGCAGGGGGCCTGTATACTGCTGCAGGGGCCTGTATACCACTGCTGGACCCTGTATACGCTGCTGGGGCCCTGTATACCACTTCTGGGGGCCTGTATACCACTGCTGGGACCCTGTATACCACTGCTGGGGCCCTGTATACCACTGCTGGGGGCCTGTATATTAAGGAGGGGGTCTGTATACCACTGCTGGGGCCCTGTATACCACTGCTGGGGCCCTGTATACCGCTGCTGGGGGCCTGTATACCGCTGCTGGGGCCTGTATACTACTGCTGGGGGCCTGTATACCACTGATGGGGTGCTATATACCGGGATGGGGGGCTATATAACATGATGGGGGTCTGCTCCATTTCTCACCCTAGGCTTATACTCGAGTCAATAAATTTCCCTAGTTTTGGAGGGTAAAATTAGGGGCCTCGGCTTATACTCGGGTCGATTTATACTCGAGAATATACGGTAGTGGTAGATCATGTAAATAATAAAGATCTTGATTACAGTACAGTTGTAGATAGTGACTTGCATTTGATGTTCTTTCTGATTGGAGTTACTTTTCCTGTCTCTTCCATTTAGCACAGATGACTATGATGACTTATTAATTACATATTTACAGAACTTGTAAGCGTGTGTTTCACACCAACATTTTTTGAAGTCCAGCACAGATCAGGTGTTTGCACCAAAAAAACACATAGTTAAAGGATCTGGTTTTTGCCCTTTGCCATATAATCCAGGATGGTGCAATACTGTTTTTTCCTGGATCCGATCGCCGTATCCGGAAAAAAACGTACCGATACAATTCAGTATCATTTGATATTGTCTGTTTTTTTTCTGAATTACTTTGAGGATCTTCTGAGATGGATGTAGATAGATAGATAGATAGATAGATAGATAAATAGATAAAACCAGTCTTACCCTTTCCTGCTGATTGCTTCTGAGGCCACTCATTAAGCTTCATGAATAGTCACTGAACTGCAACGGCCAATCACAGACACTGACTCTCTTTGACAGTGTCTGTGATTGGCTGCTGCACTCAGACAATCGCTACCGGTGTCTGTGCTTGTTGCCATATACATTCATGTATGGCAACCAACCTGTCATCATATGTGTGCAAAATAAATAAATAATGAAAAAAAATGATAGAAATCCCTGTATTTTTGATTCTCAGCACAGATAAGGCAGACAGCTACGGGCTGCAGCCCCCAGTTGCCTGATTTTACTTGGCTGTCAATCAAAATCTAAAAGCTCTATCTATCTATCTATCTATCTATCTATCTACCTTCTAGTCTGATCTGCATGCTCAGTAAGCATACCAGATCTAGTTTTACCGATCTGGCATGATCCCATAAAACCGGATCCAGCATCCATTCACGTTCATTATTATTGATGTCGGATCATACCGGATTCGGTCGGATGTATTTTTTTTAACAAGTCCAAAAAAATGACTATTTGCGTTTTTTGGTCTTGTTAAAAAACTGCATCCAGATGGATCCGGCAGCAAACGGAAGCTACCTGAGGCAACCAGATGTTATTGGACTCCATTGAAAACTAATTGTAGAAAAATCTGATGTCTGCCGGATCTAAAAAAAAGCTGGTGTGAAACCACCCTAACACAGACACATCTTACTTTTCTAATTTCCAGCACCAACCCAACCTTTTCCCGATCTGAATAAATTCCCCATTCTACTGCTATCCCCAATTCTGTCACTCAAGTAATAATGCCCCCTAAGTGTCCACTATAATGATAATACTCCCTTAGTGCTTTGCAGTAATAATGTCCTCACAATAAAAATCTCGCCATGTGCTTTCTCCACTAGTTATGTCCTTCACTGTAAAAGTCACCACACTGTGTCCCTCTACTAATAACATCTCCATAATATAAATACTAGTAAGACTAAGGCTGGCTTCCCACCACGTTTTTTGCCCTGTCAGGCTGTGTCCGATGCTTTGCAGGAGGCAATGGACACAGCCTGACAGCTCCGGACAAACAGAACCGGAGGGTTAATATGCCCTCTGGTCCTGTTTGTAGCCAGATTCTGCAGGGATTCTGAGGGAGCTGTCCCCTGCTGAAATGGTGCTGAACCACTTCACAGGGGACAGCTCCCTGGTGCTGAAGTTCAGCATAGCTCACGCTGAACTGCAGCAGCTGGCGTCCTCCCGGATCTGGGCAATCCGGAGCCATAGACTCCCATGTTAGGGAGAGCCGGATCACCCCGGATCCAATTTGGGCAGATTTTTCGCCCCGGACACAAAAACGTTCAAGCAACGTTTTTGTGTCTGGGAGAAAAATCTGAATTGTCCCGGATGCTCCTGGACAGATGGAAACCGAATGGCACATAGCTGCCATCCAGCCCCATAGGGCTGTATTAGGACAGAATCGGGTCTGGTGCTGTCAGGTTCACCCGGACAGCCCCGGACCTGATGGTACCGTGGTGTGAAGCCGGCCTTAGGATTGTGCTGGTTCAAACAGCACATTGTTTCATTGCACCCCCTGTGCCAGGACACAGATATCTTGTAGATTACAGACCTATGTTTTTTGTAAAAAAGTTATGTACCAAGTACTCTTGTTTTAGTGGCATTAGCTTTTACTTTTTTACTGCAAGGTATTTGGAGACATCTTACACATACTTTTTTTGTTTTCTTGTTGTTATTTCATACAATTGGGTGTAGGTACTGAACTTGCTATGTAGGCCTGTTCACGCTACTATTTTTTCTGTCTCAGCTTAGTTTCTAGGTTACAGACCTGCAGCAATTTGTGGCCTGCAACATAGGGAGTGGTAGGGCAAGGAGACTATTGTTTGTTGTTCTACCACAGAATCAAACTATATAAACCTTATGTTAATGGAGATAGAGTTAAAAGAGGTGCTCACTTGAGATCCAAGCCACCGTGGAAGAAGTCTGGGGCCCATGCCCAGGAATTGTTTACACCAGAGATGGCCTTTCTGTGACACAAATATGCACCAAGGAGTACGCTCAAATTAAAGGGGTATCTGGGACTTTAACAATGATGACCTATCCTTAAGATTGAACACTGATGACCTATCAGTCACACTTTTACACTTGGACCCTCGCCAATCAGCTGTTCCCAGTGCAGCTGCCGGCTGGAACTGCACAGCACAGCTCTGTCAACAGAAAAATCACTGCAGCAGGTACTGCATGTCCGCCCTCAATTGATTTCAATAGGGATCAGATATGCAGTTCCCAGCCAAAGCCACTATATAGTTGGAGCTGTGCTGTGCAGCTATGCAACTGAGCAATTTAGGACCCCTGCGGCATTCGGAAAAAGTGATCGGCGGGGGTGCCAGGTGTCGCACCCTCACCAACCAGCCATTAATGATCTATCTTAAGGATAGTTGATCAATGGAAAGTCCCCAACAACCCCTTTAACTGCATTATTATATCAACAGAATACAGTGTTTATTTTTACAGTAGTCACGAATGGAACATTAGTGAGAAAGTGTTCAAATGAGGATTGAGTACAAGACCTACCACTGTTCTCCTATAGATTGATCTTGACCGAAAAAACAAGTGTGCAAAATAAAACCCATGGAATACTAAGCGTATATACTCGTGTATAAGCCGACCCGTGTATAAGCCGACCCCCCTACTTTTGCCCCCAAAACCTGGTAAAAGTTATTGACTCGTGTATAAGCCTAGGGTATCAAATGCAGCAGACCCCCATCTTATTATATAGCCCCCCGTCATTGGTATATAGCACCCCTCAGTAATGGTATACAGGCCCCTCAGCAGTGGTATTATACAGGCCCCTGTGCAGTGGTATACAGGCCCCTGTGCAGTGGTATACAGGCCCCTGTGCAGTGGTATACAGGCCCCTGTGCAGTGGTATACATGCCCAGAGTGGTGGTATACTGGCCCCCAGCAGTAGTATACAGGCCCCAGTGGTATACAGGCCCCCAGTGGTGGTATACTGGCCCCCAACGGTAGTATACAGGCCCCCAGTGGTGGTATACTGGCCCCCAACAGTAGTATACAGGCCCCCAGTGGTGGTATACTGGCCCCCAACAGTAGTATACAGGCCCCCAGTGGTGGTATACTGGCCCCCAACAGTAGTATACAGGCCCCAGTGGTGGTATACTGGCCGCCAACAGTAGTATACAGGCCCCCAGTGGTAGTATACTGGCCCCCAACAGTAGTATACAGGCCCCCAGTGATGGTATACTGGCCCCCAACAGTAGTATACAGGCCCCCAGTGGTGGTATACTGGCCCCCAACAGTAGTATACAGGCCCCAGTGGTGGTATACTGGCCCCAACAGTAGTATACAGGCCCCCAGTGGTATACAGGGCCCCAGTGGTGGTATACTGGCCCCCAACAGTAGTATACAGGCCACCAGTGGTGGTATACTGGCCCCCCAACAGTAGTATACAGGCCCCCAGTGGTGGTATACTGGCCCCAACAGTAACACACAGCCCCCCCTCCTTAGTATGTCCCCCCCAGGCTGCGGCACCTGTTAAAATAACAAACTTTCATACATCACCTTTCCGGCGCAGCTCCTCCGCTCGCCGGCTTCTTCTTCCTGCTTCTAGTTCTGTGACCGGGCGCAGGAGATGATGTCATCTCCTGCGCCCGGTCACATGACACCGGAAGCAGGAAGAAGAAGCCGGCGAGCGGAGGAGTTGTGCCGGAAAGGTGATGTATGAAAGTTTGTTATTTTAACAGGTGACGCAGCCTGGGGGGGACATACTAAGAAGGGGGGGCTGTGTGTTACTGCTGGGGGCCTGTGTAGTGCAATATGCACGGCATCCCCCCGCCGCTGATGGACGGGGGGATGCCGTGCATATTCATTGCATTAATGAGGCGGCCCCACGTGACCGCCTGCGGTCACCGCGGCCCCCTCCTGCCTCCTCCAGCCCCCGGTCCAGCCCCCCCCCACAGCATACCGAGTGACTCGTGTATAAGCCGAGGGGGGGACTTTTCAGCCCAATTTTTGGGCTGAAAAACTCGGCTTATACGCGAGTATATACGGTAATCAAAAATTGTGACTGTGAAGACTTTGTCAATTGAAATATAGAGCAAAGAACAATGTTATACAAATACAACTGCTAAGTAAAAGCAGCTTGGCCTTCAATATATCACGCACCTACAGATTTAGCCAATCCTAAAGTTACAAGGATCTCAATGCAGAAAGATGTCTGTGCACTAAGGTTTGCAATAAAAAAGAACAAGGAGCACACATGAGCAGGACCTGGTGGTCTAGAGGGTTAAGATTATGTTTGAGCCAAAGGACCACTCACCTCTTGGGGTTGTGCACCCCGGCTCAACCCCAGTTTGAGGGTGAAAGTGAGAAGACTTGGAGATTCATGCCCTAAGACTCTTCCTGATGTGACCAAGGGACCGATAACATAATCGCGGGTAGACGTCACCGGAACTCACATCACCGCAGGTCCTTTAGCCAAATAGGAGATGTTGCAGTGCCTGGAGCTGCTCCAGCCATGCACCCACAAGGGGGATGTGTATAAGGAAGCAAAAACAGACCGCGGTCTTTAGGAGTGCTGGGGCAAAAGGAGATGTATTAGAAATGAATAAAGGGAACCTGACCTCAAAAAATGTGCCCCAGCCTCTATATACGTGTCCCTGCACCATGGTGTAAGCTTTCTAGCCATCCCTTTGTGCTTGTAAATCGATATAGTAAAGTTTAGAAAAGTTGTTTTGATACATTATGATCTGCAGCTTCTCATTATTTGAGAAGCCGCAAAAGGCGTTCCTTTCTGGGCCTCCCCACTGCCTGCTTTGTAATTATTCATGTAAGGGGCGGTAAAGCCGATATGATGCTAATCGCGGTCTGTTCACTGTACACCTAATGGGTGTACTGACGTGGTAAAGCCGGATATGACGCGATTAGCATCATATCAGCTTTACCGCCCCTTACATGATGAGCACCGTTTCCCTGCTCTGTAGCACGCCCATCGGGGCGCGAATAATTACAAAGTAGACGGCAGGGAAGCCCAGAAAGGAACGCCTTTTGTGGCTTCTCAAATAATGAGAAGCCACAGATCATAAGGTATCAAAACATCTTTTCTAAATTGTACTATATCGATTTACAAGCACAAAGGGATGGCTAGAAAGCTATTTCCATGGTGCAGGGAAACGTATATAGAGGCTGGGGCACATTTTTTGAGGTCAGGTTCCCTTTAAAGGCACAAACCTTTAAGCCTAGGTCTCACATAACGATATCGGTAACGATATCGTCCTATTTGTGACGTAGGAACGATATCCTTACCGATATCGTTGCGTGTGACTGATAGCAGCGATCAGGCCCCTGCTGTGAGGTCGCTGATCGTTGCACAGGGCTCCTGACCATTTTTTGGTCGTTGGCCCCCCCGCTGGTCACCACACATCGGTGTGTGTGACCTGCGGGGGCAGCGATCAGCGACCTGTCAGGATCCCCCGCCATGTCACAGCGCCGCACAGCAGCGCTGTAACATGACATCCAGGGTGACAAGCGGGCTTAGAGACCCGCTTGTTTACCATGGTTACCGGCACCCGCCCGCTTCCGGGTTGCGGGGAGCGAGCGGGTGCATCCTCTCCTATCCTGTCCCTCACTATTCTCATCTCTCCCTGCTATTTCCCTGTTCCCTACTCTATCCCCTATCCTAAACCCTAATCCTATCCCTCTCCTTGTTCTAAATAAAGAAAATCCCCCCCGAGGCTCACCGGCATCAGAGGCTCCCATACCGGCATCTCTGTAATGGAGATCTCAGGGGTAAAGGACCTGTAATGAGGTCACAGTCATGTGACCGGCCTATACTGTACAGTATAGGCCGGTCACATGATACTGACCTCATCATAGGTCCTTTACCCCTGAGATCTCCATTACAGAGATGCCGGTATGGGAGCCTCTGATGCCGGTGAGCCTCGGGGGGGATTTTCTTTATTTAGAACAAGGAGAGGGATAGGATTAGGGTTTAGGATAGGGGATAGAGTAGGGAACAGGGAAATAGCAGGGAGAGATGAGAATAGTGAGGGACAGGATAGGAGAGGATGCACCCGCTCGCTCCCCGCAACCCGGAAGCGGGCGGGTGCCGTAACCATGGTAAACAAGCGGGTCTCTAAGTGCAGGAGAGACCCGCTGTTACCATGGTTACCAGCGTCCGTCCGCTCCCAGGATGCAGGGAACGAGCGGACGCTGGGTACCAACGATCTGGCTGCCCAGAGGTCGCTGGTGAAGTCTGTCAGTGTGACAGCTCACCAGCGACCTGATAACGATGTGTCAACGATGCATCAACGATGCTGATCGTTGTCGGCATCGCTGACACATCGTTATGTGAGACCGGGGCTTTACTTAAAAGTCCTTAGCACTCCACAACGTTTTGATAGTAACATGCTATCTTCCTCACGTAGTACAAAGAACATAAGGGGAATTTACATGCTTAAAGGGAAAGTGCACAAATGGGAACAAATTACCAATTTATGACCTCATAACACCCTTCATATGCCAAAGGAAAATAAACTATATAGCCAATATAGAATGCTAGAAACATAAGAAATTACAAAATAAGTGATAAAAGGTGAAACTATAGATTAAAATATGACATACCGTATATTAAAAAACATACCGTAATAACAAATTACCAGAAGTAAAGAGATCAGGATCAAGTTTTTTTGGGAAAAAAAGGCGAAAAAAAGGGGGAAAGGGGATAAAAAAGGAGACGAAAAGGAAATGTTTTTTTCTTCCAAAAAACTTGATCTCACTCTCTTTACTCCTCGTAATTTTTTGTTGCTATCGAAACATTGTGGAGTGCAAGGAACTTTTAATAAAGGTTTGTGCCTGTAATCATTTCAAATACATCTCCTTTTACCTCAGCGCTCCTGAAGACTGCAATCTTTTTTTGCTTCCTAGTGCACTAAGGTTTAACTCAACACCTAACTACAGTATACAAAATCCATGGATTTTGAAATGTAAAGTGTTAAAACACACACAAACACACACATGTTCACACACACACAAACACACACATGTTCACACACACACACTCATACAGACATACACACTCACACAGACACATACACTCATACACACGCACAAGCTCACACACTCACATATACACTTATACACACTCACATACACTCATACCCACACATATACACACACATACACTCATACACACTCATACACACATATACACTCACATACACACACACTCACACACACTCATACCCACATATACACTCACATATACACACACTCACACACACATACACTCATACACACGCACAAGCTCACACACTCACATATACACTTATACACACTCACATACACACATACCCACACATACACTCATACACACTCATACTCACATATACACTCACATACACACACACTCACACACACATACACTCATACACACTCTCACACACATGCACACAGTACCAAGATACAGGGGATATCTATAAATCTATCTTTCCTGTTCTCTCAGCCAACGTATCACGCCCTGAAGTTACCAGCAGTTGGTTGCATAATGAACTCAGAAGAAAAAGCGCATGAAGTGTCAGTATTTTTACATATTGGTATTTCACACATTGTGAGTTAAAGAGTTTTATTCTTGAAAATGAATCAGAGCTTCTAGTTTACGTAGCTAAAGCCGTGTATCACATTACACCCTTTATACATGTGCGAATCAGCCTTTCCCAGCATGGAGATTGCAAGGCCGTACACTATAATCTATAGCTGAACTCAGAATTGTTCCAGCTGAGTGAAGCCAAGAGCTATATTTATTTCAGTAAGTAATAAAGTGTCATGATAATCATTTTTATAAACGCTATTGTTACTACAGAGATCTCACAGCTTTCGTCTCGAGGAAATCTATTGGTATATCATAGAGTAACACATAATTGGAATTTCACTTAATTAGATGTTCTTAGGATTCTTTCCCAGTGTGGAGAAAACACACATACATTTTTATTTTTATAAATGTATATACAGTATGTGTGTATATTGCTTAGCATTGAGGGAGTTCATTCAAATAGAACTGACTTCTTATTGTACTTAATATATATTAGCATTTTCCAGCATATGGATTTTTTTACAATTTGCTCTGTACGAATTTAGCTAAATAGCGTTCAGCTGGCTGCCATTTTGCTAGACCACAGATGGCAGAAAAAAGGTAAAAAAATAAATGAATAAATAAATAAGAGTCAAATATCCTGCTGCTCTTAAAAAGTCACAAAAAATATGAAGGCAAAATAATAATAATTAGTAGCTTTTCATAGATTGAGAACCCCAATGGTGAGTCATGACAATCTAAATTGCTTATCACTATGTGTTTGACTACATGTTTGCCAGTCGGCTATAGTTGAATAGGTAGGGACCCTCAGCCTAGGGCTAATCATGAGCTCAGGAAAACAGAGTGGAGACTCGGACCTCCTCACCATCAGAGGTACCTCAGAGAGCAGGGCGAGCCAAGGACCCCCAGTGTAAGGGTCAGATTAGCTCTCCTTGAATCCCCTCACCCCATTCACCATTCAGCTACCTGATTCCCTCACCTCCTAAGCGTGACACCTGGTCTTCATGGCTGTTTGGTAGATCTGATGCTAACACACCAAGCAGGAAGACAGCCGAGAGTCGCACATCAAGGGTCCACGAACCATATGTGTCTCCGGAGCTACAAGGTGCAGCCCCCAATCTAGATGATACAAATTGGCTCATGTTCTCCACTACGTCTTTAGCTCAGATTGAGGTTGCTCAAAGGAAGATGTCTATTACAAGCCTACTTGAAAAGTAGCGCATGTTTAGGATCATTTTATCATTTTCTTTTTGGCGACAAAAAGTAACTGTCAGACGATTGCTGAAACATATGAGGTCAACACAAAGGGATAATTATACTACACAACAGAAGACTAAAAGTTGTAACCTGTGGTGGCTCAGTCTTGCATCTCTTAGCCCTGGATTCAAATCCCACTACAGACAACATCTGCAAGGAGTTTGTATGTTCTCCCCATGTTTATGTGCGTTTCTTTCATGTACTCTGGTTTCCTCCCACACTCCAAAGACATACTGATAGGATGTTTACATTGTGAGCCCCAATGGGGACAGTGTTGATGATGTATGTAGAGCACTGTGGAATTAATGGCACTATACAAGTAAATAAATATTATTATTACCCAAAATACAAAATGTTTTTAAAAATAGTGTGAATTTATTAGAAGACAAAATACATCACTAACGTGCGGTGCATTTACACTGTATGAATATTAAGAGTTCTCAGGGATACCAGTTTCCTGATAACTGGCCATTGTTGTCCAAATATCTTTATTGAAATTTCAAGGGAGGGGGGAGGGAATTAGATACATAAATAAAGAGGAGGGGGAGGGGGGAGGGGAAGGGTAATAAACGTAACAAGTAAACAAACCAACAAATAACATGAACGGTACAAGTCGTAAGTACATATGCAAATTCAAATACAGCGCTCGTACAAAAAGAGAGAAAATTGGAAAGGTACAAATGAATAACCGAATACTGAATAGTCCAAACACACTCTGTGCATTTTGTCGCAAATCGTAATGCAAGCTTGAAAGCATTGTGGGGAAGAAACAGTCAAATCATCAATTTTTACGTCAGCGGCCTATTGCAGGAGGGATGGGGAAAAAATTGTCAACCATGTCTCCCAACGCCCTATGAATTTTGGGAACCTGTTTGCGCGTATAGCGAAGTTGTACTCGAAAGTACAGTGAGTCGACACTCTTTCAATCAGGTCATCCACTGTGGGGGGTTCTGGTTTGTTCCACCTCGAGGCTATCAGGACTCTAGCAGTCAAAATAATGTGGGATGTTAAGAAGCGTATGTGGTGAGGGAGGTCCTCTGTGCCAATCAGTAGTAATATTAATTCTGGGGTGAAGTTTATTTGAATCCCAGTGACGTTTGTAATTAGAGATTTGACATCTCTCCAATAATTGGTCAGGACAGGACAGTGCCAGAAAATATGTGAGAGGGTTCCCAGGTTTCCACAGCCTCTCCAGCAAGATGGGTCGTGATTGGGGTTCATATGATATAGTTTGATAGGGGTATAGTACCATCGTGAGAGGACCTTATAGTAAGACTCGTGAAGGGTGGCACAAGATGAGCTGGAATACACTGTCTTAATAGTTTTAGCCATTTTCCCCAGGTCCACGCGGATACCCAACTCCTCCTCCCAAGCTCCAAAGAATGAGAGGTTTAGTAATTCGACTTCTTCGTTGAAGATTCTATAGAGAGAGCTCGTTTCCCAAAGGGAGGCTTTCCGCGGGGTGTTTATAAGTTCGTCAATTACTTGCGGAGCTGTGAGTTTGAGATTGTGAGTGCTGAGGTAATTGGCTATGACTCTCCAGTTAGTTCGGTCATCCCTGGTGAGGGGGAATTTGTCTTGGAGGATGTGGAAGGGGATGATAGAGTTTCCTGAAAGCAGATCATTAACATAAAGAATCTCCTTATCCCTCCAGAGAGAGAGGTCCAGGTTCGGCATCAGAATTTCAAGAGTTTCTAGAGGGATTTTGTTGAGAATGGAAGAAGTATAGTATTTGGCTGCCTTTTTGACAAGATGTCTCCAGGCTAGAATAGTTGCTCTATTAATTGGGTGAGTAGGAGGAGGTTTGGAGGGATTTATTAAATAAGCCATGATTAGAGCTTTTGATTATTTTTATTGATCGTTCCTTCTATAGAGATCCAGGGCGAATCGTTCGGGCCTTTAAGCCATTTTTGTGAGAGTTTGGCGATGGATGCCAAGTAGTAGTTGTGCAAGTTGGGAACTCCTAGGCCTGCTACTCTCTTGTGCCTCTCGAGGGATAGTCTGGCCACTCTTGGGCGCTTATTGAGCCAAATGAACGCACGGAGTTGTGATTGGAGTTTAATGAACCATCTCTTCGGGATGAACAAAGGGATGGATCTAATTATGTACAAGAATTTCGGGAGCAGTGTCATTTTAAAAGCTTCAATCCTGCTCAGCCAGGACAGTTCAACTTTTGAAAGACGTAAGTAGGCCTGATGGAACGAGTTAAATAGGTTTGTTAGGTTCGTCTGTACCGTGGCTGAACAGGGTTTGGTCAAAGTAATCCCTAAATAAGAAATCTCCTTTTCCGTCCATGTATAGTTAAACTCTTCTTTGAGGTACTTGAGTAGTGTTTCCTCTATATTAAAGTCCAGGATCTGGGATTTTGTTTCGTTTATTTTGTAGAAGGAGAGCTGGGAGAATCTCTCAATGACCCTTGACAGGTGCCTGAGAGATTTGAGGGGATTGGTAATTGAAAGGAGGATGTCATCTGCAAACAGAGATATTTTTGTGTTGGCGTTGATTTAACGGGATTCCTCTAATATTGTCATTGTCTCTGATGCTAGATGCAAGTGGCTCAATGAATAGGGCAAAGAGGATAGGGGAGAGTGGGCACCCCTGCCTCGTGCCATTTGTCAAGGGGAATTTTTGAGACAGGAAATTGTTAGAGTATACTCTTGCTGTGGGATTGGCATACATTGATGATATGAAACGAAGGATATTGCCTTGGAACCCAAACCTTCGCAGGGTGCGAAATAAGAAGTTCCACTGGACCCTATCAAAGGCCTTCTCGGCATCTAAGGCCAAGAAGGCTGAGGGTTGTTTTGAATTCTCTATAGAGGTGATTAGATCCAGGGCTCTCCTAGTGGCGTCAGCCGTATTACGGCCTGGGATGAACCCTGCCTGATCAGGGTGGATTAATTTGGTGATGTAATTTTTGATTCTATTAGCTGCTATTTTAGCTAAGAATTTCGTGTCCGAATTCAGGAGGGAGATCGGCCTATAGTTCTTGGTATCTGCCGGGTCTCCCTTTCCTTTGGGTATCACCGTAATAACAGCTTCGAGCATTTCAGGTGGTAGGTGTCCGTGGGTAGCAGAGTAATTGGCCAATCTGGTAACATACGGGGACAATAAATCTGTGAGGTTTTGTAGAGCTCATTTTGGAATCCGTCAGGACCGGGTGATTTGCCCACTTTCGATTGTCCTATGACTTCTGAAATCTCAGATGTCGTGAACGGTAAGTTGAGGTCCAATAAGTCACGATCTGTAAGTGAGGGCATAACTGGCCATTGTAAACAGGCTGTCAATCACCCAACATAGGCAAAAACCATTTTTGAGCTTGCTTAAAAATCATAACTCTCAGCAGCACATGGGCTCTGTGTAAACAGGATCTGTGCTGCCAACAGCCATGACAGCCCAGGCACACAACGCAGTCTACTTGTCTAAATGGACTATCAAATGATAGCTGACTGGCAAACGTAATCAATTGGCGATGGTGATGAGTTGCAGGTCCAGCCTTTCTCCCAGTGTTCAGGTCTATATAAACTAATGGCCCTTGTACCAAAGCCGATAGTCAGTGAATGAGCATTTGTAGGAAAACTTGTTCCCAATTACCTGCCATTGTAAACATGCAGGCAATCACCTGATGAATGATCCACATGTTCATTGGTTGGGTGATCCGTATGGTAGCAAAAAGTCATTATTATCAGCTGCTCAATGGCGTAACTTCAGGCCCTGGGGCCCCGTGCGGAAGGTCCAATGGGGCCCCCCATTATTGGAAATCTTTAATAGTATTAGTCTTTTTCTATAGGCCAAAGGGACTTTTGGGGCCCCCTTATGCTGCAGGGCCCGGGTGCGATCACAACCCCTGCACCTATTGTAGTTACGCCCCTGCAGCTGCTAATAAAATGTACTGGATATGAGTCAATAACATTGAATTAGGAATCAATCTGTCCACATTATTGGGCATACCTGTCCTCGTCTATCCTTTCCATATGTAAAGCGCCATGGAATCTAATAGCGCTATATAAATAAATAATAATTGTCTTGAGTATAAATGCCTGTACACAAGTGTTGAATGCTGAATATACTTGATCCGGGCTCGTTACTGCCCTGACACTGACCAGTGTCAATGGGCCATCATGTATTCACTATAATATGATTATAACTTGCTTTGCATCTTCTTATACAATATTTTTTCCTAGCTATATTTACACGGGATCATTAAAGAAAACTCTGAAAAAGTTACGTTTCCACCATATCTGTCGTCCCTACATACCAATTGTTTAGCGGAATCCTTAAGAATTTTAACAACGTAGTTTAAATTGTTCATTTCAATGTTCTGTGGTTGCCATGGTAACCCACCCCTGACAGCTCCCGCAAGAAGAGTCTGTGTCACTTGGTGAAGAGGCATCGCATTACCATGGAAATGACGGCTTTTCATTGAAATGTGCATCTCTAGTTAATCTTCCACTACGAAACGAAAAACATCTCTGCGCTTCGCTCTCCGCTCCAACCCTAAACTAATAAAATGCCAGTACAGGGGCTATACGCATAGTTTGGCCAAATGAATGCACCATTCATACCACCTTCACCCTCCTCTGTCGGCAAAAGTGATTACCAATGGCCAATATATGATCATATTGGTAGATTTGTGGCAGTAATCCATGCATATGCTTCAGAAATAATCCCATTCCTACGCATAGAACGTATGTAATGGGAAAATGATCACTGTAAATATTTCTACAATTAAAGCGATAGATTAAAGACAGATGAAATGTTATGTAACAAGTGATGATAAACAAGGCCATGGTGCAATGGTGCGGCTGCCACGTGTTGTTCGTTCGCTCTACATGTTACGTATCAATACAATAGATTGTGTGTTATATATCTATTTACGAACATCAGAATAGAATTGAGGAGCACGTGTATTCTCCAGCCCTTGCAGTGGGTAAGGCCTGTCAGATCATGTAATCTCCTTTGTATAGAGTGGTACCATCCTGGCAGCCTCAGGTCTGTGTATCCAGCTCTGAGTGATGGCTTATGCCACAGCACCACTCATCATACAGGAGCACATTGAATGAACCTGCCCAGCAGGGGAATGCACAGCAGATGAGACAACACAAAGCTTGTGGAGAACAATATAGGAATATTCTGTGTTACATTAATACCAAACACAGGATATCCTGCCCCTTCCTACATGACACTGTAATCTATGCATACATATGTCCACTCCACATGCCAATGTTCACAGGACAGTGCCACATTACATATGCCAGTGATTACATTAGAGAATACCATGTCCCTCCATTTACAGCCAGGTATCATGCACACTATGCAGCCTCTGTCATTATGGGCACAGTAATTCTGTCTCTTTATCCAGATAATAAATACAGCAGACACAACCTCCTCCATACACACATCACAGGGTCCCCTGCCCATGTACAGAGTGGCATTGCAGGCACACAGTATGAGATAGCAACAAATGGCTGCAGGAGGTGGATGTGCCATCAATAGACCCACTGTCCACAGGGATGATCACATACATGGATGACTATGCTCTTTCTCACCTTGGTGTTTATAATCTTGCAGGATGGCACCAGAATAGGCAGATGTGGCTGTTGTAGATGTGGAGCTCCTGCTAGATGAGCTCAGCCTTGTGGATCCCCCATTCCTCTAATCCCCCACCTCCTCTCTGCTGCATGGAGCACTGAATGTCTCCCCTCCCTCCAGTGAGATTACAGTAATGACAGACCATGAGATCCCCTCCTAGTCTTTGTCTTCACAATGCAGGACGACCCTGTGCAGATCCCAATCAGGAGGATTACAGGCAGCAGCATCTCAGGGAGCTGTCAGCAGGCTGCCAGGCTTGTGATGAGTGTGCCAGGATGGGGGCACAGCACTGGACCTGGAGCAGGCAGACCTCTGCACCCCTATCAGGCTCTGCCTGCCTTGTGTTACCTGATGCCTGTGTGTGCTGGAGTGCTGATGGGGCATGCTATGCCAGCTCCTCTATCTAGTAACTGTGGGCACTATTGTGCCCATCTCACTGGAGCTGCTGAGGTCAGAAGAGGGGGGAGAAGGGGCTGCAGCTCTCTGCACAGTCTCTAATGCAGAATGCATCCAAAACACCAACAGCATAATGATATCATGCTCAGGAAGTACAGACAAGGGAAACACCTGTAAGTACAGACACCAGAGAGCATCCTGGTGCTAGGCCTGGCAAGGAAGGGTTAACAGAATGGATACATAAGGAGGAAGTTGGGGATGAAGCAGTGTTGGTTCATTCTGTTCAAAACCCAATATTGTGTTTTATAACAATGAGAACATATTCAGAGCACAAATCATTGTTATGTGATGGAAACTAATTAAATACAGAGTTCTTACATAAGTCATTAATAAAGTTACAAGGTAGAGTACTCCCAGATATCTCAGAAAATGCACAAGAGAAGCAATGGAGTAACTCAGTATCACCCACTTATTAATATATAATATTTTATTGAAAAATTATATTAAAACTAAATAAAAATAGGTCATCAAAAGAAGTTACATGGTGTGGAACACAATCTAGAAATTAGTGTACTATTATATGAATGCCACAACAATTCACCAACAATCACAGCACAACCATGACCTATCAATAAGAGGTTAAAATTAAAGGGGAACTCTAGGGGAGGTAACATTTTAAGTACAGTCCCTGCCCCCCTACATGATGAATCTGAGCTGGGCACTACAGTTCTAGCATGTTTAAATGTCTTACAAAACAATAATATCATATCTGCTCCTCAGCTCTCACCCCTCCCTTCAGGGAAAGAGAAATTCAGTCATGCATAGTGCTAAGGTTTCAGAGGACAGGAAGCTACCAAGATATGGGGGAGAGGAGACCATGGCAGTGCTGAATCAATCAATGCAGTGCTTTGCCTCTGCTCCTAGCCTGTCAATGACAGTACACATTATGTACCATCATATCATTGTACAGCAGAGAATCACAGAGTGCATTTATATCTTCTTGGTGATATGATTGCAATTTGAAGGGAAAACACCCTTGTTCATATACTATATAGGGGCAGGATTGTAGTGTGAACATGGGGCCGGCATCCACGACCCCTGTTCATACAGAAGTGTGAGGGGGCAGGAATGTAAGATGACCTTGGAGCCCCCCAGAGTTCACGCCCCAACACACCTCATGTCACTGCCACAGCATGAGGCTTTCCCCGAAGGGAGGGGGGAAAGCTGAGGAGCAGATATATTTGATTTATAAGTGTCTATAGATCCTAGAACTGTAGTGCCCAGCTCTGCTTCATCATGTAAAAAGGCAGAGACAGTACAAAAATAGTTATCTCCCTGGAGTTCCCCTTTAATGTAGAAGATCCAATTATAGTTGATATCAATAAGTACAGATACTATAGAGTGAATGTATCATGCATAGTGATGATTCAAATCAGTACAAGCATGATGGTAATGTACAGTCATGGCCAAATGTTTTGAGAATGACACCAAAATATATTTCACATGATCTGCTGCCCTCTGGTTTTTATTTGTGTTTGTTGATGTTTATATCACATACAGAAATATAATTGCAATCATATTATGAGTACCAAAAGGTTATATTGACAGAATGAGTTAATGCAGCAAGTCAATATTTGCAGTGTTGACCCTTCTTCAGGACGTCTGCAATTCTCCCTGGCATGCTCTCAATCAACTTCTGGACCAAATCCTGACTGATAGCAGTCCATTCTTGCATAATCAATGCTTGCATTTTGCAGAATTTGGTGGTTTTTGGTTGTCCACCCGTCTCTTGATGATTAGACCACAAGTTCTCATTGGGATTAAGATCTGGGGAGTTTCCAGGCCATGGACCCAAAATCTCTATGTTTTGTTCACTGAGCCATTTATTTATCACCTTTGCTTTATGGCAAGGTGCTCCATCATGCTGGAAAAGGCATTGTTGGGCGCCAAACTGCTCTTGGACGGTTCGGAGAAGTTGCTCTTGGGGACATTCTGGTACCATTCTTTATTCATGGCTGTGTTTTTAGGCAAGACTGTGAGTGAGCCGATTCCCTTGGCTGAGAAGCAACCCCACACATGAATGGTTTCAGGATGCTTTACAGTTGGCATGAGACAAGACTGGTGGTAGCGCTCACCTCTTCTTCTCCGAATAAGCTGTTTTCCAGATGTCCCAAACAATCGAAAAGGGGATTCATCAGAGAAAATGACTTTACCCCAGTCCTCGCTGTCCACTCCCTGTACCTTTTGCAGAATATCAGTGGTCCCTGATGTTTTTTCTGGAGAGAAGTGGCTTCTTTGCTCCCTCCTTGAAACTAGGCCTTGCTCAAAGAGTCTCCGCCTCACAGTGCGTGCAGAAGCACTCACACCAGCCTGCTGCCATTCCTGAGCAAGCTCGGTACTGCTGGTAGTCCAATCCCCAGCTGAAACAGTTTTAAGATACGGTCCTGGCGCTTGCTGGTCTTTCTTGGGCGCCCTGGAGCCTTTTTGGCAAACAAGCTCTCTCCTTGAAGTTCTTGATGATGCGATAGATTGTTGACTGAGGTGCAATCTTTCTAGCTGCGTTACCCGTCCCTGGTAGGCCATTTTTGTGCAGTGCAATGATGGCTGCACGTGTTTCTTTAAAGATAACCATGGTTAACTGAAGAGAAACAATGATACCAAGCACCAGCCTCCTTTTAAAGTGTCCAGTGGTGTCATTCTTACTTAATCATGACTGATTGTTCCACTAACACAGGTGTGGGTGTTGATGAGGACAGGGCTGGCGAACAATCACTAAAACAATGTTAGCTGCTCCTTTTAAGGCAGGACTGCAATGTTGAAATGTGTTTTGGGGTTAAAGTTCATTTTTTAGGCAAATATTGACTTAGCAAGTAATTGCTGTTAAGCTGATCACTCTTTATGACATTCTGGAGTATATGCAAATTGCCATTAGAAAAACTGAAGCAGTAGACTTTGTTAAAATGAATATTTGTATCATTCTCAAAACTTTTGGCCATGTCTGTAGGTGCAATTTCAGGGGACCACCATACCTCAACAGCTGGCTCCGAAGGAGTCGGGGATGCAGGCACGGACAGTCTCTAGGTAGGTGCAGCCTGGATGGCTGGGTGCAGGCAAGTACAATCTCTAGGTAGGTAAGTGCAGCCAGAGGGCTGATAGCATAGATGCAGCAGGCACTACAGCTGGTATTGTACGGATGGCCGCTAGGCTTGTTGAAGCTAACATCGAGGATTTAGTAGTGAGGCTGGTTCAGGCTGGCACTAATGATATAGCAGCAGGACTAATATAGAAAGTACTTGCAGATGTAGAGGGACCAGAAAACAATGCATTGGTCTACACATAAGCTAAGTATCTTTTTTTTTAAATGCTTTTTTAGCAATAATGCAATTCCATTTGCTTATTAAATGTTAGCATATTTGCATATTTTAGCATGTTAGAGTGCATTGGTATTTATTTTTGTAGTTATATTGTGTTTGCCGCTGACATCTGTTACCAGGGGTGAACCAAGCCTCTCTGCTGCCTGAGGCGAACTGCAAAATGGCCTTCCCCCCCCCCCCCCCCCCCGCTAGAAAAATTTTTTAATTGATAAAAATAAATCTGGTTCCTACAGATTTATATTTATCCTGTAAAAATGAGCAAAATAGTGGACATTTTAGTTTACAGAAACAGAAAAAAAAGATGTCCACACAAAGATGTCTGCGCCATCACACGCACATACAAGAACCACACAGAAGAATCCAGAACAAGGATCATTAATGGCAATGGCAGCATGGCACAAGCATTTAGACACATAATGACAACTGGCAGAGCTGTGGTCCTGCAGCAGAACTGATTGCCAACCTCTGGCACACGCCTGCAAAACTCTGGACAGCTGCCTGGCACTGAATATTCAGACAAGTCGCCATGCCGCACCTTCCACACAACACAGGTAAAGACCTGCAGTCTGAGCATCAACAAGCCACCACTGCACTAAGTTGGTAAAATGGCGCTTCTTCTCCATCCAACAGACCGCACTTACTCCCGAATTGCTTAGCCAATCACAAGCACCACACACGGGGCTGTCTTTATGTAATTAATAACAGGGTCCTTCCCATTGGGTTGAGCAAAGGATATGGGAGCAGGAAGGGGGAAGAGCACCACCGACCAACCGCTGCTCAGGAGAAAGATGGCTGGATGCCTGAATGTATCGAGGGGCAGCACTGGACCTGGTGTGTAAGGGTGGTTTCACATTTGCATTCGGAATGCAAGCGTAACAGAACGCAGGCAAACGCTGCGTTCCTATGTTTAACATGGGAACGGTTCCGTTTGGATGCGCATAATTTATACGCCCTCCTCCGCCCTCCAAATGCAACATGTTGCATTTTTTGTACGTTCACAGGTGCTTGTTTTATCAGCAAGTGCCCGCGAGTGCACAAACAATGCATGGATCTCAATGGATCCGCACTGTCCTCCGCATGGCGGCGCAGGAGAACGCTGCGGATCACATTGAAATTTCGTCGGCGGCGGCAGGGAGGTGGAGGATCTCCGCCACAGATCTCCGCCTCCCGGCCGCCGTCGAGATCACTGATTGGCTGGCCGAGCACCATGCTGATGAGAATCTCCTCTGCGTTCACATCAGTATGGCAGCGTTTGCCCTGCGTTTGCATGCCCTGCGCATACAGACACAAATGCAAATCTGAAACCAGCCTAAGTTATGGCCAATCAGTCCTGCAGCAGAGGGACAATGCATCCTGCATCATAGAAATCATAGGGCCCCATAGCAGAAGTTCTAATTGGGCACCCCCAACAAAAGCAATATTTGGCTGGGTCACATAGGTACATCTCTCTCAATATGTCAGCCTTTACAAAGTAATTTTCCTCCTACTGAAGCCCCTAGATTCCCCTTTCATTGCCCCTCTAAAGTGTGATGCCAACAAAAGTGCCCCACAAACACTGTATGATCCCCCACAGTGCATTCCTCCACATGCACAGTATGATGACCCTACTGCCCCTCCTGCAACTACCCCAGTACAGCACGATCCCCAACTATGACCCCTGCCCAGGCCTCCATGTAGTAAAATGGACCTATGTACAGTATAATGGCCCCCAACATAGCCCTCAAATAGCCCTTCATAAAGTATAAAGGCTCCCTTGTAGCCTCCAAGTATTATCATGCCTCCCATAGAGCCCTCCAAATAATATAATGGCTTCCATATAGTATAATTTGCTCCATATAATATAATACACCCCCATAGTATTCCACATAGTATACCGCATTCCTCCATATATTATGCACCCCCATAGTCTTCTATAAAATAGAATGCACCCCCCACAGTACTCGATATAGAAAAACGCACCCCCACAGTCCTCCATATAGTATATTGCACCCCGTAGTCCTCCAAATAGCATATTGCACCCCCACAGAACTCCATAGAGAACAATTCACCCCCACAGTACTTGATATAAAATAATGCACCCCCACACTCCTCCATGTAGTATAATGCACCCCACAGTCCTCCATATAGAATAATGCAGCCCCACAGTCCTCCATATAGAATAATCACCCCCACAGTCCACCATATAGATTAATGCACCTCCACAGTCCTCCAAATAGTATAATGCACCCCACAGTCCTCCATATAGCATAATGAACCCCCACAGTCCTCCATATAGCATAATGCACCCCCATATTGCATACTGCACCCCCATAGCTCTCCATACAGCATATTGGACCCCCATAGTCCTCCATATAGTATAATGCACCCTCATAGTCCTCCATATAGTATAATGCATCCCCTATAGCCTTCCTTATAGTATAATGCACCCCCATAGTCTTCCATATAATATAATGGGCCACAATAGTTCTCCATATAGTATAATTGCACCCCCATTGTCCTATATTATATTGTACATTACATAGTTTCCCATCAGTGTACTCACTAAAAAAAACTATTAAAAAAATAAAAAGTAAATACCTCTTCTCCTCAGCATCTCCTCTGCCGCTCTGCACGTCTCAGCACAGTGGCGCTAAGTGATGACATCATTGTTCCCCGCCGTGCTGAGCTGCAGAGGGGTGGACAGCGGTGGCAAGGACTTGGGAGAAGAATGCTGCCGGCAGAGGCGGCCGGACTATAGGAGCGGCATGCTCGGGGGGGCCACCACTGGTACACACATGGCTCCGCTCCGTATACCTAGTACACACTCAGCTCCGTACACCACGTACGCCTCGTACACAAGCGGCTCTGCTCCGTACAACTCGTACACACACGGCTCTGCTCCGTACACCTCGTACACAAGCGGCTCTGCTCCATACACCTTGTACACAAGCGGCTCTGCTCCATACACCTCGTACACAAGCGGCTCTGCTCCGTACACCTCGTACACAAGCGGCTCTGCTCCATACACCTCGTACACAAGCGGCTCTGCTCCGTACACATGTGGCTCTGCTCTGTACACCTCGTACACATATGACTTCGCTCTGTACACACTGTACACACGTGGCTCCGTTTCGTACACACGTGGCGCCGCTTCGTACACCTCGTACACACTGGGCTCCGCTGCGAAAGCCTCGCACACACGGCTCTGCTCCGTACGCCTCGTACACATGCGGCTCCGCTCCGTACACCTTGTACACTCTCGGCTCTGCTCCATACACCTTGTACACACTCGGCTTCGCTCCGTACGTCTCGTACACACGCAGCTCCGCTCCGTACACCTTGTACACTCTCAGCTCCACAATGTACACACGTGGCTTCACTCTATACACCTCGTACACACACGCCTCCGCTCTGCACACCTCATACACACACGGCTCTGCTCCGTACACCTCGTACACAAGCGGCTCTGCTCCATACACCTCGTACACAAGCGGCTCTGCTCCATACACGTTGTACACATGTGGCCTGCTCTGTACACCTCGTACACATATGACTTCACTCTGTACACACCGTACACACGTGGCTCCGTTTCGTACACACGTGGCGCCGCTTCGTACACCTCGTACACACTGGGCTCCGCTGCGAAAGCCTCGCACACACACGGCTCTGCTCCGTATGCCTCGTACACACGCGGCTCCGCTCCGTACACCTTGTACACTCTCAGCTCCACAATGTACACACGTGGCTTCACTCTATACACCTCGTACACACACGCCTCCACTCTGTACACCTCGTACACACACGGCTCTGCTCCGTACACCTCGTACACAAGCGGCTCTGCTCCATACACCTCGTACACAAGCGGCTCTGCTCTGTACACGTTGTACACATGTGGCTCTGCTCTGTACACCTCGTACACATATGACTTCACTCTGTACACACCGTACACACGTGGCTCCATTTCGTACACACGTGGCGCCGCTTCGTACACCTCGTACACACTGGGCTCCGCTGCGAAAGCCTCGCACACACGGCTCTGCTCCGTATGCCTCGTACACACGCGGCTCCGCTCCGTACACCTTGTACACTCTCTGCTCTGCTCCATACACCTTGTACACACTTGGCTTCGCTCCGTACATCTCGTACACACGCGGCTCCGCTCAGTACACCTTGTACACTCTCAGCTCCACAATGTACACACGTGGCTTCACTCTATACACCTCGTACACACACGCCTCCGCTCTGTACACCTCGTACACACTCGGCTCTGCTCCGTACACCTCGTACACACACGCCTCCGAGGTGTACAGAGCGGAGCCGAGTGTGTATGAGGTGTACGGAGCAGAGCCGCGTGTGTACGAGGTGTACAGAGCGTACACACGCGGCTCTGCTCCGTACACTCTCATACACACTCGGCTCTGCTCCGTACACCTCGTACACACACGGCTCCACTCTGTACACCTCGTACACACACGGCTCCACTCTGTACACCTCGTACACACACGGCTCCACTCTGTACACCTCGTACACACAGGGCTCCGCTCTGTACACCTCGTACACACAGGGCTCCGCTCTGTACACCTCATACACACACGGCTCCGCTCCGCACACCTCATACACACACGATTCCGCTCCGCACACCTCGTACATACACAGCTTCACTCCATGCACCTCATACACATGCACCTCCACTCTGTACACCTTAAAACTCAGCTCCACTCCATATACCTCATACATACACAGCTCTGCTACATTAATTTACACTGTAAAGCCTCAGCCCCACACATAAACTTCACCTCATCCAGCACCATGGTGTAGTCCTGTCTGCATACTGAGGAGCTGATCATGTGACCCGCCTGACTCCTCCCCTCCTTTGACATCATCACAGGTCCTGTCAGCGCGAGGCACAGTGAAGCATGAAGCCGGCTCACACAGCCGGCTCACACAGCCGGCTCACACAGCCGGCTCACACAGCCGGCTCACACAGCCGGCTCACACAGCCGGCTCACACAGCCGGCTCACACAGCCGGCTCACACAGCCGCACGGGGGGGGTGTTTGGAGACCGCTGCCGCTCACACAGCTCACACTGGAGGGGGGGGTGTTTGGTGTTTGGAGACCGCTGCGGCAGGAGTCTGCTGAGCCTGGGGCAGCTGCCCCGCCAGCAGCCCCAGATACGCCAAGCCTGGTCGCAGCGTCGGCGGCCAGGACTGTAGGAGCGGCATCTGCAGGGGGCCGCACTACCACCAGGCGCTCCTGAAGACGCCGCCCCATGTCTACCAGCAGGGCTCGCCGCCTGAGGCTGACACTTCATGTCGCCTCATGGATGCTGCGGCCCTGTCTGTTACATCTGTTCGAGGTGCTGGTAAGATTTATACTTGTGCATCTCAATGAAATAGAATATTATTCTGACGACATGAACTCTTTCAATGCATAGCATGGGTTCAGTTTCTTAACATTTAACCAGACATAATGTTATTTTGTTTAGTTACTTGTGATAAGCCACTCATTGTTTCTACAAGACTTGTAGGAATCTGCTTGTGTTTAAAGTTTACTAATGTAATTATTTCACCCCTGTGTCAAAGACTCAAAGACAGATAAAAATGTGAACCTTTTATTCTCCAAGATGTGTATTGCTGATTCTATGTAATTTACTTCAGCCACCATTGTTTGTTGTTATGGATGGCAGACTGGATGGGCTTTGCTTTGGCTCCTCTCTGCCCACATCATTTAAATGAACTTTGTCTAGACAGCTTGAAATCCAGCCAATGAGAGCACAGTCTTATTCCACCAATTGTGAAGTCCACAATGTCCTGCAATGAGTGCTCAGGTACATAAGGAGGACTATTCATTTGACCAGAAGACTTGATAAATGCTGCTAATCTAGGATCTACAGATCCGATTGGCAGGACATAATCCCAGGCCTAGACACTTTGGTGCCGACCAAGGGGATCAGAACCTGGATTATATTACCACATGGACTTCAGCATCGAATGTTAGGATTCGGCTGGGATATCAAAGTCTACTTAAGGAAGAAACCCTGGCCGCATCAGTACCTTGTAATTCCTTGGTGAGCCAGTGGAGGGTGAGAGTCTGTTTCCTGTTACATTTTATGTTTTGCTGGATATGTGTTATATGCTGTTCACTGTTTGGGGATCCAATAAAGCCTTAATATTGTGGTTCCCTCACCCTGTGTTGTCTGAGCATTGTTCCGCCCACGGGTAAGGAGCTCGTGCGTTCAGTTGGGATGAGCCCTGGTCCATGTTGTCTTTCTAAAGGCTGTCGGTCCAGCTGATGAGAGCACCCACTGACCCCTGTGTCTCCACAATTATCAAAAATCCATGCCATATTGCCGTGTTTCAGGGCATTTTTGGGAGCCCTGAAATATGTTGACTGATAAATCAATATTATTTTCCCCCTTTGATGTCTCATGGAATACGGCAGCATGGTTTTTAACCTTTCATCCTACCTACTTTAATTTTCTGAAATAATGACCTTTGGGTTTTCATTGGCTATAAGTCAAGAATCTCTCTTTTCTCCAAAATTCATTAAGCAGTAATGCAATACTAAAGTTTCCTTATTTTATGTTAGCATATTTTAGCATGTTAGAGTTCAGCTTTATGTATTTTTGTGGTACTAGGAAACAGACACGGGTTAGGTAAGGCACAAGACATGCAAACAGGAAGGGTAACATGGACCAAATAACTATGAGGGTATCTCAAGTAATGGACCACATTGCTGCTTCCATGTAGGGGACAATGACCCTTTAAGACTGGTGGACATGTCACCTAAGTGCGCTCTCAGTAGACCTGTGTGGTGACCCGGGAGCAGGAGACGAAGCACGAGCAGATGCTGTGGGATTGCCGGAAGGGTAAGTACACCACTGTCGTCGGTTTCCCTGCCATGGAGACACCGAGCCATGTCGAGCGCTATGCCCTGGGTAATTTATAGGGAATGAAGCATGATGGAGAAGTACAGCAGCTCACGTCTGCTCCTTTCCGTCATCCGAACATTGCTGCAGAAGGGATCATTCACAATCTCCTCACTGCTAGCAGACCCAAACTGATCCATGCTGTGAACAAGGTCTCCTCTAAGCCCGAAATGTGTAACTTTTTTTTCTGCACATGCTGACATGATTGCCAATATAAAGATTTTATGAACATGTGAAAAGTTACATGAAATGTATTTTTAATCCCTGAGTGCAGGACTATTTGTTCTTCATGCAGCTTTGATTGATATTGTGCCCGCCATGTGAAGCTGTGTAGAGCGGTACATCAATCAAAGTTGATTGAGTCTGCAAGCAGTAATGAGACCATGACTTGTCCCTGCTGCAGCAATGTTCAGCTGGTTTTATAAGTCATTTACTCCGTCATACTCCTTATAATTTACCAAGGTGCAATTGTGACTTTATGTGTTACCACAGTGTAAAGTGGCATGTCCATGTTCACAGGCATCTGAATGGGACTGAGAGGTTCCCTTTAAAAACAGGTACAGGTGCATCTCAATGAATTGTAATATCATCACAAAGTTAATTTATTTCAGTAATTCAATACAAAAACTGAAACACATATTATATAGAGTCATTTCAAACAGTTTTACTTTTGCAGGTAAACACATAAGCTTTCACAGGAAACGGTATTTTCCATCCTATTGTCATACAGTCTTAATCCATCTTTACAAGAACACACTCTTCTTGTTTATGCAGCCAAATTGTACTCTTTTCCTTCAGAGGCCACCACAGGGTGGGGGAGCAGCGTCATGTCTTTCACCTTTCTGCTTGTCTAATCACAGGGTGCCTGTGCTGAACACTAGGCCAATCCCTCAAAGGTGCTGGATCCATCTTCTCCCAGTGAGACACTTCACTACTGTCCTCCAGGGGTGCGCCAGAACTTAAACCCCTTCCTTGGAGCAGTCCTACAACAGATTGGTCCAACCTTATCAGGGTCACTTGCTGACAAGTGCTGTCAGGGTCCAGTACAACACCTCTGTAATTCTGTGTCTTTGGGATCCATCTTCCCTGCTGGCTCTGCTAGATCTTGCCACACTCATAGCAGTACTCTACATCCTACTATGTCTACATGCTTCTTTCTACGGCAAAGTATAACCCTACCCCATTGAGCAGGGGAAACCACTGTTTAACTCTCACCACCTCAAACTATCCCACTGAGAGTAACCAGGGACAGTGACACCCAGTGGTGGCCTAGTATAACTACATATAACAAACATCTGCACTAATCCGATCCTCCCACTCCCGGCTCCAAGACTTCTCCAGAGCTGCACCAATACTCTGGAATGCTTTACCCCAAGAAATCAGGACTATCCACAACTTGCATGGCTTCAGACGATCCCTAAAAACGCATCTTTTTAAGGCGGCCTACCATACTCCCTAATAGAAGTCCTTTGTACTGTAGACAGTGAATGGGCTATCCCTCTGGACATTACTCTTCTACAAACACCACCAAATCAAAAAGGTCTACACAGATTGTATAATGACCATCCATGTAAGCTTATTTCTATGCCCCATTTCCTCAAGATGCCTGGACCATCAGTGCAATAAGCCCCTGTACCTTGTGCAAACCCTATCCCGTTGTAGATTGTAAGCTCTTTTGAGCAGGGTTACCTTCATTTCTTGCTTTATTTATTGTATTTTCTTTGTTACATTGATTCTATGCCTATTGTTTTGTATCCAATTATTGTACTGTATCTGTTCTCTACTGTAATTACTGTATATTTTCTGTACTCTAACCCTACATTGTAAAGCGCTGCGGAATATGTTGGCGCTATATAAATAAAGCTTTATTATTATAAGGCGGCCGTCACACGCTTCAATCTTGTGAGCGATATTGTTAGCGATCACATGCACGCGCGATCGCTAACAATATTGTTCACATCGCTGGTGAGATGTCACACAGGCAGACTCACCAGCGATGTGGACCAGCGAGATCGCTGGTAACCATGGTACACATCGGGTTACTAGGCGCCGTGCGGCGCTTACTAACCCGACGTTTACCATAGATACCATCTCCCAGCATAGGCTCTGCCGCTGGGAGATCGTTCATCGTGGTGTCACACAACACGATGAAGCAGATTGGTCAAGCGTTTATCGCTTGATATGAGCTCCGGCTCACAAATCTGCGATCAAACAATCAAGCGATTTTACATTGTAAAGTCGCTTGATTACATGCAGCGACGCACAAACGATATCGCTTAAGCGATCAAAAAGCAGATCACTTAAGCGATATCGTTCAAGAAATTGATGCCTGTGACGGCCGCCTTACATATATAAACAGGCAAAATGCTCACATTAAATAATGCAACAATAGTGATGTCTTCAGAGAGACAAACAATTCCGGGGTACTGGTCCCCCCTTACAAGTGTTGGCAGTTCATTGTCCTGTCTAAACTGGATCTATGTTTACTGATGGTAAGTACAAAGGTAGTAAATGCAAAATAAAGGATCTATTACAGACCATTTAGCGTGTATTTGACATACAATCTGCCTGCATAAATAGACTATTAAATGACCGCTGATTGCTCACCATAAAGAGATATCAGTAAACCCTAGACTCGGTGGTAAGAAAAAATAAACCACCTTAGGGGTCAGTAATGACAAAAATATGGTAGTGCTCCTCTATATACATATATATACATATATATCACATTAGAGGGATCGAAGCTTATGCTTGTGATAGTGGTAGATAATGCCGCAGTAGTAGATGTCTGAGCGACATGTTCCTCCACTCATATGCAGATCTGCTTTACAGATCTAGCATCTCCCATCCCAAGAGTGCACACACCATACACTAAAATAATACAGACCCCAATGGATAATCCCAGACTCAACCGTGCTCAGTAATCCACCTCAACCCCAATTTTGTGGATCAAACCAGAAAGGACCAAAAATGCAGGCAGGGAAACGGTTAACCTTTTAGACCATGTAGGTATTAGTTATACTCATCTCATCCTGCAGAGGATTGCTCACTCGACGCGTTTCCCCCAGCCAAATGATGTCCCGGTGGGTTCCTCAGGAGTGAAATGCCTTTTCCATGAGGCCTCCAATACAGCCTCTGGTCGCCCAGGGTGGGGTCCTGATAAGTCCCCTTCTCCACCCCTCTGTGTTTCTCAATGGATGGCCGCCATCCATTTTTGGTCCTTTCTGGTTTGATCCACAAAATTGGGGTTGAGGTGGATTACTGAGCACGGTTGAGTCTGGGATTATCCGTGGGGGTCTGTATTATTTTACTGTATGGTGTGTGCACTCTTGATATGGGAGATGCTAGATCTGAAAAGCAGATCTGCATATGAGTGGAGGAACATGTCACTCAGACATCTACTACTGCGGCATTATCTACCACTATCACAAGCATAAGCTTCGATCAAGCTAATGTGGTATATATATACAGTATATATATATATATATATATATATATAGAGGAGCACTACCATATTTTTGTCATTACTGACCCTAAGGTGGTTTATTTTTTCTCACCACTGAGTCTAAGGGGATTGACCCGGACTCCCGGGGCTGTTAACAGTAAGACAGGACACCTGGGTATAACATAAGAAGGGGAGTTTCTGCACAGACACTGCCTTACCCCAATAAGATTTAGGACCAGAAGGGTGAGCCGTCGAGGAACGGGGACACCAAATAAGGGGTTTTCATTTTTAGGTGTTGAAAACTCCGTTGTCAGGCAGGGAGAGCTAAGGATAGAACTGGGTAACCTTTCCCCTCTCCCCTTCTTTAGCAAAAAGCACCATACCGTATGGCATAATGGGAATACCTCCCTATCTTAAAGTATTTAATAAAAGTTGAATTTTAGTAAGTATAACCTTGATATAGCTGTATTAAATGACCGCTGACCGACAAAGATGGGCGGTTAATTAACACTGTTAATCGTAAATGCACCATTAAAAACAGAACAAACTGATAGATTCTCAGTTGACTCATTCTGCAGCCAATAATGAGAAACAAAGTGCCTGTAAGATGTAAACAGTGCAATATTTTTAATGAAGCCCAATTGCAAAAATATTTTTTTACGTTAAAATACATGCAATTAAGTAAAATAAAAATATATTTGAAGGTGTCCACATCCATTCATTTCTTTAGTTGGCCATATTACTACTCTCCTTGCTTTCCTTTTAACATTTGCTTATAGAGAACATATATATATAGGTTTCTCGCAGTAATCATTCCTTCCCCATAATAAATGTATTTTGTTTCCACCTATTTCCATTCAGTAATTTTATCTTACCTTCTCATAAACCATGTCCCTGCAGGCAATGATAATAACTGCACAAATATTAAAGCTGCAGGTGCCAACATGTCACTTTTTAGTCTGTGCTGGCAATGTGCTCACATTCTGTACATCAGTTCAACAAAGTGTTACATATTAGGGTCAAGATGAAAGACAATATAGATTAATGGACGTCACACCCCTATCACTATCTTGCTTTTAATCACCAATTCAATATACGGTTCATTACGTTTTACAACCTCTCTTTTACTTTCTCCTTCTACTCCCTGAACAAACGCTGCCCACTTTGAAGTTTTAACTCACAATAGGAAAGATGTGATATTAATATTTTCATCTACCAAAGGAATGTTTAAAAATATGAAATTCTATTTGTTTGCAGAATTTGCCCAAAAGTGCCCTTGAATAGTGTTCAGGTAGCCCTTTAAAGGGAACCTGTCACACCCCAGGGCCTATTAAACTAAAAACGTCACCTTCAGCAGCGCCTATGCTGCATTTTGTGAAGGTGGCTCTTATAACTCTACCCCCTTGGACACCAAAATAATGACTTTATAAGAAATTACTTTAGGTACAGGTGGTATACTCCCCTCCCAGGACCTAAACGCCATGCTGCTGTTAACCCTCCTCCTCGACCCTCCAGGACCCTCCTCCTCCCTTCCTTGAGAGAGGCGTCGGCGCCTGGGAGATCCCTCAGTTCTCGGGGCATGCCCCGTGAGCTCTACCCAAGAGCTGAAGTCCCATAATGTCTGAATATTGCGCCTGTGTATAACGCAGGCACCAGATCCCGCCCTGTGTAGTCTTATGCTTTATGCAGACTGCGGGGCTGGGAATCTGGAGAGGAGGTAACATGCGCAGTTATGCTGTTTGTGCAGGCACCAGATTCCCAGCCCCGTAGTCTGCATAAAGCATAAGACCACACAGGGCAGGATCCTGGGCCTGCGTTATACCATGTGACCTCAGCTCCCGTGCAGAGTTCATGGAGCATGACCGAGAACTGAGGGATCTGCCCGGGCACCGAAGCCACTCTCAAGGAAGAGACGAGGAGGGTCCCTGAGGGTCGAGGAGGAGGGTTAACAGCAGCAAAGCATTTAGGTCCAGGGAGGGGAGTATACCACCTGTACCTAAATAATTTCTTATAAAGTGATTATTTTGTTTTCCCTGGGGGTAGGGAGATAAGCGCCACCTCCACAAAATGCAGCTTAAGCGCTGCTGAAGGTGGCTTAGTTTAATAGGCCCTTGGTCAGGAGACATGTTCCCTTTAAGAGTATATAAAAATCATTACTGCAGTTATCTTGCAATAAGCACCTTCACACCCTGCAGACAGATGTAAAAGTATTTGTCATGACTCCTGAGCAGTCTGAGAGTCACAGTCTGTATTATAAAATCACCGAAACAGTACATTAAACTCAGAAAAAATTCACCAAAAATCAGCCAGGTCAAATATCTATTGCACCCAACAGCAGGCTGCCAGCTCCATTGGGAGGTAACACAGATGTTTGAATACCCGTGCTCAGTCGCCTGCAACCCAGGCAATGGGGGAGGTTGTGGCACCTACATCCAGCCATGCTAACAAGGAGGAGACTGGTGGTATCTATAGACACCAGGTCACCAAAAGAGCGTCAGTCACACACGTACATGTGAAGCACAGTGTCAGAGCCAAGCCTGTTGGTCACACCCATGTTATGAGGCCGGGTGGGCTTAGGACTCGTAAGCGAGAGGGCCCTTGACGGTGGGTTACGAGCTTATGTCTGGCCCACAAGGGTCTGGGGTACTCAGGTCATGGGCACACTGATACAGGGATGTCACGGGTGGTCGGTGCCTAAGTTTGTGCCCTTGCGGTGACAATAAAAAGGGGTATCTAAAGGGATAAAAATTTATAAAAGAATGTTGTGACGCCACCTGTAGGTCCGGTGATGGCACCGGCGCTGCTGGGGCCTCCGGGGTGATGGGCGGCAGCAAGATGTTGTGGCTCTCTACAGGTAGAGCAAGGTTCCCTGAGGCAGTATACACTGTGTGCAGAATTATTAGGTAAATGAGTATTTTGATTATTTTTATACATGTTGTCCTACTCCAAGCTGTATTGGCTTGAGACCTAACTACCAATGAAGTAAATCAGGTGATGAGCATCTCTGTAATGAGGAGGGGTGTGGTGTAATGACATCAACACCATATAAGGTGTGCTTAATTATTAGGCAAATGCTTTTCCTTAGGCAAAATGGGTCAGAAGAGAGATTTGACGGGCTCTGAAAAGTCCAAAATTGTGAGATGTCTTGCAGAGGGATGCAGCAGTCTTGAAATTGCAAAACTTTTCAAGCATGATAACCGAATAATCAAGCGTTTCATGGCAAATAGCCAACAGGGTCACAAGTGTGGCGCCCCTGCGTGCAGGAGGCCACAAGAGGGAAGTGCAGCCAGGTAAGCAAGGTGGTTGAAAACACACCCACACGCAAAAACACTGCCCTACGCCTAGGACTCTAGGTTGAGAAAGGGCTGGCGAATGTAGCAAAGTGGGTGGAATGTAGGTGGACACTGATAAAGTGGGTGGAGAGACCAACACAATAAAAACACAGGAACACACAGTTAGAGACAGAACAGCAGACGAAGAACAGCAGAACAGTGGGAGAGAACGTGAGAACAGAACAGAAGCAAAGAGAGAGACTTCCCAGGAGGTTTTGGGTTCTCTGGAGGCACAGAATCCTGAGTGGCACAGACCCTAGGAGAGAAAGCCCACTCCATAGCCTGGAGGTGACGGGAAAGAGAAAGAGACCTCACAGCTGAGAAGGTGGGAGGACAAGGGCCCGGCAGCCGCACACATCTTAGCTGGCCGGAGGCACTCTTAGATACAGTGACAGACAGAAGGAGCCTGGTGTGCCCAAATACCTGAACCTGGGACACTGGAGGGCTAGGCCAAAACTAGAGAACTGGCTCTGAAGAAGTGACCAAGGGGATTCCAGACCTAATCACGAGACACACCAGTGGGGGGCAGAAACTTTATGTGCTGAAGCCTACCTTTCCACCACAGTCTAAGAACACAGTTGTCATACTAGGACTGGTGACCCTGACTGTAAGGGAAATACATTCACCCATGAGTCCGCGACAACCAGACTGAACCCGTGGGTGAGGTACTACGTTAACACTGAGAGAGGTGCCTGAAAGGACTTTAAAGGAGCAACACAGAAACGCTACCTGAGCTGCACAGTTTGAGTTGCCCAAAGCAGTGTAAATTGTGCGAACTGTACGTAAAGAGCTGTGAACTGTTGTACGAATGTACCAGGAGAAACCAGGCCTTTGACCCGTTGAAGTGCAACAAGTGCGCGAAACGGTGCCGTCGTCTGTTCAGGCATCCCCTCCCTGCACGATGTTGTAACGAACCTGTAAATAAAGCACCGCAGCAATTCATCCCGGTGAGTGCCATCTCTTTTTTCCTTGGTTTTCATCATATGTGAACTGTTGTAACCTGCTGTGAAAGACCTAGTAAAGTACCCAGTAAACTCATCCCTGCCTGAGACTGTTTACTTCCAGCGTTGCAGTGATGTCTCGCCTGAGGAGTCACAGACTGTCATCCCTGCACACTGGCCGGAGAGTTGCAGCTTTGAAGTAAGTGAACTGCACTGCACACAATCCCTCACCAGGTCCATCCATCGCAACTACTCCTGCCTTGGGCACCCTCAGCCCTACCCGAGGAGGGCTTACCATCCACGCTGCCCCAAGTCACCGTCCCCAGAAGGAATATGGCAGCACTGTTTTTATTAACCACATACCCCGGGTGGCATCCCGACAAATTCCCTGTAAACACCTCTTTTTGGACTGATCCCAGGCCATGGGACAGGGTCACGACTACCATGATACCCCGGAGAGACAGCACTGGCCCGCTTCCCAAGTACCCCATAGCCTGGGGGCGCATCACAAGAAGCATGTTGGGCAAAAAAGGTGCAAAATAACTGCCCATGAATTGAGGAAAATCAAGCGTGAAGCTGCCAAGATGCCATTTGCCACCAGTTTTGCCATACTTGAGAGCTGCACGGTTACTGGAATATCAAAAAGCACAAGGTGTGCGATACTCAGGGTCATGGCCAAGGTAAGGAAGGCTGAAAAACGACCACCTTTGAACAGGAAACATAAGATAAAATGTCAAGACAGGGCCAAGAAATATCTTAAGACTGATTTTTCAAAGGTTTTATGGACTGATGAAATGAGAGTGACTCTTGATGGGCCAGAGGCTGGATCAGTAAAGAGCAGAGAGCTCCACTCTGACTCAGACGCCAGCAAGGTGGAGGTGGGGTACTGGTATGGGCTGGTATCATCAAAGATGAACTTGTGGGACCTTTTCGGGTTGAGGATGGAGTGAAGCTCAATTCCCGGACCTACTAACAGTTTCTGGAAGACAACTTCTTCAAGCAGTGGTACAGGAAGAAGTCGGTATCGTTCAAGAAAAACATGATTTTCATGCAGGACAATGCTCCATCACATGCATCCAACTACTCCACAGCATGGCTGGCCAGTAAAGGTCTAAAAGATGAAAAAATAATGACATGGCCCCCTTGTTCACCTGATCTCAACCCCATAGAGAACCTGTGGTCCCTCCTAAAATGTGAGATCTACAGGGAGGGAAAATAGTACACCTCTCAGAACAGTGTCTGGGAGGCTGTGGTGGCTGCTGCATGCAATGTTGATCGTAAACAGATCAAGCAACTGACAGAATCTATGGATGGAAGGCTGCTGAGTGTCATCATAAAGAAAGGTGACTATATTGGTCACTAATTTTTTTGGGATTTGTTTTTGCATGTCAGAAATGTTTTTTTCTAAATTTTGTGCAGTTAAATTACCGTAGTTTACCTGGTAAAAATAAACAAGTGAGATGGGAATATATTTGTTTTTTATTAAGTTGCCTAATAATTCTGCACAGTAATAGTTACCTGCACAAACAGATCTCCTCCTAAGATAGCCACATCTAAAAAAAAAACACTCCAACTTCCAAAAATATTAAGCTTTGATATTTGAGTCTTTTGGGTCGATTGAGAACATAATTGTTGATCAATAACAAAATAATAAAATGCAATGTCTCAGTTTGTAGGAATCTCTCCCGTGGATTCCCAGTAATGTCTATTTAATCTAGCACTCTAGACTTGCTGTATCAGTTGCTAATATCCTGAAATAAATTTACTGTAAATAGCATAATGGGTTTTTTTTATCTTTTAAACTGAGCTACTGGGGGCTATCATTTTTATTTGCTGGTTTGAGTATAGAGTGGTGCAGGGCGGTAATAGTGTGCGAGTTATTGACTCCACACATGCCTTTGATCATTGCGGCCAAAGCATTCTATTTTATCCTCATCGCTCCACAGGACTTGTTTCCAAAATGCATCAGGCTTGTTTCGAAGTTCTTTTGCATACTACTGACACTGAATTTTATGGTGAAGACACACTAGAGCAGGGGTCTCAAACTCCCGGCCCCCGGGCCGCAAGCGGCCCGCCATGCTCCCCAGTGCGGCCCGGGGCACCATGAAAGAAAAATGCATGCCCCGGGCCATTATACGTAGAGCCGCCGCGGTACCGCTTTACTGTGACGGGTACCGCCGGCTTAGCTCAAACAAGCGCCTTTGCGCCTGTACATTCATAAAAGCAGGCGGCGGCTCCATGTATAATGAGCCCGGGGCATCAGGTGTGTATGAGTGAGTGTTAGAGAGAGAGAGTGTGAGTATGTGTGAGTGTATATGTGAGTGTGTGTATGTGTATAATAGTGTATTTGTGTGTATATGTGAGTGTGTGTATAATAGTGAGTGTATTTGTGTGTATAATAGTGAGTGTATTTGTGTGTATATGTGAGTGAGTGTATATGTGTAAGTGTATTTGTGTGTATATGTGTGAGTATTTGTTTGTATATGTGAGTGTGTGTGTATATGTGAGTGAGTGTGTATGTGTATATGTATGAGTGTATTTGTGTGTATATATGTGAGTGTATGTGTGTGTGAATATTTCTGAGTGTGTATATGTGTGTGCGTGTATATTTGTATGTGAGTGTGTATATGTGTGTGAGTGTATGTATATGTGTGAGGGTATTCCCGCGCCGCCTGAGCGGCACATAGCCGGCGGCTGGTGCCACGTGCTGGCTGGTGCCGGCTGCAGGCTGGTGCCACATGCTGGCTGGTGCCGACTGCCGGGTGCTAGCTGGTGCCGGCAAGCGGAAGACTGGGAGCCACAGAGGAAGAAGCTGCCGGAATGAGAAGAGTGGAGTCAGGTAAGGCGCTGTTACAGCTGAAGATAGCAGCCTGGGGGGGAGGGGAACGTGACCACTGAAAGTGCCTAGGGCGGCAGGAACTCCAAATATGGCCCTATGTAAGTGTGTCAATGTGTGAGTGTGTATGTGTTTGTGTGAATATGTCTGAGGATGTATGTGTGTATGTATGTGAGTGTGTGTGAATGTGCGGGTGTGTATGTATGGGCTTGCCCACACACCTGCGCTCTCAGTATTTAGCGCTTCTGCACTAAATACTTAGGCTTTGACAGAGAAGCAGAGGTGCGTGTATGCAGCCGCTTTCAGCAGACGCTGTCCCTGGTTACCCGATATGTATCGTGGTAACCAGTTCATACAGCAGCCTGCCCACTGTCTGCTTATCTCGAGCGCACAGGGAAACGCTGCTTGCAGCGTCTCCCTGTGCGCTCTGGATAAGCGCACACTATGCAGGCTGCTGTATGAACAAAGCCTAATTATTTAGCACATAAGCGCTAAATACTGAGAGCGCAGGTGTGTGGACAAGCCCTATGTGAGTGTGTGTGTGAGCGAGAGAACAAAAAGAGCAGAGACCCAGGACGTTACTACAAGATGAAAAGGGAGGGAACATTACTAAAAGATTGGGACATTACTACAAAATGAGGACCAGGATGGGAGACATTAATATAGGATGGGGACCAGAATGGGGACATTACTACAAGATGGAGACCAGGGTGGGGACATTACTACAAGAGGAGGACCAGGATGGGGACATTACTACAAGATGGAGACCAGGACGGGGACATTACTACAAGAGGAGGACCAGGATGGGGACATTACTACAAGATGGAGACCAGGACGGGGACATTACTACAAGAGGAGGACCAGGATGGGGACATTACTACAAGAGGAGGACCAGGATAGGAACATTACTACAAGAGGAGGACCAGGATGGGGACATTCCTACAAGAAGATCATAATTTGTACTTTACTAGATTGAGCAAAAAATTCTGGTATTGCTAAAATGTCATTTAGGGTACCGTTACACATCGCAACATTGCATGCAATTTCACTGGCAATTTGCTGGTTGCAGTGAAATCATGGACAAATTGTTCTATTTTGTTGCTGTGTACAAGTGTAACAATGTGTCCATGATTTCACTGCAACCAGCAAATTGCCTGTGAAATTGCATGCAATGTTGCGACGTGTAACGGTACCCTTAGTCCCACAAGCAATGCGCCCCCGATATCAATTTTTTTCTACGTGCGGCCCACCAACCCAACCGAGTTTGAGACCCCTGCACTAGAGGTTTTCTTCTGGTAACTCTTCCATAGATGCCATATTAGTGCAGGTGTCTCTGAACAGTATACCACAACTCCAAAGTCTGCTAAATCTTCCTGAAGGTCTTTTGCAGTCAAGTCAGGGTTCTGATTTGACTCTCTAGCAATCCTACAAGCAGCTCTCACTGAATTTGTGCTTGGTCTTCCAGACCTTATCTTGACCTCCACTGTTCCTGTTAACTGCTATTTGTTAATTACATTTCAAACTGAGGAAAGGGCACATTGAAAACATTTTGTTATCGTCTTTAGCCTTCCCCTGCTTAGTGGGCCTCCACCATTTTTATTTTCAGAGTGTTAGGCAGCTTCTTAGAAGAACCCATGGCTGCTGTTTTTTGGCACAAGGTTAGAGGAGGCTGGGTTTTTTAAACTGTAAAATTTGCATCATCCGGCCATTCTTAATGATAACAGCGAACAAGCCATAACCCTTACAGGCTAATTAAGGTCAGAAACCTTGGTCAAGATCTGAGCATACAAATCTCCAAGGGAGCCCAAACTTTCAGCTCATTTTCCTTTTTGCAATTTTTTAAATTAAACTTAAAAATATTTTTTTGCCTAAAATTTTAAGGAAATATGTCATCTTTAATGTTACAATATTTATGTTATGGCATGTAATGTTATGATATTTCAGAGATAATTTAATATTTAACTTTATTAACTGCTCACAATAACAGTGTAATGTATTATAAGCATTTGCTCAGGAAACTAATAGCTATAGGAGCACAGACCAAGTTTAAAGGTGAACAAAACTGTATTTAACACACATGGCAGTTAACAAACGTGAGATGCAGAAAGTGGGCAAGTTCATCAAACCACAACAAGCAGGAAAATCTCTTTAGAAGCAAATCAAATCCCAGAATGGCCTGGGAAAAGTAGTCACAAGAACAAGTCCTAAACTTGGAACTGTGCAGTGTAGGGTAAAAAGTCCCACAAAGTCCAGCAAGGTCCAGAGAAACTACAACAGCACAAACTAATAGAGAGATACAAAGCTTACAAGTACACAGAGCTTATGTTTCACAGGGCAGGCAGGCTGAAGCAATGTCTAAAACACACAGTACAGAAGAAAGTTTGCAGAAGAAGCACTGAGCAGGTGTGGTAGGAGTAGGACTGCAGACAGGAAAAGCCGAAGTGGATTAGCTGGAGGAGGGTTCACTTGAGGATCACAAAAAGGAGTATAACATGTACAGTGCTGTGCAAATTAATTGGGACAGAGCAAGTCTTTACTTGTTTTTCTTGTATTAGTTTTACTATTGCTGATAAGTGTTTTATCAGTTCTTGGTCTCGTTTTCCTTTTTTCTTCCACATTTCCCTTTTCGTTTTGGAGAAAACGATCCAGTTTCATTGTGTGTGCGAATTATTCTTGAAACGGTAGATTTTCCAATACCAACGGTGGAAGCGATTTCTCTTACAGTCAGACTTGTATGTTCATTAAGAGTAATAATTCTAAACCTCTTCCATGGAGTAACATCCATTTTTACAGGCACGAATCACACAGAGAAAAAGTACACTAAACCACTCCTCACAGAAACAAGCTCTCAACTGAAGCTGAGGGGGCAGCTAGCTGTTATTTTCTGACTAAAACCAGTCAAACCACATTTTGTTACTCAAGGTTGTACAAGCACACCTGTTTAAAGCAGTTAAAACTGGTTTGAATCTGACTGGTAACCCCAACTTTCGATTTTACTTAAAAAATGCTTTGTCCCGATTAATTTGCACAGCACTGTATAAAAGCAAAGCAGCGGACACCATCTTGAAAAGGGGCAAGTGGCAAGATGCATAGAATGTCAATAAAAGATCCAAAGTCTTAACAAACAGTAATTTTGACCAGGAGTGCCAAAATCTTTGCATGCCACTGAATGCATTATACATATCACAACACATAGACACCACTTCAGCTCAAACGGTTCTTTATTTGCACCAGAAGGAAACACGTACACGGTTCATTCTGGGTTAACGGGTATTGTAATCGCAGATCATGAAGGTTTCTCCAGAGTCTGACAGTGATGCCCTCAATATGGCACTTGTGGTCTTGTTACTCTCTTGCTCTGTCTCTATTTGCCCCTCTTGAGCCAAGTCTCTAGTCCTCGGGGTCTGTTACCTAAAGTCTCTGACTTGTCGGCGTCGTAAACCCATCTGTGGGACTAATGTTGGGCTGCTTTAGGGGTGCTTCGGCTCCCTGTGTGTGTCGGGCCCTCAGTTCACTGGTCTGTAGTTAGGGTTGAACCTTGCGTCTATCTACCTCGGCTCCGGTATGCCGGTGTCGACCTGGGTCCCCAGCTGGCTCCAACCAGTGTTGGATAAACCCCCTTCCAAGTCTGGGTCACCTCTCTCCTAAGAGGCGCCCTCCTGATGCAGCCGCAGGGTCCCCTGCGTCCTCCTTCCTTGCTCTCCTCACACCAACTGTCTGACTGTGCTGTCACTCCCCGTCTCCCGCTCTCTAGGCTCCACCCCTGGGACCTACTGAATATCAGTCCCTGTATTAAAGTGACCTGTGTATGGGTGTTGGGGTGCAGACTCTGAAGGTTCTCCACGTCCACAGTTACGGAGGCACCACACCTTTAATTGGAGTGCAGTGCCTCCCTGTGGCGCCTTGCCATAGGGGCGCCACACACCACTTTACATTACATCACAATTCACACTATACATTAGATGCATAAAACTATTCACCCACAATTCAATGGTATGATTGGTGTCTTCAGGGAGAAACTCCTTACGTAAGCATCAGAATATGACACTTACATGCCACTAATCCATTAAACTCCATGGCACAGTGGATTCTGACCCTATCTCCTATATTGAACGTGTCCAGTTCACAGCTGTAGGTGGATCCCAGAGAGACCTTATTGTAGCATATGTCTCAGAATGAAATCACCACCGCAGCACTGGTGTCCAAACCTGGTGAGAATTTACTGGTATTTACCGAAATCTAAGTGCTGCAGCCCCAATGACATGATGGTTCTCCTCAGATCACTCCAATTATCTATTGAGCTGTATAGTTAATCCTATCATGTGAGATTCAGTCTGCATATATCCAATCCTATCATGTGTGGTACAGTTCAACAAGCCATGTGTCTAAGGCCCCTTTCACACTGTGTTTTTTTTTAAATGCTGCAGTTGCGGTAAAAAATCCGCATCTGCTGCATTTGCCGCATAACGGCCGCAGTTGTGGCACACTTGCGGCAAGCCCCATGCACTGTCTATGGGGCTTGCGGAAAGTGTGCGGCAGCCGCGGCAAGTGGGGTTTCGGCGGTTGCGGCAGATGCGGCCGTGAAAAATAACGCATTCAGCCGCGGTTTTTTTTTCGCAACCACCGAAACTGCACTTGCCGCGGCTGCCACACACTTACTGCAAGCCCCATAGACAATGCATGGGGCTTGCCGCAAGTGTGCCGCAACCACGGCCGTTATGTGGCAAATGTGGCAGATACGGGTTTTTTTACCGTAACTGCTGCATTTTTGAAAAAACCACAGTGTGAAAGCATCCTAAGCCAGTCATTTATAATGCAGTCTACAGAACCATGTATCTAATATTATCATGTGTGATAAAGTCCACAAGCTTTGTACATTATGTAATCCTATTATAGGATCCTTTCATGTTTTACAGGACACTGTGCTGTGAATCTAATCTCATCATGCATGATACAGTCCCTATAGTTATGTATATAATTCTATCATGTGTAATAAAGTTCACATATCTATGTATCTAACCCTATCATGCTATACAGAACACTGAGCTACGTATCCTATCTTTTAGTCCATAGAGCCATGCTTCTAATGTAATCAGAATCAGCGTTGCCTGCCATCCTTCGTGACACTGCCCTCAACTTGGAATGAAATTACAATTACCAACCAAATGGCGCTGTTCTGTGATCCTAAACTTCATCCTTTTCTTAGAGTTTAAAACTTGAAAATATCAAAACTTTAATTATTTTTTCGGATTTTACACCATTAACCCCTGGGCGATTTTCCATTTTCCTTTTTTCATTTTTCCATCCCCTTCTCCGAAGAGACATCACTTTTTTATTTTTCCACCCATATAAACATATGAGGACTTGTTTTTTGTGTGACAAGTTGTACTTTCAGATTAAACCATTTCTGTTACCATATTGTGTACAGGAAAATAAGAAAAAAATTCCAACGTTCCTAATGACACCATTTTTGGGTAGATGTGATGTCTTGATCGCCTGTTATTGCGATGTAAATTTGGCGTTTGGACTTTTTTTTTCCCGTTGCATAGTTTACGGATCAGATTAATTGATTGTATATTTTGATAGATCAGCCATTTCTAAATGTGGTGATGTCAATTGTGTGTATATTTATTTAATAGTTTTCTTTTCAATGGCCCTTTTTTTTCTTTCTTCATTATTTTACTTGGCCCACTAGGGAGCCTCATTGCTGCAAACTGCAATCACTTCTTTTATCTTCAGATGAGCTGCTGCTCATCTAAAAACAGGAGAAATGATCATTCCCTGCCAATGATGTCACTGGAAGATTGCAGACAGGAAGTGAATCAGGACAGCTTTTGGGGTCATCACAGAACCCCAGGCTTTCCAGGTAAAGGTCCAATCACGGCGGAACAATGCAATCCCTGCCACAGGGCTTTGGATAACGCTGGCAGTCACTGACAGCGCAATCCAAAGGGTTAACAGAACCGATCAGATTGCGGATCTAATTGGCACTGTTAGATACACATCTCTGCTGATGAGATCAGTTGAGATGTGGGGGGGTGATGCAAGTTCACATCTTGAGCTCGCATCAAAAGGTGGGAGATAACCTATGATGCACATAGTATCTGTTTTTTGTATCTGTTCGACCTGATTGTCCACAATTATTGTACTTGTCCTAGTTTGCCCTCTCAACATGTAAAGCGATATGGAATTTAATGGCGCTTTATAAATAAATAATAATAATAGTCTGTCGAGAAGGGGTTAAAGAAGTATAAATATATTTAAAATAATTACAATAAAATATGAAGAGGCTGATTCATTAAATCAAATTGAAGTAGGAGTGGGGCACCAATATACGCAACAGCCTTAAACAAGCACCGCACAGAGCAGCCCGTCCTAGGCACCTCAGCTTACCCCCTCCCTGCATAATGTAATTGGCAAACCCGAAAAAAGTGCAGCATAACACCGGTGAGTGCCGTCTTTTCTATTTTTGGCTGATTCATCAAATGTTTTACTGCACAAAAGTGGTAAAATGTTTGTGCAACACAGTATTTCGTCACTTAACTAGAAACACCAAATGGGATGCACCTCTTAATGAATCCAGTGCTATGTATTCAGTAAAGACTGGTGTAACCTGAGCTAGCTCAATTCTAGCCTTGATGAATCTTCCATTATTACTTTATAGTTTTTCAAATATTGAAAAAAAAATTTGATGACACATTCCCTTTAAGATTTCTCTTTACTGAACCAACCACGGAACAATAGGCCTATAGTATTATCCATCTTCCACAAAAATGTACAATTACCATAATATAGTCAGGTAGGTAATATGCCAAATCCAGCAGCGATCATCAGACTGTCAGATAGAGAAGTGTGATTTGTCACTCCACATAGCAGGCTTCCATTTTTCCAGAGGCACTGTGCTTTGCAAAACACTTTCCAATGCTTGGCATTGTGCTTGGTAATAGAAGGCTTGTATTCGCCTGCTCAGCCATGAAAACCCATGTCAGGACGCTCCCAGCGCTGGTTTTGTGCTAATGCTGATGCCAGAGGAGGTTTGAATTCTGCAATTACTGAGTCAGCAGATCGTCGGTGAATCTTGTGAAATATGTGCTCAGCACTCAGCTACCCTGAAGGATCTACAGATTTTACAGACTTTACATGATGTAGTTCCTAAATAACTCCACTTTTCAATAATCTCAGTCATAGATGATCGTGGAATATTTAGGAGATAAGGAATTTTCCAAACTGACATTGGTGACATTACATAGTAACATAGTAACATAGTTTTTAAGGTTGAAGGAAGACTTTAAGTCCATCTAGTTCAACCCATAGCCTAACATGTTGATCCAGAGGAAGGCAAAAAAAAAACATGAGGCAACACTAAGCTCCACATTGGGGGAAAAAATTCCTTCCTGACTCCAGATATGGCAATCAGACTAATTCCCTGGATCAACGCCCTATCAAAGAATCTAGTATATATAACTTGTAATATTATAGTTTTCAAGAAAGGCATCCAGGCCCTTCTTAAATGTTAGTAGTGACTCACTCATTACAACATCATGTGGCAGAGAGTTCCATAGTCTCACTGCTCTTACAGTAAAGAATCCGCGTCTGTGATTATGATTAAACCTTCTTTCCTCCAGACGTAGAGGATGCCCCCTTGTCCCAGTCACAGGCCTAAGAGTAAAGAGATCATTAGAAAGGTCTCTGTACTGTCCCCTCATATATTTATACATTATTATAAGATCACGCCTTCGTTTTTCCAAGCTAAATAACCCCAAGTTTAATAACCTGTCTTGGTATTGCAGACCCCTTAGTCCTCTAATGACTTTTGTCGCTCTTCTCTGGACCCGCTCTAGTTCAGCTATGTCTTTCTTATACACCGGAGACCAGAATTGTACACAGTATTCTAAGTGTGGTCGCACTAGTGACTTGTATAGAGGTAAAATTATGTTCTCCTCATGAGCATCTATGCCTCTTTTAATGCATCCCATTATTTTATTTGCCTTTGCAGCAGCTGCCTGACACTGGCCACTAAATGTGAGTTTGTCATCTACCCATACACCCAGGTCTTTTTCAGTGACAGTTTTGCCCAGTGTTTTACAATTAAGCACATAATTATACGTTTTGTTTCCTCTGCCCAAGTGCATGACTTTACATTTATCCCCATTAAAGCGCATTTGCCATTTAGCAGCCCAAGCTTCTAGTTTACATAAATCCTCCTGTAATATAAAATTGTCCTCCTCTGTATTGATAACCCTGCAGAGTTTAGTGTCATCTGCAAATATTGAGATTCTACTCTGTATGCCCCCTACAAGGTCATTAATAAATATATTAAATAGAAGCGGGCCCAACACTGACCCCTGTGGTACCCCACTGTTAACTGTGACCCATTCTGAGTGTGTTCCATTAATAACCACCCTTTGTTTCCTATCACTAAGCCAGTTCTTAACCCACTTACACATATTTTCCCCTATCCCCATTGCCCTCATTTTATGTATCAACCTTTTGTGTGGCACCGTATCAAAAGCTTTTGAAAAGTCCATATACACCACATCCACTGCATTTCCTTGGTCCAGTCCAGAACTTACTTCTTCATAGAAGCTTATTAGATTAGTTTGACAGGAACGGTCCCTCGTAAAACCATGTTGATAATGGGTCATGAGGTTATTTTTGTTCAGATATTCCAGTATAGCATCTCTTAGAAAACCCTCTAGGATTTTACCCACAGTAGAGGTTAAGCTTACTGGCCTATAATTTCCAAGTTCAGTTTTTGTCCCCTTTTTGAATATTGGCACCACATTTGCTATACGCCAGTCCTGTGGTACAGACCCTGTTTTTATGGAATCATTAAATATTAAAAATAATGGTCTATCTATGACAGTACTTAATTCCTGCAGCACTCTGGGGTGTATCCCATCCGGGCCCGGTGATTTGTCAATTTTAGTGATTTTTAGACGATGCCGTACTTCCTCTTGGGTTAAGCAGGTGACATTTAATTGAGACTTTTTGTTATCACTGATCATATTGTCTGTCATGGGATTTTCTTGTGTAAATACTGTTGAAAAAAAGTCATTTAGCATATTGGCTTTTTCCTCATCCTCATCCACCATTTCACCCAGACTATTTTTAAAGGGGCCAACACCATCATTTTTTAGTTTCTTACTATTTATGTAGTTAAAAAATATTTTGGGATTCTTTTTACTTTCTCTGGCAATGAGTCTCTCTGTCTCAATCTTTGCTGCCTTGATTTGCTTTTTACAAATGTTATTTAATTTTCTGTATTTATTTAATGCTTCATCACTACCTACTTGCTTTAATTCCCTAAATGCTTTCTTTCTGTCACATATTGCACTTCTTACCGCTTTATTTAGCCATAGTGGTTTCCTCCTATTTCTAGCATGCTTATTCCCATAGGGTATATATTGTGCACAGGTCCTATTCAGGATGCTAATAAACATCTCCCATTTGTGTTGTGTACTTTTATGTCTCAGGACATCGTCCCAGTTTATTGCACTAAGATCATCTCTCAACCGTTGGAAATTTGCCTTCCTGAAGTTTAGTGTCCTTGTGGCCCCTCTACTACACGTCTTAGTAAAGGATACTTGAAAGCTTATTAAGTTATGATCACTATTACCCAAGTGACCTCCAACCCGTATATTTGATATGCGGTCTGGCCTGTTGGTTAATATTAGGTCCAGCAGTGCCCCCCTTCTTGTTGGGTCCTGAACCAGTTGTGAAAGGTACCGTATTTTTCGCTTTATAAGACGCACCTGATTATAAGACGCACCCCCAAATTTGGTGAAGGAAAAGAAAAAAAAATTATTTTTAATGTTAAACGGGGTCCATCTTATAATGCCAGTGTCCATCTTACAATCACTTTATATGTACCCTATTCTGGTATATTTGTCTCCATTCTGGTATATGTGCCCCCTCCTAATATATGGTCCCCCACCTGGTATCCATGCCCCCATCCTGGTATGTGTCCACCTCCTGATATATGCCCCCCCTTCTAATATATGGTCCCCTCCTGGTATCCATGCCCCAATCCTGGTATGTGTCCACCTCCTGATATATGTCCCCCCTCCTAATATATGGTCCCCTCCTGGTATCCATGCCCCAATCCTTGTTTCTGTTCCCCCTCCTCATAAATGTCCCAAAATGGGGGACATGCATCCTGCTACATAGCCCCCCAACTCTTACCGGTGGTGCTCTGGGGCCATGGAGGTTGGGTCCTAAGCATGGGGTTGCGCGGGTGCCACAGATGTTGGGGCTAAGGAAGAGGCTGAGGGGGTGCCACGGTGGTTGGGAGCCAAGGCACAAGCTGTGGGGTGTTGCGCCGGTCTCCGGTGGGCGCCGCCATTATTATTTACCAGCATGCATTGCCGGTCTGGCAATGCACGCTCTAGTGTCCAGAATTGTCTGCGAATCGCAGTCTGCGCATGCGCCGTGGCCATTTTATTGAAGACTGGAAAACAGTACTGGAGTACATAGAAATGGCCGCGGCGCATGCGCAGACCCCATCCGCGGCCATTTACAGACACAAGAGCATGCATTGCAAGACCGGCAATGCATGCTGGTAAATAATAATGGCGGCGCCCACCGGAGACCGGCGCAACACCCCCACAGCTTGTGCCTTGGACCCCAACCTCCTCCAACAACCGCATCAGGCACCTCCGATCCATCCCATCCCACATCCCCCCTAGGTAATATTTTTTTTTTTACATTTTTTTTTATATTCTCTTTTTAAGACGCACCCCCGTTCTCCCCCCAGTTTTGGGGGAACAAAAGTGCGTCTTAAAAAGCGAAAAATACGGTAATTGTCTCTCATAGTTTTCAAAAACTTATTACCTTTGCTGGAACTGCAGGTTTCTGATCCCCAATGTATTTCAGGGTAGTTGAAGTCCCCCATAATAATGACTTCTCCCTGAGTCGCTGCTTCATCTATTTGCTTTATGAGGATATTCTCCTCCACTTCCATTATTGTTGGAGACTTATAACAAACCCCTATCAGTAATTTATTATTTTTTCCCCCTCCCCTTATCTCCACCCACAGGGACTCTACATTTCCATTAGATTCACCTATATTATCACGCAGGATGGGTTTTAAGGATGATTTTACGTATAAACATACACCTCCTCCTCGCCTATTTGTACGGTCATTTCTGAACAGACAATAGCCCTGTAAATTAACAGCCCAGTCATGGCTCTCGTCCAGACAAGTCTCCGAAATCCCCACCATGTCATAATTATTTTCCAACAAAATCAATTCTAATTCCTCCATTTTGTTGGTGAGGCTTCTGGCATTAGTGAACATGCACTTTATGCATCTCTCTTTACCTCTCTTCCTTCCTACTAGATTGTCTGTTCTAACCCCACCCCCCATGCCACCCCCAATTTTATTACTTGTGCCCAGGTTACTGTTTACACTATCTTCCCCTCCTATACAATGAATACCCTCCCCCCAAATCCCTAGTTTAAACACTCCTTCAACCTTCTAGCCATTTTCTCCCCCAGCACAGCTGCACCCTCTCCATTGAGGTGCAGCCCGTCCCTAGCATAGAACCTGTAGCCAACAGAGAAGTCGGCCCAGTTCTCCAGGAACCCAAACCCCTCCTTCCTACACCAATTTCTGAGCCACTTATTTATCTCCCTAATCTCCCGTTGCCTCTCTGGTGTGGCACGTGGTACAGGCAGTATTTCAGAGAATACTACCTTGGAGGTCCTTGCCTTAAGCTTGCAGCCTAATTCCCTGAAATCATCTTTAAGGACCTTCCACCTACCTCTAACTTTGTCATTTGTGCCAATGTGCACCATGACCGCTGGGTCCTCACCAGCCCCTCCCAGTAATCTGTCAACCCGATCAGCGATGTGCCGGACTCGAGCGCCAGGTAGGCAGCACACTGTTCGAAGATCCCTGTCTTTGTGACAGATTGCCCTATCTATTCCCCTAATAATTGAGTCCCCCACTACCAGCACCTGTCTGGCCTGCCCTACTCTCCTGTTTTCCCCCTTACTGGAGCAGACACTCCTCTGGCTTTCAGAGGTCATGCCCTGCTGCAGCAGTGCTATCCCTGAACTTACACCCCCCTCATCTGCCAACATAGCAAATTTATTGGGGTGTGCCAGATCAGGACTAGCCTCCCTGGCACCCTTCCCTCTACCCCGCCTTCTAACTGTCACCCAGCTAGCTACCTCATGGTCCTGCAGCTCCATACTACCATCCTCCCCCACATCTATCCCATTGAGCAGCTGTTCAGTGAGCAGCAGACTCCTTTCCATATTGTCTATGGATCTCAGCGTTGTCAGTTGTTCATTTAGATCCAGTATCTGGGCTTCCAAATACACAACGTACTCACATCTCACACAGCAGTATGAACCCTCGATCGGCTGGTCAAGGAATGCATACATGTGGCAAGATGTACACTGGATGGCATTGCCAATCATGGAGCTCATTTCCTAATGGGGATTGCACCAGACAGAAATGATAAGTAAAAAGAAATGCAAAGTATTAACAAAATACAACCAGCAATTCAGTAAATCCTCCCTTCCAAACTCCCTGAATCCAAAGTCACTGAATCACAAGTCACACACTTACTTCTGTCGCACTTGCTCTGTCACACTTAGCTCGCGGTCACACTCGCTAGAAAATCAGATATAAAGAGGGTTTTTTTTGTTTTTTTTTCCCCTTAGCAGAAAATCAGCCTGTATCTCAGTGTACTTCCAAAGGACTGGAAGCCCCAACCAGCTGCTTCTTATAAACCCTTAATTATGCACCCCCACCCTTAATTAACCCCTTGCAAGTATAGCTACACCATAAGAGTCTATAAACTTGTATAAGAGTCTATAAACTTGTAGAGAGAAAGGAAAGTTAAGAAAGCCCAATAAAATTAAAAAGGTAAAGATAAAAAAAGAAAAAAAAAACAAAACACAGTCAGCAATTCACACAGGTATTTGTTGCAGGATTCCCAAACACCTCCTCACTGAATCACAAGTCACACACTTACTTCTGTCGCACTTGCTCTGTCACACTTAGCTCGCGGTCACACTCGCTAGAAAATCAGATATAAAGAGGGCTTTTTTTGTTTTTTTTTTTCCCCTTAGCAGAAAATCAGCCTGTATCTCAGTGTACTTCCAAAAACAGGACCACACTAGCAGTGATGTAACTTGAAGCTCATCGGCCCAGATGCAAAAGCTCCAATGGGGCTCCTAATTATTGCAAATATTTGATAGCATTGGTCTTTTTTTATAAGCCAAATGAAATTTTAAGGCCCCCTAGGTTCCAGGGCCATGGTGCGATTGCAACCCCTGAACCTATTGTAGTTAACCCCTGCATGCTAGAATTCAGTGAGTTCTTTAGAATGACCTATTCCATTATAAAAGTGTGTGTGCAGACTGCACGGTGAGGAGCTGGATTTTATATGCCTCTGGAATAGAATTTAACAAAAAACCTGACTTCGGTCATAAACGGTTGTGTCCAAGTACTTTTGACCACTCCATGTATGCACCAAAAATATGTATGGTACATAATCTATTACCGTATTTGACCCTAATCCCTATATTTATCATATAAATAAATATAAAATGCCTCTGCTGTATTGTGCAGAAGCCCAGCAGACTTTGCTTTCATCTTCATTGGAATTAGCTAATTGCTTTGTACTTTGATCAGTGCTCTCCTGTAATAACCATAAGACGCCTGATAGACCTGTGTACTGTATATGGCCCCTCCAGTGATGTGTAGGCTAAGAATAATGTAAGAACAAGCTATGGATTGTCTCAGATATGCAGCACGTCTAGATTTATCTTCCACATCTCCTTTTACATTTTTCTTCAGTAGACATCAGATTTTACAATAACCTCACATGTTCTTATTTAAGCTTCTCATTACAAATCCCTGCAGCAACTGGTAGGACTAATTCATTCTTCATTTAGATTTAATATTGATTTTACCAGGTCTTTCATCTCCAAACTTTCATTATGAAAGGCCTTTGTAAAGTGAACATCTGGTGTAGAATTACATGTACAAATACTTCAATAATGCAATGAAAACATCCATATTGTGTTCATGTCTGCAGGTCATAATATATATATTATGTCATACATGTAGATTACTTAGGAAATCACTCTAAAGGCCCAGTTAGGCACACAGATAATTGTGCAGAGATTGTTCACAGATCTCTGGTTGCAGTGAAATCATGGACACATTGCTCCATTTTGTGGCCGTGTACAAATGTAACAATGTGTCCATGATTTCACTGTAACCAGTGACCTGCAAACAATCTCTGCACAATTATCTGTGTGTGTAATGGATTATTTGCCAAATAAATTTGAAGAAGAGCAAGAGAGAAAGTTTTTAGGTGTCCATACACATCAGCTGGACTGCTCATTTGTTTTCAGTGGGATGAGGGGAGAACGCCTCTTCCTGACACGTCTGGCAGTGGCTTAACACGCCTTCAGAATGGATTGGGTGTTTTAATTCATCCTGCTGATCTTTCTCTCTCCCGACTTCATCTCTCAACAGGGAGAAAAGAGAGAGAATAGGGGCACAATGTGAAAGTACCTCAGGGCAAAGTGCTTAATAGAAGTCACTGTCCACTCACCTACTGAGGTTGTGCACCTCTGAACAGCCCCAGTTGAAGCGTTGGTGGGGGAGCAGGGCACTACAGCTCCTTCTTCAGCACTGTTGGCTTCTCTGTGACTTCCGGGTGATCATGTGACTGGGGCCAGACCGGAAATACGTCACCGCAGGTGCTCAAGAGTTAACTCGGTTGCTGGGTAATGCTAGGTCCTCTCCACTGATTGATTTACCTCCCAGAGCAGCTCCTGCTCCTGGTCCCCCGCAGGGGAAAGAATAAGCAATTGTTTGTAGGAGTGGTGTATGGAGCACTGAGGATAGGCAAAGAAGGGCAAAAGGTTTTAGTTAAACAGACCTTAGTTATTCCTCCAATGAGCCACAATGCGTTTCAACAGGTAAACTGTCTTCATCAGGTGATCACTTGATGAACACCATTTACCTGTTGAAACGCATTCTGGCTCAGTGGAGGAATAATAAAGATCTATTTAACTAAAACCTTTTGCCCTTCTTTGCCTAACCTCAGCGCTCCATAGACGTCAATTTTCAAAGAGTCAAGAGGCCCATATAACACAGATTGGGGACCTCTTCATTAGACTAATGTTGGAGGATAATCTTTCTGATCTTGAGAATCACATTCAACTCTAAGGGTACCTTTACACACGGCTACATTTGTAGCTTGTCACCAGGTAACTTACTGGTTGCAGTGAAATCATGGATACATGATTCCATTTGTACACAGCAACAAGATAGAACCATGTATCCATGATTTCACTGCAACCAGTAAGTTACCTGGTGACAAGCTACAAATGTAGCCGTGTGTAAAGGTACCCTCAGAGAGGGTTGTGAGCTGCATTCAGCAATAAGAGAGGGTTGCAAACCACATTAAGCTCTAAGAGACATTCCCTAGCCACATCCAACTCCCACTCCCTCACAGGAGGGATACCCTGAGCCTACACAGAAAACACATTGAGGTTGCACACCAAAATCCAGGGGTTACTACTTTACCCCCATCCAAATTGGCTCTTCTATATGTGGGTACTGTTTTGCCAAGTTTATTAACATTAAGGTACAGATACAACTTTAAAGAAGGCAATCAAGTGATTTTCATACACTTTTGTATGTGCAACAAACAAAGGTTATGTACTTACATCACCAAGGAGTTTTTGCCCATCATCTGTCTGGTTTATCATCAGTCGAAGAAGCAGTACAAAGGCAAAGAGCTCCTGGAGAGTCCAAAAACTGAACCAGGGTGTCCCTTGGATATAGGTGCAAAACAGCTTATATTATTGTAATGTCTCTCTGAGCTTATATAGTTAGTTATACAATATTGCACAAGTCAAGTTAATATATTATAAACATGATTCACCTTTGCCCTCTAGTGCCATCTTTTAGGATTAGATGAGTCAGAGTAATAAAGAAACATCAGACAATGCCGTGCATATACAAAAGATCAAGTATCGCATAAGTCAACAGCTGATATTTTGGTTCAATAAATTACAATTATAATTACAATGAACACATTTTCTGTCTGTATCAGCAATACGTTACAGTTTTAAGAATCACGCAAGTCAATAGCAAATAATTGGGTAAATAAATCACAAGGTTTTGTCAGAATGAACAAGTTGTCTGTGTGTATCAACAATATATTTCAATTGAACATAATGTATAACTCCAAAATATCCAATTTTATATTTGCACTACAGCTACTCACAAAATTCACCTGCTCTTCATAGCTGTTTGCTAGTCCTGGTGCTAATTTATTAGGATAGCAGACAGCCATGAATCACACAATACAGGCCCACGAGCTACATGTGGTTCTCGAGCCATAAGTTGGGGACTCCCGGACAATTTTGTATAGAAGCCTGTAGTCTGCTTTCCTACAAAAGTAAATCAATTATCTTTATCATGCTGTCTCATTCCCCAACATATCCAACATCCCTTGTCCTCTACAGGGCTGATGAAACATGCCAGGGCTAATGTTATGTGAATTCTTATCATATCTACTATATAATTGCCGTAGGCATTTTTGTGTCGGACCCCGAAAACGCCGTGGCTATGTCACGCTGTGACGTCACCACGCGCGAGCAATGGCCGCGAAGCGGCCATTGCGAGTCGCTGGCCGAAAATAGAACCAGAGGCCCGGCTACAAAGTTAGCGATTTACCGCTGAGGTAGCGCGAGCAATGGCCGCGAGGCCATTGCGAGTCGCTACCTCAGCTGCCGCATCTGCCGCAACTCCCCCTATACTTTCAATGGGGATCTATTGCGAGTCGCTGTGTAGCGCGAGCAATGGCCGCGAGGCCATTGCGAGTCGCTACACTTGCGGCGCGGTTGCGGTAATCCCCATAGAAAGTATAGGGGGACCTGCCGCAAGTCCCCCTATACTTTCTATGGGGATTACCGCAACCGCGCCGCAGATGCGGTTTTTAAATAAAATAAAATAATTTTAATACAAATAAATTTTCATAAAATAACAAATAATAAATACATTTAATAATAATAAAAATAGTAAAAAAACAAAACAAAATAAATAATAAAATAAAAAATTCCTATCTACTATATTGGATTATTATTTGAAAATCTAAAAAAAAATAAAAATATTCTAGACACCCGATGCATTTGCATCGGGCTCACAGCTAGTAAGAATATATATCTCATTATATCAGAATGTTTTGGTAGTGTAATAGCTGCATTATGAACAGAGAGGACATAAATTTGTCATGCAGACCCTATCATCCCAGTGCTAACCCTTGTTATTGCTTGGGGCACACTGTATTGTACCTAAAGCTGCTAATATTAAGAATTTCTCTATAACCCCTATCCCAGAGGTCCCGAACTCCAGTCCTCAAGGGCCACCAACAGTGCAGGTTTTCAGGATTACCTTAGTATTACACAGGTGATAATATAATCACCTGCACTGGTGATGATTCCAACCCCTGTGCAATACTAAGGCAATACTGAAAACATGACCTGTTGGCGGCCCTTGAGGACTGGAGTTCCCAACCCCTGCCCTATCTGCTTAACAGATTCAATATCCAAGAGACTGAAGGGGTGCTGAGAAAGGGACCCTACTTATTTACCCCCAGAGCTGGATCACCAGAGACACTTGTTTTTTTTTTCATCCCAAGCTCAATTAGGTCAGACTGCACATAAAGATATAACTAAAATCCAAACACTTCTTACTACTACCTATGATTATTGGTATACATATAGGACTCTAAAAGTATAGCTTCTTCATTGCTGATAGCTTATTAACGTTATACAATTTTAATGATCCTAAGTCTATCACAGACACAATTCATTCTCCGGTTATCTTTGCATGATATTTTTATGATTTGATCAGATAAGCAACTGCAATCCATCGCTTACCAGGGAGAGTATTGAACTAGTGAAAATTTGTTTCCAATAACCAAGTGTACCCAGTCCCCATTAAAACAGTGATTTACATATTTGCTAATCTCCACTGACAATATAAATGTAGGCGCTGGTTATCTTCATGCACCTTGAGTCAACATTTTGGGAAGGTCATAACCTAGATATTCACAGTTACATATTTACATTTGAAACCAGAAGTTTGCATACACTATATAAAAGCCATATGATGCATGTTTTTCTCACTATCTGATATGAAATCATAATAAACCTTTCCTGTTTTAGGTCAATTAGGATTAGCATAATTATTCATATTTGCCAAATACCAGAATAATGAGAGAGAGAATGTTTTAAGGAATTTGTATAACTTCCTGCAAAGTCCCAAGTTTACATGCACTAAGACTATGCGTTTAAACAATTTGGGACAGCTCATATGATGATATGTGTTTAGAAGCATATGTTATGTTTATTGGCAACATCCAAGTTAATTAGAGACACACCTCTGGATGTATTTTAATGCAAACATAAAACATACTGCTTCCTTTGTGCATTATCATGGGAAAGTCTAAAGAAATCAGCCAAGATATCAGGAAGAGAGTTGTAGACTTGTAAAAGTCTGGTTTGAGTGCAATTTCCAGATACCTTAAAGTGCCTCCTTCACCTGTACAAACAATTATACGCAAGTACACACAAGATGGGAATGTCCTACCATCATACCGCTCAGGAAGGAGACGGGTTCTGTGACCAGAGATGAATGTGCTTTGCTCCAACATGTGCATATCAACCCAAGAACTAAAGCAAAAGACCCTGTGAAGATGTTGGGGGAATCTGGTAAGATTTTGTCATTATCCACAGTGAAACGAGTACTGTGTCAACATGGGCTGAAACACCACAATTCCAGGAAGAAGCCAATACTCTAAAAGAAAATTAGAAATACAGATTAATTTTTGTACACAGGAACAAAGACCTTTTTGGAGACATGTCCTGTGGTTTCACAAAACCAAAATTGAACTATTTGGCCATAATGACCATCGTTATATTGGGAGGAAAAAGGAAGAAGCTTGGAAGCCTAAGAACACCATCCCAACTGTGAAACACAGGGGTGGCAGCAACATGTTGTGGGGTTCTTTTGCTGCAGGAGGGACTGGTGCACTTCACAAAATAGCTGGCATCATTAGGAAAGAAGATTTTATGGAAATACTGAAGCAACATCTCAAGACATCAGTCAGGAAGTTAAGGCTTGGACGTAAATGGGTCTTCCAAATGGACAATAACCCGAAGCAAAAAGCAAAACTGGTTACAAAGTGCCTTAAAGATAACAAACTCAATTTTTTGGAGTGGTTATCACAAAGCCTTGATCTCAATCCTTTTGAAAATGTATGAGCAAAGCTGAAAAGGCAGGTGCGAGCAAGGCGACCTACAAACATGGCTCAGTTACACCAGTTCTGAAAGGAATGGGCCAAGATTCCTACCAACCATTGTAAGAAGCTTATGGAAGCTTATGGAAGGATATCCAAAACGTTTGACCCAGGTTCTACAGCTTAAGGGCAATGGTACCAAATACTAATGAAATGTATGTAAACTTGTGACTTTGCAGAAAGTAATACAAATGTCTTAAAACATTATCTCTCATTATTATGGCATTTTGCTAATAATCCTTATTGACCTAAACCAGGAAAAGTTTATTCTGATTTCATGTCAGTTAGTCAGAAAAACATACATATGTTTCTTTTTTATAGAGTGTATGTAAACTTCTAGTTTCCACTGAACATATGCCGCAAAATGCTTATATCTATTACTAGATGGTGGTCCGATTCTAACACATCGGGTAGTCTAGAATATGTATGTAGTTTATGTATGAAGATTTAACAATAATGCAAGGAGTACACGATATCTATCTATCACCTACCTATGTGTCTATCGTCTATGTATTTTTTGGATATTTTATCTTTAGAAACTAAGGTTCTTGGTACACATATTAGCCAAAACCTGTTTGCCCATCAACCAGCATCAAGGTGATTTTAGATCTGATGGGTTCCTATTCTACCTTGTCACTCTTTCCTTGGACTCAGCTAAGCCTCCATTTTTACTATTTCTCAGTGGGAGGACTCCCTTAAATCAAAGAAACAATGAGACATCATATACAGTGCTGACCACTGAGCTACCATATACAGTGCTAACCACTGGGCCACCTAAACAATGAGCCACCATACACCATGCTAACCACTGAGACACCATATACAGTGCTATCCACTGAGCCCCCATATACTCTGCTAACCAGTGAGCCACCATACAATGTTAACCACTGAGCCACCATACAATGCTAACCACTGAGCCACCATACAATGCTAACCACTGAGCCACCATATACAGTGCTAACCACTGAGCCACCTTAACAACGAGACATCATATACAGTGCTAATCACTGAGCCACCTAAACAATGAGACATCATATACAGTGCTAACCACAGAGCCACCTAAAAAATTAATCATCATATACAGTGCTAACCACTGAGCCACCATACAATGCTAACCACTGATCCACCATACAATGCTAAGCACTGAGCCATCATACAATGCTAACCACTGAGCCACCATATACAGTGCTAACCACTGAGCCACCATACAATGCTAACCACTGAGCCACCTAAACACTGAGCCACCATACAATGCTGAGTACAGTGTATTTGAAATATGGCGCCATTGCGCACGCCGCTATTCTGATTGGTCGGCGGTGAACGCGGCGACCAATGAGAGAAGCGGCGCGCAGTTTAAATGCCGCTCCTCTGATTGGTCGGCGCTGAACACGGCGACCAATCAGAGGAGCGGCATTTAAACTGCGCGCCGCTTCTCTCATTGGTCGCCGCGTTCACCGCCGACCAATCAGAATAGCGGTGCGCGCTATGGCGCCATATTTCAAATACACTATACTCAGTGTATTCGAAATATGGCGGCATAGCGCGCGCCGCTATTCTGATTGGTTGCCGCGTTCAGCGTGTCATCTCCCGGCTAGACCAGAGCTCAGCCGCGGCACAGAGACCAGCGGCTCGCCAGCCGGGAAATAACCGGCTAACGCCGGTCATCTCCCGGCTGGCTCGCCACGGACCTCTGTGCCGCAGGTAGCCGCGGCTGAGCTCTGGTTAGCGGCTCGCCAGCCAGGAGACGACCGGCTGCCTCACGCGCCCTGGGTCCACCGTTTGCTGGACCGTGCACACCTGCAGAAGCGGCACTCACGCGACGCTTCCGTCGGGCTGCAAGTCGCAGCGAAATTCGAATGTTCAGCATGCGCTATTTGCATACTCTGAGCTGCCTCTGTGTGGCGCGCAATTTCGGTTACAGACACACTCAAAAAACCCTTAGGGCCACTTTACACACACCAACTTATCTATCCAACTTCTGACCAACTTACTGGTTGCAGTGAAATCATGAACACATTGCTCCATTTGTACACAGCCACAAAATGGAGCAATGTGTCCATGATTTCACTGCAACCAGCAAGTTGGTCAGAAGTTGGATAGATAAGTTGGTGTGTGTAAAGTGGCCCTTAGACAATTATATAGTAGATGTTATGATTTAGGTTTCAGATGTATGGATGAAAAATTACCTAATTTACATAAAAAAAAAATAATGGGCAATTTTCGTCAGTAATGTTGTATTCCATCTGCATGCCGTCCTTCTGTCTTCCATGTGTCCATTTTTCACATCACATCTCATCTATTTTAATATAATCAACATGTAAAAAAAAACCTTACAAGTCTTAATACAGTTCACAATGTTAATAATTGCAATATGTCCATAGAAATCAGATGCAATACAGATGATCCGCATGGGATCTTAGCACTTATAGACTAGTATAGGCAAGGCTCATCTGAAACACAGAGGTTTGAGTGCATGCTGTGATTGCTTTCACATGGACACTCAGTCCGTGTGAAGAATCTGTCATCTGAAGGGCCTTATTCAATCAAGTTAGTCAATATGCTATACGATTTTAATATGGGTATCAGTGGCGTAACTTGAAGCTCATGGGCCCTGATGCAATGGGGTCCGCAATTATTGCAAATATGTACGGTAATAGTCTTTTTCTATAGGCCAAATGGACTTAAGGGCCCAGGTGTGATTGCAACCCCTGCACCTGTTGTAGTTACGCCCGTGATGGGTAGCACATGTGCATATAATACGCTTGTCTGAACAAGCTCTTTGGTCTTGAAAATGTTCATTTTGATTCCAAAATATATAGTATACCAAAAAAAATCAATACTAATGCTACGTATTTACATACATTTTAGCATAAAACACAAGTAGATATATAGTTACTATACTAATTTTATATTGCAAAACTTCCTTCTGCTTGGGCTTTTATGTTCATTGGCTGCCAAACTCACAATGCCAAAATTCTATTCAAACCTAATTAAACATTGATTTTGTGTATCGTCCAAACCTTCCTAGAAAGAACAGCTCCCACTAAAGTAAGAAAATCACAAGTCACCACTAATATTGGATTGTGCTATTACTAGCCTTAATTAGATTGCTGGTTTTTCACAGCTTTTCACAATGACCGAATATGATAAATGTATTTTTACTGCTGTAATGATGGTGCACTAAATGCTTACAAAGAAATGTCTTTCCAGTCATCCTGCACATACATACTCTATGCTACAATATTTAAGTTATCCTTTACGTCTTACCACCACCTGAACATGTTTCTGGAGGGATCCTCCATATTATCCTTAAAATACATCTACCTCCAATCTTACATTTTGCGTGAGGATAGCCCCAGACTACACCATGGTTTCCATCCAATCTATCTTGTCATATTACTTCTCTATCATTGATGCTCTACACCAGGGGTCTCAAACACGCGGCCCGAGGGCCGCATGCGGCCCCTGGAGCTTCACTATGCGGCCTGCGGCACCTTGAGCAACTTAATGATGCATCACTCCAGTGCAGGGGGTCACTGTAGTCCCGCTGTGTGATGACTTCCGTCCGCGGCACTAACAAGCTCTGCCACTCAGCAAGATCAATGCAAGCTGCCAGCCAATGAGAGGCCCGCAGCTGATGGCGGAATGAGACGTCACATGCGGGCCTCTGGCTGGCAGATTGCATTGATCTTACTGAGCAACAGAGCTTGTCTGAGCGGCGGCTGGAGGAAGTCATTGCACAGCTGGGACCGCGGCGGCCCCCTGCACTGGAGCAATGGATCATTAAAGTGAGAAAAGTGTGAGTGGGTGTGTGTTTGAGGGTGAGTGTGTGAGGGTGTGAGTATGTGAGTGAGGATGTGTGTATATGAAAGTGTGTATGAGGTGTGTGTGTGAGTTTCAGTGTGTGTATGAGAGTGTATGAGCATGTGTGTGTGTGTGTGTGTGAGAGGGTTTGTGTGTGAGGGTGTGTATGTGAGTGTGAATGTGTGTGTATGTGAGTGTGTAAAAAGAAGGTAAAACTGGATGGGGGCATCACTATAAAAGTAAATCAGGATAGGGGACATACCTAGAAAAGGGGATCAGGATAGGGGACAATCAGTACAAAAGGGGACAAGGATGCGGGACCTCACTACAAAAGGGGTCCAGGATGGGGGACATCACTACTAAAGGGGATCGGGATGAGGGGCATCACTACTAAGGGGGATCGGGATGAGGGATATCGCTAGAAAAGGGTATCAGGATGGGGACATCACTACCAAATGGAACCGGGATGAAGGACATCACTACTAAAGGGGATCGGGATGGGGGACATCACTAGAAAAAGGGATCAGGATGGGGAACATCACTAGAAAAAGGGGATCAGGATGGGGGACATTAGTAGAAAAAGGACATTACTACAGGATGGGGACATTACTACATTGAGCAAAAAATTCTGGTATTACTAAAAATATCACTTAGTCCTACAAGGGATGCGGCCCCCCGCTATAAATGTTTTTCTATGTGCGGCCCACCAACCCAGCCAAGTTTGAGACCCCTGCTCTACACAGTACATTTATAACCACAGAAAATTTGGGGGCAGTCCTGCTTCTGCACAGGCTGCTTGGTTTCCATGATTATTTTAATAATGTTGGCTCCAACTAGCCTCAACCCTAGAAGCCAATGTTAGTGCTATATATTAAAAATATGGGACTTTCTCCAAATGTCTTACTGAAAGCCTTAATTCTTGATGAAAGTTTATTACTATATTTCATATACAGTCATATGAAAAAGTTTGGGCACTCCTCTTAATCTTACTCGTTTGTTTTTTTTTAAATTGGGTTTTTGCAACAGCTATTTCGGTATGATATATGTAATAACTGATGGACACAGTAATATTTTAGGATTGAAATGAGGTTTATTGTACTAACCGAAAATGTGAAATATGCATTATTTCAAAAATTGACAGGTGCAAAAGTATGGGTACCTCAACAGAAAAGTAACATTAAGGGCTGCTTTACACACACCAACTTCTTTGACCAACGTCTGAACAGATCTCTGGTTGCAGTGAAATCATGGACACATTGCTCCATTTTGTTACATTTGTACACAGCCACAAAATGGAGCAATGTGTCCATGATTTCACTGCAACCAGAGATCTGTTCAGAAGTTGGTCACAGAAGTTGGTGTGTGTGCAAAGCGGCCCTAATATTTAGTAGATCCACCTTTTGCAAAAATAACAGCCTTTAGTCGCTTCCTGTAGCTGTTAATGAGTTCCTGGATCCTGGATGAAGGTATTTTTGACCATTCCTCTTTACAAAACAATTCCAGTTCAGTTAAGTTTGATGGTCGCCGAGCATGGACAGCCCGCTTCAAAACATCCCACAGATGTTCAATGATATTCAGGTCTGGGGACAGGGATGGACATTCCAGAACATTGTAATTGTTCCTCTGCATGAATGCCTGAGTAGATTTGGAGCGGTGTTTTGGATCATTGCCTTGCTGAAAGATCCATCCCCGGCGTAACTTCAACTTTGACACTGATTCTTGAACATTATTCTCAAGAATCTGCTGATACTGAGTGGAATCCATGCGACCCTCACTCAACCTTAACAAGATTCCCGGTGCCGTCATTGGCCACACAGCCCCAAAGCATGATGGACCCTCCCCCAAATTGTTGTATGACCAAACAACTCAATATTTGTTTCATCAGTCCACAGGACCTTCTTCCAAAATGAAACTGACTTGTCCAAATGTGCTTTTGCATACCTCAGGCGACTCTGTTTGTGGCGTGCATGCAGAAACGGCTTCTTTCGCATCACTCTCCCATACAGCTTCTCCTTGTGCAGTGTGCGCTCTATTGTTGACCGATGCACAGTGACACCATCTGCAGCAAGATGATGCTGCAGGTCTTTGGAGGTGGTCTGTGGATTGTTCTTGACTGTTCTCACCATTCTTCTTCTATGCCTTTCTGATATTTTTGTTGGCCTGCCACTTCTGGCCTTTATAAGAACTGTCCCTGTGGTCTTCCATTTCCTTACTATGTTCCTCACAGTGGAAACTGACAGGTTAAATCTCTGAGACAACTTTTTGTATCCTTCCCCTGAACAACTATGTTGAACAATCTTTTTTTTTTCAGATCATTTGAGAGCTGTTTTGAGGAGCCCATAATGGCACTCCTCAGTGAAGATGCAACTAGGAGAACAACTTGCAAGTGGACACCTGAAATAGCTTTTCTCATGATTGGATACACCGGGCTATGAGGTATAAAGCTCAATGAGGTTACCAAACCAATTTAGTGCTTCAGTAAGTCAGTAAAAAGTAGTTAGGAGTATTCAAATCATGAAAATCAGAAGGGTGCCCATACTTTGGCACCTGTCAAATTTTGAAATAATGCATATTTCACATTTTTGGTTAGTACAATAAACCTCATTTCAAACCTGAAATATTACTGTGTCCATCAGTTATTACATATATCACACTGAAATAGCTGTTGCAAAAAAAACTATTTTAAACAAAAAAAATAGAGTAAGATTAAGAGGGGTGCCCAAACTTTTTCATATGACTGTATATTGACCAATGTGGATAACATTTTGTGCTGTCTGAAAAGTCCAAAAACAACTTCGAAAAAAAAAGAAAATATATAACTAATGCACTGTATACTGTCAGTTGAGAAAGTGCAGAGGGTTGTATTTACTCATTCATGGTCATGCAGTATTGCATAAGGAAAATCTGAATACATTTGAAAGACTATGTCACTATGTCAAATCTGTTTCCCAAAAAAAGAATGAAAAGTGAGCTACCATGTACCATTTTCAATCTTATTTCTGTGTCAGTGGATAACAATGAGAGAATTAGACATGAAGAGACAAGCTTTGTTTAATCAATATGACCTTACTAAAATTCATCCTTGTAGTCTTTATCATGTAATTTGATCTACAGGAAAGGAGAAATGTTTGTTTTTGGATTTTCCTGATCCCTAGCTATATTTCTCAGGATTAATTTTCGTTTAAAGTATATGAAAAGTAGCATGGGGCAGCATGGCAGCACGATAGTAAACAATGTACGCTTTCAACACTGGGGACATGGGTTTAACTCCCACCAAGGACAGCAAGGAGTTATAATTATTTATTTTTAGAGCACCATTCTGCCCACGGTGCTGACGATGTGAAACAGTTCACTTACAAAACATAACATAAATGACAATGAGCAAACTAGCAATGACGGACTGGAGCAATGGGGAGAAGTCTTTGCCCTAAAGGGATGTCATCACGCGTCGATATCGCTGTCAATGTCACTCGTACGTCATGGATTTTCAGTCGCTCAGCGACGTAAAAGTGACGCAGGAGCGACATTGAAGCGTGTGACCAAGCGATGCAACCAGCGATATGTCGCTAATCGCCGATCGCAGGTTTCACTGCCAGATGTAAAACTGTCGCTCATCGCTCAGTAGACCTTGTGCATTGCTGCGTGTGACACTAACTCAGCGACGTATTTTCTATTTTTACATCGTACAAGCGACTAAATAAAATCGCTCGCAAGATGGCGACATCACCGCATCGCTGGGTCATATTGACGTGTTGTGACATCTTACCTGCGATAATTCCACATCGCTCAGGCGATGAATAATTTGTGACGCATGAGCGATATCGCGGGCGACATTGACACGTGTGACAGGCCCTTAACAGGCATACAGTCTACAGGTTGATTGGAAAGGAGATAATAGGTTGGGCTTCAGAGCTTTGATGGTATCAGGTCTGATGGGGTCTAAGAGTCCTCAGTGGTTGATAACTTTAAATTGCTAGTTGAAAAGATGGTAATAAATAGCAAGCTTTCGAGACTACTCGGGTCTCTTCTTCAGTTTAGATTTTATGTTACTATGAGCCTGATGAAGAGACCCAAGTAGTCTCGAAAGCTTGTTATTTATTCCCATCTTTTCAGTTAGCCATTAAAAGGTATCAACCTCTGAGGACTCTCAGATTCTAATATTTTTCTAGAAATGAATAGAGAAGATAACCTGGATAATGGGAATTAGCCTTTATTACTATTTCATCAAGATTTACATGGGTATTAGTTATCCTCTCATTGCTGAATTACCTTCAAACATTTCTTTTTTTTGCTACTAAAAGAATGGAACAAAAACATAAAAAAATGGAGAAATAAAAAAAATGAAATATTTTCCCTAGGCTTGGGAGTGAACCAGAAAACTATTCCACTTAAAATAAGCACTGAGTGATCCATGAATTAGTTTCTAGGTAAATAGTGGAAATCTGTGTGGACATTGTTCTAGGGTTACAATGAGTTTCTTTATGTGCTGGTTGGAAATTTGTATATATTCATAACACAGCAAATGTTTTATTAGATCAGTTGTAGTATGGAGCTATCCATCAGTATGTGCGGTAAGGTTTGGCATATTGCATTTCTATATCCAGATGGTGTACATTAGACTTGACACATTGTAAAGTAACGTTAATGTATATAAATGGACAATATAGCAGCTCATTTCTAAAGAAAACTTTCGTTTTTATTTATCACATTTTTCCAAACTCAATGGTTAATGCAGCAAAATATGGTAGTCTTTTTTGCATGTCATTGTACAGTCTGTGTACATATACTTGCTGTAAAATGGGTTTGACAAGAAAGGTTCAAAAATGATGTCAAGCAATGTTCTCAGGTCATTAAATTCAACCGACACCATATAAAGATGTTTTTCCTGAAGTGCTGGCGATGGGAAAAATAAACATTTTCATAATGGGTTCCCCAGGTGAAAATATTTTTGTATGTTGCATCCTGAACAAATCTAAAAAAAATACAATACAATAATAAGATAAAATACAATACAGTATGAGACAATACAAATATAATACAATACAGGCCATATGAGACAAAAAAAATAAATAAATACATCACTGAACCCATTAGGAGTGAGGTGCCTGCTCACAAGCTTACAATCTATGAGGAAGTAGGGGAGATACAAAAGGTAAGAGTAACAAATGCCATCATGTATGGTCCAGCTATCAATATAATGAATAGGTCTGGGAACTTGCTATCTACCTTATGGAGAGACGTTTTCTGCAACCATAAAAAGACAGTTAAGTAGGTGAGGAGATTGTAGCCACATCCCCCCTCTAGGAAATATGCAAATTTGCACTTCAGTAAGGAAGTGGAATAACTCCAGTGCCACCTTTAAAGGGAACCAACCACCCCCAATGACCCCCCCGGACTCTTAATATCAGTCCCTACACACAGCACATAGATGTGCTGCAATGATTTTTGCTAAAAAAACTGTTTTTTCAAACTAAAGATAATGATTTAGAAAGTTTAAACTGAATGGACGGCTGGGCGGTACTTATCTCTGGCAAAAGCCGATATCTGATGTCAATCATCCTCCCGTCTCCCCTTGTAGCAGTAACGTCCAGCCCTTTATTCAGCGTCACAGCCCTGTGCACGGGCTCGCATGCCCGTGCACACGTCATCATCTGCAGCCGGGAAGCGAGCGCGCGCTCTGACTTCCTGCGCTCGGCTATGGAAGACAGAGCGCGCGCTCGCTTCCCGGCTGCAGATGATGACGTGTGCACGGGCATGCGAGCCCGTGCACAGGGCTGTGACGCTGAATAAAGGGCTGGACGTTACTGCTACAAGGGGAGACGGGAGGATGATTGACATCAGATATCGGCTTTTGCCAGAGATAAGTACCGCCCAGCCGTCCATTCAGTTTAAACTTTCTAAATCATTATCTTTAGTTTGAAAAAACAGTTTTTTTAGCAAAAATCATTGCAGCACATCTATGTGCTGTGTGTAGGGACTGATATTAAGAGTCCGGGGGGGTCATTGGGGGTGGTTGGTTCCCTTTAAGTAGCTCCTCAAAGTCATAATCGTTTTCCAACAAGCTTTTAAATATGACTAAGGGATTTGTGTCAGATCAGAAACCCAAACTACAGACGCTGTGTTTCGGGGTAACTGCCCCTCAGCAGTGTAGTGTGTAGAATATTCCCTTAGTCATATTTAAAAGCTTTTACCTTACAAAATATCGCCACAGATTAAACTGTGTTGATATTTTTATAGTGAATCAGCACATCCAATATTTTATGGCAAAAGTTACTTTATTACCGTATATACTCGTGTATAAGCCGACTTTTTCAGCCCAAAAATTGGGCTGAAAAGTCCCCCCCTCGGCTTATACACGAGTCATATACTTGTGTGAAGTGGGGGCTGTGTCCGGGAGCAAGGAGGAGGCTGGAGGAGGTGGGGGAAGGCTATAATATGAGCGGCTCGTGACGTGGAGCCGCTCATAACTTATTCATGATATGCACTGCATCCCCCGCCCATCCGTGGGGGGAGCAGTGCATATCTCATTACAGGCCCCCATAACAGTATGGCGCCCCCGCCACAATAAAGCCCCCCCATGCTGCCGCTGCTCAGTGTAGAATAAATAATGTTATTAGCTCTCACACGGCTGGCAGATCGCTCCTGGCTTGCATCCTCCCTCCTCCCTGCGTGTCATGTGACCGGCCGGTGACGTCATCGAGGTGAGCCCCGGTCACATGACACGCAGGGAGGACGGAGGATGCAAGCCAGGAGCGATCTGCCGGCCGTGTGAGAGCTAATAACATTATTTATTCTACACTGAGCAGCGGCAGCATGGGGGGGGGGAGCCCCTGTATACACTGTGCTGCTGGGGAGCCCCTGTATACACTGTACTGCTGGGGAGCCCCTGTATACTGTTCTGCTGGGGAGCCCCTGTATACTGTTCTGCTGGGGAGCCCCTGTATACTGTGCTGCTGGGGAGCCCCTGTATACTGTTCTGCTGGGGAGCCCCTGTATACTGTTCTGCTGGGGAGCCCCTGTATACTGTTCTGCTGGGGAGCCCCTGTATACACTGTGCTGCTGGGGAGCCCCTGTATACTGTTCTGCTGGGGAGCCCCTGTATACTGTTCTGCTGGGGAGCCCCTGTATACACTGTGCTGCTGGGGAGCCCCTGTATACTGTTCTGCTGGGGAGCCCCTGTATACTGTTCTGCTGGGGAGCCCCTGTATACACTGTGCTGCTGGGGAGCCCCTGTATACTGTTCTGCTGGGGAACCCCTGTATACTGTTCTGCTGGGGAGCCCCTGTATACACTGTGCTGCTGGGGAGCCCCTGTATACTGTTCTGCTGGGGAGCCCCTGTATACTGTTCTGCTGGGAGCCCCTGTATACTGTTCTGCTGGGGAGCCCCTGTATACACTGTGCTGCTGGGGAGCCCCTGTATACTGTTCTGCTGGGGAGCCCCTGTATACACTGTGCTGCTGGGGAGCCCCTGTATACTGTTCTGCTGGGGAGCCCCTGTATACTGTTCTGCTGGGGAGCCCCTGTATACACTGTGCTGCTGGGGAGCCCCTGTATACACTGTGCTGCTGGGGAGCCCCTGTATACACTGTGCTGGGGAGCCCCTGTATACACTGTGCTGGGAGCTGTAAACCTGTGCTGAAGGCTGTATACCACACTGCTGGGGGCTGTATACTTGTGCTGGAGTCCACCCTCGGCTTATACGCGAGTCAATAGGTTTTCCCAGTTTTTGGGTGCAAAAGTAGGGGGGTCGGCTTATACACGGGTCGGCTTATACACGAGTATATACGGTAATTAAAATTAATTCATATAAAAATTATTTATCATACACAACATGTCCTAAGCGGGAACACAGTCCCTATCATGCACAAAGTACTAGGGTGGGCTACAAAAACAGCACAAAAGTAGCAGCAAATTACTAACAGGGGAGCAAAATAATATATTTACAGCACCATCACACTTATATTAAAACGGTCACTAAATGATCATATATTGAATACTGGAGTGTTCAAATTACCTGGTGCCAAAATGGACTCCTTTGGACCCCTGACTGCCACAGTGCTCCTGCCTCAATCCCACAGCCGACGTACGTTTCAACGTTAATGTTTTCCTCAGGGCGTGCATTGTGTTATGTGGAGGTTTCCTATCTTATATAGTATCCACTACCTCATTAGGGGCTACACCTGTCAGATCTAATCCCCCTGTCCGTCACAGTCAAGTCTCCCCCTTTGTTAACCATTTCCAGGTTACTGAGCCTCCTTCTATTTCTTCCCCCCGTCTCTATCTACGTTCGTGACATGTCCCTGCCAAAGACCGCATCATTTCCGGGTTAGAACGAAGTCACATGATTATTTCATGTGAGCTTTGTTACCAGGGCGACGCTATGAGTCCTCACAGAATCGTCATCTATCCAGTGTCTGCCCTGAATGCGCACGTGCCGTGCGTCCTCATGACGCAACCGCGCCACGCGTCTCCATGGTGACACAGGCCGGTTCTTCCACGTCGGAAGGATACAAGCTGCGTGTGTGCGATTCAGCGTCTCCCGGAGTGCGCATGCGCTGTACGTCAGTATGACGTGACCGCGCCGCGCATCCCCATGGTAACCCGGGCTGGCGCTTCATCAGTGAGATGTAGCCAGCGCCCGCATTACCCGGGCGATGACGCTATAAAGACAAGGGGGCACAAATAATATTAATAGGAGGTGCTCAAACTGCCAGTATTCAATGGAGGGGTTGTGGATACCCCTTTTAACCATAATATGATAATGCAATCTTACTACAAGGGTTTAAAAGTGCCAGTACCTATCTAGTAGGCAATTTAAAGTGACAGTGCATAATTAAACAAAAAAGCGCAAATTGCATAAATAATGCTGATTATACAAAAACTGCAAACAATGGTGACATTTGAAGTGCAAAAGTACAAAAATGCAAAGATTAAGTGTTACAAGACACACATACTATGCTAATATATTAATATACATAATTAAAGGACTCTGTTTGCTACTTAAAGTGACAGTGCATAATTGAACAAGAGAAAAGTGCAAAATGCATGAATGATACTGAAAATACAAAAACTACAAACAATAATGACATTTAAAGTGCAGAAGTACAAAAGTGCAAAGATTAAGTGTTACAACCACACAGGCTGTGCTAATAATCTATTTACTACTTAATAATACCCCATCCATAAATATTAATAAATCTATCCGGGCATTCATATATTAATCTATAATTAAGGTACCCTGACTCAACCCCCCACCCCCCTCCCTTCACACTATATAAAAATAATTCTTGTAACCATATATGACACTTTATACTTTCAACCCATAATCTATATATGAATGAACCCATGACCGTTAAACACTAATCCGCATATAATCTCAAATTGTTGTGTTCAATTTTCAAGATGAAATCATCAGTTGTAGGGGGACCTTTTTATGTGTATATTTAAAAGCTTGTTGGAAAGCGATTTTGACTTTGAGGAGCTACTTAAAGGTGGCACTGGAGTTATTCCACTTCCTTATTGAAGTGCAAATTTGCATATTTCCTAGAGTGGGGATGTGGCTGCAATCTCCTCACCTACTTAACTGTCTTCTTATGGTTGCAGAAAACTTCTCTCCATAAAGTAGATAGCAAGTTCCCAGACCTTGTCTTAGCCCACTCACACAGCCAGATCAGAATATCCCACACACGACACTGATGAGGGGCAGTTACCCCGAAATGCAGCGTCTGTAGTTTGGGGCTCTGATCTGGCACAAATCCCTTAGCCATATTTAAAAGCTTGTTGGAAAGCGATTATGACTTTGAGGAGCTACTTGAAGGTGGCACTGGAGTTATTCCACTTCCTTACTAAAGTGCATTTTTATAATGAATAGGGGATTCACATAATGCTGCATGAACCATTCACCAGCTTGGATCTGTACATTACAGATAAAGTGCTATAAAATGCATGGGGTGCAGGCAGATGGTACAAGAGGCCAGATTTGGAGAAGGACAGAATGGTAATAATTACATAGATGAGGGGAGGTGGTAGGCTAATCTAAAGAGATGTGTTTTTAATGTTCGCTTAAAGCTATTGATATTTGGAATTCATTGAATTGTTCATGTTAATCGTTCCAGAGAACTGGTGCAGCTCATGAGAAGTCCTCGAAACGGGAGGGGGAGGTTCAGATTGTAGATGATGTCAGTTTTAGGTCACTTGTGGAACAGATGGCATGTGTAGGGTGAAAGACAGATGAGGGAGGAGACGTGGAGTGGTGCAGAACTGTGGAGGGCTTTGTGGGTTAGAGTAATAATTTTATATTGTATTCTGTAGCGGATGGGCAGCTAGTGCAATGACTGGCACGGGATAGAGGACATCGGTGAAGCGTTTGGAGAAGAATATAATCCTGGCTGCTGCATTCAGAATGGATTGGAGAGGAGAGAGTTTAATAAGAGGGAGACCAATTAGTAGAGAATTGCATTAATCCAGACGAGAATGTAAAAACTATAATTGTCACCCTTATTCAGAGTCAACAGTAAGAAAAGGTCAAATCCTAGAGATGTTTTTGAGGTGTGAGTTACATAAGGGAGCGAGTGACCGGATGTGGGGAGTGAAGATCTGGATCAAATATAACCCCAAGACAGCGGACGTGCTGCTGATGATAATGGTAGAACCACATACAGAAATGGCAATGTTAGGTTTTGGAAGATTAGTAGATGCAGGAAACACGAGAAGTTCAGTTTTTGACCAATTCAGTTTAAGGTAGAGAGAAGACATGATGTTAGAGACAGCAGAGAGACAATCGCTGGTATTTTATAGTAAAGTGTGAGTGATGTCAGGAGAAGAGGTGTATAACTGGGTGTCGTCAGCATAGAGATGGTACTGAAAAACAAATCTACTGATGGTTTGTCCAATAGGGGCAGTGCATAAAGAGAAGAGAAGGGGACCTAAGACTGAACCCTGAGGAATTCCAACCATGAGGGCAAGAGGAGAAGAAAAGGAGTCGGCGAAAGATACAGTGAAAAAGCAGTCAGAGAGGTAGGAAGAGAACCAGGAGAGATTGGTGTCCTTGAGCCCAATAGAGTGTAGCATAGAAAGAAGAAGCTGGTAATCCACAGTATCGAATGCAATGGAGATATCCAGGAGGATCAGTAGGGAGTAGTGACCATTAGATTTAGCTGTTACCATATCATTAGAGACTTTAGTGAGGGCAGTTTCAGTAGAGTGTGAGGTGCAGAAACAGGATTGTAGAGGGTCAAGAAAAGAATTGTCAGAGAGATAGCGGATCATATGGGAGTGGACCAAGTGTTCCAAGACTTTAGAGATAAAGGGGAGGTTAAAGACAGTAGTTAGCAGCAGACTTCTGGGTGAGGGATGTTTTTTTTTTTAATAATGGGTGAATGCTGGCATGTTTGAAGGAGGAGGAGAAAATACCAGATGAGAGGGAAAATTAAATATTTTAGTTAGGTGACATGTCACAGCTAGGGAAAGGGAGTGAAGGAGATGTGAGGGAATAGGGTCGCTGATGCAGGTAGTAGGGCGAAAAGATGCATGGAGCCGGGTGACTTCTTCCTCTGTGACCAGATCAAAGAACGAAAGTGAGTTGGATGAGGAACAGGAGGGAGGAGAATGCATGATAGTCTGAGGCTGTGAGGAAATTTTTCCGTCGTATGTGGTCAATTTTGTTTTTAAAATAGTTGGCCAGATCGTCAGCTGTAAAGCTGGTGGTTGGGGCCTGTACTCTTGGACTGAGAAGGGAGTGGAAAGTGTCAAATAATCATTTAGGATTGTTGGCTATTGATATGATAAGGGTGTTGTAGTAAGCTTGTTTGGAGAGTTGAAGGGGGCAGCGTTGTATGTTTTCAGCATAAACGTATTATGCATGAAATCTTTGGTGAGTTTGGATTTTCTCCACAGGTGTTCTGCGCACCTGGAGCACCGCTAAAGAAACCATGTTAGCAGCATTTGCCAGGGTTGCCACTGTTGGTGCCGAGTTGTTTTAAGTGTAGGAGGTGCAGCTTCATCCAGGACACATTGCAGTGTTTCATTATACAGTTTTAAAGTAGAGTAAGGACAAGAGAGGGAGGAGTTAGGAGCCAATAAAGACTGTAAATTCTTTATGAGATTCTGGATGTTAATGGCACGTATATTCCTATAAGTGTAGGAGTTGGGGATGTCCTTGATGGGTTGACAATTCATAACTGAGAATGAAAGATGATTGTGGTAAGAGAGTGGAAGAGGTGAATTAGTAAAATCATGCACTGAACAGAGCCGGTGAGAAGATCAGGTCCAGAGTATTCCTGTCTTCATGTATGGCAGAGTTAGTAAGCTGTGAACGGCTGAGAGGAGGTTAGGGTGAAGAGAATGGGATTGTCAATTGGGACGTTAAATTCCTCCATGATGAGAGTGGGAAGGTCACAGGCTAGAAAGTGTGGATGTAACGTGGCAAAGTGATCAAGGAATTGACGTGGAGGGCCTGGAGGGCGATACACCACTGCCACTCCACTCCCAGGGAGAAGGCTCTGTAGAGTCTAACAGTGTGTACCTAACAGTAATGTGCCCATCCAAGTCCTCTTCTTGTAGCAATGACCCATTCTGGTTCCCTTCTTGTAGTAATGTGCCCATTAGGTCCCTCCCTACTAGTTATGTCCCCATCTTGTAATGTGGCCATCCTGGTCCTCTCTTGTAGTTGCCCATCCTAGTTCCATTTTTAGTAATGTGTCAATCCTGGTCCTCTTTTGTAGTAATGCCATCTTGCCTCTTGTAAAGTGTGTAAGTTCTTGATCTTTGTCTGCTGCTGTAATACTGTAGTTTCCTCCGGATCAATAAAGTGTATCTATCTTATCTTATCTTCCTGTAGTTATGTCACCTTGCTATGAAATGGGCTATCCTTGACCTCTTCTTGTAAAGCCCATCCTGGTCCCCATCTTGTAGTAATGAACCCATCCAGGTCCCTTCTTGTAGTAATGTGCACATTCTGGTCCCAATCGTGTAGTAATGTCACCATCCTGACACCCTTCTTGTAGTAAAGGGCCCATCCTGGTCTCCTTGTTGTAGTAATGCCCAATTCTGGTTCAAATCCTGTAGTAATGTCCCAATTATGCTGTTTTTCACATACACACACAAAGATTCTTCTCACCTGTCCTCAATTCCTTCTTTAATGCACATGCGGACTCCAGTCACTGTAGACACTTTGGCGTATGCAGACTAGTCCAAGGGACGCTGTCATTTGCACTTTACGTCAGTTTAATGCACGTCCTTGAATGCACATACAATTGATATTGCTGCATCGCGCAGAGACAACCTCTCTGGCTCAGCTATACCAATGTCAGCCATCTGCAATCAGAAGCCAGCAGCTGATGTCTGCTGCTGGCCTCTGATTGACTGGCAGCTACCATTGGTATAGCTAAGGAAAACCTTGTACCTGGAAGCATGGGAAATGCATATAAATTGAATATGCCTGCAAAGACGCACATTCAACTAATTAAAGCACAGACGTTGGCGGTCCCCTGGGCTGCAATCGCTAAGGGGTCTGCAGTGCCTGCGGGCTTCAGGGGTCACATGCGCCCCATGTGTTTGAGACTCCTGCCTTAAATTCACAGTAGACTGTCTTTTCTTTTTACTTAGTTGAGTGGTTTTTTCACTATTTGGCTTCGAACAAACATGGAATAGGGCTCAGAGCTGTATGAAATTGTGTTTCAACAGACATTGCAAAACACACCTAAAGGCCATATATTCCTCAACTGAACTCTTAATGAGACATATTTGTTCATTGAAAGGCATTCCAGCTACTCCCTGATAAAACTGCTTGAGAGAATGCCAACGTTGTGTAAAGCTGTCAGAGTAAAAGGGGGTTTCTTTGAGAGATCGAAGTTTAACACACATGCTGGTGGGTTTCACAAGTCTTTGTTTACTTTCTGTTTCCTTATGTGTCCCTTTGTGGTTTGCTACCTTCAGTGTGAATCTGTGAACATTCCAAAAAAACACAGAAAACCATTGCATGAAAAGTTGTGTCAAACAATTGCAAAGGGTGTTGCCAGCAGTGGACCTTGATGTGTTGCGTGCCCAAGATCATTCAGTGTGGCAGAACATTCCTCACCATTAATAATTACATATAGTATGCCAAGGAGTTAAAGTAGTGCTTGGATTTCTGGCAATCCTACTTAATACTGAATAAAACTAGATGTTTTTAGAATTTTGTTTCCACTTTTTCATCTCTTACATAACATTATTATATCTATCCATGCTGGGATTTCAATAACTCCATGACTTGCTGCTGTAATTTCAATGAGGAGTGTATGTACATTATATTTGTAATAAAAAAAGGGGATTTTCATGTGTAAAAGTAGTAAAACGTAAAACAAATGTTACACAAAGGGTGTCACTATAACTTCTACACACATCACCGTATTTTAAAACTATATCATTATTTAGCCCTCATGTTTAACGCCAGAAAAATAATAAAATATAAAAAGCAATGTCAGAATTACTAGTTTTTACTCAGTCTCACAAAAAATACAAAACTTGTTTAAAGAAAAGTATATTTACACATAGTACCAATTAATGCTACAGTTTACAGATACTGTCTGTCACATTACAAGTTGGAGGGGTCAGTGGGATGTAGTCTCCCTTCTTCCAGAACCAGGCTTATCCTGAGAGGGGCGAGACTAAGTGCAGTTTTTACCATACCCTCTGATGGTGAGGTTGGACTTGGCTGACGATAGGCACCAGGAACCACTCCAGGGCAGCTCCTGGTTGTTGCACTCAACTAAGGAGGCTGATCGGCGCAGGGCGAGATGGGGGGAAGGAATAAGCTGTCACTAGGGAAGAATTGGGAGGGAGTACCCCTGACATTTTCCCTGAAGAACCCTGAGCTCCCTTATGTCCCTAGACAGGTTCTTTTACCCTGTGCAGTGATCACATTGCTATCCCTGTCTTTCCCTGAATACAACCCTGACTAGTGAACGGGAAAGTAGGAACACCAGTCGCACTCTAGGATAAAAACACCAAGGGGATAAGGTAGACAAGGATAAAATAAACAGCAATTGTACAATGAAAACCAAACTGCAGGTAAAAGTAAAGAAAGAGGATCAGTGAAGCAAACCATATAGCTAATTAAAGGGAACCTGTCAGGTAGTTTACAGCTATCACTATCTGTACCTGCAGCTTCTTAATACTATTCTAACCATCCCTGTCTGAGCTCATGGTGTAATGTGAAAGGTGAAAAAAAAAACATCTATACACTTATATTTCAGTCCCCACCTTGTAGAAGGGGACTGTCTGGCAAGATAATAGTTAACTCACCTGTGTGATGTAACGATCATGTGACCATAGTGGGTGGAGCTAAGCCAGCAAATGTATTATGTTCTATGAGAACTTAGCTCCGCCTATTGTAGTCACATGGTTATGACATCACATCAGATTTTCCAACATGTTCTAGTACAAGGCTGAAATGTTAACTATTAACCTGCCAAACAGTCCCTGTCCTCCAAGCTGGGGACTGACTGCCTCATTACATAAGGAAATGTAAGTGTATAAATGCTTTTTTTTCACCTTTCAATTTTACACTATTGTAATAGCCCACAGGTGACGGAATACGCAAGACTGCACGGAACACAGAGTGTTAAACAAATGCACTTTTAATACAACTGAGGTTGCCGGTTCCAACCGGCATCCGATATCGGGCGGTTGAATAGCATGCTCAATCGACCCCGATATCGGTTTGCCATCGTATCCTGCTTCATATTGGATGTTCACACCGTACAACGCACGAACGATATCGGTCCAACGTCCGAAAGCACGTGACTTTTGGTCGGAGTTGGATGCCGATATCGCAACGTGTAAACCCACCATTAAAGAACAGTTTTAACTCTTGCAGCACCAGATCAAGAAAAATCTGCATAGCTAACTGGAAAGCAAAGCAGATCCATGTTCTGTGATCTCCTGACATCTGAAACAGAGACCACTTTCCGTCGTGTTACCACTGTGACACAGTCATTATCATATCGAGCTGAAGGAAACAAATATCTTAAACTGGATGGCGAAGAGTGTTTTACAAAAAAGTACCCAAACGTGTATAGTACAGGTGATATAATAATAATAATAATATTTTTTTTATAATATTTATTAATTTATATAGCGCTATGATTTCCATAGAACTTTTACATACATTTTGCATATACAATTCAGATTTATGTATCACAAATGGTGCCACTTAAAACTACATCTTGTGACACAAAAAATAAGCCCTCCCATAACCCTGTTCATAGAAAATTGTAAAATATGATTAAGAATATGGCGACACAAAGTAAATTTTTTTATTCAAACAGTGTAAATATGACATAAAAGTTAAATTAGGTATCTCCATAATTGTACTGACCCACATAATAAAGTAAACACTTTATTACTATAGAACATGAATAGTGTGAAATTTAAAACAAAGAAACACGAAGACGTAATAAAGTTAAGCAATCTACTTACTGTGAGTAGCGCTCACCTAGGGGACTCGCTGGCAACGGAAATGACACCAAACCAATGTTTTTAACATAAAACATTATGTAGCAGTTTATTAAACTCATAAACTGCTCATACACATATAATACATGGACACACCATAGTAACATAATCAACATGACGTTACATCTACATAACAGCACATTACAGTTCACATAAACTCTTCAGAAGTCTTATATACACAGGGGCCCTGATTACCGCTCCAAAAAACCCAAGGAGCACTAATCATAGCTCCCTATGGCGGTTAGGGCCACCTAGCCTTATCCCCACTTTTTACATAACAATATTTGCATCATGTTTGTCAACGGACCTTTAGGACATTAGTTGGTCCCAAGGGCGGTAACGCCCACCGGCACTATTTACACAGATTAGTCTATACAACACTTTATATGATTACAGAGCTCACCATAGTTACAGAGCTCATTATATACAAAACCCCCATACGAGTCATTCATAGTCTCAGTACATGGGTACGTGTCCCCACCTTAAGGAACACACGAGACACACAGATCCCAGTCTCATACAGGCTGCTATACTGCACACAGCCTTCACGTATCCCCTAGGCTGCCACTAGGAATTTCGGGGCCCCTTACTGCCAACATTTTGGGGCACCCCTGAGACTCCACCCAGCCTTCACCTGGCTCTGCCTCCATCCATGTTCCGCCTCCACCCAAACGTACATTATATTTATAGTGAAAAATTGGAACAGCACCAAAAATTATCTCAATTTATGTGCAAAGCTTTCCCAACCAGCAATCCAGATGGTTCCTTATAACAGAGTGAAAAAAGGAAAACAGCACAAAAAATAGAAAAAAGTGGACTTTATTGCCCAATGCGTGGCCACACCATTGGGCAATAAACTCCACTTTTTTCTATATTTTTGTGCTGTTTTTCCTTTTTTTACACTCTCTCTATTATATATTACCACACATACACACACCTTGAGAACTACTGTGGGCTGAATATAGCAGAGCCTGTATATACAACAGAGATACACATTAGAGACTGCTGCTGGCCGTATAGACAATGGATACGTCTGCTGGTCCGGCCATATAGACAATGGAGATGACTGTTGGCTACACACACAGTAGATGATACACAATAGAGAAATTGCTGCAGGCTGTACACAATAGAGAATACACAATAGAGACTGCTGCTGGCCGTATAGACAATAGAGGACTGCTGTGGACCCAGCCGTATAGACAATGGAGATGGCTGCTGGCTATACACAATAGAAACTGCTGGTGGCTGTATACAATAGAGAATACACAATAGAGACTGCTGCTGGCCGTATACACAATGGAGATGGCTGTGGGACAAATGCACAAAGAAGACGGCTGTGGGCATATGCACAATAGAGACAGCAGTGGCAGAGAGAGAGCGAAAGACAGACAGAGAAGGCAGAGACAGGCAGACAGAGACTGACAGAGAAGACTGACAGAGAGACAGAGAGAAAGACAGAGACAGACAGATAGACAGAGACAGACAGAGAGAGACAGACACAAGACAGACAAGCATATAACTCACCAGCAGCAGCACCCTCCTGACTCCAGTCCCTTGCATCCTGCCGCCGATGCCCGCTGCTTAACTTCCCGGCAGCTGTGATGGACAAGAACCTCCTGTCAGGAGACAGGTCAGGGCCGAAGGCCCGCTCAAGAGGTGAGGGGGTGGGCCCTGCTGCCGGTGCCCACGTGACTTCCTGTTTGCAGACTGCACCGGCAGCTGCCCTGCCTGTGATGGACAGGAGAGAGGTCAGGGGTGGGGCCCAGCGGTGATTCTTCACAGGAGAGGGGGGCCAATGTAACGAGACATGAGGGGGCAGGTTCCTGAGGAGATCGGGTCCGCTCAAAACTGCCATGCTCCCGCCGGCGCGGCCAGGTACCCCTACCCCAGTTCAAATGGCCACGCTCCCTCCATGGATGACCGGACCCCTTACACCAGGAAGACGTGTCAGGCCCTAGCGGCGGCCCTGCGCATCCCCATGAGGTTAATAGGACCATATCATAACCTAATAGTCAGCCCCAATGGCATGTATGACCACCTGGCCCTTGAGCTGTCCTCGGTTTCCACACGCCACATAGCATCCATACGAGGTCAACGGGACCATATCATGAACTAAGTCAGTCCCAATAGTGGCTATGACCACCTGGCCCTTGAGCTGTCCTCGGTCTCCACATGACACATAGCATGCAGTCCATCATAACACATCCATGGACCACATACATATTCATACACACACAGTCCATCATAAAATATCCATGGACTGCTGCTCTTCCAGGCCCAGACCAGGGATTGGCAAACCTGAGCTATCAGGTAAACCAGGTGTCCCCCCAAGGTCTCCTCCCCACGTTTCCAGGTCGCCAGCCGCCACCAAACCTCCATACCAGGCAGGTCTCCAGGGCCACGGCAGCACACTATCCATGTCTGAGCGAGCACCCTCTGAGTTCGGCCAAGGTTCCCCAACTCTAGGGACCTTCTTAACCCCTATGTCTGGCCACAGGCTCACACACACTCGGTCAGAGGGACAGGTACCTTCCGCATGGAGATGGCAGGTCTCCCTCCACTTCCCAAAGGGACAGAATGCCTCTGACTCTCACTTGCTAGATATTTCTCACACACTCACTGACCCAGCTCACAGCACCAGGCAGCTTCATATCCTGACTGACACACCCACACCTGGACATCAGTGAGAATTCAGCACCACTCAGCCACAGACCGAGCTGCAGTTAACCCCTTGTGTACCACTACAGAGCTAACTCACACTTAACCCTGTGTGTACTGCTAGGTCCAGCAATCACCTAGATTGCAGCAAGTCATGTGAGTCATACTGGCCACATACTATAGCGCCGGCATGCCTCACATTACATAATTACCTTGTGGTGTCTGTCATCCACTTCCATCGTCAAGATGTCTGTGAATCCCATAATGCAATGAAACAACAGCAGCCATATTGTCACATCCAAGTTATGAGTGTGGAAATATGGTGCCTGCTAGCGGTAGTGGCCCCTCACACACTACCACTAGCTGTGAAACCAACACCCAGGCCCGACACCACCTGCAACCAATGCCTGGAATCATCGAATGCAAAACCCGCCGCACACGCCACCACACTCTGAGGGTACCTTTACACGCCGCTACAACAGGATGGATACAACCCGCTACAGGCTACAAATGTAGCTTGTAGCGCCAATATAGCCCGTAGTAGCGGCGTGTGAAGGCGGGACGTGATTGGTTGTCGCCGCACAGGGCGGCATATTTAAGGAGCTGACGAGTCACACTACACAATCGCTCGAGCGTCAAGTATTAATCAGCCTCCTGCGATGCCTGCCCAATCATGGTATTACTGCTTTGTCCTATCAGCGTACGGACGTCTCGTAATCCACAATTGTAGCACACCTATGTGCTGTCCCTGCTGCACCAGGTACGCCCATAGTAGCTGGTTGTAGCGGTGTGTAAATGAGATAAGATGAGCTACAGATGGCTACTTGAGACACCCGGCGATGTAGCTAGTTACAGATGTAGCGTAGCGTAGCGCACCTTGTGGCGGCGTCTAAAGGAGATGAGATTACCGTTTGTAACCGTTTGGGCGTGCTCGTGCACGTGAAGTAGCGGTTGGTATCCATCCAGTAGTAGCGGCGTGTAAAGGTACCCTGACTGATCTCACAGACCTGTGGTGATTTCATGGTCATGTGAGCAGTTACGTACATTAGCGGAGCCTGAGCATAAGACCATGACATCACCAAAGGTCCTGTAATACTGCAGTCATTCACAGAATTAATACAGGACCTTTGGTGAGAGAACGGGAGGAAGGAGGGGGGGCAGAGACCGGGAGGGAGGAGCAGAGCGAGAATGGGAGGGAGGGGGGTAGTGAGAGAATGCACCTGAGGGGGAGCAGAGAGAGAATGGGGCAGAGAGAGATTGCACCTGATGAGGGGGGAGAGAGAATGGGAGGGAAGGGGCAGAGAGAATGCACCTGAGGGGGGGCAGAGAGAAAATGCACCTGAGGGGGGGGGGGGGCGGAGAGTAATGCACCTGAAGGTAGCAGAGAAAACAGGAGGTATGGGGCAGATAGAGAACGCACCCGTGGAGAAGGGAAGGTGAGAATGCATGGGAGAGTGGGAGGAGGGAGGCCAGAGTGAACACATGGGGGGGGGGCCAGAGAGAATGCACAGAAGAGAGGTAGGAGGGGGCGCCAGAGAGAGAACGCACAGGAGGGAGGAGGGCAGAGAGAATGCACAGTAGAGGGGGTGCCAGAGAGATAATGCACAGGAGAGGAGGGCCAGAGAGAGAATGCACAGGAGGGAGGAGGATAGAGAGAGTGCACAGAAGGGAGGGGGAGCTGAGGGAGCGTACAGTAGAGAGGGAAGGTGCAGACATAGAATGCACAGCAGGGATGGAGGGGCAGAGGGTAGAGAGAGAACACAGCAGAGAGGGGGCAAACAGAACACACAGCAAGGGGGCAGATAACATATGCGCACTTACTCATGCGGCCGCTTTGGACACTTGGGTATACAGTGATAGCAGCCGCGTGACGTATCATACCACCCCACTGTAAGATTACAGTAATTACAGGATCACGTCGGTGGGGAACTTGGCAGGAGCTAATAAAGTGGATAAAGAGGTATCTCTGTCTATTTTGTATGCAATTAAGGATTTCTCTCTTTTATTTTCTCTTATCTGAAAGTATTGCTAAGGGCTGTCTGTCATACTGATGGCTGACATTAGCAATAGTTTGACGTCAGCTGCCAAAAAAAGCTGACATCGACCCCTTTATTACCCAGTCCGCCACCACACTACTACATGGCAGTTAGAGGAGTGGAGTAACCGCTAGTTTTGGTGTCTCTAATGGAGGCACCAATTCTAGGGTGGCTGCTGGCTACAATTTTCAGTGTGGGGGACCCAGAATGCTTTGGCCTCACCACGCTGAGAATTCCAGCCCCCAGCTGCCTGGGCTACCTTGGTGGCAATAGAACATACGGTGGAGCCCACGCCAATTTTTCTTTCATTAATTAGTTAAATAATTAAAAAAAATAAGGGCTCCCATGTATATTTCATTGCCAGTAAAGGTAAAACCAGGCAGCAGGGGTTGGAAGCCAGTAGCTGCTTGGTTTACCTGCGCTGGCAATAGAAAATATAGCAAATCACTACACATTTTTTAACAGGAAATTAAACACTTTATTAATACAATAATAATAACAATAATTAAGTAAAAACACATTTATCTACATACATTGGAAGACAGCACGGGGGGGGGGGGAAGAGAGACAGGGGTGACATCCCACAGGGGGGAGAGCCGCCTGCCACCCCCAGCACCACAGAGCCTGCCCCCATTGTGATGTCACCACCCTCCTGATGCTATCACATCGGGCCCACATCTAGTAAATTATATATTACATGAACTGGTGCCCCAAACAAATAGAACTCATAACTCAAAAAACAAGCTTTCATACAGATATGAATAAGAGATAAAAATATTATGACAACTGGAATGTGAAAAGTAAAAAGAAAATGCTTTGTCTTAAACTAAGTATTAGGTCAAGTTTTTCATTCTGTCAAATCGCCACAGTAGTGTATAATTAAGCACCTAGCTGTGCAGTTGTCCAAGAATTGTTCCTTCGAAAGGGCTCATTAAATCTGATCATGGTACAGTGTTACATTTCAATTCATGAAATTTTTTCTCTCCTAAATATTCTACGATCATCTGTTAATATGTATTGTTGAAATGTGAAAGCGTTTAGGAACCATAGCAATTCGACAGTAAAGTGGCAAGTCAGTAACTGCAGTGTTGCAAATAACCTTTGGCATTAACATCAGCACTAAAACTGCATTGGGAGAGTAATAGCATGGGTATCTACAGTGGTGTTCAAAAGTCCTGCATAGGCGTGAAGAAAACTATATATTTCCTACTTCTGCATCTCTACAGTGAAACTGGTGGACCATATATGTTTTTGTAATCCCTCATTGTATGCCATACTCATTTTTGAATGTCCCAAGTGTATAAATTGTTATGGTATGCGCATTTTTGATAAATTTTTTTACAGCATAACTATACCTACACCAGTACAGTGTATAGAATGGTGAACAGGTTTCTAAGTTCATTAACTTCCAATGCAAGTTCACACAGACTTAAATTTAACTTTTTAAGATTTATTATTTTTTATTTAATTCAGAGTTCTGAAAAGGGCCTTTTGAGTGCATCTTTAGCTTCTAATACTTTATTGGCCAGCCTTTGCTCTTGAGCACCAACTTGCATCTCTGTGGCATTGAGTGAACAAGCTTCTGCAGATGTTCACGAGTGATGATGTGGTTCCAGGCCTGTATCAGAGCCTCAATCAACTCTTTCTTGGTCCTTGGCTGTTTTTTAGATATCTCTATTGATACCCTGTGCCACAAATTTTCAGTTGGATTGAGGTCCGGGGACTGGGCTGGCCAGTCAATAGTAGCCACCTTGTTCTTTTTTTTCCATTCCATTACTGTCTAATGGCGGGTTTACACGTCGCGATATCGCAGTACAATTTCAATCAAAAGTCACGTGGTTCAATCGTTGGACCCGATATCGTGCCTGCGTTGTATGGTGTGAACGTCCAATGCGATGCAGGAACGATGTCAATGCGATATCGGGGATCGAATGAGCGTGCTATTCAATGCCCCGATATTGCATAGCGATTGAAGCCAGATCGTGCTGTGTAAACACCCAATTACGATGCGATTTGATACGTCACCCATTCACTCCCATGTTAACTATGCGATCCTGGATTGGGAGGCGGAGACATCGCACGGACGTTGTATTACGATATCGCAGCGTCTAAACAGGCAATGCGATGCGGGTGAAACGTGCACTAATTGCGCGCTCCCGCGCCATTGAGTTGCGATATCGAAACGATATCGTGGCGTGTAAACCCACCATTAGCTCTGTGACAAGGAGCATTATCATCCTGGAAGATATAATCCCCTGAAAACAGGTGTTGAGCAGAAGGCAGCATTTTCTTATTAAGGATGTCTATGTATTTCTTTGCATTAACCATACCCTCCACAATATGAAGCCTTCCAACACCATTGGCTGCCATACAGCCCCAGACCATTACTTTCATCGGATGTTTCACAGAGAAGCTCAAACACTCTGGCTTGTCTCTTCATGTGGAAACCTTCTCACATAAGACTTGCCATCATTTCCTAAAATGCAAAAAGTGCTTTCATCACTAAATAGCCCTTTTTCCCACTCCTCCTTCCTCCATTTTGAATATTTCAATGCCCACAGTTTTCACCTTTGTCTTTGTATGGCTGTCATCAATGGCTTCTTTCGGGCCTTGCACCCTCTCAATCCTGCTTCCAAACATCTCTTCCTCACAGTTGATGTTGCTACCTCAATATTGCACTTTTCTTGCCATTCTCGCAGAAGCTGAGGAGAGGTGAGCTTTCCATTGGCAAGGGATGTTCTTATCAGTACTCTATCCTCCCTTTTAGTTGACTTTCTGGGCTGACCAGATCTGGGCCTGTCCTGGGTAATTCCAAGCTGCTTATGTTTCTGCAAAATTCTTCCGACTGTGCTGTGATTACTGCCGACCTTCCTTGTGATCTGGGGGCCAGTATAACCCTCTTCATGTAGCACCACAACTCGTACACGATCCTCCGCTGATAAAAATCTGAAGGCTCCCATCATAAAGCTCTACAGTATGATTCACTAGATAGACCAACAGATAAAACACACAAACAAAGCAGCAGATGTGATGCAATGTAATGGAATGTGATTGGCTGCCATATCCAGGTTATGATTGATCACAAGAACCTCATCTGTGATTGGCTAATTTTGGATCTGAAGCTGTACAATATTTAGTTGTGCTTTCAATTCCCATATTGTTGCAATGATTTCAGGCAAAACTGCTTCAAAAGCTAAAAATATTACAGGGAGAGAATGCAAAATTATATTCTGAACAAAACCATATATAATATGTCATATTAGCATCGAAGATATTCGACAGTAAACATTTAAGACTTGAAAAATCAATTTATCCCATGCCTATGCAGGACTTTTGAACACCACTGTATGACCAAAGAACTGCATGTGAGCCTTACATCACCAAGCACAATGCCAACTATCTATGAAACAGTGTAAAGCACTGGACAGTGAAATATCATGAGATGCAGTTCAGAAGTCTGTGGTGTATATTAAATGTGTTTATTTCCTTTGTACCTGAGAAGGTTAATGCCTGTATGTCTCTGCTGCTGCTTGTCAGGTGATGTAGTTTGTTGATCACTTTCATCACCCTTTAAATCTTCCTGCTTCCCATGCCTGATCCACCCCCCCTCTACTCTGCCGTCCTGTCCCCCAGGACCACGGCTCCCCAGTAATGCATACGCCCGCTCAGCATTGCAGGTAGGAGAGCTGACGGCCGCCAGCAAACCACTCCCCTCCAGTCCTCGCCGCCAGCACCCTCCCCTCCCAGCACAAACCCCCCCGGGTCCTCGCTGACGGCCGCCAGCACCCCCCAGTCAGTACGGCTGCACCAGGGCCCCGGGGGCCATAGGTCCGCCACTGCCTAGGCCACTTCATTACAGTAAAAGAAAATGTTAATTCTTCAGCACACAGACATTTTGGACAATTGCACACTTCTCACTTTATTGGAACAGTTTGGGAAAAGCCCTTTTCTGTACCCATGTGATTGTGTAGCATTGCACTCACCAATGTCCATAAAAGGCATGTTTGAGAGAGTTCGGTGTGGAAGAACTTCACTGACCCCAAAGACTCCAAACCTCTTCATAAAAAATACTTGTGGAAAGAGCTAGAATAGAGAATTTGAAGCCATGCCTTATGATCCAACATCAGTGTCTTAGGATGCCTTCACACTTGCGGAACCGCAAGCTGAGTGGAAGGTACCGCAAGTCCCTATGTTTAACATGGGGATGCAGGTGCCTGCGCTCGGGTGCAGATTGGTATGCGCACCCATTTACTGCGATGTATGATTTGTCCGCAGGCGGATGCTTGAGCACAAATCATACATTCTCGTCCGCACCAGGAACGCGACATGTCGCGGGGTCGGCGGAAAGGTGAGAATTTATTATTTTTTATCCATCCCTTTATTTAATATCACTTTAGCAGTGAATATAGATACACTGCTAAAGTGATATTACACAGATGTACTATAGGTACAGAGCAGTGCTCTTGTTCTGAGCATGGTCTGTGCCTGGAACCAGTGGCGTAGCAACTGTTTGTGGTGCCTGGGGCGGTCGAAAAATTTGCTGCGCCTTCTGCCCCTAAGTATTGGGCCAAATGGCCACTCACCTATTGGGGTTGTCACAGTGTATGGCAACAAGCAGGACTCAAGGAGGGTCCAGGCTGGAGCAATTTTCACCGTCGGAGGTGTCTTCCCTTCCGTCTTCCGGCCAGGTAGCGGTCACGTGTTGAGATCACGTGACTCAGGATCTCCGAGTCGCGACGTCACCACAGGTCCTATCCAGGGTTAGACTGGGGTGCCTTGGGCCCACCAGTGGAGATGACGCTAGGGGCCCACACTATAGTGACCACAAACATTTTCATTACATATTTCTCGGCCTCTGATTACTAAAATATGTGAGAAGTGTATTATGCCCTACACAGTGTGTCTACTTATTTATTGTACTTGATTATGGAATCTGTTATTTACAATCAGCAATTTCTCACACATTTCTTCTCCTAGGTAACCACTCAGCCCTCAGATTAAACATTCAAAGTGAAGCAAGATGTTATCCAGCATCTTCAAATGGAAAAAATGTACTATAATTAATACACCGATGTCACCATCTATCCATGACCCATATAGAGTCTGTCACCATCTATCCATGACCCATATAGTGTCTGTCATCATCTATCCATGACCCATATAGTGTCTGTCATCATCTATCCATGACCCATATAGTGTCGTGTCACCAGCTATCCATGACCCATATAGTGTCTGTCACACCTGACTTGGGAAATCCCTTGTAAGAGTTAATATGTGGTGATGTAAAGCACAATAGCTCCAATACACTTCTCCATTTGGAGACTGATGAACATTTGCTTCACTTTACTCTGACAGATCTATTTTTTTCTGTCTTTATCATTCTGTTATCCATGATGGCAATACAATGTACTGTGTTGGCGATATTTGGGATCTGTAGGATATTCCTCTTTCCCCCACCATCCAACACTCTACATGCCCCTGCACACACCAGCCCCCTACACTCTCCATTCTCCCTGCATCCTCTATCACCCCCCTGCACCCTCCATCCACTGGCTCTCCATACCCCTGCAGTCTCAATCCTCCTGTAGTCTTCATCCTCCTGCACTCTCCATCCCCCAGCAGTCTCTATCTTCCATTTCCTGGCAGTCTCCATCCTCCATCCCCCTGCAGTTTCCATCTTCCCTACATCCTCCATCCCCCTGCACTCTCCATCCTCTTTCACTCTACTTCCTCCATCCTCCTGCACTCTCCATCCTCGATAACTCCCCATCCTCCTGCACTGTCCATCCTCCTGCACTCCCCATCCCCCTGCAGTCACCATCCTCCTACACTCCCCATCCTCCTTCGCTCCCTATCCTCCTGCACTCCACACCCATCATCCTCCTGCACTCCCCATCCTTCATCCTCCTGCATTTCTCCATCCTCCTGCACTCCCCATCCTCCATCCTCCTGCACTCCCCATCCTCCTGCATTCTCCATCTTCCTGCAGTCGCCATCCTCCTACACTCCCTATCCTCCATCCTCCTGCACTCCCCATCCTCCTGCACTCCCCATCCTTCTGCACTCCCCATCCTCATGCGGTCCTCATCCTCATACACTCCCCATCCTCATGCACTCCCCATTCTCCTGCGCTCTCTATCCTCCTGCACTCTCCATTCTTCTGCACTCCCCATCATCATGCACTCCCCATCCTCCCCATATTCCATCCTCCTTCACTCCACATCCTCCATTCTCCTGCACTCTCCATCCTCCTGCACTCCCCATCCTCCTGAACTCCCCATCCTCCTGCACTCCCCCATCCTCCTGCACTCCCCCATCCTCCTGCACTCCCCCATCCTCCTGCACTCCACTATCCTCCTGCACTCCACCATCCTCCTGCACTCCCCATTCTCCTGCACTCCCTATCCTCCATCCTCCTGCACTCCCCATCCTCCTGCACTTTCCATCTTCCTGCAGTCCCCATCCTCCTTCACTCCCCATCCTCCTTCACTCCCTATCCTCCATCCTCCTGCACTCCCCCATCCTCCTGCACTCCCCATCCTTCTGCACTCCCCATCCTCATGCGGTCCTCATCCTCATACACTCCCCATCCTCATGCACTCCCCATTCTCCTGCGCTATCCTCCTGCACTCTCCATTCTTCTGCACTCCCCATCATCATGCACTCCCCCCATCCTCCCCATATTCCATCCTCCTTCACTCCACATCCTCCATTCTCCTGCACTCTCCGTCCTCCTGCACTCCCCATCCTCCTGCACTCTCCATCCTCCTGAACTCCCCATTCTCCTGCACTCCCCCATCCTCCTGCACTCCACCATCCTCCTGCACTCCACCATCCTCCTGCACTCCCTATCCTCCATCCTCCTGCACTCCCCATCCTCCTGCACTTTCCATCTTCCTGCAGTCCCCATCCTCCTTCACTCCCCATCCTCCTTCACTCCCCATCCTCCATCCTCCTGCACTCCCCATTCTCCTGCACTCCCTATCCTCCATCCTCCTGCACTCCCCATCCTCCTGCAAACCCCATATTCCATCCTCCTTCACTCCCCATCCTCCGGCACTCTCCATCCTTCTGCACTCCCCATTCTCCTGCACTACCCATCTTCCTGCAGTCACCATCCTCCTTCACTCCCCATCCTCCTGCACTCCCCATATTCCATCCTTCTTCACTCTCCATCCTCCTGCACTATCCATCCTCCCCTGCATCCTTCATCCCCGTGCACAGCCAGCCGCCTTCTGCAACCCTCTCTCACACACCTCTTATACCCTTATTTGGTCCCATCTTCTCTTCAGCTTCTTGTACATTTTGCTCCTTCACACTGGGCAAAACACCATGGCTCCGCCCACCTGGGTCACATGCCTGTGACATCATCGCAGATCCTGCTGCTCCATGGTATTGTATCTTCTGCTGGGCAGGCTAATACGGCCCTGAGTGACACTGCCAGCAATCAGAGGCTGCGCCCATCACCCCAGAGCCCCGGGATGCAGCCGCCATCCACCGCGACGACCTTATAACACCACATTGAGGTGAATCACCTGCAGGCTGTTGCCGCCCCCACACACGTGCTGCCTGGGGCAGACCGCTTCCCCCGCACCCCCATGCTATGCCACTGTCTGGAACCGGATCTGGGAAAAGGTCCTGTTGTTTCCCGAATCTGGCTCCATAGTCCCCCATGCTAAGTGTGCCGGACCAGACAGGATTCGTTTCTGTCCTGTTTTGTCACCGGATCCCAAAAATGATGCAGGCATCGTTTTTTGCATCGGTGAAAATATCCTGCATTGGATTCACAAAACCGGATGGCCAAATAGGGCCAATCTGGCACCATAGGGATGTATGGGCGGCAAAAACAATCCTATTCTGTTTGTTTCAAAAATGAACAGAATAGGATGGTAAAAAAACAGTCTGAAGCCAGCCTTAGGGTACTGTCACACTTAGCAACACACCAGCGATCCCGACAATGATACGATCTGGTAGGGATCGCTGGTGCGTCGCTATGTGGTCGCTGGTGAGATGTCAAACAGTCAGATCTCACCAGCAACGATCTGGAATGATACGGAGGTCGTTGAGACCCTGTTTCTCAGACCTGTAGTATTTAGGTCGTTGTCCCTGTCAAACACACAGATGCATGCTGCCCAGCGGGACCACAACGATTAAAAAATGGTGACTCTGACACAACCAGCGATCTCACAGCAGGGGCCTGGTCACAGCTAAGTGTCAAACATAGTGAGATCGCTGGCGAGGTCGCTGTTGCGTCACCAAACTTGTCACTCAGCAGTGATCTCGCTAGCGATCTCGCTTAGGGTGACAGGGACTTTAGAGATCTGAAGACCTTGCAGAGGTGTGAGTTGTATCTAAGTAATGACTCATGAATCCAGGTGTCAAACTGAGTCCTTGAAGGCTCCGTTACACAGTATGATTTGCCAGCGATCCGACCAACGATGGAGGTCGCTGGGACATCGTTAGCTGATCGCTGGTGAGCTGCCAAACAGGCAGACTCACCAGCGATCAGGACAAGCGAGAATGCTGGTAACCAGGGTAAACATCGGGTGACTAAGCGCAAGTAAGTTACCTGATGTTTACCTGGTTACCAGCCTCCCAGCGTGTGCTGTGCGGCGCTGGGAGGTCGTTGATCGTTGGTCTCCCACTGTCACACACGCAAATGCTGGACACCCAGCGGGAGACAGATGATAAAATAATGGTCCAGGCCATTCTTGCACGATCAATGAACTTATTGTTGGTCGTTGATACATGTCACACGCAACAATGTCGTTTCGACATTGCTGCAATGTCACAAAACCGGTGACGTTGCAACGATATCATTAACGATATCGTAGTTTGTGACGGGACCTTTAGACACAACTCACACCTCTGCAAGGTCTTCAGATCTCTAAGGGTACCTTTACACACGGCTACATTTCTTAGGTGGCTACAGGTAACTTACTGGTTGCAGTGAAATCATGGAGACAAGGTTCTATCTTGTTGCTGTGTACAAATGGAATAATCTCTCCATGATTTCACTGCAACCAGTAAGTTACCTGTAGCCACCCAAGAAATGTAGCCGTGTGTAAAGGTACCCTAAGGGTGGCGTCACACTGCAGTCAGGTCCGGTCCGGGGCTGTCCGGGGTGAATCTGACAGCCCCGGGCCGAATCAGCACACAAAACCAGAAGGCTAATATGCCCTCCCGTCCGGTGTGTATCCTGCCGTAGCTGCCGCTGCTGATTATTCAGGACCGCGGCTTGTAGGGAGCTAGCCGCGGTCCTGAATTATAACAGCGGCGTGCAGCCACCGGTATCCGGTTCAGGGATCCTCCCAGATCGGGGCAATCCGGGAGACACCAATTAGGTGCAAATCGGACTCCCCGTACGCAAAAAACGTTGCATGCAACGTTTTTGGATCCGGGAGGAAAATCCCACTTCTCCCGGCGAGATGGCAGCCTGATGGCAGATAACTGCCATCTGGCTCCATCCGGCCCCATAGGATACTATGGGGCCAAAATCCGGACCGGACCTGACCGCAGTGTGAAGCCACCCTAAAAGAACACTTACACCTCATCTGCATGTATAACAAAAACCCTAATTTAATTTCCTTAGCCCATCTCTACTTAGCATCATCTCATGTGCTGTTGTAATACCTATTTAAATATCTCAGTAATTCATTTGTAGTATTGTCTGATTAAGGGGCCATTGAACCCTGAAAGCTTACAAATATAATTTCTCTGGTTAGCCAATAAAGGTATCATTCCTTGATTACTTTTTTCCTACCTTTTTTTTGGAACTTAAGTATTTACATCAACAAAAACACTGAAAGAATTGATTTAAATCTGCACCAAATTTGCAAGGAGAAAATAAGCAGCTCGAATTTATATCACGCACTCACTTCATACCCTTATGAATATTTGCAAATGTTTATTTTGATGATATTATGTCTGTATAATACTTATGCATGTTCATAGGCCTACGTAAAACATTTTAATTTCCTTTGTATTTACTAGTGCTGTGTGCCTATATTCTTGCCATACCGCTGTTCAGACTGCGTACATGCGTGGCTCTACTCTTTCAGTGTTGGTCTCATCCATGTCTTTATCCACCGTGGATTGGGTCATGTGACCAACACCCGCTCATGTGACTTCACATGACCAGATGGCCACTTGCATCACCCACCCCATTCTCAGTGGATGACGTGCCTTGTGACATTCCTGGCGTGGATGTGATCTTGCACAGCCTAAATAAGACAGTTTCATTGGCCTGAGGCAATATAAAAGTTGCCTCTTGTTGGGTGGCACCATGCCCCCTGACCAAGGTGGTGTGCCAAAATGTGCATCGGGACTTGGCGCTGTTTCAGCAAGTTAATGAACACAGGTTTGTTTTATACTCCTATATTTAGTGTTCATGTTCTTACACCCTATTAAGGTAATTAGAAATAGAAATTGTCAAGATCCATTCTATTGGGTTTCGGACATGGTTATGCACTTTTCTTTCCTCTCATTGGTTTGAGCTGCCTTTTATGTGTACTTGTTGCTATAGAGAAAAGTCTCTTTTTTAATATCATTATGCAATAAAAGTTCATGGGCCATAATTCTTGTGAATTGGTTCAATTCTTCTGTGGTAACTAGGAATCGCAACTATTACTATAGTTGGGGTGCTATTCGACACACAAGTGCTAAATATTTATCATTGGTTTTATCCTCCTTGCACCCCTTAAGGTACCATCACACGCGGCAATATTGCTTGCAATTTCAATGACAATTTGCTGGTTGTAGTGAAATCATGGACACATTGTTCTATTTGTTGCCGTGTACAAATGTAAACAATGTGTCCATGATTTCACTGCAACCTGCAAATTGCCAGTGAAATTGCAAGCAATATTGCCGCGTGTGACGGTACCTTTAGTTGGATGAACTTGTCTATGTGAAACTGTACTCTCCATGATTTTGATTGGTATGGGTTACACTAGCTCAATGGTTGGATCAAAATTGGATGTTTGTCCGTGATTTTTTTCGTGGATGTAAGGTCTGCGAAAACAAAATCTGGCAAGTGAACAGCTAAATAGATTATAGTGTGGAAGTTTACTATCCTTGAAAAATAACCCAAAAAATAAACGGACTTAACACGTACAATGAAGAACAAAAGGGTAAAAATGTTGTGAACATTTGACTTTCAGACTTATACATTCACTAAAGCTTTGAGCTTGAGACTATCTTCATTTCATAGATTATCATCTTGGCTATATCATACATTTCACTTACAGCTATTTAGCATTTGATTATTGTACAGGTTCTCGTCATGTCACTGCATTGTTATTTTTCATCTTGGTGTTTAAAAAATATTTTCTTCCTGTATACTACAAATTACAACCTGTTCTCACATTCTCTAATAGCTCAGTGTGTTATTAGGTTGATTACCAAGCGAAGGGTCACCGATTCCAATCGAGGAGCAGCCATGAAGAAGATTTCTCATGGAAAAACAATCAGCATAATTCAGCTCATCGACAGTGGTCTCACAGACAAGAAAACTGACAAACTGCATCATGTCAGTGCAATGACAGTTAGAAGAAAATGAAATGAAGTCATCAATCATTCAAAAGCAGAAGTGGACATTCAGACAAAATATTGGAGTCAACAAGTCAAGCTTATCATACGGTCTTTCAGATCAGGGGGTGGCTCATATGCTTCATAATAGTGAGCTCACATACACCCATGGAAACACATTGCAACGCATGTTACACAAGTCAGGAATGGTGGCCAGAAAACTGGTAAAGAAACCTTGACTTCAGTATCATAGTAAGAAGTGTCAGCTAGTGTTTGTAAAAAAAAAAAAAAAAAAGTATGAAAGGGACAGTATAGGATTGGAAATAGGTGATTTGGAGCAATAAGATAAAAGTCAAAAGACTAGGCTTTATGGGTGCAAATTGGTCTGGAAGAAAAAGGAAAAGGGGTTAACAGGTCGAGAAATTGAAGGAACTATCAAGGTCAGTGGAGGAGATAGGGGTTGTTCACAGCCAAAGGCGTTCCATACTTGACCAGGATTGATTATGTTCTCAATGCTGAGCTGTATGGGCGTATTCTACAAGATGAGTTTTCATACAATTGAATACTTATGGTATGAAAAGGACGACAGAGATTGGGGGCCAATCCAGTACCTCTACCTAATTCTCACTGAACCATTGCAATTACTATATGTAGAGATTGGGGGCCATCCATCGCCTCTACTTCATGTTATCTAATTTTCACATTCTGTCCTTCTCAAATCTGGCTGTGTCATCTTCTACAGCCTTGCATCATAGCACTTTCTCACTTGTACAGATATTGGCTGGTGACTGGTTCATGCAGCATTATGGAATCTCCTATTATATTAATGGCTGGACCATATATGATGGCACTTTTTACCATTAACTTTTGTGCCTCCCCTATTTCTTCAAGCTTGCAAGCAGGGACCTCACTCCTCATGGTTTCAGAATTTTTTTCTAGTTTCATATTGTATTTTATCATATTATTGTATTGTATTATATATTGTATTGTAAACCCTTGTAAAGTGCTGTCGGAATATGTTGGTGCTATATAAATAAAATTATTGTCATTGAACGGTTACTTCGCCACAGTCCCCAGACCTCAACCCAATCGAAAAACTTGTGGGTAGAGTTGAAGAAAAAGCTTTATACATAACCAAGTGAATCAACCAATGTACACCAACACTGGAAACATGTAGAAGAAACCTGAGATAAGATTTGTTGACACATGCTTGAATCTGATCAAAAGCATGAGGCCCAGAAGATTCAGGCAGCATTGAAAGCTAAAGGTGGTACAAAATACTAATGGAATCATATGCTTAATAGGAGCAAGTTAAATTTATGTAAGAGATAGCCAAGATGATTGTCTATAAAATGAAAAAACTCTCACACTAAAGGCTGTAGTGGATGGTGAGATAAGGAGCCTGAAAGTCAAAATTCTAATCTATTGTCACCCTTTTGCTTCTTAGAGTACATGAAAAATAAAACAGAGGGGAATGGGGCCTAGGAGAACTTCTAGAAAAACTATATTACTCAGTGATGCTCACGATATCAGCAGAATTGTAACTTTTTCAGAAATGGTTTTCTTTTATAAAGTAATTAAGAAATAACTGACACAAGAACATAGCTGGAAATGCAAACATTTTTAGCCGCATAAGTAACTAAGGGTCAAATAACCAAAATGTTTGGGTAATATTTATGCTACTTGTGGCGTATGGCTGATATTGAACAACAAAATACACAATTGGATCAACTTGATGCCGAATTCTGATAATGGATGGCATATACTGATTCCTGACAAGTAGTAACACATACTTCAAATGAAATTTTTCTGAGAATGGAGATTTAATATGGCGCTCTTAGGCTAAATTGCACTATGATTTTTTCAATTTCTTAATATATATACCGTATATTTTTTTTTCAAATCTGTCTACAAAAGTAGAAAGCCACAGATTTTGTGAGAACATGTTAAAAGGAATAATATGCAACTTTTCTACACTTATTTGGCATAAGTCATTTAATAAATCCTCCCATGATTTTTTTTATTCAAAACATAAAACTATTAGAAACAAAGAAACTAGAAAGTATTTTAGTTATAGTGTACATTATTAAAAGTCATCATTAGCCTAGAGTATTACAATTTAATACATCTTTCATTCATATTCACTCATTCATAAACTAGGCCCATAGACTTCAGTGGTAACACAATGTTTACATGCACAATAACATAACTGCAGACATTCATTTGAGTGCCAAGTATCCTCTAAAAGGTTTAGGATATATAAGGCATTTTACACGCAGGACAGTTGTTTGGTTGTGCAAATTTTCTCTCATGTATAATACATAAAAAATGGCTTATTATATTCCGGAATATTATTATTAGTGTACATATATTCATGTCCATGACTGTACCTGTGAACAGAAGATGGCACATAGCTCATCATGGCAAATAAAAAAAAAAAAAAAAAAGATATTTGTGGCTATTAGTTTGTGTTCCATAGACATTTACACAGATTGTGTATTGGCTGCAGCATACATTTCTGAGATAAAAAGCATATTAGGTTATAACATTTAAGTATTAATAAGTAGAACTAAAAATGGAAAACCGCAGATGCAGTGGAATACTGTATGAACTATGGCACATATTTATTGTGCTCCTGTGTACCATTAAATGTGTAACAATGGTATCTGCCAAACCATAGCAGAAGAAACCGGCTCTTCTTGACGCTGTGGTTTGGGTTTCTTGTTTACTCGTCTGTGGCCCTGTCCCCCAGAGATAACCATGACAGAGTCTGCCTTAAGCTTCCCTGCTCTTCGTCTTCGGCTGTTTTGCGGTGGTATGTTGGGATCACTTAAAAGATCATAAAGAGCACAATCTTCTCTCCCTATGTCATATGAATTTGACCCATGGGACAGTGTGAGAGAGCCAGAAGAAGAAGATAAGTCACTTTTATGAGCAATGGACCCCGTAGAGCCCCCAAGCCAAACAGCACTGTCATTATTGGTGCTGGCATCCTCATTTTGTAAATGAACAGTACGAGCGTCATCGGTTTTCTCTTCCACAGTTGAAATTTGGCTCGATCTACTTGGCGTCCGCTTGTGTTTTTTGTTCACAGCAGTTGCCATTACAAGGAATTTGACAGCACCATGGTGTGCATGGTAAGATACCATTCCCCTGCCTGTAAAAAAATAAATGAATAGTTAGTATTGTTACATACCAGATTCTAAGTACATATAGTTAAAGCCAGAAGTTTATATACACTATATAAAAAGACACGTATGCATGTTTTTCTCACTATCTGACATAAAATCAGAATAAACCTTTCCCTTTTTAGTTAGGTCAATTAGAATTTCCATAATTATTACTATTTGCCAAATGCCAGAATAATTAGAGAGAGAATGTTTAAGACATTTTAATTACTTTAGTCAAAGTCACCATTTTACACACATTTCATTAGTATTTGGTACCATTGCCCTTAAACTGTATGACTTGGGTCAAATCTTGGATATCCTTTCACAAGCTTCTCACAATAGTTGGTAGGAATTCAGGCCCTGATGTAACTAAGCCATGTTTGTAGGTTGCCTTGTTCGCACCTGCCTTTTCAGCTTTGTCCATAAATTTTCAATAACATCGAGATCAGGGCTTTATGATGGCCACTCCAAAACATTGGCTTTGTTATCCTTACACCACTTTGTAACCAGTTTGGCAGTATGCTTCAGGTCATTGTCCATTTGGAGGACATATTTCCCCTCACGCTTTAACTTCCTGGCTGATGTCTTAAGACGTTGCTTCAGTATTGCCACATAATCTTGTTTCCTCATGATGCCATATTGTTTGTGAAGTGCATCAGGTTCTCCTTCAGCAAAACAACCCCACAACATGATGCTGCCACCCCCGTGTTTCACAGTTTTGGATGGTGTTCTTAGGTTTCCAAGCTTCTCCCTTGTTCATCCAAACATAATGCTGGTCATTATGGCCAAACAGTTAATTTTTTGTTTCGTCAGACCACAGGACATGTCTCCAAAAATGTAGGTCTTTGTTCCTGTGTAAATTTGCACAAAGTAATCTGCCTTTTTTATGATTACTTTGGAATAATGAGTTCTTCCTGGAAGAGTGGTCTTTCACCCCATGTTGATACAATACTCATTTCACTGTGAATAATGATACAATCTTACCAGCTTCCGCCATCATCTCCACAAGGTCTTTTGCTCTCTGGTTGATATGCTCATGTCGGACCAAAGCACATTCATCTCTACGACAAAGAACTCGTCTCCTTCCTGAGTGGTATAATGGTTGGACATTCCCATTTTGATTGTACTCGCATATAGTTACTTGTACAGATGAATGAGGCACCTTCCGGTATCTGGAAATTGCACCCAAGGATGAACCAGACTTGTGCAAGTCCACAATTCTCTTCCAGATATCTTGGCAAATTTCTTTTGACTTTCTTATGATGCTACACGAAGAAGCAGTGTATTTAAGGTGTGTATTAAAATACATCCACAAACGTGTTTCTAATTAACTCAGAAGCTTCCAAACACATGACATTATAAGGGTTGCCCCAAATTGTTTAAACGCATATTAATCTTAGTGTATGTAAACTTATGACATTGCAGAAAGTAATAAAAATGCTTTCAAACATGCTCTCTCCCTTTTTTTTGGCATTTGGCAAATATTAATAATTAAGGTAATCTTAATTGACCTAAAACGGGAAAGGTGTATTCTGATTTCATGTCAGATAGTGAGAAAAACATGCATGTGTGTCTTTTTATATAGTGTATGTAAACTTGTTTTCAACTGCGTTAACATATTTTGCATTCAAGTGTAAAAGCTATAACATTTAAGAAAACTTAAGATATATACATTAAACTACTAACAATGAAGTGAGGTTACAGCAAGGATCAATCATCTCCCTGTATTTGGCACATTATGGTAAGCCACCTCGCTGGTTGGAACACTATTCCCTAAAAAATGCTAAAACCCTGTGGGGAGAGAATAGCTGGAACCCTCTCATTCAATCACATGGCACACAGTTATAAGAACCTTCCTAATTAGAAAAAAAGGCTACTAGGTTAATCAACATGGTATAAGAAAGCAAAACCTAAATATTTTATATATTTTCTAAAGATAGTGGAAATGACTGTTGTCTCTATCAATCTATTTTACTTTAGCTCAAGATTTTCGAATTGACACTATAATAGTTATATATTTTAAAATATGATCTCATCAAGATCGAACTTGAATTGGTAATTTTTAAATTTAAACATTTTTTTCGGAAATGCGTTTTAAAATTTTGCGTTTGCATGGGTAAAATATTAACAAGAGACTCATGTAACATATCTGGTGAAAACATGTACAGTTCTGAGTAGAATGGTGTTAATTTTGTTTCTCTATCTTATTTCTAGCCCGAGTTATGAGGAGAAATGTAAAAGGGCAGGCAACAACGAAATTCACACTTTTTCCAAACTTTGAAAATCAATTAGAAAAAAAAAATTCTAGAATTTATTTCTCTTCACATTTTGCATTCTCTGACATGCAAATTGTCAAATAACAAAATCTCAAAATAATTAAAAATCTAGAGGTACAAATCATTGGTTCACTTGACATGGGATGAACCTTTGAAGGTTCCCAGGGTGGGCGAGCATCTGATTGTTGGGAGAGAGAGTTCCAGAGTATAACCGATGGAAATCTCTTGTATGCGGTTGTGGGAGGAGGTAATGAGAGAGAAGTAGAGAAGGAGCTCTTGGGAAGGTCGCAGGTTGCGTGAGGGTAGGTGTCGGGAGACCATGTCAGAGATGTATGGACGGGACAGGTTGTGGATGGCTTTGTATGTCATGGTTAGGGTTTTGAACCAGGATCTCTGAGAAGTGGGGAGCCAGTGAAGTGCTTGACAGAGGGGGGAGATATGCAGTAGCGAGAGACAGGTGGATTAGTCGGGAAGCGGAGTTTAGGATAAATTGGAGAGGTGTGAGGGATGTATTGGGGAGGCCGGTGAGCAGGAGGTTGCAGTAGTCAAGGCAGGAGATGATGAGAGCATGATTAAGTGTTTTAGCAGTGTCATGGTCAAGGAAAGTGCAAGGGAAATGTTTATGAGCTGGAGTCGGCAGGAAGTGACGGGGGCCTGGATGTGAGGCTTGTAGGAGAGGGAAGAGTCAGGATTGCCCCGAGGCACTTGCTGTGGAGGACTGGGGAGAGTGAGTAGTCGTTGACAGTGATGGATAGGTATGGCAGAGGAGGAGAGCGACTTGGGGGGAAGTCGAACTCAGTTTTGTCCATGTTCAGTTTCAGGAAGCGGGCAGAGAAGAAGGATGAGATGGCGGTCAGGCATTGTGGAATTTTGTAAAGTAGGGAGGTGGTGTAGGGCCCAGACAGATAGATCTGGGTGTCATCGGCGTAGAAGTGGTACTGAAGGCCGTGGGACCAGAACCGAGCCTTGGGGGGACATTGACAGGGAGTTAGGCGAAGAGGAGGTGTGGGAGTGGGTGACGCTGAAATTCCGTCGTTAGGTATGAGGAGATCCAGGAGAGGGCTAGGTCAGTGATGCCAAGAGATTCCAGAATCTGAAGTAGGAGGGAATGGTGTCGAAGGCGGCAGATAGGTCAAGGAGGAGGAGGACGGAGTAGTGTCGCTTGCTCTTGGTGGTCAGTAGGTTGTTGGTGACTTTGGTTAGGGCTGTTTTGGTGGAGTGGTGGGATCGGAAACCGGATTGTAGGCGGTCAAAGAGGGAGCAGGAGGAGAGGTGGGAGGACAGTTCAGAATGGACATGTTGTTCCCAAGTAGTTTTGAGGCGAAGGGGAGAAGAGATATGGGGCGATAGAGACAGATACAGGGTCAAGGGAGGTTTTTTTGAGGATGGGTGTGATCAGGGTGTGTTTGAAGGATGAGGGAGGACGCCAGTAGTGAGTGATAAGTTAAAGAGACGGGTTAGGGCAGGGATGAGGACTGCAGTGAGTTCGGGATGAGGTGGGAGGGAAGTGGGTCGAGGGCACAGGTGGTGAGGTGTGATCGTGATAGAAGGGAGGAGAGTTGATCTTTAGTCATGGTGGAGAAGTTTCCTAAGGATGAGGAGGGCTGGGTGGTAAGGGGGAGGGCCGAGGGGACAGTGGGCGAAAGCTTTCTCTGATGCTGTCGATCTTCTGTTTGAAGAAAGTGGCAATGTCGTCGGCAGAGATGAGGGGAGAGGAAGGAGGTGCAGGTGGACGGAGTAGAGTTGAAAGTTTTGAATAGTTGTTTGGTGTTGTGGGGAAAGGGCAGTGATTAGGGAGAAGTAGGCTTGTTTTGCGGTGGTGAGTGCTGTCTTGAAGTTAGTGAGGGACTGTTTGTACATAGCGAATTGCACGTGGAGTGGGATTTCTTCCATCTCGGCCGCCCTGGACACACAACACATTTCTTTAGTAAGGGTGGTGAACCAGGGTTGCCTGTGGCGCGGGTTTTGTTGTATGTGAGGGGGCGGCCTGACTGAGGGCTGCAGTTAATGTGGTGTTATAGAGGGTGACGGCAGTGTCAGCATCATGTGACAAAGCTAAGTCTGTGAGGGGGAGAAGGGCAGGTTGTGGTCAGATAGGGGGAGGGGCGAGTTTGAAAGGTCAGTGAGGGAACAAAGGCGGGTGAAGACAAGGTCGAGCGTATGGCCATCCTTATGAGTGGCTGAGGAGGACCATTTGGAAAGCCCAAAGTAGGTGGTCAGTGATAGGAGTCTAGAGGCAGCGGGGTTGGAGGTGTCAATGTCGATGTTGAAATTGCCCATGATGATAATGGGGATGTCAGAGGAGAGGCAGTGGAGAAGCCAAGTGGTAAAATGGTTGAGAAATCACACCAAGGCAGTATATTTGCATCTAAGAGCTCCCATATTTAACCTTTTTTCGATATTCTTGTGTCAAGCTCTTCCACCACCCTGCCTCATCCAGTTTCAAGCACTTCTCTCTTCTATTTCTGATAAGCCAATAAAAGTATCATTCTTAGAATTCTTTTTCTTTTCTTACATAAAGTATATTTACACAGAAAAACAAAATGAAAACAACCCATTTATCAAAAAAAATAAAAACAGCTTGACGGGCCTGAAATACAAAGCAAAGCATAACAATGACATAGAAAGATCAAGTTCCTCGGTTTCCGATGTTCTGAGCTGCAAGACAGATTTATCTGCTAAAAAGGATAAACACTGAGCCCATGTTTTCAGCTTCACCTACATCACAAATTACTGCATGTTACAGATGTGTGAATTAGTCAGCCAGCATTTACAGATACAGCAATTTGGAAGCAAAGATATAGATATACTAAAAGTCAATGTATTTCCATTGCCAAAAAAGAGTTATGTAATCTACATACTCATCCTGTTCTGTACATGTGTTCTCTATAGTCCCGTGTTTTCGATACCTTGTTCTGTATGTTCTTTATTTTAACATATCTTTAATAAATTATATACCTCTATTTTATGCTTTATAAGACGCACCGGATTATAAGACGTACCCCCAATTTTGGTGAAGGAAAAGAGAAAAAAATTTTTTAATGTTAAATGGGATCCGTCTTATAATGTCAGTGTCCGTCTTACAAATCATATAGGGTATATGTCCCTCATAGCCCCTTCATCCTGGTACATGGTCCCTCATCCTGGGATATAGCCCCTCCATCCTAGATATGGCCCCCTTAATCTGGTTATGGCTGGCACACGTCCCCCAGGGCTGGCACACGTCCCCAGGCTGGCGCATGCTCTCCAGTGCTAGATATGGCCCCCCATGCTGCTGCCCATAATAAAATAACAAACCACGTTACTCACCTTTTCCAGCGGTGTCCTGTCTCCCTCCATGCCGTTGAGCTCCTCCACTTCCTGGTTTCTCTCTGTAACGCCGGCAATGTGATCGGGCGCGCAGAGATGATGTCATTCTGCTGAGCCGATCACATGACCGGCTTTACAGAGAAGAAGCAGGAAGTGGAGGAGCACAACAGCATGGAGGGAGACAGGAGACCGCTGGAAAAGGTGAGTAACGCAGCATGGGGGGGTCATATCTAGCATGGGGGGGGCATGTGCCATCACAATTTAATATGCGCAGCTCCCTCAGTCCATCACCGCGGTGCAGTTTCAGCATCGGGTGATGGACAGCGGGTGCAGTGCATATTAAATGAACGGGAGAACGTGACTTTCCGCTGGTTCCTGCAGCCCGTAGCCAGCCTGATTCAGCCCCCAGACACACTACAGAACTGCCCCCACCCTCCCCTTCACCTACCCTCTGTACATTCAGACCATAAGATGCACCCCCAAACTTCCCCCAAAGTTTGGGGGAACAAGAGTGCGTCTTATAGTCCAAAAAGTACGTTATATATGCACAAACACTGGTGCAAAAAAGTGTTTGCCCCCTTCTTGATTTCTTATTCTTTTGTGAACAAAGAAAGCCATGCACCACACAACAGTCCATGGGGATGTGTTACAATCACCTGATATCTCCATGAGGCAGCTGGTATAACTGTGGTGCATCTCAAAAAAGTAACAAGTCTTTGTATAACAAATACAAAGAAACTGCACTCACCAGTTCTCTGGTGCCCGCTGTATTTATTCAGAACTGGGCTACTTCAGTGCAGGGAAGGGGTGCTGGAGCCGGAACCACAGCCTGCTGCCTCGTAAAAACTTCAGGACCCATGGAACTACAAGTTTGTATGAGGCGGCAGGCCTTGGTCCGGCTCCCGCACCCCCTCCCCGCACCGATGTAACCCAGTTCTGAAAAGACAGCGGGTGCCAGAGAACCGGTGAGTGAAGTTTCTCTTTCTTTATTTGATACTAGATGTACTACCTGGCTTCGCCCGGGTTAATAACTGCTGTTAACAAAATAGAATGTGTTAACAAAAATTTATTCTTCACACAAAAACCGCCAAATAAATAGAAATGTAATTATTAAAAGGCAATAACTAAGCTAATACAAGCATTTCACAACATATTTTTCAACACCACAGATATTCCACACAGATTTAACTAAATTGGCCAAGTAATGTGAAGTAATCTTCTACTCCTTACTCGAGAGCCTTTTGATAAACGACTTTATTAGTTCTTCCTTCAGGTGAAAATATAAACAGATTTTTGACTTTTCCAACTCTTGAACAGGCCACATAAAGTTGACCATGTCTGCAAGCCTCGCCTCCCTCTCCTCAGAAAGTTCATTGGCCCTTGAGGAAGCAGCTCTTGTTTCTTGTCTGCAAGCCTCACTTCCCTCTCCTCAGAAAGTTTAATGGCCCTTGAGGAAGCAGCCTTGTTTTCTGTCTGCAAGCTGCTTCCCTCTCCTCAGAAAGTTCATTGGTTCTTGAAGAAGCAGCTGCTGTTCTCATGTGTGTCAACCTTGTTTTTCGGTCTTCACATTTTTCATTGGCCTGTAATGCAACTTTTCTTTTCATCTTTTTCTTTTCAGCTCTTGTTTTCATCAGCATCAGCTGACATTCATGCCCAGGAATTCCTTTTCTTATAAGGCATTATTGTGGTAAAAATAGTCCAACTGGCAGTTTCTATATCCTCTCACATAGAGGTAATGTGACTGACATCAGCCTTTCCACCAACACACCCTAACTGACATCCTATTACCTCACACAAGCTTTGTTATACTGTCCTTTGTTCCCAATATTAACCAATCAGAGCTCAGATGAATTAATTGTAGCAAAATAGAAGCTGAGCTGTCATTGGTTGCTATTGACAGCCTGATAAATCCCCAGGCAACAGGAAGCCTTCCCCTTGACAGTATATATCAGCTCACACATACACATAATAGACAGGTCATGTGACTGACAGCTGCCGCATTTTCTACATGGTACATTTATTGTTCTTGTAGTTTGGCTGCTTATTAATCAGATTTTTATTTTTGAAGGATAATACCAGACTTGTGTGTGTTTTAAGGCGATTATGTGGCAAGGTTGGTGTGGTGAAATGTGTGCTGAGGGTGGTATATGTGTTGAAGCATGTGGTAGTGTGTGACGCATTTTGTGTGTGTGTTCATATCCCCATGTGTGGTGAGTATCCCATGTCGGGCCCCACCTTAGCAACTGTACGGTATATACTCTTTGGCGCCACCGCTCTCATTCTTTAAGTCCCATTTGTTCACATCTGGCAGCTGTCAATTTGCCTCCAACACTTTTCCTTTCACTTTTTCCCCATTATGTAGATAGGGGCAAAATTGTTTGGTGAATTGGAACGCGCGGGGTTAAAATTTCGCTTCACAACGTAGCCTATGACGCTCTCGGGGGCCCAGACGTGTGACTGTGCAAAATTTTGTGGCTGTAACTGCGACGGTGCAGATGCCAATCCTGGACATACACACATACATACATACACACATTCAGCTTTATATATTAGATTTCGTATTCTTTTGCATATCTGTCAAACTTAAATGTTTCAGATCACCAGACAAATTTAAATATTATACAGAGATAACACAAGTAAACACAAATAAACACATGATGGAGTTTATAAATAAAGGGAGTCCCAAAGCTTTAGAAATGGCTTTATAGGCGTGTCCAGCAGCTGATGGCGACGGACGCGTGGTGAGAGCGCTCCGCAACCCAGACCAGCTATCACGGCACTAAACGGCGATACCCAAGCCTGAACAGCTTCCCTGAGGTTCACTCTGCCAGCAGCTGCCTCCGGACATGCCGAGGGCGAATTCCCGGCGCCGAGACACCGACAGCAAACTCACCAGCTACTTCCCGCCGGAGACTCAGAGGTTCTCCAAGATGGCGCCCGCGAGGGAGGCTGTGAGTGCATCCAGCCCCCGGGACTCAGCTTTATCTCGGGACTCGCCTCGTTCTCCTCACTCCCCCCGGAGATCTGCAGAGCGGGACACAGTGAGTAATGATGATTCCCCGGTCACCAAACGCTACTTGCGGGAAATACTAGGTGACATAAGAGACACTATGATTAGCGAGATGCGGAGCATGAGAGAGGAGATGAGGGCAGAAATGGCAGCCATGGGGGAGAGAACTACAAAGCTGGAATCCAAGATGTCTGACTTCGCGTCTGCACATAATAACTTAGCAGACAGCTATGACACATTAGACAGAGATATGGGGTCAGTGCAAGCGAAACTGTGTCATTTGGAGGACGGCTTACGGATTAACAACATTAAATTACGTGGAGTTGCAGAAACACAGGACACAGAAGACTTAACAGCGGTGGTGACATCATTCCTGTCAGCAGCTCTGCCTCAAGCCTCCCCAGGCACTCTTGAAGTAGTAAAACTTTATAGACTTCCAAAACCCGCCTCACTACCAAAAGAGACCCCCAGGGACATACTGGTTTCTTTCCTGAGACCAGGAGCAAGAGACCTACTCTTACGGGCTATGAGGGAGAACCCTTCATTACCCCCTCCATTTGAAGCGGTTGCAACATATCCAGATTTATCCCCGGGAACGCTGGCCAGACGGCGCGAGTTCGCATCCAGTTGTCGCACTCTTAGACAGAGGGGAGTCCAGTATGCCTGGGGGACACCCACGGCTGTCAATTTTCGATACAAGGGATCCAGACACTCATTTAGCTCACCCACCTTGCTCAGGAAAGCACTGAAGTCATGGAACTTAACACCATCTACCTCAAACTCACCTCGATCCACCCGAGACGATCCTCAGGACGCTCATCAAAGGGACAGTAACTGATATCATCTCAGTATGGGAGAACGAATTGTTGGTCTGGATGGCGAAGTCTCCAGTTTGGTTATGACATACCCTATGCCCTGTTCTTCTTCTGTACAGTAGTTGGAGATTCCTCTGATTAGGATCCCCCCCCCCAAGAATTGGGGACCACAAGAGTACCTCCGGTCTGAAGGAGAAGGGCCTGGTGGATTTATTAAATCCCCCCAAGGCTACAGACAATTTGGTGTAGCCAGAGTTACGTTTACATTTATGTTTGTGTTTATGTTTGTGTAGTCCCCAATCTCCAAATAATCTCTAGTGGCTGTTGATATATGTTGATTTATCTCCATAATTAGCTGCCTACCCCACATTTAACCCAAACTCACCCTCTCTTTTCTACTTTCACACACTTCTACCTCCTCTCTCCTCTACCTCTCCTCCCCCCCTCCCTATTCTTCCTCTTGCCTTCTTTCTAAATATAGGCTTCTTAAGCCCTTTCTCAACTCTTGCAAGCGGTGAATGTGGCTCGCCAATTAACCACGTCCGACATGTCAAGATCTGCTTCCAACCTACAGGTGGTGACACTGAACGTTAAGGGATTGAACTCCCCGTACAAGAGATCCTTCTTATGGAAGGAGACTAAAAGGCTGGGGGCGGACATACTCTGCATCCAAGAAACGCACTTACTGAAAGAGGATAATCACAGGGTAAGAAATTCTTCTTATCCGCATATATTCTTTGCTAACACCACTGTTAAAAAGGCGGGAGTCTGTATTATGGTGAGCGGTAAGGTCCAGTTCCAGCTGGAGACTATGGAGGCTGACCCCCAGGGGAGATACCTAATTCTTGAGTGTCAAATTTCCGGGGAAAAATTCACCATTGTAACTCTATATGCCCCAAACTTTGGCCAGAAGAAATTCCTTAAGACCCTGTTTAAAAAGTTGGGAGGATCGGGTGTCGGCTCTCTGATTATATGCGGTGACTTTAACCAAGTCATGGAGGCGAGACTTGACTCATCCGCGCGGTCGGGTAGAAGGGGGGGAGACATAGTGGAACTATGTAGAGAATTCAGGCTTCATGATGTGTGGCGCTACATGAATGTGGAGGAAAGAGACTACACCTTTTTCTCTAATAGTCATAAATCCTATTCCAGGATTGACTTCTTTCTGGTGGGAGACGCCACTCTTGCCAGATGCTCTGCAGCAAAAATAGGTCTAATCTCATGGTCGGACCATGCCCCTGTTACTCTGGGTATCAAATTAGGACGTTCATGTGGCGCCTCACGTAGTTGGAGAATGAATGTAGCTCTCCTCTCAGACCAGCAGGTCCTTGACTCAATTAACGACAATCTAGATGAATTTTTTCGTCTTAATGACAATGGAGAGGTGTCAGACGGAACTCTATGGAGTTCGCATAAAGCAGTGCTCTGGGGACTTCTCATACAAAAAGCTTCCCAACAGAAGAGACTAAGAGAAAAGTTCTGGAGGGAATGGTCCGAACAAATTACTGAACTAGAAAAGGCTAACAAAATTAATCCCTCGCAAATTCTGACCTCTCAAATACTTGATCTGCGTATGAAACTCAGAGCCCAACTGCTTTTTTACCATGAACTCAACATGAGGAAACTTAACACTCAATTTTACTCTTCAGGGGATAGAGCAGGAAAGATACTGGCCAAAAGACTCAAGAAACGCACGGTACAAACTATGGTGACCTCCATGACCTCGAGGGAGGGTAAACAGATTAGAGATCCAACCAAGATAATAAACACTATGGCAGAATACTATGCTAATCTGTACAATTTAGCTGACGACCCCCAGACTCCACAGCCTTCAATGCAATCTATACGACATTATTTATCTGGGATTGACCTACCGGTAATTCCCCCAGACGTATTATCAGACCTAAACGAGCCTATTACACTTTTAGAAGTAACTAACACCATTCAAGGCCTCAAGCTGAACTCTGCTCCGGGCCCAGACGGATTCCCCAACGAATACTATAAATCACTCTCGACCCGCCTGGCGCCCTACTTACTCCGCCTCTTCCAACATTGGCAATCTGAAGGAGAGCTCCCGGCTGAAGCTCTGGAGGCCACAATTGTCACCATCCAGAAACCAGGGAAGCCCCCAGATCAGCCGGGCAACTATCGTCCCATCTCGCTTTTGAATGTGGATGTGAAGATATTTGCCAGAATCTTGGCCTCCCGCCTAACGAGAGTGATGCCACGTTTGGTGGATGCGGACCAGGTGGGGTTTGTGTCGGGTCGACAAGCAAGACACGGCACCAGACGTATGTTGGACCTGATTGAGGTGGTGGAGACGAGGGGGGCCCCTAGTGTATTCCTGTCATTGGACGCTGAAAAGGCCTTTGACAGGGTACACTGGGGATACCTACAGGGGGTCCTTGAGAGATTTGGCTTTTCTGGGCCGATCTTGAAAGCGATCTTAAGTCTCTACACCAATCCAAAAGCTCGAGTCTCCATGTCGGGTTATCTATCCCAACCTATTACCATTACCAATGGGACGAGACAGGGCTGTCCCCTGTCCCCCCTAATTTTCGCCCTCGTAATGGAGCCTCTTGCCGCTTCGATCAGGTCCAACTTACAAATCTCGGGTATACAAATACGAAATAAACGTCACGTCATCGGGCTGTATGCCGACGACGTTATTATCTCATGTACGGACCCTATCACATCTATCCCAGAGGTAGTGAGGGAATTGGTAACTTTCTCAGATGTCTCTTATTACAAACTGAACTTAGGTAAATCCATGGCGTTCCCGGTTAACTTATCAGGGGAAGAATTGGGAGATCTGAAATCGAAATTCTCATGCACATGGGCCCCAAATGGCATCCCCTACCTGGGCGTCATGCTGTGTGCTTCTCATCAAATAGCCCGAACTAACTTGCAAGCATTACTAAACTCTCTAAGGGGATCTCTGGACTCCGGCCCATTTCCCCCATTATCCTGGATGGCACGCATCCAGGCCTTTAAAATGATGTGGCTGCCTAAAATCCTATATCTTTTTTCGTTGTCTTCCGCTGACCTACCCAACTAAATTACTCTCTCAGCTACAAGGACTGATAAACAATTTCATCTGGGCAAAGGGGAGACCGAGAGTCCCAAGACATACGATGTACCAGAGACTTAAGGGGGGTGGCATGGGAGTCCCAGACGTCACAGCATATCTGAGAGCCACGATACTAGAAGCTTCTAGAGAAACTGTTGAGACGGCAGTCCAATTTGGGATGGGTTCAAATTGAGTCGGAAATTCTTCCTGGGGTGGTTCCTGGAGAGCTCCTGGCGGGAGCGGGGCTTGGTAAAGTTGGGGTGGTTCACCCGCTAATTGCCATCCGCTCACTGAAATCGGTGTGGGACCAAATACCAGCTAGCTGGTCCAGGTTTCCCCCTGAGAGGATCCCGCTGAGTGCTCTCCGGACACACATTCCTACCTTGAACATATCCGCATGGAAAGCCCTGGGAATTGAGACTCTTGGAGACTTCTTGAGGGATGGTAAGATACTCACCTTTCAGCAGTTTAGCGAGAAGAATACGGAACTGCCCAAGACGTTCCTACAATACTCCCAGGTACGTCACTTTCTCGGATCTTTAAAATGTTTACACGACTTAACACACCCTCTGTCATCACCACTCCAACGATACCTCTTCTCTGAAAATCCGCTTCAGAGGGGGATATCTCTCATTTACGAAAGTATACTAACCCAGAACGTAACAGGGAAACTGCCCTCAATGATCAGGTGGGCAGATGATCTGGGTTTCTCAGCGGACACAGACGAGTGGGAAAGTGCGACTAGCTGTGTAATACAAACAACGAAATGCATTAACCACTTGGAGTCCCTTAAGAAGGTTCACTTGCGTTGGTATACCACCCCATCCAGGCTAGCTAGATTCGGTTCAGGAGGCTCCCCGTTGTGCTGGAGACAATGTGGACAAAAGGGAGACTTGGTCCACATGTGGTGGACGTGCCCCAAGATATCCCAATTCTGGACGCTTGTGGCTGGCCTGGTGAGCTCGGTCACTGATACCACTCTCCCCCTGACACCTCAACTTGCAATCCTTCATATAGGAGCAGAAATTTTCCCTCCTGTCCTCCGTCATGTGGTAACGTACATCTTAATCGCAGCCAGACTGTGTGTTGCAGCAGCTTGGAAGAGTGTGTCCCCTCCATCTTTAGGAGAGGTCATCAAAAAACTGAACCTTATTTATAGTCATGAATACCACTTAGCATTACATGCACCGAGGCGTAGGTATATTGCGGAGGCATGGCGGATGTGGGCAAAATACCCGGCGGCCATGCAACCACCATAAATCAATTTGTGCAAAAATAGAGACATAGCTGCTACCTTTGAGCCAAATTAGTCTCCAGATAATCGTTTTCTATCCCACTCTTCTCTCTGTCTCTACCCCTCTCTGAGTTTCTTCCCCTCGTCCCCCCCACCCCCCCCCTCCCTCTGTTATTATCCGTAAAATTGTTTGATTTGTGTTAATCTGCATTGCTTGACAATCTTTATTGCTTGAATATGTTCAACTCTATTACTCGTATATTGATCACATTCTAATAAAAATTTATTGAAGATAAAGAAATGGCTTTATAAACTTTTCCAGACTGAAGAACTCAATTAATTTTTTCCTCATTTGTTCCTGAATTTCTTTGATTTGCAGCATGATGTCTAGCTTTTAGGATATTTTGGTCTACTTAACTTTGTCCGGTAGTTCCTATTTAAGTGATTTCTTGATTGAAAACAGGTGCGGCAATAATCAAGTCTGAGTGCAGCTACAGAAATTGAACTCTGCTTCCCAAAGATGTGATAAACCACAGTTAATTTATGTTTTAAAGGGGATGGGGGATTCACTTCTTTACACAGGGTCTTGTAGGTTTGGATCTCTCTCTTTTACTGATACTTTCTTTTATACATTCCATTGTGTGTTTATTTGTGTTTTCTGTGACTAATATTTAAATTTGTTTGCTGATCTGAAACATTTAAGTGTGACAAACATGCAAAAGAATAAGAAATGAGGAATGGGGGCAAACACTTTTTCACACACAAAGAATATACCGTATATACTCGAGTATAAGCCGAGTTTTTCAGCACAAATTTTGTGCTGAAAAGTACACCCCTCGGCTTATACTCGAGTCAGTATAGGGAAGAAGCGATGTCCGGGGGCTGGAGGAGGCGGGGGGAGGCTACAGAGGGAGCAGAAGGTCACGTGACCCCGCTCATTAGTGTATTGCAATATGCACTGCATCCCCCTGTCCATCACCGGCAGGGGGAGCGGTGCATAGTACAATACACTATGTGTACTCACCCCTCATCACTGGTTACAGCCCTCTTGCTGCCCCACATAAAATAATAAACATTTTAATCACCCTCCGATGTCCTGCAGGCACTGCACATCCTCCCTCCACTTTGTCTGCTTGTACCCGGCTTCTATTGCTGTGACCGCTCAGCAGCGATGACGTCACAGCAATAGAAGCCGGGTACAAGCAAGAAGAGCGGAGGGAGGACGTGCGGTGCACGTAAGGCGGCTCTGACCTCACATGACCCGCTGGGCACAGTGACTGCCCCATGCGCCCCTCCAGCCTGTGCCGCCCCAGCTACCTCCCGGGATGCAGCTTCACCTCTTGTGCTGCCGGCGGAGGAATAATGCCTGCAGTGGGGTCACTGCCACTGCTGCGAGGACTACAAGGGGCAATGCGGGGACATCGGTGAGTATGATACAGAGGGCAACTGGTGGGGGGGAGGGTTGGAGAGGCAGAATACCACTGTATACCACTGCTGGGGCCTGTATACCACTGTTGCGGCCTGTATATCACTGTTGGGGCATGTATATCACTGCTGGGGCCTGTAAACCACTGTTGGGGCCTGTGTACCACTGCTGGGGCCTGTATATCACTGTTGGGGCCTGTATATCACTGTTGGGAGCCTGTATATCACTGTCAGGGCCTGTATATCACTGTTGGGGGCCTGTATATCACTGTTGGGAGCCTGTATATCACTGTTGGGGGCTGTATATCACTGTTGGGGCTTGTATATCACTGCTGGGGCCTGTATATCACTGTTTGGGGCCTGTATATCACTGTTGGGGCCTGTATATCCATGCTAGGGGGCCTATATACCACTGATGTGGGCCTGTATACACTGATAGGGGCCTGTATACCACTGAGAGGGGCCTGTATACCACTGATGAGAGGGCCTGTATACCACTGATGAGAGGGCCTGTATACCACTGGATGAGAGGGCCTGTATACCACTGATGAGAGGGCCTGTATACCACTGATGAGAGAGCCTGTATACCCCCTGTGAGAGCTGTATACATGATGAGAGGGCCTGTATACCGTGATCAGTCTGCTGCATTTCCCCCCTAGGCTTATACTCGGGTCAATATGATTGCCTAGTTTTGGAGGGTAAAATTAGGGCCTCGGCTTATACTCGGGTCGGCTTATACTCGAGTATATACGGTATATATTCTTAATATAATGCTGAACCTTCTAAGAAAACCACAGAGTTTACACAAATAATATCGTTTACAGAGAAGTTTTTGGACATTAAATTTTGTTTTCAGGTAATGCTTCAATAAATTAAGAATGTCGGTGTTCGGGGCGTGGCCGGGAAGCTGATGGCGCCGGCTGCCTAATCCAGGAGCTCTCCTGGGCATCCACATATTGCGCTCTTACCGGCTTTCCTAAGCGGCTCCTCTCCACGACTGCGGGACGCACCGCCGACTCAGCAGCCATGCCCAGGGGCCAACCGAAACGCCAGTCAGAAGTCCAGAAGCTGACGACTTCTTCATGATGGAGGGCACCCAGAGCCCGACACTGCAAATGGCGCCGACCACACGTTCCCCTGGGCCCTTCCTCCGGTGCCTCCAGGGGTTCAGCAAGGAGCCCAGAGCATGAGGAGGAAGAGACACCGATTACACAAAGGGTGCTGAGAGACCTCCTGGGCTCCTTGAGACGCTCAATCCAGGAAGACTTCAGAGGTATGATGGGGGAATTAAAAAGTGAGCTGGCCGCCCTGGGAGAGAGAACCTCACACATGGAGGAGAAAATGGCGGAACATGCCTCCGCTCATAATGAGCTGGCCGATGATTATACCAGCATGGACAGCAATATTCAGCAGCTGCAGATGAAAATGTGGGATATGGAGGATAATTTACGGAGGTGCAATTTGCGAGTAAGGGGCTTGCCGAGACTGTACCAGACTCTGAACTGATCTCCAACATTACTGCCTTTTTTCACTCTGTCCTGCCGGACTTGCCCTTGTCTGACCTGGGGATTGAAACTCTTCAAACCTGCACATATTAACAAATCCCTCCCTAGGGATGTGCTGGTGTGCCTCCTCAACTTCCAGTCCAAAGAATCTATCATGCAGACTATGAGGAAACAGCACCTCCCAGAGGGCTTTGCTGCTTTCTCTGTGTACCCAGATCTATCAGCAGGGACTTTGGCCAAACGCAGAGAATTTGCTCCAACTGCAAGGCTCTAAAGGTATCGTCACACACGGCAATATTGCTAGGCAATTTCACTGGCAATTTGCTGGTTGCAGTGAAATCATGTACACATTGCTGTATTTTTTTGCTGTGTACAAATGGAACAATGTGTCCATGATTTCACTGTAACCAGCAAATTGCCAGTGAAATTGCCTAGCAATATTGCCGCGTGTGACGGTACCTTTAGGGATGCTGGAATCCTATACAGTTGGGGATGGCCGGTTAGAGTGAGATTCTGTTATAAAGGCTCTTCCCATGCCTTTTATTCCCTAAGCTCTTGAGGAAAGCCCTGCGTTCATGGAGCTTATTACCATCTTCTGATGCGAACTCTCCTCGCCCGGACATCGCACACCGCACCACCAAGATCTCTAGGGAGTGGAGAAAGTCGGCTGAACATTTCTTTTGATCTTTGGCGGTTCCATTCACACGCACTTGTTATGGTGCGCCTGGTCCTAATGGCATCTTGACTATTTCCTGACAGTCGTTCTACACCAACATGACAGGAACAAGGCGGCACTTGGTCATTGCTCTGTTTTCCGTTTACCATCCTGACCCTGACACCTGTCGACCCCACTGTGCACGAATGTGCCTGGCGGGTTTTCGCCGGTTGCTTCCGTTTACATACGTTTGTTTACGTGTTTGATTACAGTGATGTTTATTTGTTTCTTTGATCTGTTCCCGTGTCTTACCTCTCTTCCCTCATATCTTCCCTCTCCTACCCCCATCATGCCTGTCTTATTATATACTAAACTGTTCTTCCTTTATGGCTGTAAGCTCATGTCCTTTAACGCTCGGGGACTGAATTCCCCAGCAAAACAGTCCTTTTTGTGGAGGGTAATCTGTAGAACTAAGGCGGACATAACCCGTTTCAAGAGACACATCTATTGCAGAAAATACCCACAGATTGCATCACCCTCAATTTACCTCTTCCTACTTCTTGAGCTCTTCCTCCAAGAAGGCGGGAGTTTGTATACTGATTCGGAACTCTCTTGCCTTTAACCTGTTGTCGTCTATCATTGACCCAGAAGGTAGATTTGTGATTTTGATAGGCTCTATATTCGGGGTGGAACTAACCTTAGCGACTGTTATGTCCCTAACAGTTCTCAAGTGAAGTACCTGAAGACCTTCCTCAACAGAGTGGCTGTGGTGGCTCGGGGGATGAAAGTGATCTGCGGAGACCTCAACTCTATTATGTCACGTGAGTTGGATTGTTCTTCCCATTTGGCTCTGAATAAAAGGGTGCTTGGTCCTCTCTGCCAGTTAATGCATTTACATGATGTGTGGTGCTACCTCCATGCGCAAGAGAAAGATTTTTCCTTCTTTTCGCATAGACACAGGTCATACTACAGGATTGATTATTTCCTGGTGGATGACCTTGCCTGTTCTTCCGGGCTGTGTCTCTGCAGAGGTGGGACTAATCACCTGGTCAGACCATGCCCCGATCAGCTTGGAGTTAAAACTTGCGGAGCGCTTCGTGCCTCCGCAAAGCTGGAAATTGAATACGGGCCTTCTCTCGGCTGGTGGGTTGGTTGAGGAGGAGGAAAAAACACTTAGCTGAATTTTTTTTATTCATAATGCCAATGGGGAAGTGTCAGATGAGACCCTCTGGGCCTCCCATAAAGCCTTCATTAGAGGGATTTTTCTTAAAAAATCTGCCCAACTCAAAAAGACTAGGGATGCGGTGCGGCTCTCCCTCCTCTCCCGGCTTCACCAGCTTGAGAGCACCAATAAACTGACCCTGACTCCTCAGGGCTCAAGGCAACTTATGCAGGTCCGTTTTCAGTTGCGGGAGCATCTTCTCACATTACATGTAGGATCCCTTAGACATCTTAAAACTTCCTTTTATGCAGCAGGAGACAGGGCAGGTGCGCTGCTCGCTCAACGTATTAAAAAAAGGGATGCTAAGCAGGTCATAGAAATGCTGCAGGTACCGGATGGAGGGACGGTGAGAGATCCCCGAAACATCACAAAAGAATTTGCGCGCTACTACTTTGCCCTATATAACCTCCGGGATGACCCGGAGATCCACCAGCCGTTGGGGAAAGAGATTGATGAATTTCTTTCTAGTGTTAACCTCCCACTTTTGACAACGGAACAGAAAAACTTTAGTTAACGCCCCTTCACGATAGCTGAGGTACTTAAAAGTCACTAATTCTACTAAACTACTTCGGCGCCAGGGCCGATGGTCTCCCTAATGATTACTATAGGTCGTTCGCCCATGTTCTCTCCCCGTATCTTCTTAGAGTTTTTCAACACTGGCAATCAACACAATCTATCTCCCCTTTGGAGCTCCAGGCTACGATTGTGACTATCCCTAAACCGGGAAAACCGGCTGACTTGCCGGGCAACTACAGCCCTATATCGTTGCTCAACTGCGACGTTAAAAGTTTTGCTAAACTGTTGGCCTTAAGACTCCAGGAAGTTGTGCCCTCTCTGATTGCCCCTGACCAGGTAGGTTTTGTCGCGGGCCGTCAAGCGAGGGATGGGACTAGGAGGGTTCTGAACCTGATTGGAGTTGCCGAATCCAGGAGATTCCCCAGTGCATTCCTGTCACTTGACACTGAAAAAGCCTTCGACAGGGTGCATTGGGAACATCTACATCAGGTTCTGGCTAAATTTGGGCTCTGTGGCCCTTTTTTATCAGCAGTTTTATCCTTATACGCCAACCCGAATGCTAGGGTCCTATCTTCGGGGTTCCTCTCTCCTTGTTTTCCCATCTCTAATGGTGGCAGTCGCCAGGGGTGCCCGCTCTCACCCGATATCTTTTCCCTGGTGGTTGAACCCCTTGTGAAGGCGATTAGATCTCATCCTGGTATTGCAGGCATCCGTGTGGGGCCGTCAAGTCAGGTGATAATGTCATCCGCGTATAGGCCTAACATAAAACCATCCCTCTGTAATATAATGTCCACTCTAGCCCGATATACCTGTGTCTCGTACTATAAGTTAAATGCGTCCAAGTCAGTGATTTTCCCGGTTTTAGTCCCTGGCCATTTGATGGCCCAATTGAAAACTGATTACCCCTTCTCCTGGTCCCCCGACGGCATCCCCATATCTGGGTATCCTACTGACCCCTTCCCAAAAAGCAGCCTGAGTAACATGGATTGGTTTTCAAGAGCTGTTTTGAAAGACATGGACTCTCACCCGATTCAAAGTTTGTCGTGGATTGCAAGAGTTCATGCCTTCAAAATTATTTTTCTGCCTAAAATTATTTACTTCCGACATAGATCCCCAAACACTTCCTGAAGAAACAGCAAATAATAGTTTTTGAGTACATTTGGGCACGTAAACGCCCCCGGGTGGCTAGAAAAATCATGCATCTTCCTATTGCGATGGAAGTATGGGAGTTCAGGACATGTCCGCTTATCATAGGGCCATAGTGCTAGAAGATGCTAAGACCTGGTGGAGTGATGCACCCTCGACGGGTTGGGCCCAACTGGAGACGCACTTGGCCCCTCAGGCCTCTCTAACGCTGCTCCTAATCTCTGAACTGCTACATCCCTCGGATGTCCAGCGCCCGCTAGACACTATGCAAACGATGATTCCTTTTGGAAAGACGTCACCCCCCGGTGGATCTCGATCCCCTTGAAGGATATCCAACTTCCGGCGCTTGGCGATTTTATTCCCGACCTGAATCTTTCAGGTTGGTGAAAGCGGGAGTTGACACTCTGGGGGACATTGTCAGTGATGGCGAGTTGCAGACCTTTGAGGCCCTGCGGATACAATTCCGGCTCCCGAGCACAGCATTTTATCAATACCTCCAGCTAAGGCACTGCCTATTGGCTCTCCCCTATTGAGATCGGGGCCAATACGCCATTCTCCCCCATCGCAAATTCAATCCTTCTTATTCTCTGACCCTAACCGGAGGAAGGTGCTGTCCATGACTTATATAGATCTAATATCTTTTCCCGCATCCCAGAAATGTAACTATATGATCAGGTGGAGGACTTGGGCTTCACACAGGGTGGGAGCCCTGGAGACAGAAGCTGAACTAGGAGTAGTTTATATATTCTTATAGCCTCCAGATTGTGTGTGGCGGCTAGGTGGAGGACCCATCTTGCCCCATCCTTGCACGACCTGGCGGAAAGGATGAACTCTATTTTTCAGCACGAATATCACTTGGTGTTGAGTCTAAACAGCAGACGGATTCACTTGAAAGCTGGAAAATCTTGGCGGCTCACCCTCTTGCAGCCCCTGTTCCTCTGCATTGAGAATTTTTCTCTCCCTCCCCACAGTTAGAAGAGTTCGCTCATAGTTATACTTGGTTTTATACTTTGACTCTGAGTCAAACAGGACATGTACCTTGATCCCTATTCCCTCTCTCCCCCATACCCTCCCCTCCCTCCTGGACTGTTCTTTTTTCTCCCCCCTTTCTTTTTGTTTCTTATTTTACATGTGGATGTTACAGTTTTCCACACTTCGTTTGTATGTTTAAATTTTTCAATAAAAACTACCAGAGCAAAGAACGAGTTCAATATATATATTGTATTAGATACTTAATAGTCCTTCCTTATCATTTGTTGGTTGGTATTTCATATTTTGAATGTATATAATTCTTGATATATTTCAGAATATAGTGACCTCCTGTGGCCCTCATATTGGTATTTATTATTTGTAATATACAACGTGTAAATAAATGTAATAACTTTAATTTTTCTTTATTGGATATTACTGACAATATTTTTTCATTTTCTCTCAATAAAACTTACCTGTAACTTTTGGGATTCCTTGTAGACGGGGTACAGGAAATGCTACAATGACACCGAGATTTGTTCCAACCATAAGCAATCCATGACAAACCAGCAAGCTAGTCACAGACACGCGCTGTTGTCCTGAAATTAGGGGTAAAAATAGAAAAGGAAACAAAAGTTTTTATATCAAGGGAATGTTTAACTTTGAATCAAAATAGGTAAACTATTTAAAAAGAAATGGTGAAGGCTGTGTTCACACACAGCGCTTTGTTTGCGCTTTTTTAGAGCGTTTTAGACACCGCGCAAAAAAGCCCTGTTAAAATATGCGGGTGCATTCACACACCGCGTGTTTTTACTTCTTCAGTGATGTCATAGAGGGGAGGAAGAATCCTGTTCCTCCTCCCCTCTGTGACGTCTGTCACAGCCCCATTTGATTTCGCAGTGCATTATACACTGCAAAATCAAATGTAAAGAATGCCAAATGTATTAAAAATAATAAAGATTTTTATACTTACCCTCTGCCGAGTGTTCGGTAACCAGGAGCTGACATCGACCTACAAAAACCTTGCATGATGTCATAATGACATCGGGCGCTGTGATTGGCTGCTCGCGGTCATGTGATATGCGCGTCACATATCACATGATCGCGAGCGGGCCAATCACAGCGCCCGATGTTATGACGACATCATGCAAGGTTTTTGCAGGTCGATGCCTGCTCCTCGGTTACCGAACACTCGGCGAAGGGTAAGTATAAAAATCTTTATTATTTTTAATACATTTGGCATTCTTCACATTTGAATTGCAGTGTATTATGCACTGCAAATCAAATGGGGCTGTGACAGATGTCACAAACGAGGCCGAATTTTTAGCTGTCTAATGCAGATATCATTGAGGTGTGTTCCCCCCCTAAAAAAGCTAGCCTTTGCGTAGGGGTTAACTTGCTCACTACTGTGGGTGCAACTCTGGCACCCTCAACAACCATGAGAATTTGGCCCTGTAGAGCCCTGTTATGAATGGAGTGGTGGTGCACATACTTGGTCTCCATTCCATTCATTGGAAACGGGACTGAAGCTGCAGAGCTCTATACATCTGCTTCCTTCAGCAGTCTCACAGACAATGAACATTACACAAAAAATAAAGAAACAGTTAAGAAAAACAAGGGACCTCTGTACTCCTAAAGACTACAAATATAACTTTTCTAGAGCACAAGCCAAGCATGTGTACCTCTGCTTAGTTCAAGACGGAGCCCTAATGAGTATAGTAAATTCTCAAAATTGATGAGGCTACCAGTTAGCAACAAGCTACTCAATTTAACCCCTTCACCATTTGGCGATTTTTCATTTTCGTTTTTTGCTCCCCTGCTTCCAAGAGCCATAACATTTTTTGTCAATATAGACACATGACTGCTTGTTTTTTTGTGGGACAAGTTGTACTTTCAGATGCAATCATTTATTTTACCATATAGTGTTCAGGGAAATGGGAAAAAAATTCCAAGTGCAGTGAAATTGCAATAAAAAGTGCAATTACACTTTTTTTGTTGGCTTTTTTAGTCGCCAGTTCACTATATGTTAAAACTGATTTGACAGTGTAATGCCTCAGGTTTTTACGAGTTCATAGACACCAAACATGTATACTTTTACTGCTATCTAAGTGGTGAAAAAAATTCTGAAGTTTGAAGAAAAAAAAAAAAAAGAATCACACTTTTTGCGCCATGTTCTGCGACCTGTAACATTCTAATTTTTCGGGATCTGAGGCTGTGTGACAGCTTATTTTTTGTGTCTTTAGCTGATGTTTCTAATTATATCATTTTAAGGTACATGTGATGTTTTGATCGCCCTTATTGCATTTTATAGCAGTGTTGCCGCAACCAAAACACGTATTTTGGTGTTTGGTCTTTTTTTCCATTACGCAGTTTACGGCTCTCATTAATTGATTTTATATCTTGATAGATTGGGCGTTTCTGAAAGCGGCAATACCAAATATGTGTAATATTTTTTTTCATGTTTATAAAAACTTTGCTTATTAATCATTCTTTATTTACACACCCCCATAGGAAAGCACACTGCTGCACATTCTGATCGCTTGTGACAGGTCCCGATGAGCTGCAGCACATCGGGACCTGTCACAAATGCGCACTGTGACTGTTTGGCAGCGCTTGCCAACCACTCACAGGAAGCGATCAGTAACAGCTTCAGGGGTCTCGGCAGGACCCAGGCTATGACGTGAGCACCGGAGACCTTGCGGATCTTATTGCGGGATCTCCGATGCAGGCAGGGAACCGCATTCCCCGCCGCGGCGGTTTTAGATCCCGCTGTCAATGAATGACAGCAGGATCCAGAGGTTTAACAGCACCGATCGGATCCCGGATCCAATCGGTGATGGATGCCTGACATCTCAGATGATGATATCAGTTGAGATGTCAGGCGTTTGATGGAGCACCGCACCGGAGCTCACATCAAACACCGGGACCCGACCCTGGACGTTGTATTACATCAAGGGTCGGGAAGGGGTTAAGGATAGAAAATTATTTTGAGATTTGGCAAAACCCCTGTAATATTTAGAACTTAGCATAGATACCAGCACTTTCACATCAATAAAATAGCACTGCTCTGCTCTTTGACCACTGAAGATAGTTATCCTTCAGATGGCTTTACAATCAGTGATTACCAAGAAAGGAAACAAAAACCTCATGTACAAAAACAGAATTGACGAGAGATCTAGATAAAATGTGAAGCGACAAAGTCAAAAAATTAGATGTTTCTGTTTAAAAAAAACATAGTGGGAAAAATTGTCTTAACTTACTAGAAAAAACAATTGAAAGAGAAATCGTCATTTTCATTGTTTATTTCATGAATAAATAGTACAAATGAAAATAAGCAACTCTGTGATATATCTCATCAGGCACATTTGGTTTTTAATCTGCCAGAATTGATCAGGCATTATCAAATTTCTTAACTAGGAGGTAAAATCTGTATTTAGTGAAGATTTTCCCATTACAGAGATAGGAGGCAGGTGTTACTGGCGTTGGTGACGTCACCCTTGGAAAACGCTGGTTACTATGGCAATGATTTCAGGTTGAGCTCAGTTACGGACGCTATCCCCAATGGTTCATTCATTCAGTGAGGCTAGCGTTCAGAGGTCACTGAGCTCCCGATGACAGCGTCACCCTTGGAAAGTGTTGCAGTTACTATTACCCTGGCAATGATGTCAGAGTAGCTCAGTAACCCGGACGCTAGCCTCACTGTACAAAGGAGCCGTCGGAGATAGCATTCGATAACTGAGCTGAACCTGATTGCACCGCTTAGTAACACAGCTGTCAGCACTGCTGGTCCTACGCACTGCTGGGGGGTGTAGTGGCATACAAGCTGGATCCGGACCATGCACAGTGAGCATTCCGAAGCCGGCCTGTATACCCAATAACCCCACAGTGCACCAGACTGGAAAGGGACAAGCCGCGGCCGTCCCGTCATCATAAGGAAGAAGGAGGTGGGAATTTTAAATTAGCAGCAGCCTCCTGAGTGAGTGGATGATCATGCCCACCAAGCCGTTATTGCAACAGCGAGGCAGAAGGGGGGGAGTGGACGCAGAGAGACTGCCAACCCAATGGCCAGCCATCTAGGAATGCCCACCCAATGGTGGACATACAAGTCTATAAATCACTTTTTTTGCACTGGAATAATGCACATTTAGATCAGAGAGGGATGATTTGTAGTGAAGTAGGAAGCTTCAGGGACAGGTAGCGGTAGGTTAGGGGCTCTAAACTTGGTGACGGGCTCCCATTAATAATACTAGCTCATCACAGTACCCCACCTTCAATTTGCTTGTGTCTGAGTTAAAGCGGAAGCTTGTACCCATTACAGATCCATCCAGCTATGGGTCCATTCATCTGGTCCCTCAAGAGTCAGTCCTCTCATCAGTCCATAAAACCTTTGAAAGATCTGTTTCAGATATTTTTGGCCTGGCCTTGGAGGTTTCAACTTTTACATTTCTTGTTCAGTGATGTCTGATGGTCGGGTTTTAGCCTTCCTAAGCTTGGACAAATGATCATGCATCAATATTTTAGCAATTACAAGAGTGCTGCATTCCTCTGTAAGACTTGTAACATTTTTCAAAGTCAGTTAAATCCCTTTTTTTGCCCATTTTGCCTTAAGAAAACAAGCGGATTAATAATTTTGAAACTGTTAATAAAGGGTATAAGGGTAATATGGAGATCAATGGACCCGCATGGACCCCCCTTGGCTACATCTGACCCCAGCAGCACCTGATCACATCCACGGCTGATCTGCATTCGTCAGCTCATCTCATCCCCACTATTGTACCTACATCTGTCTCTGACTGCACTGCATCATCCTGCTTCACCTGCTGGACTCTGTACGCCTCCATTTGATTTGCGATTGTCTGGACTTGATTGGCACTCATCCGCTTTGCACACCCTTCCTGCTGCACCTGTCCCCTGTTGCTCCAGACCCCTGCCTCTATCTCACCCCTCCTGCTGCTCCTGTCCTGCTGTCCCCTGCCTCCATCCCAACCCTGGCTGCACCTCCTCCTCTCAGCTGGTGTTGCCCCCCGCCACCACCACTCCCCATCTGCACCTCACCCCCCTGCTCCACCTCTCACTCCCACTGAATCCTATACCCCCATGCAATGTTTTTCCTTATCTTTACACTCACTCCTATCCTATTCCACTTCCTACAACCCCCCTCTGTCCCTCCTCTCGACAACACAATAACACTCTCCCCCTCCATCCTACCTAGCCATCTCACCCATTCCTCTGAACTCTTCCTCCACACCCAAGCCTTTATCTACAAACATGACCGCCCACCACGCAAGCCCCCACCTCCTGACCCTCTCCCCCCTCCTTCCACTTGCTGGCAACATCTCCCCTAATCCCGGTCCCCCCCCCCAACACATCCCCACAATCACCCCTAGCCTATGCCCACTCCCCATCATTAACATCCGCAACCCCTGCAACCTTACACACATCCCCCAAGCCTCCCCTACCCCAATCCCACTCTCTGGCGCACTCTGGAATGCCTGCTCAGTATGCAATAAACTCACCTTCATCCACGATCTTTTCATCACCAAAAAACTCTCTTTCCGAAACATGGCTCACCCCCTCCGACACAACCTCCCCCACCGCCCTCTACTATGGCGGACTCGCCCTCTCCCACACCCCCCGCCCCAGCAACTCCCGCGGCGGAGGTGTTGGCCTACTCCTTGCCAACAGTTGCTCCTTCGCCCCAATTACAGCACCCTCCTCTGCCTCCCTCCCTTCCTTCGAGGCGCACTCTGTGCATATATTCACCCCCTGCAACCTCCAACTGGCTGTCATCTACTGCTCTCCAGGATCCTCGTCCACCTTCTTCGACCACTTCACAACCTGGCTTCTCCACCTCCTCTCCTCCGACATCCCCACCATCATCATGGGCAACTTCAACATCCCCATTGATAAACCCCACGCTGCTGCCTCAAGACTCCTCTCTCTAACCTCCTCCTTCGGCCTCTCCCAATGGTCCTCTTCAGCTACACACAATAACGGTCACACACTAGACCTGGTCTTCACCCGCATGTTCCCTCACCGACCTCGCAAACTCAAACCCCCTCCTATCCGACCACAATCTGCTGACCTTCTCCGCCCTCTCCCCCCCCCCACCACGCTCCCCCCTCTCCGAAAACTCCCTCACCCCCGAAGAAACCTCAAGCTCATTAACTTCCACTCACTCGTCGAGTTCCTCCTCCCATGACGCTGCCGCCACCCTCTACACCACCACTCTCGCCACACCCCTCGACCAGTCCGCCCCTCTTTCATACAACAAAACCCGTGCACACAGACAACCTTGGCTCACCGCCAGCACCAAAAAACTTCGACGGACGTCCAGGGTAGCTGAACGGAGATGGAAGAAATCAAACTCCGCAATGCACCTCGCTTTGTACAAACAGTCCCTCATCGACTTCAAGACAGGACTGACCACCGCAAAACAAGCTTTCTTCTTGTCTCTCATTAGCTCCCTCTCCCACAATCCCAAGCAACTTTTCATAACCTTTAACGCCCTACTCTGTCCCCCCGCACCACTCCCTCTCCCCTCATCACCGACGACGACTTTGCCAACAGAAGATCGACAAAATCAGAGAAAGCTTCGATTCCCAATCAACTCGGCCCTCACTCTCTTATCACCAAACCCCCTCGACCAAAAGTAACTTCCCCTCCATGACTGAAGTGCGTCTCTCCTCCCTTCTAGCACGATCACACCTCACCACTTGTGCCCTTGACACTCTCCCCTCCCATCTCATTCCTAACCCTCACCACTGTCCTTATCCCCGCCCTAACCCATCTCTTCAACATATTACTTACCACCGGCGTCTTCCCCTCATCCTTCAAACATGCCCTCATCACACCCATTCTCAAAAAACCCTCCCTCGACCCCGCAACAGTCTCTAAGTATCGTCCCATATCTCTCCTCCCATTCGCCTCAAAATTGCTTGAGCAACATGTCTCCTCCGAACTGTCCTCCCATCTCTCCTTGTGCTCCCTCTTTGACAGCCTGCAATCCGGTTTCCGAGCCCACCACTCCACTGAAACAGCCCTAACCAAAGTCACCAATGACCTACTGACCGCCAAAAGCAAGCGACACTACTCCATCCTTCTCCTCCTCGACCTGTCTGCTGCCTTCGACACAGTCAACCACTCCCTCCTGCTTCAAATTCTAGAATCCCTTGGCATCACTGACCTAGCCCTGTCCTGGATCTCCTCTTATCTAACAGACCGGACCTTCAGCATCACCCACTCCCACACCTCCTCCTCGCCCCACCCCCTATCTGTTGGAGTTCCCCAAGGCTCAGTCCTGGACCCTTACTCTTCTCCATCTACACCCTTGGCCAAGGCCAACTCGAGTCCCAAGGCCTCCAATACCACCTCTACGCTGACGACACCCAACTCTACCTCTCCGGCCCTGACACCACCTCCCTGCTATCCAAAATCCCACACTGCCTGTCCGCCATCTCATCCTTCTTCTCTGCTCGTTTCCTCAAACTCAACATGGATAAAACAGAGTTCATCGTCTTCCCCCAAGTCGCTCTTCCCCCCTACCCGACCTAACCATCACTGTCAACAACTGCATCTCTCTCACCGTCCCCCACTCCAAGTGCCTCGGTGTAATCCTCAACTCTGCCCTCTCCTTCAAGCCACACATTCAGGCCCTCGCCACCTCCAGCTTAAAAACATCTCACAGATCCGCTCCTTCATTGACCATGACACTGCCAAAACGCTTGTCCATGCCCTCATTATCTCCCGCCTCGACTACTGCAACCTCCTGTTCACCGGCCTCCCCGCTTCTTCCCTTGCACCCCTCCGAACCATCCTCAATTCCGCTGCCCGACCAATCCACTTGTCGCCCCGTTACTCCCCCATCTCCCCCCTCTGCCAAGCCCTCCACTGGCTCCCGACTTCCCAGAGATCTCAGCTCAAAATCCTAACCCTGACATACAAGGCCATCCACAACCTATCCCCTCCATACATCTCCGACATGGTCTCCCGATACCACCCCTCATGCAATCTGCGCTCCTCTCAAGAACTCCTTCTCTTCTCCCCCCGCATCTCCACCTCCCACAACCGAATACAATACTTCTCTCGTGCATCCGCCATACTCTGGAACTCTCTTCCACACCACATCAGACACTCCTGAAAAACCTGAAGACCCACCTCTTCCTTCAAGCCTATAACCCACACTAAGACCTAATCCGCTGCACCATCTCACCTCTCACCCTCCTACTGTCTCCGACCCATCCCCTATAGACTGTGAGCCCTTGTGGACAGGATCCCTGCCCTAATGTACCTGTATGATTTATTCGTCGTTATTTATGTTCTCGTCCTTGTTCTGCCCTTACACATGTAAAGCGCCATGGAACCAATGGTGCTATATAAATAAATAATAATAATAAAATCAATCCTTAGGCCTCACCCTCCCTTCAATACACAAATACACATCACCTGATCTGCTTCATGTAATAAGTAATGTAGATTATACAGCTTGGAAATGGAAAGCATACATAAAAATGATGAGATGGTCAAACTACTCAATTGTCTAACGACAGATAATCATTAACTAAAAGTTTAGACATATTTAAAGCTCGTGAGTGTTCAGTCGCTTTCAACTATTTGTGGTTGAAATACAGCATACTGAGATTTTAGTGTCTTAATATCCACACATTATTCTTTTTAACGAGCAGATCAACTTTCCTTATAGTTCTACAAACTAAAGCAACGCAGAAAATTAATGCCAATGAAAGACAAAACCATGGCAGGAATTCCAATTCACTTTGTATCAGTCACAAAGCAGAGATCAGCTGATACGCATTGAGAAAACTCCTACACTAATATATTGAGTGCTAATATAAAGGAATTGTTTTCAATACACATTCAGGTATATAAATCTGCCAGGAAATTAACAACATCAGTCATTTCTCCATATATGTTAGCTTTTCATATCCCAGTTTGTAGGTGTAGATAGAAGTGATAGTGTGAGGGGTTTCTGTAGCATTTGCTGATATTTGTAAAAGGCTGCAATGTAACCTACAAAAGGCCCTGTGTGGTCGTAACGTTGCCTTTTTTATCCTTTGTATGTCGTAACCAAAAAATAAATATTTTGGAGGAGACAGTCTGGTGCCTTGGAGCATTTTTATTGTTTATCTGCAACAGCTAGGCAGTAGCACCATACTCCATGCTACGGAGGACTGACAACTTTCAGGCAACTAGTCCTCAGTGGGATCACAATTAAATATATACAACTGTTTACTCCAGATTATGGAATATAATGTAGCCCAATAGGATCCAATGACTAAAGGGCAGGGTTTGTATTTCCATGTCCACAATTCATACTGTGCGGTGCTGTATATTATTTTAGTATTTAGAAACAAGAGGTCACCATATCTTCTATAATGATCGCACTGTAGGCAGTAGTCTGTGAGAAGAGAAGGTCTTGTATTCCGTCTTCACAAATACACTGCTTGTGTTAGGTACTTAGACTATCATTTCTCCTGATGACTGCACTCACATGCATGTAACAGTGTCATCGGATGGCTTGAAACAGCTGCAAAAGGGCATGTAAGAAGTCTTCAGAAGATGAAGTTTATTTTTTCTTCAGAAATCTTGAGTAATACACAGTACAGCACGTAAAGAAAAAGTATGATTGTTATCCCAGCTATAAAGAGGATGATGCGGCTAAAATGGTTGATACCACACAAAATGGAAAAGGGAGCAGTAACTGAGGAGAAAAAGGCAAACCCATTGCATAGCAGCACAGTTATATAATTCAATACTGTATCAATCCCAAGTCGTGGGACATGACAGCTTGCACTATACATGATCTTATACTAGGCCTGCCTTGCTTATATAAAATGAAGAAAATCATATCTACCATACCTTTGTAAACTATTAAGGTACCTTTACATGCCACAACTTTTGGCGGCGACCGAACGTGCGTGTGCACATTTTTCACGGTTGCCTCCGAACGCCAAAGGCACATTTACACGCCGCAATTGCGCCCTCAACCTAAGGTGATGTGTCATCTCGGAAGTTCCCACGCCAATATTGGGAAACATCCGGTTGACTCCTGACGCCGCTTCACACGCCGCAATCCCCAAAGGAATGTGGGCGTACATGATCAGCGCCGCAAGAACATAGGCGTGACAGACTTGTGTATTCCGCGCCCCAAACACGCTGATTAGACAACGCAATAGCGTCATGATTGGTCAGCCTGCGCAGGAAGGCTGGCTAATACAGGACGCCATTGCAAATATGTCGCCCTGTGAAGGGACAGCCAATGGAAACACAGTAGCCACCACCAATCATCGCTGGGGGGGAGGGTGGCGGTATCCAGCAGCTGTGGTACACCTCTGGGAAATCAGTAGACGACGCTGATTCCATCCCTATCGCCCCTTTACACGCCGAAACCAGGGAAATTCACCTTCAGGGTTGCGTCTAGTTTTTGAACAATGCTCTGAAATCGCAACCGGGAGCAACTTTCAAAATCTCCACCGGGTTCCACAATTACACGCCGCAATTTTGTAGCATTTTCAGGCCAACCGTGACGGAACTCCGGATTGCCTCTCAGCTGCTACACCGTAGTTGCGGCGTGTAAATGTACCTTTAAACATTGTTTGGGGCCTGGACCCTCATTATTACAAAATAGAAAAACAAAAAACAGGCAAACAGTTTTATCAGATGATGACATAACTTTCTTAACAGGAACCAGACAAGCAGCACTTGTGTCTCCGTTTGAGAATTGCTCAATTTACCTCTATAGGCAGAATTTTAAATTGATACATCCATAGCAAATACAAAACAAAAAGTCAACAACAAAAATTTGCCAATTTTTAAAATTTTGGAAATCTGATCAACGTCCCTTTATCGTATGTGGCAATAACTCTGCAACCCTTCCAAGGATTCCAGTGATTCTATGATTGTATTTTTGTGACACATTGTACTCTGTTCTTTATTTTTGCAATACAGAAACATCAAAAGGCATGAAGGGGTTAAATCCTTTAAAAAAAAATGTTGATGCAGACATTCCCTTTTACACACATGGAAAAACTGAAGTGTATTTTTCTATTGTATTCTAGATAGCATGTTAAAAAGCAAAAATATAGGAAAATCCATGTAACAATAAGCTAATAGATTCCAAAAATCGTCCATCCAACAATGCAGATGCGTCATTACTGATGGAACATAGGTGTTTGGAAATCAGATGCTTTACACATTTTTTGGCTATATATCTGCTCTATGCATGCATACACATACACACTCAACAGAAGCTGTATTTATTTCACTTTGAAGATGTTTAAAGGTTATAAACTGGGACAAAGACGAATCCTCTGAACATTGTGTGACAAATGTGGCATTTGTGATAACCCTTCACCCACTCATAAACATACATCATTGCTTATCACTCTCTTATGTTTTCCATCCATAGAACGACATGATATTTCCTACTTCCTCTACATTTCCACTGAGGCATTGTAATGTTCCTGCTGTTTGGACTTTAGCAACAAGTTTTATTCCACTGAAAAAAAAGTCTGAATTATTTTCAAAAGAGATAAGAACACAGCATTCTTCATCTACACTGCATAAACATTACCTGTCAAGTGCAAACACACAGATTAGTTGCTGAAAGACAATTTTCTAAAGGAATGAGGAACAGTGTATTGTGATGGAAGATTCATGGAAATATGTCCTCGTTTTCCTTTAAATTACAATAATATAATAGCATTTGTGTGCAGTGGGTTGCTCAGTAATCTTCATTCTGACGCACGACAGTCTTAATCCATACGTATCTTGTAAAAAGATACTACAGAGTGTTCTCAGTGTTCGCCAGGACTGAAGGTAAAGCTACAAAGTTATTTTTAAGAGATGAAAGGGGTTGTCCACTACTGGAAAAGGCCTTAATAGTGGTCTAAAGGTGCTACGTTAAACAAGTCTATACTTACCTTTTGCATTTGCACCACTCCTCCATTTCCCCTCTGATCTCCAGAAATAAATAATGTTACAATAATACTGTAAACAGTCAGCAACGCCAACCTTCATATTTTCATACGAGCGTAATTCTGTATAGGCAGTAGCAGATCAATGGCTGCCGACTGGTTGCAGTGGTCATATGGCATTATTTATGTCAGGAATCTGGCTTGGAACATAGGGCTGAGAGCAAAAAAGTGCTGCCATTTGGAGGCAAGTATTTGCCATCTTGGTCAACAATGGTTTTCATTCTGGATCAATGTATGGATTCATAATTGCTTGGATGGAATGGTTCATGTTTAGGGACTCTCCCGATTTTTCTAGGTTACTCTCATAGATGCCCTTGACCAGATAGAATTATGCTGGGCACATGGCCCGGGACTCCTGGCATCCCACCACCATTTCCCCCTTCCCACACCTCCCTCCCCATACAAGGGTGTTCACGTCCCATCATCATCTTCTCCTTTACTTTTATCATTTATCCTGTAAATACCTTACTTAATTTTTCCCCTAATTTCCTCTTGATACTCTCGACCCACCTGTAGTTCACCAGACAAAGCAGAGTAAGGTGCCCCTACAGGGCTCAATGTGAGTCACCCTGACTGATGCCTGTTGGCTACCCCACTTACTAGATTAATACAAAGTTTACCTCTAGCACAAGTCAATATGTAATTGTACCTTGCGTACAACCTACACACAGAAGGCCTTAGATGATTGTAATGTTTTATACTCGATTCCTTCCCTATTTGTATCTGATACAATCACCCATGTTAACTAATGTTGATTTTTACTTTGTTACTTGCTCTTTTGAATTCATAATAAAAAAAGATTGAACATAAAAGTGGTTTTCATCCTGGAGATAATATTATATCAATCAATCTAGACCATATTAGAGAATGTAAACTCCAAATTGCTTTGCTGAATGACTTGATGTCTAGGGAGAGCCGGGTAGGCAGTGTTAAAAATTATGAAATGAGACAATAAAATAAACATTGCTCTACCGTATTTCTTTGAACAACCAATTGTACTGTGGTGGTGACCGCGATGATGATAATGCTGCATGAAGGGAATGCATGCCTGCCACCCAAGAGTAATTAACCTACGGTAAAACAGCCGCCTATTGTAGTTTTGCAGAAGGAGAAGAAACCCACATATTCTGGTTTTATTTTATACAAGTTGACTGGTATACTGTACAGTAGAGTGCGATTAAATTAACCTACCTGACAACATATTGTGTACTGGAGTTGCTATATTAATATCTTGAAGATGCTGAAAGGTCTCTGTATGGAACAGACGTAAAGTTGAACCAGATGTAAAGGCAATCCAGATGCCAACCCCTGCAACTGCCATATGGGAAATCACCATGCCCTCTTCTTGGTGAGCTTCAAACTGGTGCTGAAAATTTGGTGACAACAGAACGGAGAATTTAGTATTTCATGACAGGAACGCAATAAAGTAAAAATACAATATAACACATCCATGTACCAACAAAATCATGAGTGTGAAAACTCCACCAAAGTTAGAGAAAGTTATTCAAACTAGTGTACAGAAATGACAACTATACGACCAAGACAATTTGCTTTAATAAAAGAACAGCTGTGGTCTGACTAGCTCCTATTTTGCCTTACGAATATTAAAAATAACTCACTGCCATAAAAAATATTAGAATCTGAGAGTCCTCAGTGGTTGATACCTTTTAATGGCTAACTGAAAAGATGGTAAGTAAAGCAAGCTTTCAGGACACTTGGCCTATTCATCAGGTTGATAATGACACAAATTCTGAAGACACATACATATATACATAAGCAGGGTAAGATAATGCAGTAAATACAACAGGTGACGTAAAGCAGAGTCAGTCTTGGGAGAGGGAGAGGAGCTGGGGAGATCAAATCAAAATTCTGAAGTAAGAGAACCAGATAGAACAATAATACAATGATTAGTGGTCTGTGGAGACCTGAAAATTCCTCAGTGGGAAAGCTATAAATCCATGTGAAACAGTTCACATAAGAAGTGTCAAGAGTTCATTGTCCTCTAAAGCACCCGTCACACATAACAAGTTAGTTAGCGAGATTAGGTTTTGTGACGCAACACCGATCTCGCTAAGTGTGACACTTAGCATCAATCAGGCCCCTGCTGTGAGATCACTGATCGCTGCAAAGTGCTCTGGGTCATTTTTTGATCGCTGCTTGTGAGTGACAGCGATGAGACCAGTGATCAGCAATCTCACAGGCTGGTAACCATAGTAAACACCTCCCGCACACCCTATTTACCCACCTAGGATGCAAAGATAATGGAAATGTTATTAGGAACCATGAGCCACCCTTGGGGCTAGGTAATTGCAAACTGGTTTCATTTAGAACATGCTGTTTAGCTGTGTTGATTCTCCACAGGGTTAAGCCCTGGTTGCACAAATTTGGGGTCTATTGGCACAACAGAATTGGTGTGATATTTATGGGTATTGTACCCCTTTATTTATCTCAAGTTGATGTGCGAACAGTGTGTAAAACTTTATCATTGTGCTTTACCTCTGAGCAGTGCATTTCTGCCAGCCTATACATTGGTTGCAAAAAGAAAGGAGAAAAATAATTTTTCCAATATTGTTTTACCATATGGTGGGTATATTTTGTGGGGTAGTGTGGTTATGCACGTTATGCATGTCAAGCATTTTTAATGTTTTTAACCTTTGTTGCTCTTTTTATATATGCTAAATAAAAGTTTGTTATTCTTGTATACTGATTCGGGTGATCCTATTTTCTACACACTGCTTCTCTTGGTAAATTAAATGGGAACTTAACTGGGGTCGGTTGGAAGATGTGATATACCCAAATGCCCTTTCAATTTGTATAAAAATGCATGAATCCATGTGAGACATTCAATCCATTCAAGTGTCCCGAAAGCTTGCTTTACTTACCATCTTTTCAGTTAGCCGTATAAATCATTGAGGACTCTCAGATTCTAATATTTTTCTATCTACGGCTAACATGGTATAAACATTTTTTTACCTTACTGCCATAATGAATACATTACAAAGTACAATTTTTACAATTCTCAGGGTTCCGATGTTTGGTGTTGGCCCTCTTCAAATTCTGAATCTCAGTGTAAAATGCCCATTTTCTTAAAAATATTTGGAAAGGTGGCCTTTTAGATTCTGCTACAACACAGGTTGGGAAATAACGTATTGCATAAAGGGAACCTATCAGATTATTTAAGATGCCCAATGCACATAGAAATTTAAGCTAGATCATTAGGCTAGAATCAAACTGGTGTGTGACTCACACAAGTGCAATGTGAGTGCAATGCACAATTGTCAGCGAGTCTCCGATTACTTGTATCCATACAAGTCTATGGGTGCAAGTGAACATCGCTCTGCAGACCGAAGAGTGTTGCACAATATATGCCGAAGCCGACAATCGAGGAGATGGGAGATTAATCTCTCCCTCTCCTCCACACCTGTGATCCAATCACAGGATCGGAGCACAGTATAATGACACTTGGATCACACTCACAGTAGAGCCTGAGCTATGATGTTCTCGCAACATATGCATATGCTAGTGTGACTCCAGCCTTAAAAAGATTATGTTTTACTCTGAAATATCTGTGGCATTTCAAAGTAAGCAGATAAAAGTGTGTCTGGAAATGAGATGACTAGGCCAATAAGTATGTTGCTGATGCTAGATTGAAAGGTCTGATAGTCTAGCTGAGCAAGCTAGCAAAAGCCAACGCTGGCTTCACATCACGATTTTGTTCTTGTCTGTGGGATCCTGTTTTTTGCAGGACCACAAGGACAGGAACAGACAGGCCCGAATTGTAAACTTCGGATGCCATTTCTGTGTCCGGATTCGGATTTTGAGGGATCCGGACACAGAAAGAGCTGGGGGAAGCCGAGCCAGACAAGTCGTGTCGGTGCTGTTACTTTCACTTTAGCAGTGTATCTACATACGCTGCTAAAGTAAATGCTCACCTCATTAAGGTCCTTTAGCCATTGTAGGTGGATGCCGCACATCACAGGACACTCGGCGGACAAGTGCGCATTTATTTTTAACCATTCCTTTATTTCATTTCACTTTAGAAGTGTATATAGATACACTGCTAAAGTGAAATTATGGTGAACAGAGCAGTTTTAGTGTACTGAGCATGCTCAGTACACTAAAACGAATCCAGGAAACGATCCTGTTTTTTCCTGCATCCAGCGCCTATAGACTCTCATGCTATGTGTGCTGGATCGCCCCGGATTAGTTTCTGTCTGGATTGGTCTTTGTTTTTCACTGGAGGCCAAAATCGGAGCAGTCTCTGATTTTGGGTCCTGAAAAAACAGGACAGAAACAAATCCGGGACTGAACTGGCAGAATCGGATGACCATTTATGGCAAATCCAGCACCACAGGGATACATGGGAAGCAAAACAGGATCATGTTCTGTTCTTTTCAAAACAGACAGAACAGGATCCCAAAAAAACGTGGTGTGAAGCCAGCGTAAGAGGGCAAAGAGAAGTAGGTAGAGATATATTCTCTCAACAATATTATTCACTGATATGCCATAGTGTTAAAGGGAATCTGTTAGTAGGTTTTTGCCTTGTAATCTTAAAATAGCATGCTGTAAGAGTTAACAAAACATTCAGCGATATGTCTTTTATCTCAAAGTGTGTTGTTGTTTACCTGCAATGTTTATTTTTACACCAGTACCTTATTATTGCTCAGAAATAGTAACCTGTAAACCCAAGTCCGGCATGCTCCCTCTGCTGTGATTAGCGGCACACTGTCTATAGACATTGTACATACAGAGCCTGGTGTGGTTTGGCGCAGCTCCTTGAGCTCTGCTGCACGGCTAAATCTAAAAACCTGCGTCATTTATGCAGATTATTAAAACATTGTAAAGCTTAGGAGAATTGCAGTCATTTCATAATTTACTTGCAGTTAAAATGTTTTATATGACATTTAGCTCCTTACTTTCTGCTAGATTTCATACAAAGCACAGATATTTCCTATCTGTGCTTTAAATAAATCGTACACTGTCAACCAAGCACAGCCCTGAATGCAGGAGGTAGGAGACAGCCAGGAGCTTGCAATGTGCTCTCAACTGTGATGTGATGTGTGGTGTGACCTGGGATCCTCAGCTAATAAATCCCTGGTAGTGAGGAGGGAAAGCAGAAGGAACAAAGCAGGATACAGGCTTCACACAGGGAAAGCACCTTATGTGCTAGTGACTTTGATGAGTGAGGATGGTGCTAGGCTTCTAGCGCTGCTGAAATTTACATTATGGTAAATGATTCCAGTATAACACTCACTACCCTCTTACAGTACACTGACCTTGTGTGGGGTCAGCATCTCTAATATTATGGTCTGCAAAATTATTGACTGCAAATGATTTTCAGGATAGCGCATAATATGTGAAGTGGGAGGAATATTAGAAAAGAGAATCTGCAGTGATTAATCCATCTATAGGGGTGGAATGGGTGTATACAGCACAGCCTCTGAGAAAATATAGTTTAGCAGCACAGAGGGAGAGCTAGTAGGAAGCAGGCCTGTGGGGTCGGTATGCGAAACCTCCGACTCAGACTCCTTAATTTCCCTGACTCCAACTCCATGACTGTGACTCCACAGCCCCAGCAGGAAGATCAGAAAAGCAACAATAACTAAACACAAGGACGGATACATTTTTGGTCAGGTCCCAGCAGTGCACTTTAAGGGTATGTGCCCACAGGAAGGTTTTGCTGTGTTTGAGGTCAGGTTTTGCCTTGGTATTATGTAAATGTATGCTAATCTAATCCTGCGTTTTTTGTGACCTATATAATCAGGGAAAAGCATCAGACCTTTGGTCTGGTCTTTCTTCACAGCAGTGCGGATCACCAGCACTTTTGTCCCTCTGTTTTCCATTGATGATCTTTGGCCTTCCTCGCCCATGCCCTTAGCAGGGCAAAGCAAAGTGCTCCCTGTGCAGGAGCTCGATTGTGAGACACTGTTAGGATGACTTAGAATGCATGAGGACTGTGATAGTAGGCGTAGAGGAGGTGCCGGATAAAGATCAGAGATGTCCTTCGGACAGGACCTCAACGTCTGTGGGTATAACAAAAGGTCTTTTTATGTTGTGCAGAGGGAATTTACAGCATGCATACAGATTACTGGCATACTAAAATGTTGTAAAAGTGGCCTTAAAGGTGGTGGTCGTACTTTATATTGGGAGAACCTGGTGACAGCTTCCCTTTAATAAAGCCCCCAATTAGAATTAGTATTTTGAATATACATGTGCATCAAATCTCAATCATCATTTTTAGGTCAAAACGTCCAGCATGTAACTATATTGAAAACGATAAAAAAACATAACTACAGTTACCTCTATGTTATAACTTTCCTTGCCAATGATGAATATCTGTCCTCCAGAAGCAGCCCAAATAGTTCCCTCCATCACTAACAAACTGCGAACAGGTAAAACACCTAATTTTATCAGCTTTGGAGAGTCTGTGTTCCAGGATCCATCTAAAAAACAAAACCATCAGGGTAATTGTATTCATAGCTGTGTACAAAGGTATACATATCTTGTTGTATCAATCTGACAGGTCACTTTTCTAGTCATTAATGGAAACGTTGGCAGCTTTGACACTAGGACGCATTTCAGGTCCGCTATCAAGCACAGGCAAGAGATTTCAAACTTATTTTTGTGTATGTACAGTGTTGGCCAAAAGTATTGACACCCCTGCAATTCTGTCAGATAATACTCAGTTTCTTCCTGAAAATTATTGCAATTACAAATTCTTTGGTATTATTATCTTCATTTAATTTGTCTTCAATGAAAAAACACAAAAGAGAATGAAGCAAAAAGCAAAACATTGATCATTTCACACAAAACTCCAAAAATGGGCCAGACAAAAGTATTGGCACCCTCAGCCTAATACTTGGTTACACAACCTTTAGCCAAAATAACTGCCATCAACCGCTTCTGGTAACCATCAATGAGTTTCTTTGAATGCTCTGCTGGAATTTTAGACCATTCTTCTTTGGCAAACTGCTCCAGGTCCCTGATATTTGAAGGGTGCCTTCTCCAAACTGCCATTTCTAGATCTCTCCACAGGTGTTCTATGGGATTCAGGTCTGGACTCATTGCTGGCCACCTTAGAAGTCTCCAGTGCTTTCTGCTCAAACCATTTTCTAGTGCTTCTTGAAGTGTGTTTTGGGTCATTGTCCTGCTGGAAGACATATGACCTCTGAGGGAGACCCAGCTTTCTCACATTGGCCCTACATTATGCTGCAAAATTTGTTGGTAGTCTTCAGACTTCGTAATGCCATGCACACGGTCAAGCAGTCCAGTGCCAGAAGCAGCAAAGCAACCCCAAAACATCAGGGAACCTCCGCATGTTTGACTGTAGGGACCGTGTTCTTTTCTTTGAATGCCTCTTTTTTTCTCCTGTAAACTCTATGTTGATGCCTTTGCCCAAAAAGAGAGAACATTCTTCCAAAACATTTTAGGCTTTCTCAGGTAAGTTTTGGCAAACTCCAGCCTGGCTTTTTTATGTCTCGGGGTAAGAAGTGGGGTCTTCCTGGGTATCCTACCATACAGTCCCTTTTCATTCAGACGCCGACGGATAGTACGGGTTGACACTGTTGTACCCTCGGCTGCAGGGCAGCTTGAACTTGTTTGGATGTTAGTCAAGGTTCTTCATCCACCATCCGCACAATCTTGTGTTGAAATCTCTTGTCAATTTTTCTTTTCCGTCCATATCTAGGGAGATTAGCCACAGTGCCATGGGCTTTAAACTTCTTGATGACACTGCGCACGGTAGACACAGGAACATTCAGGTCTTTGGAGATGGACTTGTAGCCTTGAGATTGCTCATGCTTCCTCACAATTTGGTTTCTCAAGTCCTCAGACAGTTCTTTGGTCTTCTTTCTTTTCTCCATGCTCAATGTGGTATACATAAGGATACAGGACAGAGGTTGAGTCAACTTTAATCCATTTCAACTGGCTGCAAGTGTGATTTAGTTATTGCCAACACCTGTTAGGTGCCACAGGTAAGTTACAGGTGCTGTTAATTACACAAATTAGAGAAGCATCACATGATTTTTCTAACAGTACCAATACTTTTGTCCACCACCTTTTTTGTGTTTGGTGTGGAACTATATCCAATTTGGCTTTAGGACAATTCTTTTTGTGTTTTTTTCATTGAAGACAAATTAAATAAAGATAATAATACCAAAGAATTTGTGATTGCAATCATTTTCAGGAAGAAACTGAGTATTATCTGACAGAATTGCAGGGGTGTCAATACTTTTGGCCAACACTTATTTAGTATCAGCGTGACCTAGAAGAAGCTTTAATCCTCCTCACTTCATTATGGCAAATGCCCCTACTAGTTGTAGGAGCAGTTAATCATACTTCATAGTGCACACTGTGGTACTTGGAGCAAGCAACAGCTCAGTGTGCACATCACTTGCTTGATGTATGGCCTTGGCTTGTAGCATGGATATGTTGCAAATTTTAACATTTTTGCTCATCTTTCATTATCTGTCCTATCCTAATTCCCCATTCAAATTCCTGATGGTGCACATTCTATAAAGAACATGTCCTCTTATGCATCATTGTACAGTTGTCTGAAGTAGTAACAAACCTGTTCAAGATTCTAATCTGTAAGTTAAGACCACTGTAAAGACAATCATTATATATAAACTATATGTGGGCAAAAGCTAGAAAATTACACATTTTCATTTTTTATGGCTAGCATGTGAATATTGTTATGTAGGTTTGTTTGCATTGCCCCCTGCTCGCGGCACATACAATATAAAAGAAAGGCAATTATAGAACATAAGTATATTTCTACCGTCTGAATTAAATGGCAAGTGACTGCACTATCATTATCCTGCTGGGATAGACTGGGTGGCATAGACATTCAGTGTGGTTAGGTTCTGGTGCCTTGATTCTCTGCAATAAACGGCAAATGTTGAGCGTGGTACATTAAAACAGCCACAGGCTTCACAGCCAAGAAATATGACACTATCCAATATCCTGGAGCAGAAGGCACAATTAGGCAGCTAAATTTAGGAACAAAGAAACTTCCGGCTTTATTCAGAGGGTAAAAAAAACTTCATTGTATCCTCAACACTCTAGTGACAAATCAATACCCATCAGCAAGTAAATCTCTTTGCCAATTTTGTATAATTAAACATTTTAGAAAGCTTTCTAATTCCTCACAGTTTTCAAGATCTATGCTTGCTGTTAACGACGGCTTACAAGGTTTGCATTCAGAGCTGGAAATCTGTCCAGTTTATATCCTCATGATGAAGCATGCACAAATTTAGGTCAGGAGACCCAAGAACGGTCCAGACCGTGAATAACGGATATGAAAAAGCGGCCTAAAATAGCTGAACTTGGTATTTCATATCAGGATATAATTGCTGCTCCTCTAACTTGGCATGTAAGTACGCAGAAGTGTGGTTAACCAGTCAACCAACTAATGAGGGGGCATACTGTATTGACTCATCATTACTCTATGATGTAGCTGTAGTGCCTGTCATGGCACTGCCGGTCTCCACATGGAAGAGAGACTGGCATTCATGGTATACTCACCCAATCCAGCGCCATCTGCTCGCTTCCCGGCTGTGTCTTCCTGCTCCCAGAGCCTGTGTCCTCGGAACAGTTCTCCTGTGAGCGCACTTAGGTGGCGCATGCTGCGTGTCCGTGATTATTAAAGAGCCAGTACGCCCTAAGCCCGGAAATGCTTCTCAGCCTATTGCTGAGAAGCACCCAGTATTTAAATTTCCTTCCCCCACTGAGATGTGCCTAAGCAGTGTGGTCACACCCCTACTGGCGTTGCTAGTTGTCAGGTCCCCATCCTACGCACTGTGTCCCTGTGCCGTGCTGTTTTATGCCTTGTCACTCATACTGTGTCTCGTTCTAGAGCCCAGCTTACAGCTGCTGTCATTACCTAGTCTACACTTCTCCTGTGAGCGCACTTAGGTGGCATGTGCTGCATGTCCCTAAGCCCGGAAATGCTTCTCGGCCTATTGATCCACTTGGAGAAATTAGAACCGGATGGCTGGAAGCCGCGCTGACCACAATAAGAGTAACAGAGTAACACACACACTCTGTTTATTCAGTGCTGAATAAACAGAGTGTGTGTTACTCTGTTACTCTTATTGTGGTCAGCGCGGCTTCTATCCATCCGGTTCTAATTTCTCCAAGTGGATCCTTACTTTTTGCCGGGAGCCTGCTGCGACCATACGTGCTTGTCCAAGGGAGTTGTGACCATTCACAACCAGACCAGGCGAGTCTGTATTGTGGGAGTCCGTGTGACCATCAAACCTGAAGGTATTACTCTATGTGCGCTTCTTTTCCTTCTTATTTGTAGAGATCTCAGCCTATTGCTGAGAAGCACCCAGTATTTAAATTTCCTTCCCCCACTGAGAGGTGCCTAAGCAATGTGGTCACACCCCTACTGGCGTTGCTAGTTGTCAGGTCCCCATCCTACGCACTGTGTCCCTGTGCCGTACTGTTTTATGCCTTGTCAATTATACTGTGTTCATTCTAGAGCCCAGCTTACAGCTGCTGTCATTACCTAGTCTACACTTGCCTGCATCCACTGCGCTTTGTTCTAGCCAGCGTCTGCCTTGCCTTATTCAAATCCTGCCTGCACCTGCTTTGCACGGGTCGTACATGCCCACTGCCACAGAGTCCTGCTACCAACCAGCTTCTACCATCTGGCTGTACTACTTTTTCTAGAGACTCTGTCCGCTTAAGTCGAACCCTAGTTTTAGCAATTGAGCATTTAGACCCCCTGGGGTTGTACCTGGTGACCACTACCATCTAAGTTTGCCTTCATCTTCTATGGTTCAGTAGAAACATTGGTATCCCTCCCACACCCACTCCTCCAGGACAGTTTGGTGTAGCGGCCCAGTGGGTCCACTTACGGATGCTTGTTGCCTCTCCGTGTGCGTAATGGTAGCCAGTTTAACGTGCTAACACTAGGGAAAGGTTCTCTTTAAGAAGGCAAAGTCATATGTTTGGTTTCTCAGAGTAATCCATTACAAACCTGCTTACCCTTACATTGGAATTTTGAGGCTGCCTTCAAACAAGTTGTAAGATTGTAAAGCCTGGCACTAACACAGCTGCTTGGTTTTCCTCTATCTTACAATGAAAAGTAGTGCACTCTAGTAATTTGCTCACCACACAACCACATCATTGGAAAATAGGTCAATGCTTATGAAAACAAACCCTTCGGCTGAACACACCACAGTTCTGCGTAGCATGCAGCCTGCAGAGACACACGGTAGACAAGCAATGTAATCTGTTAACAAAACTAATTATGACATTGAAGGTTATAATCTGATTAAACAGAATTGGACTTGTCTTTTCTTAACTAGACCCAGTGTTTCTTTCAAGACTGAAAAAAAAAAAAAAAAGATTTTCCGTAGGGCAGAATCTGGAGGATATTACCAGGAAGAGTAGAAATCCAAGTGGAAAAAATGATAAAGGAAAAAATATTTGTTATTTCATGTAAAAAAAATGTAAATGTGGCTGTGTAATTTTCTGGAGTGGAAGAGAAGACTCCATATAGAACAGTCCAGAGTGTATTAGTGTCAGTGTTAAGGATGCTTACTCATCATCTGCATTGCCCCCCCTGGGGAAATCTGACCACAACCTCATACTATTGTCTCCAGCCTATCAACCAGTTGTCTGCAAACAACCAGTGACAATTAAACAGATAAGGAAGTGGTCTCCGACAGCAGAGAAGGGGTTACAAGACTGCTTTGATTGTTGGTGTTATGTGCCAGGGAACCTAATGATGATGTTAATGAGGTTACTGGGAGAGTTACTGATTACATCAACTTTTGTACTGACAATATTGTACCTATTCAGGAGATTCGGTGTTATGCAAACAATAAGCCTTGGATTACAAAAGAATTGAAACATCTACTAAACAGGAAAAAAACAGCTTTTAAAAGGAAAGACAAGGAGGAAATGAAAATTGTACAGCGAGACTTAAAGGGGAAAATTAAGATTGCCCGTGAAGCATTCAGAATTAAATCGGAAAATAAATTGTCACACAACAACTCCAGAGAAGTGTGGGCTGGAATGAAGCTATCGACTGGGCTTAAGGCAAGGTCAGATCAGGGGGGTGGGGGCTGATCATGGCTAATGAAATGAATGAGTTTTTCAACAGATTCAACAGTAAATGTGCGATGTCAACAGGGGAGAGGGCCGGGGAGTGACAAGCAATATCAACTGAGGGGATGAAGTTAGAGACTTTCTTGATCTCCAAAAATGATGTGAGGGAACAGTTTAGTAAGCTGGTCATGGGTAAAGCAGCAGGGCCTGATGGTATCTGTCCACGTGTGCACAGAGTGTGTGCAAATCAGTTGTGCACTGTCTTCCAGCACCTGTTTAACTGGAGCTTACAATCACAGAGAGTACCAGTTCTATGGAAGACTTCTTGCCTGGTGCCAGTTCCCAAGACTACCTTCCCGAGCTCCCATAACGACTATAGACCGGTGGCCTTAACATCGCATGCGATGAAGTCCTTGGAGAGAATTGTACTTGCCTACTTGTGTCCGAGGGTGTCTGCTTTTACGGACCCCCTTCAGTTTGCGTATCGGCAGAGTCTGGGGGTGGACGATGCTGTAGCGTATCTGCTACAAACAGTACATTCCTTTTTGGACAATGATGGAACCACTGTGCGTGCCATGTTCTTCACTGTGCGTGCCATGTACAGCCACTATTATTACGTAAAAAGCTGGTTGAAATGGCGGTTGATGAGGGACTAGTGAATTGGATCATTGATTACCTGTCGGACAGGCCACAGTTCGTAAGGTTGGGGGCGGCTGTATCGGATAGTGTTCGAAGCAGTGTTGGAGCCCCTCAGGGAACGGTGCTGTCGCCATTCCTTTTTACGTTATACACAGCTGATTTTCAGTATAAATCAGACCTTTGTCACCTTCAGAAGTACTCTGATGACTCAGTGATAGGACTCAGTGATAGTGGGAGGTATTGAGAGAGGCCGGGGGGAGGAGGAATACAGAAGGGTGGTTTTGGACTTTGTTGACTGGTGCCAGGCTAACCATCTAGAACTCAACGTAAAGAAAACCAGGGAGTTGGTGTTGAGTTATGGAAGGTGCATGAAGGATTGCTTACCTATCACTATTGATGGTCAGGATGTGGAGATGGTGGAGAATTTCAAATATTTGGGGGTTCACCTGGACAGCAAGCTTGATTGGAGGTGCCATATGGAAAAGGTTTGCAAGAAAGGGATGAGTAGACTTTACTTCCTAAGGAAGTTAAGGTCGTTTAATGTGTGTAGCAAAATGCTTGAAATGTTCTACCAATCTATTGTGGCGAGTGCAATCTTTGCTGCAATAATATGCTGGGGTAGTAGTGTGCGCACAGCTGACGCTAATAAGCTGAATAAACTTATCAAGAAGGCTAGTGCGGCGGTGGGTCTACAACTTAGGACTTTCGAGGAGGTATTAGAGGATAGAATTAATAAGAAATGCAAGGCTATAATGAGCAACAATACACACCCGCTCTCTGAACTGTTTGCGAAGCAGAAGAGCACATTCAGCAAGCGTCTAATCCAACTAATGTGTAAAAAGGAAAGATACAGAAAATCATTTGTTCCGACAGCTGTGGGGATGTTTAACAAATGTATAAGTGTAAAGCGTCCCAAGACTATGTGAAGTTCTAGTTGTATGGGGGGAATAGGTGAGGTATATGTACCAGTCTATCCACATCTGCTGTCCATATAGACTTATTTTGTAAAGTGTGTAATGTTCTTGATCTTTGTTCTGCTGCTGTAATACTGTAATTTCCTCCGGGATCAATAAAGTTATTTATCTTATCTTATCTTATCTTAGTGAACCTCGTTAGTAGTCAGCTTATGTGTCTCTAAGACAACCTCTCATCTGGAATTCTGCCTCTAACTAATGGTATAAACCTAGATGAATCCTTAGCATTCTTGCATAAATCAGTTTTGCTGCTTTAGAGAAATTCATAATAATTCAAATTGTAAGCTAATGAGTTAAAAGGACAGTGAGGCAGGTCCTGCACCCCCAGCGCTCCTGCTCTCTCTCTATTTCCCCCTCACTGCGTTCCTACTATCTCTACCTCACTCCTGTCTCCGTAATCAGTCAGTCATAGACAGGAGGCAGGCACTAGGGAGGATGGGGAAAAGAGAGGCAGGCGCACTGGAGGTCCAGGGCATGCCCCACTGCCTGCCTCCTGTCTCTAGATCACTCCTGTAAAGTCCACGGAGCGAGTAGTGCGTGGGCTTCATGGGAACACAAACCCCCTGGGTTTCTCTGTAGGGTTTTTTTTCTGCTAGGTTCCATACTAGCAATGCAGGTCGATTTGAAGAATATGAGGTGCCAGGATTTAAATAGTTAACGCATACATGACTGGTAACAGGGTCTGCATCTGCCGCGTGCTATTTATGCATGGATTTGATTGGTCACAGAAAGTAGGGCAATATCAGAGTATAAAATGCCCTCACATCTGTCAGCTGTCATTCACAGCTGTGACAGGATAAGAGTTGCCCAATGTCGTGAAGCCTTGTTAGAAGGATAAATTGCCCATCCCTCATTGGGTGGACACACATAAAACCAACAAAGGAAAAAAAAGCTTCTTCTTCTGGTCCTCATAAAAGGAATGCCAGACCCTGCACACCCCACCACTGCCTTCTGAGGAAGCAACTGAAACACGTGTCGGGGCTTCTCCCTGACAGAGTTGGTACTGCCTGCACGTTTATATGGGTACTAGATGGTAGCCCGATTTTAACACATCGGGTATTCTAGAATATAGAAATAGAGATTGCATGGGGAAGGCGGTGAGGGCTGATTTGGGAGGAACTTTGAAGAAGGAGCGGCGAGGAAAGGATGGCGTGGCAGGGGGGAGGAGGGAGGACAGAGCAGCAGGGGGGAGGACGATGGAGGACAGAGCGGCAGGAGGGGAGGAATACGGAGGATGAAGTGGCGGGGTGGGGGAGGATGGAGGATGGAGTGGCAGAGGGGAACAGGACAAAGGAAGGAGGAGTAAGCGGTGGGGTGGGGGAGGCACAGGCAGAGGGAGGACAGAGCGGCAGGGGGAGGATGAAGCACAGAGCGGCGGGGGGGTGGAGGACAGGATGAAGCGGCGGGGTGGGGGAGGACGGAGCAGCACAGGCAGGGGGAGGACAGAAGATAGAGTGGCGGAGGTGAGGATGACAAAGGAAGGAATGAAGCGATGGGGTGGGGGAGGATGAAGTGGCACAGGCAGGGGGAGGACGGAGCGGCAGGGGGAGGATGAAGCACAGAGCGGCGGGGGGGGGGAGGATGAAGCACAGAGCGGCGGGGGGGGGGAGGAGGATGTAAGATGAAGCGGGCGGGGGGGGAGGATGAAGCACAGAGCGGCGGGGGAGGGAGGAGGATGTAAGATGAAGCGGCGGGGTGGGGGAGGACAGAGCGGCAGGGGGGGACGACAGAGCGGCAGGGGGGACGACAGAGCGGCAGGGGGGACGACAGAGCGGCAGGGGGGACGACAGAGCGGCAGGGGGGACGACAGAGCGGCAGGGGGGACGACAGAGCGGCAGGGGGGCGACGACGAGGGGAAGAGCGGCAGGGGGGACGACAGAGCGGCAGGGGGGACGACAGAGCGGCAGGGGGGACGACAGAGCGGCAGGGGGGACGACAGAGCGGCAGGGGGGACGACAGAGCGGCAGGGGGGACGACAGAGCGGCAGGGGGGACGACAGAGCGGCAGGGGGGACGACAGAGCGGCAGGGGGGACGACAGAGCGGCAGGGGGGACGACAGAGCGGCAGGGGGGACGACAGAGCGGCAGGGGGGACGACAGAGCGGCAGGGGGGACGACAGAGCGGCAGGGGGGACGACAGAGCGGCAGGGGGGACGACAGAGCGGCAGGGGGGACGACAGAGCGGCAGGGGGGACGACAGAGCGGCAGGGGGACGACAGAGCGGCAGGGGGACGACAGAGCGGCAGGGGGACGACAGAGCGGCAGGGGGGACGACAGAGCGGCAGGGGGACGACAGAGCGGCAGGGGGTCGACAGAGCGGCAGGGGGACGACAGAGCGGCAGGGGGACGACAGAGCGGCAGGGGGACGACAGAGCGGCAGGGGGACGACAGAGCGGCAGGGGGGACGACAGAGCGGCACGGGGAGGTCGGAGCACAGAGCGTCAGGGGAGAGCAGGATGGAGGACAAGAGCGGCGGGGTAGGGGAGGCCGGAGCAGCACAGGCAGGGGGAGGACGGAGGATGGAGAGGCGGGGGGCAGGAGGATAAAGGAAGGAGGAGGAAGCGGTGGGGTGGGGGAGGATGGAGCGGCACAGGAAGGGGGAGGACAGAGCAGCAGGGGGAAAACAGAGCACAGAGCGGCGGGGGGAGGAGGACAGAGGACAAAGCGGTGGAGTGGGGGAGGATGGAGCAGCACAGGCAGGGGGAGGATGGAGTGGCAGAGAGGAGGAGGACAAAGGAAGGAGGAGGAAGCGGTGGAGGAGGATGGAGCAGCACAGTCAGGGGGAGGACGGAGCACAGAGCGGTGGGAGGAGGAGGACAGAGGACAAAGCGGCGGGGTGGGGGAGGATGGAGCAGCACAGGCAGGGGGAAAACGGAGTATGGAGTGGCGGAGAGGAGGAGCACAAAGGAAAAAGGAGGAAGCGGTGGGGGAGGATGCAGCGGCACAGGCAGGGGGAGGATGAAGTGGCAGGGGGAGGCCGGAGCACAGAGCTGTGGGGGAGAGGAGGATGGAGGACGAAGTGGTGGGGTGGGGGAAGCCGGAGCAGCACAGGCAGGGGGAGGATGGAGCGGCAGGGGGAGGACGGAGCACAAAGCGGCAGGGGAGAAGAGGATGGAGGACAAAGTGGCAGGGTGGGGGAGGCCGGAGCAGCAGAGGCAGGGGGAGGACGGAGGGTCGGAGGGGAGGCGGACAAAGGAAGGAAGACGAAGCGGTGGGGTGAGGGAGGACGGAGCGGCAGGGGGAGGATGGAGCACAGAGCGGAGGGGGGCGGAGGACAAAGCGGTGGGGTGGGGGAGGAGGGAGCAGCACAGGCAGGGGGAGGATGGAGGATGGAGTGGCAGAGGGGGAGGAGGACAAAGGAAGGAGGAGGAAACGGTGGAGGATGGAACGGCACAGGCAGGGGGATGACGGAGCACAGAGCGGTGGGAGGAGGAGGATGGAGCACTGTACGGCAGCTCAGTGGTTAGCAGAGTATACAGGGGCTCAGTGGCTAGCAGAGTATACGGTGGCTCAGTGGTTAGCACTGCGCGGTGGCTCAGTGGTTAGCACTGCGCGGTGGCTCAGTGGTTAGCACTGCGCGGTGGCTCAGTGGTTAGCACTGCGCGGTGGCTCAGTGGTTAGCACTGCGCGGAGGCTCAGTGGTTAGCACTGCGCGGAGGCTCAGTGGTTAGCACTGCGCAGTGGCTCAGTGGTTAGCACTGCGCGGTGGCTCAGTGGCTAGCACTGCGCGGTGGCATAGTGGTTAGCAAAGTATAGTCGCTCAGTGTTTAGCACTGTACTGTGGCTCAGTGTTTAGCACTGTACGGTGGCTCAGTGGTTAGCAGTGAGTGCGGTGGGCAGAGTGGTCAGCGCAGCAGCGCGATGGGCAGAGTGGTCAGGCGCAGCGCGGGCTAGTGGTAGCAGAGTGCGGTGGGCAGAGTGGTCAGCGCAGCAGCGGTGGGCAGAGTGGTCAGCGCAGCAGCGCGGTGGGCAGAGTGGTCAGCGCAGCAGCGCGGTGGGCAGAGTGGTCAGCGCAGCAGCGCGGTGGGCAGAGTGGTCAGCGCAGCAGCGCGGTGGGCAGAGTGGTCAGCGCAGCAGCGCTGGTGGGCAGAGTGGTCAGCGCAGCAGCGCGGTGGGCAGAGTGGTCAGCGCAGCAGCGCGGTGGGCAAAGTGGTCAGCGCAGCAGCGCGGTGGGCAGAGTGGTCAGCGCAGCAGCGCGGTGGGCAAGTGGTCAGCGCAGCAGCGCGGTGGGCAGGTGGTCAGCGCAGCAGCGCGGTGGGCAGAGTGGTCAGCGCAGCAGCGCGGTGGGCAGAGTGGTCAGCGAGCAGCGCGGTGGGCAGGTGGTCAGCAGGTGGGTCAGGTCATGCGCAACAGCGCTGTGGGCAGAGTGGTCAGCGCAGCAGCGCGGTGGGCAGGTGACGGGCGGCTCCCCCTCCCTCTGCCCCCCAGCTCTCCGCGGCCCCCACTCCTCAATGCTGATAAAAATAAAAAAAAAAATCCCATAAGGATACTCACCCTCCGCAGGCGCGCTGCACCTGTCTTCTATCTCCCAGGACAGGACCTGTCGTTGCCTGGGGAACTGATCAGTCACATGACCGCAGTTAGCGGGGGGGGGGGCAATGGGAGCAGTGGGAGAGGGGGTTGCGGAGAGCGAGGGCGGGCTGCAAAGAGCGAGGGGGAGGGCACGGGGAGCAAGCGGGGCCGCGGGGAACGGATCGGGGCAGGAGGAGCAGGGGCGCAGGAGGGGCCGCCGATGGTGAGAGTGGGACAGTATTAGCCCCGCTCTCGCTAACGGTCGGCCATCTTGGTACACTTTTAGTGGGTGTACAGCCAGCTTCAGTCCGGATCTGACGTCATTTTGAGCAGAAACGTACGGAAGCTGGCTTAGGCAATTATTATATTAGATGATTCTATGTTCTTTCTTTGCTGCATCATGACTGGAAATTAGGAAACCTTTGTACTGGGTCTAATGGTGTGTTAGGTGGTAACTCATTGGGAATGGATATAAGAATATGTGATGTAAGTACATATAAACTGAGTAACTGCATGGGTCACTTTCTTAGAAACAAGACATGTATATGTACTCACCATTATAGACCATTACACATTGTTTTGGGTCCGTTATAATCATTCTAGTATTGTGATTGCAGTTGAGATTTATACAGTTAGGGCCAGAAATATTTGGACAGTGACACGAGTTTTGTTATTTTAGCTGTTTACAAAAACATGTTCAGAAATACAATTATATATATAATATGGGCTGAAAGTGCACACTCCCAGCTGCAATATGAGAGTTTCCACATCCAAATCGGAGAAAGGGTTTAGGAATCATAACTCTGTAATGCATAGCCTCCTCTTTTTCAAGGGACCAAAAGTAATTGGACAATGGACTCTAAGGGCTGCAATTAACTCTGAAGGCGTCTCCCTCGTTAACCTGTAATCAATGAAGTAGTTAAAAGGTCAGGGGTGGATTCCAGGTGTGTGGTTTTGCATTTGGAAGCTGTTGCTGTGACCAGACAACATGCGGTCAAAGGAACTCTCAATTGAGGTGAAGCAGAACATTCTGAGGCTGAAAAAAAAGAAAAAATCCATCAGAGAGATAGCAGACATGCTTGGAGTAGCAAAATCAACAGTTGGGTACATTCTGAGAAAAAAGGAATTGACTGGTGAGCTTGGGAACTCTAAAAGGCCTGGGCGTCCACGGATGACAACAGTGGTGGATGATCGCCGCATACTTTATTTGGTGAAGAAGAACCCGTTCACAACATCAACTGAAGTCCAGAACACTCTCAGTGAAGTAGGTGTATCTGTCTCTAAGTCAACAGTAAAGAGAAGACTCCATGACAGTAAATACAAAGGGTTCACATCTAGATGCAAACCATTCATCAATTCCAAAAATAGACAGGCCAGAGTTAAATTTGCTGAAAAACACCTCAAGAAGCCAGCTCAGTTCTGGAAAAGTATTCTATGGACAGATGAGACAAAGATCAACCTGTACCAGAATGATGGGAAGAAAAAAGTTTGGAGAAGAAAGGGAACGGCACATGATCCAAGGCACACCACATCCTCTGTAAAACATGGTGGAGGCAACGTGATGGCATGGGCATGCATGGCTTTCAATGGCACTGGGTCACTTGTGTTTATTGATGACATAACAGCAGACAAGAGTAGCCGGATGAATTCTGAAGTGTACCGGGATATACTTTCAGCCCAGATTCAGCCAAATGCTGCAATGTTGATTGGATGGCGCTTCATAGTACAGATGGACAATGACCCCAAGCATACAGCCAAAGCTACCCAGGAGTTCATGAGTGCAAAAAAGTGGAACATTCTGCAATGGCCAAGTCAATCACCAGATCTTAACCCAATTGAGCATGCATTTCACTTGCTCAAATCCAGACTTAAGACGGAAAGACCCACAAACAAGCAAGACCTGAAGGCTGCGGCTGTAAAGGCCTGGCAAAGCATTAAGAAGGAGGAAACCCAGTGTATGGTGATGTCCATGGGTTCCAGACTTAAGGCAGTGATTGCCTCCAAAGGATTCGCAACAAAATATTGAAAATAAAAATATTTTGTTTGGGTTATGTTTATTTGTCCAATTACTTTTGACCTCCTAAAATGTGGAGTGTTTATAAAGAAATGTGTACAATTCCTACATTTTCTATCAGATATTTTTGTTCAACCCTTCAAATTAAACGTTACAATCTGCACTTGAATTCTGTTGTAGAGGTTTCATTTCAAATCCAATGTGGTGGCATGCAGAGCCCAACTCGCGAAAATTGTGTCACTGTCCAAATATTTCTGGCCCTAACTGTAAATTGCCTGTATACGTGGGAGATTAACAACTGTACCAATTGTGCCTTTTTCTCCCTCTTGCCTTGTCTTGTCCTGTTGCAACTTTTAAGAATGTACTGTGGATTGGTTTCAATGTATTTGTACTTGTGATTTATTAAAACTTTGTATTTAGCGTCATAATACATTGTCTCCCTCCCTGATTACTTTATGCACTTTTTGTTTTGTTGTATCACTGAACATGAGAATACGACACATTGTAACGAAAAGACAGCGGCACTCAATACTAAGATATGCTATATTAAATATTGAACAGCTCTAGTATACATGCAAAGTGTAAGAGCGTGTTCACACTGGCCATTAAACAAACAGTGTTGTATATATATGGGGAGGGGAGTGCTGTATATATTTGGGAGGGGAGTGCTGTATATATATGGGGAGGAGTGCTTATATATATATAATATATATAATATATATAGGGGAGTGCTGTATATATAGGGGTAGTGCTGTATATATATGAGAGGGAAGTGCTGTAATATAGGGAGAGGGGAGTGCTGTAAATATATGGGAGAGGGAGTGTTGCATATATATGGGGAGTGCTGTAATTATATAATATATATAGGGAGTGCTGTAATATACGGGAGAGGGGAGTGCTGTATAATATATGGGAGAGGGAAGTGCTGTAAATATATGGGAGAGGGAAGTGCTGTAAATATATGGGAGAGGGAAGTGCTGAAAATATATGGAGAGGGGAGTGCTGTAAATATATGGAGAGGGAGTGTGATATATATGGGAGTGCTATATATATATATATATATATATATATGGGAAAGTGCTGCAAAATTATATGGGGGAGGAGAGTGCTGTATATATATATATGGGGGAGGGGAGTGCAGTATGTGTAATATATAAAATTATATATATATATTCATTACAAAAAACTGGGCAGCACTACCAAATAAAAAATGGTGCAAAAACCTGGGAGGGTGGTGTCCACGCCCGAAACAATATCCAAATTAGAAAAAAACAGGCAGCATTCCAATTTAAGTGATGAACAAGTGGATATTTACAGGATCATGGCGACGTTTCAACAGATTGCTCTGTCTGGAGAAAGACAGAGCAATCTGTTGAAACGTTGCCAAGATCCAGTAAATATCCACTTGTTCATCACTTGAATTGGAGTGTTGCCTGTTTTTTCCTATTACACACATATATATATATATATATTTATATATATATATTATGTATATATATGGGAGAGTGCTGTATATATATGGGGGAGGGGGGAGTGCTGGGTATATATATATGTGAAGGCAGTGCTGTATATATATGAGTGAGGCGGAGTATATATATATATATATATGGGGAGGGGAGTGCTGTGTATATATGGTGAGGGCTGTGTATATATGGGAATAGATGTATATATATGGGGAAGGTCTAGGGCTTCTCAGGAGTTTTAGGGTCTTAGATTGGCGGCTCGGACCGCCTCACCTTCATAGGTAACTCCGAATACAGGGTGAGTCAGGCACCCCAGTATCATGGCCAGATCAGGCTCCCCTGACTCCCTACACCCAGCTCCGTCCTACTTCTGGGTATCCCGGCCCCCCCAGTGTGACTATCAGCGACTCACTATTTTTTCCCCAAAGCCGCTATGTCAACATGAGCTTTGGCGCACCTGGTGGAGGAGCTCTCTCAGGAGGTGTCTACCATGCGAAACCAGGTGGTGCATCAGCTTCGAGAAGTGGTTGGGTATCAGGCTGCGGTTCACACGCTGGATTGTACCAGAACCCAATATCTCCCTTCCTGACTGATTTTCAGGAGGGAGAGATGCATTTTTTGTTTTTAGAGAAGCCTGCAAATTACAGTGCCTACAAGTAGTCTTCAACCCCCTGCAGATTTAGCTGGTTGACACATGCGGAATTAACTTGGCATTGTGACATTTGGACTGTAGATCAGCCTGGAAGTGGGAAATGCACTGCAGCCAAAAAGATTGTTTAATTTTTTTTTTTTTAAAGCGTTAAAAGTTAATTCAGAGGGTCATTTATTATTCAACCCCTCAAACCACCAGCATTCTGTTTGGTCCCCCTAAAGTATTAAGAAGTAGTTCAGGCACAAAGAACAATGAGCTTCACATGTGTGGATTAATTATCTCTTTTGCCAGCGTTTTCTGACTATTTAAGACCCTCCCCAAACTTGTGAACAGCACTCATACATGGTCAACATGGGAAAGACAAAGGAGCATTCCAAGGCCATCAGAGACAAGATCGTGGAGGGTCACAAGGCTGGCAACGGGTACAAAACCCTTTCCAAGGAGTTGGGCCTACCTGTCTCCACTGTTGGGAGCATCATCCGGAAGTGGAAGGCTTATGGAACTACTGTTAGCCTTCCACGGCCTGGACAGCCTTTGAAAGTTTCCTTCCGTGCCGAGGCCAGGCTTGTCCGAAAAGTCAAGGCTAACCCAAGGACAACAAGGAAGGAGCTCCGGGAAGATCTCATGGCAGTGGGGACATTGGTTTCAGTCAATAACATAAGTAACGTACTCCACCGCAATGGTCTCCGTTCCAGACGAGCCCGTAAGGTACCTTTACTTTCAAAGTGTCATGTCAAGGCTCGTCTACAGTTTGCTCATGATCACTTGGAGGACTCTGAGACAGACTGGTTCAAGGTTCTATGGTCTGATGAGACCAAGATCAGATCTTTGGTGCCAACCACACACGTGACGTTTGGAGACTGGATGGCACTGCATACGACCCCAAGAATACCATCCCTACAGTCAAGCATGGTGGTGGCAGCATCATGCTGTGGGGCTGTTTCTCAGCCAAGGGGCCTGCCCATCTGGTCCGCATCCATGGGAAGATGGATAGCATGGCCTACCTGGAGATTTTGGCCAAGAACCTCCGCTCCTCCATCAAGGATCTTAAGATGGGTCGTAATTTCATCTTCCAACAAGACAACGACCCAAAGCACACAGTCAAGAAAACAAGGCCTGGTTCAAGAGGGAAAAAATCAAGGTGATGCAGTGGCCTAGTCAGTCTCCTGACCTTAACCCAATTGAAAACTTGTGGAAGGAGCTCAAGATTAACGTCCACATGAGACACCCAAAGAACCTAGATAACTTGGAGAAGATCTGCATGGAGGAGTGGGCCAAGATAACTCCAGAGACCTGTGCCGGCCTGATCAGGTCTTATAAAAGACGATTATTAGCTGTAATTGCAAACAAGGGTTATTCCACAAAATATTAAACCTAGGGGTTGAATAAAAATTGACCACACTTTTATGTTTAAAATTTATTAAAATTCAACTGAGCAACATAACTTTTTGGTTTGTAAGATTTATGCTTCTGTTAATAAATCCTACTCTCGTTTGCAGTTTGAAGGCTCTAACTTATTTGCATCTTATCAAACCACCTAAATCTGCAGGGGGTTGAAGACTACTTGTAGGCACTGTATATTTCATACTGTGTCCTCGTTCTTCGGGGACCGAAGGCCCAGGCCTTCTTAAGGGGGATTCCCAGGTCTGCGCCTTCTCACTGCCGACCGATTCTCCATCTTTGCGGTCGGTGGATGAGTTTTTTGCAGCACTTGCCCTGGTGTGTGGCGACCCGGATGCCGTCTCCCTTGCTGAGTCTAAACTATGTAAGCTCAGGCAGGGAGCTCGGTCGAGTATTGCTCTGAGTTCAGGAGGTGGGGCACTGACACTCAACGGAACGACCCTGCTCTGAGGAGTCAGTTCTGTCTTGGGTTGTCAGATCGGTTACAGGACACCATGACTCAATACGCTGCTCCGTAGACACTGGAGGCTGCAATGGTGCTCACTATTAGGTTGGACAGACGCCTAAGAGAGAGACTGGATCTGACCCTGCCCTCGGTGGCCATTCCTGCTGTGGAGGTTACACGTGTGGGTTCTGATGTTCCTAAGCAGTTGGGGACTGTGGAGTCTTGTACTAACCTATCTGCAGGTCATCAGGTTGGGTGGTCTTGTTTCTTTTGCGGTCAACCTAATCACTTCATTAGAGTCTGTCCATACGGTGCTAACCCTGCTTCTCAGCTGCAGATGTTCCATGTGGATAAGCGCGCGAGTGCTGCTGTGTCTGCCATGTTGCTCAGGCCTGCTCCTATGTCTCCACTGGTGGTGGTAAATCACCCGAAGAATAGGAGTAAAACCCTGCTGGCACCTCAGATCGATGCTGGACTCAGGGGTTATCCGGAGAAGCGTGTTAGGAGGAAGGTGGTTACCCCCACTAAGTCCTTGGTGAGAATGGTCCCCGAAACGAAACTGTGAACTGTCTCTGCCGTTTGACCCCGAGAGTGAACCTTTGATCTGTAACCGCATGAATGACAATAAACGTTCAGGTCCAGACCTAAGTGTGGATGAGTATGTGTAGGTGCTGTCAAAACACGTAAGGTGGAAATGTGCGGCTGGAGCTCCTACTACTGGAGTGATTGGTCCATTTAAAATTGCGGCTGTTTGCAATCCCGTGTTGTCCAGCTACCATCCCCAGTGCTTTTGCACCTGTAACATCTTCCATAGGTCGTCGCTCAGGAGGTTTAGACCATTGCAGGAGGTGTCCGATTTGGAGTCCGAAGGCCTCTCATAAGGTAAGGAGGTACTGTTACGTATTGACTCCCTTGCTGTATGGAAGTGTTGCTGCTGTGGTTTCAATGAAGCCTTTTTTTCCCCTGCTCTCAGTGTGGAGAGAGGAACCTAATCAGTGGGAGCTGAGAGTGCAATTGTGTGTGATGAATATGACTCATGCTTAGGTGACCTGAGGGGCGTGCCTGGGCTGGTTGCTCCCCACCCCTCGGCATATGTGGGTCAGCTCACATCACCTGCTGTCGCCGATTCAATTCATTTCTGGACTATGACCTGTTGTGAGCAGACGCTGATCTGAAGCTGCTGTTTTTTTCCATTGGAAGTTGCTGGGTTCCTGAGTGGAAGTAGGAGCTTATGCCTAGGGCTTCTCAGAAATTTTAGGGTCTTAGGTTGGCAGCTCAGACTTCCTCACCTTCAGAGGTACCTCCGAGCACAGGGCGAGTCAGGGACCCTAGTATCATGGCCAGAGCAGGCTCCCTGATTCCCTACGCCCAGCTCCGTCCTACTTCTGGGTACCCTGGCCCCCCCAGCGTGACACAGACACAGAGAGGAGAATACATCTCCCCAGTGATCTCCTGTGCAGTGATGTGGTGTATGTGAAATGCATATTTATCTTATGGGGAAGGGACAGCAGAGAATTAAGTGGATCATTCACAGATAGAATGAATCTCTTTATTTGAAGTTTACAGAAGATAGGAGGGGAATATAAATAAAAGAAATACATCAATAGAGAGAGTTTAGAGTGAGGAATTAGAAAATGATAGCAGTTACATATGGATTTTTGACCTGACAGCTTTCCTTTAAACGTGTATGGGGGATAGGCAGATTATGGACCAGTCAGAAATTAAAGAGGAGGCACAGAGAGCATCACAAGAGTTTGGTGGCAGTGGTAACTAGTTTGCTTATTGTTTTTAACTACTACTGGGAAAAAACATCTAGTCAAATCAATGTTGATAAAGTGAGTGGAGGATTTTGACAGAACAGTGAACCGATCAATTCAGGAAGCGTTTGCCTCATGTTTTTAAAATGTTAGCAATTACAGTTGTGGCCAAAAGTATTGACACCCCTGCAATTCTGTCAGATAATATTCAGTTTCTTCCTGAAAATTATTGCAATCACAAATTCTTTGATATTATTATCTTCATCTAATTTGTCTTCAATGATAAAACACAAAAAGAATTGTCCTAAAGCCAAATTGGATATAATTCCACACCCAACATAAAAAAGGGGTGGACAAAAGTATTCGCACTGTTAGAAAAATCATGTGATGCTTCTCTAATTTGTGTAATAAACAGCACCTTTAACTTACCTGTGGCACCTAACAGGGGTTGGCAATAACTAAATCACACTTGCAGCCAGTTGACATGGATTAAAGTTGACTCAACCTCTGTCCTGTGTCCTTGTGTGTACCACACTGAGCATGGAGAAAAGAAAGAAGACCAAGGAACTGTCTGAGGACTTGAGAAACAAAATTGTGAGGAAGCATGAGCAATCTCAAGGCTACAAGTCCATCTCCAAAGACCTGAATGTTCCTGTGTCTACCGTGCGCTGTGTCATCAAGAAGTTTAAAGCCCATGGCACTGTGGCTAACCTCCCTAGATGTGGATGGAAAAGAAAAATTGACGAGAGATTTCAACGCAAGATTGTGCGGATGGTGGATAAAGAACCTCGACCAACATCCAAACAAGTTCAAGCTGCCCTGCAGTCCGAGGGTACAACAGTGTCAACCCGTACTATCCATCGGCATCTGAATAAAAAGGGACTGTTTTAACTGCTTTGAACAGGTGTGAGTGTACAACCTTGAGTAACAAAATGTGGCTTGACTGGTTTTAGTCAGAAAATAACAGCTAGCTGCCCAATCAGCTTCAGTTGAGAGCTTGTTTCTGTGAGGAGTGGTTTAGTGTACTTTTTCTCTCAGTGTGATTCATGCCTGTAAAAATGGATGTTACTCCATGGAAGAGGTCTAGAATTATTAGTCTTAATGAACATACAAGTCTGACTGTAAGAGAAATCACTTCCACCGTTGGTATAGGAAATCCTACAGTTTCAAGAATAATTTGCACACACAATGAAACTGGATAATTTTCTCCAAAACAAAGAGGGAAATGTGGAAGAAACAGGAAAACAACACCAAGAACTGTTAAAACACTTATGAGAAATAGTAAAACTAATGCAAAAAAAAACAAGTAAAGACTTTTTTTTGCCCCAATTAATTTACACAGCACTGTATATATAAAACTCATCCTGGTACATAGTCCCCAAACCTGGATATGGCCCCTTTGTCCTGGCACATATAGCACCCCCCTGTTTTGGCACACACATGCCCCTCTGTGCTGACACACACATGCTCCCCTGTGCTGGCACACATATAGCCTTCATGTGCTGGCACACACATAGCCCCTGCATTCTGGACATGGCCGCCCCGTCACTTTTATGCCCCCCAGCGGGCACACACATAGCCCCCTGCATCCTGGATATGGCCCCCTCCGGTCACTCTTTATGACCCCCCCCCCCCCAGCGGGCACGCACATATAAAACAACAAACTCTTAACTCACCTTCCGACGCTCACTCCATGCTCCCAGCTCCTCGGTTGCTCTTAATGTTTCCCGGGCATCGGATCATGTGACCAGGTGCACAGTGATGATATCACTGTGCGCCCGGTCACATGCTCTGATGCCTAGGAAACAAGAAGAGCAACCGAGGAGCTGGGAACACAGAGCAAGCTTTGGAAGGCGAGTTAAGAGTTTGTTGTCTTATATGTGCGCGCCAGTTGGGGAGGGCATAAAGAATGACCGGGGGGGCATATCAAGGATGCGGGGGGCTATGTGTGTACCAGCTGGGGAGGGGGCATAAAAAGTCACCAGGGAGACCATATCCAGAATGCAGGGGCGACTACAGGTAATATGCGCTGCTACACTGTTGATATCGCGGCGTTGCTTCAGCACAGACGTGATGACGGGTACAGTGCAAATATAAATGAGGCTAATGAGCGGGAGCACGTGACCTCCCACTGCCTCTGTAGCCAGCCGCCAGCCAACTCCCCCCCCCCCCCACACACACCACTCAAAAGCACCCCCCTACAATTTTGGATTATAAAACACACACCCCACTTCCCCCAAAAAAATTTGGGGTAACAAAAGTGTTTTATAATCTGAAAAATACAGTATATATAATTCTAGCACCACAATTATTCTTGTAAATTACTTACATTGCCTCGTAGGCTTCTGTCTGTAGTAGAGGATGTAGAGCTATACATTGCAATTTGATTCTAGAGTGCTGGCTCCTCTACAGTAGAATGAGACCTAGGAGGCAGCACAGACCTATCTATGTTTGTATTTGTAGCTCCTGCAATATATTTCAGTTTTATGTATGATTGGATATTATTAAAGCATTAATGTAGAACTGGTGCTTTACATCTAAGTCCCCTGCTGCCGTCATCATAATGTTTTCAGCATTGCTCTGGTAGGTCTCTGGCAATTGTAACAAGCCGACATCGTCAATGTGTCATGAAGTGCACCGGAGGTCACAATTCAATACAAATCTGTTCTGTCTTACAGAAGTTCTGGTCACAACATGGCGTCACAGGACAGGGATGAAAATGCTGGAGGTTAAATATAGGACAAACAGGTCTTAAAAAAAAAAAAACAGCTGGAGTAGTGCTTTAAAGCCTTCAAATGAAAAAGTTATGCCTTTTGCATATATGTAAAACTACTTTGCAATACAGCTACATATGACTAAAGGTGGAAGAACGGAACAAAGTTCACCCTTACAGCAAATGTTAGAGTACTGCGTGGTAATCCGTATTGACATTAGATTGGTGGGGACCAACAAATAGCAAATGCAAATGTTTATTTCCTGGGATCCTGCAAGCAAAACAAAGGATAGTCGCAAGCTCATGGATAGGACTTTGTTAGATTTTGTGCCTCAGCACTTCATTCTTTTCTTTGTCCTGGGACACATTTATAGTGCACAGATGGCCTATGATAGTCAAAAATGATTATGAGGCGCATTTGACTCCTATGTACTTTTGTTTCAGTATGTATAGCCACCTTTGATGTCTCATACAGACTATATGGTTTAATGATGCCTTCTGGCTATATATTTAGGGCAGAATGTGGCTCAGTGGTTAGCACTGCAGTCTTGCAGCACTGGGGTCCTAAATTCAATTCCTACCAAGGACAACATCTGCAAGGAGTTTGTATGTTCTCCTCGTGTTGGCGTGGACTTCCTACGGGTTCTCCGGTTAGGATGTTGTGATTGTGAGCTGCAATGGGGACAGGATTTCTGATGTATGTAAAGCGCAGTGTAATTAGTAGCGCTATATAAGTGAATAAATATTATTATTACATTAAACTACCACTAGGGAGAATATACAGTAAACAGTTTATCATTGGCAGGGTATGTGGAGTCATTTAAAAAAGATGAAATTAGGATGAAACGGACACCCGGGAAGAAGTCAAAGCGAGCTGCTGCTATCACACTTCCACCACATGTCAGTTACATCTGAAGGAATTGAGATGGAAGCAGCAGATGATTGACTACAGGACTCACATGACACATGTCAAGTGAGTCCCAGGAGAGCAGACCCCAACATCGCTGGAACAAAAGGTGAGTATAGCTGTCATTTTATAAATGGTGAATATGTTAATTGAGAAAGGGCTTTCTGAGTAGTGGACAACCCCTTTTAATAAAAAAAAAAATGTTAATCCAAAATGGATGAATGTACAATTAGTGGTTGTACTAGGAGCGCTAGGTAGCATGGAAACTCTCAAGAAGGGTACTTATTACAGACCGGCTCATTATAATTCCACTATGCGTTTCAAAAACGGCCTGTTGTCTTCCTCAGGTGGGGTTTTCTCCCACTAGACCACCGGGTACTTCTCAGGGTGCGCCCTTCTACTTTCATACATTCCAAAATGGATGGTCACAGTCCAGACCTCTGTGCACCTATTAGCTAGTAACTGATAAGCTGCATTCTGCATTTTACAGCATGAGATACATATATCATATTATGTTGACAAGTGCTTTCTGCTGATATTTACCTTCCATCTTTGTGTAGATTGCAAGATTGCCATTCACAAGACCGGCGTACAAGCTTCGGGGAATGCTTGCAAGACTCATGACCGTTGCTTTTTCTGGTGTGAAAAAGTGTCGCAAACGAACCTTTTTTGACCCTTGGCTGCTTTTGTAAACACATATACTGAAAAAAAAATTTTATATAAGTCTCTGAATCTTTAATAGATAAAAAAAAAGCTGTCTGCAAAATTAATTAGAATGTATCATCTAACATTTTTGATTTTCTAATTGTAGTTTAATTTTAATTTAATATTTGGAAAGGGATTACAGGAGTGTCCATCTTCCCTGGGCTTGTGTTAAGGAGAAATCTGTCAGCAGGGTCTTGCATTTAATCTAAGAGCAGCATAATATAATGCAAATTACCCTGATTCCAGGGATGTGTGATTTACTAGTCTGTGTGTTGTAGTTTCCATTGAATCAGTATTTTATGAGCAGAAGATTATCATTGGAGGACTAGGTCTCACCTGGAGAGTAGTCAGGCTAATTAGTGTAACATCACTCCACCACTGATTGGCAACTTCTTTTATGCATTGTCAGCAAGTTCACAATCAGTGGTGTAGAAGGGGTTATCCAAAAGCGATCAAGCACTGTTAAAAAGACCTTTTTATTTAAAATTAAATAAAAATCCTTCAGGAAGAAAACATGTAAAGAAAAAAAAAAAAATTATTGAGTGTTCACATATTGTAAGAATAGTTTATGCGTTTTGGGGCTAGCTACCCTTTAATCATCAGCTGCTAATTTCTGTTCCCCCTCCTCTCTGAGACGTTACCCCACATATCTGGGGGTGTGGTCTGTTCAATGCTTTCTGCTTCTGCTCTGTCTGAGAGAAGGGGGCATGGCCACACTCCTGTTCTTGGACTGCAGGTAAGCAGCCTTTATCAGGGGGCTGGCTTATACACCCAGTATGAAACAGGCCACACCCCTACCATGCCCCTTTTCTCGGATAGGACAGAAAGCAGTTATTATCATGGGGCTGGCTGTTACCAACAATCAGGGAGTAGACCATGCCCCCTGTACTCAGACAGAACAGACGCAGCCATCATCAGGAGGCTGGCTGTTACCAACAGTAGGGAGCAGGCCATGCCCCCTGTTCTCCGACAGAACAGACAAAGCTATTATCTAGGGGCTGGCTGTTACCAACAGAAGGGAGCAGGCCATGCCCCGCCACAACCAGTGATATGTGATGTAATGGGAGCAGGATCAGAAATGTGAGGGGAGGGAGATCAGAAAAGAGCAGCTCCAGGGTTACACTGAATTACAGGTATAAGAAAGCACTATGCATCTTATCTTTATAGTTTATGAGGGCAGGGGCAGTACCCCTTTTATCAACAGATCTTCTTTGGATGTAGGCTTGCATTTTGGTATTTGGTCAAGAAAAACGACTAACATTGCTATTTTTGAATACATTCTTACTTTGCAGGTCCAACCTATATTTATGTATAACTTTTATATATAAATATTTATTGTGATTAGACTGAATTAATTGTACTGATATGTACATAAAGTGCACACGTCAATTAAATGTTATCACAATACAATCTTATCAATGCAAGTGGAAATGATCTGTCCTTGAAAATATTTGTAGATACTAATAATATTATATAGTGTCAGGATTTAGGACATCTGGTCTAGGAATATTAATATGCATATGCATGTTATAAATAGTAGTTTCTAGGCAACCAGAAAAGTTGAAAGCCCGTCACTTCAATTAGCCTAAATTCTGTATCTTTAGCATGTCATGCAAATTTACTTCAAGATGCTGCTACTTTTGAAGGAAAGATATATAAAACTGTATGATCGCAGATAAGAAGCTAGCTTAGAAGCCATAAACTAATCTTTGACTTACACCAGACATATCCTAATGGATGACATTTACCTTCCCTCTTCCATGCCCAGGCAAATTGTGGGCACATCTGGTGCTCGTGTAGGATCACACTCGGTATCTGGGACATCGCTTAATAGTTTGTGTTTTTCTTCCTCAGGGACATGGACCATGCAGAGTATTCGAGACTCTACGTTGAAACATTCTATCACCTTCGGGCTACGGTTGTGAAGTGAAACAACAGCGATCTGACCCATCTGATTAGTGCAGCTGCCAATCTAAACAGGAAAAAAACAAGAGCCAGGGCACAATTTCATCAGCATGATATGGTGAGAATTCATATATAACTTAATACATTTTTTGCTTATTTTTGACCTCCAAGAAGGCATTTACACCAGTTCTACTGCTGTACATGAAGGGCTGTGTTCACATCTCATTTTTCATCGACACTTAAGGTGCCTTCACCAGGGGCGGACTGGCCCAGGTGGCTGGGGGGCAAGTGCCCCCCAGGCTGGTGGAATTGCCCTCATCTAGGGCCGCCCATACTGAAACGGCCCGGCGGCGCTGCTTTGCGGCCGCAGCTGCTTGCACAGCAGCCGACAGTGGACATGCCCGGCAGGAAGCATGGTGAGTGCGGGCTGCGTGATAGCAGCCACAGCCCCCCCCCCCCCCCTCAACTGCAAGGGCTGGAACCAGGCTCGCACTGGGCCACCCACTTATGGGGTGCGGGGGCCGCCCGCTCCTCCAGCCTCGGCATTGCTTTAAATCTGTCACCGAGCGGCCACGGCATGCAGGGGGTGGGGCCACGGACGCGAAGGGGGCGCGGCCGTTTCCCCAAAGCAGTGCCCTTCTCTCAGCAGTCAGGATAACAGGGGCAGGTCCCAAGCCCTCCCACCATCTTCATCACATTCCTGATCTCTCTCTGAGATGATCATGTGACCCCGGATGCCTCCCCTCCATGTGACATCATCACAGGTCCTACTGGTATATGTGAGTATCATATCTGTGTGTGTCTTTCTGAGTGTTGTTCTGTCTGTCTGGGTGTCTCTATCTGTGTGTTTGACAGTGTCTGTGTGTCTCTCTGTCTCTACACAACACTATACAGTATATACAGGTCCACACTACATGCTGTACTAGTGTGCCTATATACTGTGTATATATAGTGTGGAGACCTGTATATACAGTATAGTGCTGTGTATGCAAGATATAACCAACAGTCTCAGATGTGCCCAGAGTCCGCAGCGTGTAACGAGCCCAGAGTCCGCAGCGTGTTACGAGCCCAGACTCCGCAGCGTGTTACGAGCCCAGACTCCGCAGCGTGTTACGAGCCCAGACTCCGCAGCGTGTTACGAGCCCAGACTCCGCAGCGTGTTACGAGCCCAGACTCCGCAGCGTGTTACGAGCCCAGACTCCGCAGCGTGTTACGAGCCCAGACTCCGCAGCGTGTTACGAGCCCAGACTCCGCAGCGTGTTACGAGCCCAGACTCCGCAGCGTGTAACGAGCCCAGACTCCGCAGCGTGTAACGAGCCCAGACTCCGCAGCGTGTAACGAGCCCAGACTCCGCAGCGTGTAACGAGCCCAGACTCCGCAGCGTGTAACGAGCCCAGACTCCGCAGCGTGTAACGAGCCCAGACTCCGCAGCGTGTAACGAGCCCAGACTCCGCAGCGTGTAACGAGCCCAGACTCCGCAGCGTGTAACGAGCCCAGACTCCGCAGCGTGTAACGAGCCCAGACTCCGCAGCGTGTAACGAGCCCAGACTCCGCAGCGTGTAACGAGCCCAGACTCCGCAGCGTGTAACGAGCCCAGACTCCGCAGCGTGTAACGAGCCCAGAGTCCGCAGCGTGTAACGTGCCCAGAGTCCGCAGCGTGTAACGAGCCCAGAGCCCGCAGCGTGTAACGAGCCCAGAGCCCGCAGCGTGTAAACGTGCCCAGAGCCCGCAGCGTGTAAACGTGCCCAGAGCCCGCAGCGTGTAAACGTGCCCAGAGCCCGCAGCGTGTAAACGTGCCCAGAGCCCGCAGCGTGTAAACGTGCCCAGAGCCCGCAGCGTGTAAACGTGCCCAGAGCCCGCAGCGTGTAAACGTGCCCAGAGCCCGCAGCGTGTAAACGTGCCCAGAGCCCGCTCTGTGTAACGTGCCCAGAGCCCGCACTGTGTAACGTGCCCAGAGCCCGCACTGTGTAATGTGTATACAGCAGGCAGCTTCTAGTGTGTACACAGCGGACAGTCTGTGTTGTGTATACGGCCCGCAGTCTGTAATGTGCAGCAACAGAAAATTTTCCTGAGAGCTCTCTCTGTGTTCTTCCCGGTGTCTCCATGAATTCTGTTCTCTCTGCGCCTAGCACTGGACTTTTTGCCTCCACCTTTCATCTTTACCCATCTTTAGGATCAGGCTGAGTCTTGGCTATCTATATACCACAGCATCCTATCTATAAAGCACAGCCTCCTGGGTATGTTGGGTATAATTCTCCTGTCTACTGAGTGTAATCCTCAGTATCTGTATTCTGTATATATACACTTCACAGTACCACTTCTCCTGTCCTGTATACTGGGTGTAATCCTCAGTATCTGTATTATTCCGTATATATACACTGCACAGTACCACTTCTCCTGTCCTGTTGTCAGAGAGGCGGTATTGGACTTTGATTTTCAGCATTTAACTGTTGTTTACATTAATATTCCCAATATGGAAGTCATCACTTCTCTTCTGTACAGATGGTGACTTGCCCTTCGCTCTGGATCTGACCACTGGGACCCCACGATCCCAAGAAACGTGGCTGTAAGCGGTGGGTTTTTTTTCGCCGCCGCAAGTGGCGGATCTGCCGCACCTGGCAGAACAGCACTTGCCGTACAATATGCATGGGGCTTGCCGCATCTGGGCTGCAAGTCGGCTGATCCGGCAGATGTGGTGCCACCTGCTGGATTGGCCGCAAACATCAGTTTACCGCTGATGTGAAAGCAGCCTGCGAAAGTGATGAGGTCATGACAACGTAAAAGCAAATTTCACTGATCGAGGCTGATGGGTGTTATAGTTTGTGGGCTGGTGGGGCTTGTTATCCAGGGCTGCTTTTTGGTCCCAGTCTGGCCCTGGCTGGAACACTGCCTCCTGGGGCAAAGTAGTCCTCGTACCCAGGGGCGGGCTGGACAGCTATACGGGCCGGGGCAGCATGATTGCTGGCGGCCCCTCTGCCTCTCTGTACTGGGATGCGGCCGGCGGCTACCTGTGCAGTGCCAGCATCTCAGCAGTGAGGGCTGTGTGTGGCTGCCGGCCATAGCCAATACTGACGAGGCTCCGTACACATCGTGCTTCCCGCCAAAAGGAAACCGCAATCTACTGTTCACATTGGGCAACAAGAAAGGTGGGAGATGTGCGGCCAGTGTCCCTGAGCATCAAACCCCCCATACATGGGAAGGGATTTATTACAGGAGATTTGCATTGTCAATATAATTGGGCTGTAACTATCATCTTAATCTGGATGTAGCTGTATCTGTCTTTAATAGTGGTAGTGGTGCAATTTTAGCATATTGGACAGGTTGATTTCTCTGTGCCATATCTATTTCAGCAGCAGTGCACTGTATGCAAATTGGATTAGCTGATTACACTGTCTTTTCTGTCATCCTTTTCACATGATTTGTACAGCACTTTAATATGTGTATGTCTGAATGTGTATATTATTGTGTATGTATGTATAGGATTGTGTATGGGATTAGGTGTGTATGATTGTGTGTATAGGATTGATTGTGTGTATGATTGATTGTGTGTGGGGCTGTGTCTGTGTGGCTGACTATTTGTCCGTATGTGGCTGGGGTTTTGTGGCTGGTGTTTTTTGTGGCTGGTGCTGCGTGGCTGTGGCTGACTATGTGTCTGTGTTGCTGGGGCTGTCTGTCGCTGACTGTGTCTGTGTGGCTGCGTGGCTGGCTGTGTGTGGCAAAATGTGTCTGTGTGACTGACTGTGTGGCTAGGGCTGCGTGGCTGCATGTGGCTGTCTGTGTCTTTATGTGGCTTGGGCTATGTGGCTGGCTGTGTGCCTAACTATGTCTGTGTGTGGCTGGGTGGCTGTGGCTGCATGGCTGCGGCTGAGGCTACGTGGCTGGCTGTGTGTGGCTGGGGCTGTTTAGCTGTGTGTGGCTGACTGTGTGTGTGTGGCTGGGGCTGCTTGGCTGTGTGTGGCTGACTGTGTGTGTGTGGCTGGGGCTGCTTGGCTGTGTGTGGCTGACTGTGTTTGTGGCTGGCTGTGTGGTTGGCTGTATGTCTGTGTGTGGCTGACTATGGCTGTCTATATTGCTCGCTGTGTGTGTGGCTGGCTGTGTGTGTGTGGGTAGCTGCGCCTGTGTGTGGCTGGGGCTGTTTAGCTGTGTGTGGCTGACTGTGTGTGTGTGGCTGGGGCTGCTTGGCTGTGTGTGGCTGACTGTGTGTGTGTGGCTGGGGCTGCTTGGCTGTGTGTGGCTGACTGTTTGTGGCTGGCTGTGTGGTTGGCTGTATGTCTGTGTGTGGCTGACTATGGCTGTCTATATTGCTCGCTGTGTGTGTGGCTGGCTGTGTGTGTGTGGGTAGCTGCGCCTGTGTGTGGCTGGCTTTGGCTGTGTGTGTGGCTGTCTATGTGGCTGGCTGTATGTGTGTGGCTGTATGTGTGGCTGGCTGGCTTTGGCTGTGTGTGGCTGTATGTGTGTGGCTGATTGTGTGTGTGTAGCTGGCTGTGTCTGTGTTTGGCTGGCTGTGTCTGCTTGTGTGTGGCTGGCTATGGCTGTCTATGTTGCTGGCTGTGGTTCTGTGTGTGGCTGGCTGTGGCTATGTGTCTGGCTGTCTATGTGGCTGTATCTCTCTGTGTGGCTCTCTCTGTCTGTGTTGCTGTCTATGTGGCTGGCTGTCTATGTGGCTGACTGTTTTTGTGTGGTTGTGGCTCTGTGTGTGGCTGTGGCGGGCTGTCTGTGTGGCTGGCCACTGGGACATCCAAATGCTGTGCGAGTGTCCGACAGTTTTCTTAGATCACATCCATGTGCAATCTGTTTTGTTTCTCAGCAGCTATTACTGTAGAATCATTTACAGGAGCATTTTACAGTTGTCTCAGCTGAAGAATGATAATGTATCAGTGAAAAAAACTGATGCCTCTCGGATGGTCCGTGTGCTGTCAGTGTGCGGTCCATGATTTTGTCGAACTCATAGACTTGCATTGGTGTGTCTCACGCATGAATCGCATACTGTTGCAGCATGTTGTGACTTTTTTCCCATCCAGAATCTGGATGAGAAAAAAGCATCCGACACTCGCCAATGTGTTTCAGGCGTTGATTAACTGACTGCACTGTGATAAAATCACACATTGCACTCATCCGAGTTTCACCCCAGTGTGTCCGTGCCCTAACAATAAAATCCATGTAGTAATCCTACAATGTCTGCTGGACATGGTATGGGGAGGGTGTATGGCTCAGTTAGTACACACCATACTTCATGGTGTGGGGAGGGTTTATGGCTCAGTTAGTACACACACCATACTTCATGGTATGGGGAGGGTTTATGGCTCAGTTAGTACACACCATACTTCATGGTATGGGGAGGTTTATGGCTCAGTACACACTCCATACTTCTCGTTATTAACCAGTTAATGCTCTCTTGTCCACCGCACTACAGTGTCAAAAGAGGAAGACAGCGAGACAGGCAGCGACATGGCATCAGAGAGCCCCTGACCTCCAAAAAGAAGATCCTCAGATCCCGGTATTGTGACGACATATGAAGAAATATTTTTTTACATTTATATTACACTATGAACTCCACAGCACTTTACATACATCATCAACACTGTCCCCATTGGGGCTCACAATGAAAACATCCTAACAGTATGTCTCATATTGTATATCGCCTTTCTTTGATATCACCTTCACAAATATTGCATTTATTGCACTTGTCAGGTTTTGGATGTTTTCTGATTGCATTTGTTTGCAGGATGTCATAATTGACTCACAGAGCTGCTGGTTTGACGGTTAATGTCTTACAGCATCTTAGATTTTTTTTGCTTAATGGTACTTCTAAGTTTCTCAATAGGGCTGAGATCAGGGAGGACTGGTGGCCACACCATGGTTTTCTCTACTTTTATGTCCATAGCAGCCAATTACTCAGGGCTATGCTCTGTACCAAGAGATGGTGCATTGTCATGCATGGGGATGATTTTGTACGAAGAAAAAAAGTGGTCAGTCTAAAAGTATATATACTTTGCCGTGGTCCTTTTCACGCCTTCATGGACCCTATAGGGGCAAACTAACTCTCTCCACATGATTGCGACCCACCCAAAACATGACTGACACATCCTTCCTGGCGGTCATCTAGCAACCATCCACTACTCCAACCATAATGGGAACCTCTAGGCTCCCCTTAGCTACACCTCTCTCTGCAGGGGGGCGTGGCGCGATAGGGGGGGCGCACCAAATACGGGCCGCCGAAAATTTTCGACAGCACCCCCCCGGTCCTCACCCAAGGGCTGCCGGAAAAATTTTGCCACCCAGGTTTTGCTTCGCCAGTCAGCCCCTGGCCTTCACACGCATCAATTTACTGAACGATATTTTTAGCGATCACATGCACGCACGATCGCTAACAATATCGTTCAGATTGCTGGTGAGCTGTCACACAGGCAGACTCACCAGAGGTCAATGGACCACAGACATCGTGGAAACGATTTAAATATTATTTCCACGATATCTTGCTCTCGCTGCCAGGCTGCGGTAAGCGGGAGCAGGCTGGTCTCCAAGGTAAACTGCGGGTATCTAGGCAGCGCGCGCTGCCTAGTTACCCGAAGTATACCTTGGATACCAGCTCCCGGCGCTTGCAGAGAGGCGCTGGGAGCTGGCTTATCGGTCGTCTCCCGGGGTCATACGCAGCGATGCTGCGTGCCCACTGGGCGACCAACGGTAGATTTGAGGTCCTGTCCTCCAATCAAACGATGAACGATCAGCTGACTGATCGTTCATCGTTTGTAGTGTCGCACGCAACGATGTCGTTCCGACATCGTTCAAGCGTCACAGAACACGTGACTTTTGAACGATATCGGCAACGATATCGTTACGTGTGACGGTATCTTTAGAGTGTGGATCAGGAAAGCCCCTGAAATACACGCTATAGCCCAAAAGCTTATAATGCAAGATGTAGGCCAAATCAGTATCCTTCTGGACCCATTTTAGACAGTATACATTAGTATCCTGCAGGATAAAAAGGGGGATTTCAACAGTGCAGTGGATTATTCTATACAATCTGTGTTGGTAGGTTTGTATTGAGGTGGAGTAGATCAATTGGCAAATATGATGATGACACTAATGAGATCATCTGCATATATTCCCAAAATCACACCTGCCTGCTGCAGTGCTCACTATGAACTGCAAATTCTACCCCAGGGACAGTACGATGTCCCTCCCATTGGTTATGCCTAAAAGACACTGCTCAGAAAGCTAATATGCGATTTAATTTCTTTAAGGGATACAGCAACCATTGAAAGAATTTGGTGCGACTGGTTCTACAAAATTATTCCTCCATCACTTTCTCCCCTGGCCTTTGTACCTCCCTACAGAAATGGTTATCTGCCGCGACACTACTATTTCATGAATAATGTAAATGAATGAGTGGCATTAGAAAGAAGAAAATCAATGGATATAATGCATGTGTGTATTGCAGAAACTGCCCTGTGCTAAATATGAAAAAACGGAGATCTTAGTTTCAATAGTGGCCACTAAAGAGTAAGCCTGACATCCACTTCAAGGAGCCTCCACTGTCAGGTCCTGACACTATGCCCTAGTGAAATTGTGAGATGTGAGTGGGTTTATATGCCCAAGGATGTAATTTAAAACAATGAACAGGTGTGTGTTAGGCTCTCACAATGGTGTCCATGTGTGGCTATCAGACTAAGGAAGGGAGAAAAGGGAAAAATTATATAATGTTATAGAAGTCAATGGAGATACAAGGAAGGAGGAGGAGGAAGAAAGAGCTACAGATGGAGGAAGAGAGACCCCCAGAGAAAATCACTACAGTTCAGAAGTCAAATATTGGGTTATTCCTCATTTACACATTGATTATTTGTACTGAAAAGTCAGCTAAATGTCAATTGCAATTTAAGGGTGTACTACTGAGAGACTCTGATGACATATCATGTTCTAATGTTATACACAGTTTTGCAGGATGCGGATAGCGGTGAATATATTGGTGGAGGGGCTGTCCGCCCTTCCTCCACCAATCAGCGTGTAAGACAGCTGTGCAGAGAGGCAGTCCAGCAAAGCGCCAAGAAAACTGGAGTGAGGTATGTGGAGGTGTTTTTTTTTTTACATGTATACGACCGCATACTGTATATGGAGTGCAATGTGGGGGTCATAAAATATATAGGAGGCTATGTGGAACTCCTGTGTATAGGAAGCTATGTGCGGTAAGGCTATATGGGGCTCAAAGGACATAGGAACTAATGTGGAGCTCATAAAGTATATGGAAGGCTATGTGGGGCCCTAAGAACATGACGATATTTGGATGTATGCACCAAAGGGTTGATGACTATAATAATGCAAAATCATAATGTGCTTTGTCTTGCACCATATTTGGTCTTTAACCCCTTCAGGACCGAGCCTATTTTGACCCTAAAGACTTTGTCATTTTTGTCAATTCTGACCAGTGTCCCTTTATGAGGTTATATCTCTGGAATGCTTCAACAGATCCTACCGATTCTGAGATTGTTTTTTCGTGAGATATTGGGCTTCATGTTAGTAGTAAATTCAGGTCAATAAATTTTGCGCTTATTTGTGAAAAAAATAAAAAATTTGGCAAATTTTGAAAATTTCGCAATTTCCAAATTTTGAATTTTTATTGTTAAAGGGAACCAACCAACAAAAAATCACTATCTAAGCTATAAATATCTGTCCCTGGAGCCTTAAATTACTATTCTAACCATCCCTGACTAAATCTAACTACATGCACAATAAATCACTTTTATACTTACCAAATTCTTGTCCGATGGGCGTTCCTCCAGGGTCTTTGTCAGCGAGGCGAGTCTCCTCGCCGCGCTCGCATCCGCCTCGCTGCTGTCCATCTTCTTCCAGGATTCTACTTACCCGCCCTTCGCGTCCTCGCAATGAGCGGGTCACGTGCTGTAGGCCCAGCGTCACTTCCGACCGCCGCGTCGCTAGGTCTATGACGCGCCCAGGCCGGCTTCAACATGCCATCTGCGCATGCTCGGAAGCCGGCCTGGGTGTACCAGCGACGCGGCGGGCGGAAGTGACGCGGGGCCTACAGCACGTGACCCGCTCATTGCGAGGACGCGAGGGGCGGGTAATTTGAATCCTGGAAGAAGATGGACAGCAGCGAGGCGGGTGCGAGCGCAGCGAGGTGACCCGCCTCGCTGACAAAGACCCTGGAGGAAAGCCCATCCGACAAGAATTTGGTAAGTATAAAAAGTGATTTATTGTGCGTGTAGTTAGGGCCATGTCACACACACAGATATCTGTGCAGATATTGTTCGCAGATCTCTGGTTGCCGTGAAACCATGGACACATTATTCATTTGTACACAGCCACAAAATGGAAAGATGTGTCCATGATTTCACTGCAACCAGAGATCTGCGAACAATCTCTGCACAATTATCTGTGTGTGTGACGTGGCCCTTAGTTAGATTTAGTCAGTCAGGGATGGTTAGAATAGTAATTTAAGGTTCCAGGGACAGATATTTATAAGTTAGATCAGGGGTCTCAAACTCGCGGCCCGCGGGCCGCATGCGGCCCCCGGGGCCCCTCAGTGCGGCCCCCGACACAGTGGAGCGTGAATCATGTCGGCGGTCCTGTTTGGGGGCCGCCGCGATACTGCTTTATTATCACTTCCAGCCCCTTCATTGATACTTTACTGCTGCTCGCTCTGCAGCTTGCTCTGTGCCCTGCAAGTTCAATACAAGCCGCCAGCCAATGAGAGGCGCATGACGTCATCTGCGGGCCTCTCATTGGTTGGCGGCTTGCATAGGGCGCAGAGCGAGCGGCAGAGAGTGCGGCAGTGAAGAGTTAATGAAGGGGCTGGAAGTGATAATAAAGCAGTATCGCGGCGGCCCCCGCACAGGACCGCCGGCTAGGTTACCTGCATAGGGCGCAGAGCGAGCGGCAGAGCGTGCGGCAGTGAAGAGTCAGTAAAGGTGTCGGAAGTGATTATACAGCAGTATCGCGGCGGCCCCCACACAGGACCGCCGGCTAGGTTAGTTTTACAAAAGAGACTGTGTCTGTGGTGAGTTAATGTGAGTGTGTGTATGTGTGAGCCTGCGTGTGTGAGCCTGCGTGTGTGAGCCTGCGTGTGTGAGCCTGCATGTGTGAGCCTGCGTGTGTGAGCCTGCGTGTGTGAGCCTGAGTGTGTGAGCCTGCGTGTGTGAGCCTGCGTGTGTGAGCCTGAGCCTAAGTGTGAGTGTGTGAGCCTGCGTGTGTGAGCCTGAGCCTAAGTGTGAGTGTGTGAGCCTGAGTGTGTGAGCCTGAGCCTGAGCGTGAGTGTGTGAGCCTGAGCCTAAGTGTGAGTGTGTGAGCTTAAGTGTGTGAGCCTGCGTGTGTGAGCCTGCGTGTGTGAGCCTGCGTGTGTGAGCCTGCGAGTGCGTCTGAGCCTGCGAGTGCGTCTGAGCCTGCGAGTGCGTCTGAGCCTGCGAGTGCGTCTGAGCCTGCGAGTGCGTCTGAGCCTGCGAGTGCGTCTGAGCCTGCGAGTGCGTCTGAGCCTGCGAGTGCGTCTGAGCCTGCGAGTGCGTCTGAGCCTGTGAGTGCGTCTGAGCCTGTGAGTGCGTCTGAGCCTGTGAGTGCGTCTGAGCCTGAGCGAGAGTGCATCTGAGCCTGTGAGTGCGTCTGAGCCTGTGCCTGTGAGTGAGTGAATGTGTGTGTGTAAAAAGAATGTAGACTAGGTTGGGGACATCAGTACAAAAGGGGATCAGGATGGGGATATTAGTACAAGAAAGGGACCAAGATGGGGACATTACTACAAGAAGGGGATAAGGATTTGGACAGTACTACATTGAGCAAAAAATTCTGGCATTACTAAAAATGTCACTTATTCCTACAAGCAATGCGGCCCCCGATAAAAAATTTTTTCTATGTGCGGCCCACCAACCCAGCCGAGTTTGAGACCCCTGGGTTAGATAGTGATTTTTTTGGTGGTTGGTGCCCTTTAAACCAGAGTTATGTGACACAAAATAGTTAATAAGTAACATTTCCCACATGTCTACTTTACATCAGCATAATTTTGGAAAAAAACATTTTTTTGAGTGGGAAGTTATAAGGGTTCAAAGTTCATCAGCATTTCTCATTTTTCCAGCAAAATTTACAAAACCATTTTTTTTAGTGACCCCATCCCATTTGAAGTCCCTTTGAGGGGTGTACATGACAAAACACCCAAAAGTGACACCATTTTAAAAACTGCACCCCTCAAGCTACTCAAAACTACATTCAAGAAGATTATTAACCCTTCAGGTGCTTCACAGGAACTAAAGAAATGTGGAAGGAATAAATGGACATTTTAATTTTTCTAACAAAAATGTTCTTTTAGCCTCAATTCTTTCATTTTCACATGGGCAACAGGATAAAATGAACCCTAAAATTTGTTGGCCAATTTCTCCTGAGTACACTGAGCATTGGAACTGCCCACAAGTGACCACATTTTGCAAACTAGACCCCCCAGGCTACTTATCTAGATGGGTCGTGAGCACTTTGAACCTCCAGGTGCTTCACAAATTAATCCATAAAATGAAAAAGTACTTTTTTTCCACAAAAATTTTCTTTTTTCATTTTTATGGATTAATTTGTGAAGCACCTGGGGGTTCAAAATGCTCACCACCCATCTAGATATTTTCTCTGGGGGTCTAGTTTCCAAAATGGGGTCACTTGTGGGGGAGCTCCAATTTTTAGGCACACAGGGGCTCTCCATATGCGACATGGTGTCCTCTAACAATTTGAATGGAAAAGTAGCTCAAATTGTTAGAGGACACCATGTTGGATTTGGAGAGCCCCTGTGTGCCTAAACATTGGAGCTTCCCCACAAGTGACCCCATTTTGCAAACTAGACCCCCCAGAGAACTTATCTAGATACATAGTGAGCACTTTGAACCCCCAGGTGCTTCACAAACTAATCCGTAAAATGAAAAAAGAAAATGTTTGTGGGAAAAAAAAAGTACTTTTTCATTTTTACGGATCAATTTGTAAAGCACCTGGGGGTCACAGTGCTCACTAGGCATCTAGATAAGTTCCTTGGGGGTTCTAGTTTCCAAAATGGGGTCACTTGTGGGGGAGCTCCAATGTTTAGGCACACAGGGAGGGGCTCTCCATACGCAATATGGTTTCCGCTAACAATTGGAGCCAATTCTTCCATTGAAATTGTTAGCGGACACCATGTCATGTATGGAGAACCCATGTGACACCAGCACAAGGCCAACTGGTAAGAGTTGGGGTACAGCACCAGAAAATGGCGGCTTTAATGAATGCGCTATTTTCTGGGGTGGCTGTGGGTTGCAATTTGCAGCGTGGGAGCCCACGTTTGGGTCTCTCCACGCTGAGGATTCCAGACCCCCAGTTGCCAAGTTGTACCTGGCTGTCAACAAAAAATACAGCAAAGGCCTTTTTTTTAATATTTCTAGAACTAATTCTAGAAAAACAAATGACGTGGGGCTCCGCCATATTTTTGTTCCAGCCAGGTACAACATGGCAGCTACGGACTACCAGCAACCTCCAGCTGCCTCGTTGTATCTGGCTGGCAACCAAAAATAAAGCGAAGCCCATTTTTTTAAAATTCTAGAAGAAAAAAATTACGTGGGGCTCTGCCATATTTTTGGCCCAGCCAGGTACAACTAGGCAGCTGGGGGCTGGAATCCTCAGCATGGAGAGGCCCAAGCGTTCTGGGCCTCCCATGCTGCGAATTGCAGCCTGCAGCTGCCCCAGAAAATGGCGCATTCATTGAAGCGCCATTTTCTGGCGCTGTACCCAGGCTCTTCCAGTTGCCCTGGTGCCGGTGGCAAACTGGGTAATAAAGGGGTTAATGCCAGCTTGTTATTGGCAGCTGGCACTAAGCTCGAGATTCATAATCTTGGGCCAATGTTAGACCCGGCCATTAGGAATCTCTAGTACATAGACAAAAACAATACACCACACTGTATATTATATATATTATTAATTATAAAGATCCGACGTAGTCCCACGACGCTCGATCACCTCCGACGTAGTCCACAACGAAGGTCCTACGGTGCTTGATCACCTCTGCTCAATCCAGAGATTGCAGCAAGGGATCAAGTGTCCTCTTCCTACAGTCTCTGGGGTCAGAGTTATGGTGCACTGTATAGCAATGATCTGTCATACAGTGCACCATAACTATGATTCCAGAGATAACAAGAGGACACTTGATCCCTTGTTGCACCCATCCATCCACGCATGCACACACACATACACACACACACACACACATGCACACATCCATCCATGCACGCATCCATGCACGCACACATCCATCCATGCACACATCCATCCATGCACGCACGCATCCACACACATCTTTCCATGCACACATCCATCCATGTATGCACACATCCATGCACGCATCCATGCACGGACACATTCATGCATGGACACATCCATGCAGACACACATCCATTCATGCATGCCCACATCCACACATGCACACACACCTATCCATGCACACATCCATCCATGCACACATCCATCCATGCATGCATCCACACATCCACGCACGCATCCATACATGCAAGCATGCATCCATACATGCAACATCCATCCATGCACACATGCATGCACGCACACATCCACGCATGCACACATCCATCCATGCATGCACCATTCACCTTTGCATCCATCCACCCATGCATGCACCCATCCATCCATGAATGCTTGCATGCACCCACTCACCCATCCATGCATGCATACATGCACCCACTCACCCATCCATCCACCCATACATGCATGCATGCACCCACTCACCCATCCATCCATTCATACTTAACTCATCCAGGAGGAAGAGCCCGGAAGAGGAGGAGGGGCCCACACAGGAGCAGCCTGCCGGGAGCTGAGGTTGGAGGGGGGGGAAGGAACACGGGGCATGGGGGGGATATCAGCTTGACTGTCACCGCCGGGTGGGGGGGTAGGAAAGAGATAGGGGGGAACCCTGGAGTGGGAGGGGGCTAGGAGGGGGAGGGCACCTGCCATCCCGCCCCTCCAGATCTGATTGGAGAGCTCCAATCAGATCTGGAGGGGGTTTCTCGCTCTGATTGGTAGTCTCAATTTCAACTGGCAATCAGAGCGAGTTTAGCAACGAGGGGGCTAAGCCACCCCCCTGGGCTAAAGTATAGGTGCTTGTGCTCCTGCAGCTCCGGTGACTTGTCACTGACACTATCATCGGAGCTGCAGGAGCGCAAGCACCTATACTTTAGCCCAGGTCGGGAACACACCGACTTTCATGACGTCTCTATAACGTCATAGGTCGGGAAGGGGTTCAAACCCTATTGAATTAAAGCGAACCTGTCACCCCCTCCAGGCATCTAAAAATAACATAGCCACCTTCTGCAGCACTAAGGCTGCAGTCTGAGAAGGTGTCTATAGCATTTATGCTCCCTTGGTTCACTGAAATAAAGACTTATATAAGATCTGTTTCAAACCTGACCCAAGACCGGGAGGCGGGTTTTCAAGCGTCTATCTCCCTCCTCTGTGGTGTCAGTCATCCCTCTCTGCTCTCTGTGCACCTCCTCCAGGGCCACCTCCCTGCACTAAAGAGCTTTGTCAGCTCTGCTACAACACAGAGCTGCTGTTATAGGAGACCCCACAGTAGTAAATCTAGCAGGAGGACCCTGAGCAGACAAAGCACTGCCTGCTACGTAGCAGCCTTGAGCTGAGCTGTCAGCAGTGCAGCAGAGTTGAGTTTGTGCTTTAGATCAGGGGCTGAGGAGCAATGCTGCTGGGTACAAGAAACTGAAAGTGAAAACTGCTCAGCTCATGGGCTGCTATGTAGCAGGCAGTGCTTTGTCTGCTCGTCCTCCTGCTAGATTTACTACTGTGGGGTCTCCTATAACAGCAGCTCTGTGTTGTAGCAGAGCTGACAAAGCTCTGTAATGCAGGGAGATGGCCCTGGAGGCGGTGCACAGAGAGCAGAGAGGGATGACTGACACCACAGAGGAGGGAGATAGACGCTTGAAAACCCGCCTCCCGGTCTTGGGTCAGGTTTGAAACAGATCTTATATAAGTCTTTATTTCAGTGAATCAAGGGAGCATAAATGTTATAGACACCTTGTCAGAATGCAGCCTTAGTGCTGCAGAAGGTGGCTATGTTATCTTTAGATGCCTGGAGGGGGTGACAGGTTCGCTTTAAGCCAGCAAATATGCTGTGTGATGCAAAGGCTTGCTGCATTGCAAATAGTCAGTATATATCGCAGAGGCAGGTTGTGCTCTGCGATATAAACTAAGAATTGAGTATGTTGGGTCTTGTAGTTCAGCACGTTTAAGTAATGCATTATGCTGGGGGTTGTAGTTCCACAGGTTGAGGTAATGCATAAAAAGTGCAGGACTGCAGGTGAGCCAAAAGACAGGGGCATGTCTGGCCAACCTCATGCCTCTCACACCTGGGTGTCTCAGGGGAATATAATCTCTGTGTTAATGGGATTATGGTAGATGTCTCAGCGCATTTGGGAAAGTAGGAGAGGCCATATCTCATTGTTTAAGAGAACGTGTCCTTGGAATGCATGAGGTTCAGGGACCATGGGAACTCTTACTTGGGCCCTCTGGCGCTTGGGAAGGCATGAAGTACGGAGAATGCATGCAGAGTCTGGGATGGCTCTGGCAGAACCTGTGAGGGCTCTCTCTTGGTGTGACCGTTGTCCTGGAACGCACCAGGTATGGAAACGTGGAAATGGCCGGCATCCTGAAAGGTATGCGATGAGGAGACCACTGGGACATTTGGAAAGCAACAGTCCTGCTGAGGATCTGGAACTGACAGATGTTGGTGATCCTAGAGAGGCAGTTTCCTAAATGATGGATTGGCAGGAGGCAGTGAATGGGGCTGGGAACAGCATCTTTAAAGGGAACCTGTCACCCCAAATCACCCTTGTAAGCTGTAAATACATGTCCCTGAAGCATTACACTACAGTCCTACACATCCCTTTGTGGTGTTTTAGTTCAATATGAAAGTGCACTTTAGTCGTTTGCAAACTTACTAAATCCATGGCAGTGGGGCGTTCCCAAGCCTCCTTGTCTGCGAGGCGGTTCCCCTGTGTGCCGCTGTATTACGCCCTAATGGGCGTTTTTTCAAACTTTCTAGCGCGGGCACGATTCATAATCTCGCGCCCGCATCGTCACGGTCATGTGATGCCGTGACGCGTCATTTCCGGGCGGCTGGGTCGCTGCTGTCTGACGCGCACTGGCCAACTTCAGCGCATGCGCAGATCGCTTGCTGAAGTCGGCCGGTGCGCGTCAGACAGCAGCGACCCAGCCGCCCGGAAATGACGCGTCACGGCATCACATGACCGTGACGATGCGGGCGCGAGATTATGAATCGTGCCCGCGCTATAAAGTTTGAAAAAACGCCCATTAGGGCGTAATACAGCGGCACACAGGGGAACCGCCTCGCAGACAAGGAGGCTTGGGAACGCCCCACTGCCATGGATTTAGTAAGTTTGCAAACGACTAAAGTGCACTTTCATATTGAACTAAAACACCACAAAGGGATGTGTAGGACTGTAGTGTAATGCTTCAGGGACATGTATTTACAGCTTACAAGGATGATTTGGGGTGACAGGTTCCCTTTAAGGTAATCATGTATCTAAGAGGGACTATGTATATAATGCCAGGCAGGTGTATCTGCCATTGGGACAGACTGAGGGTTATATAAATGTTCCACTCATGTACATAAAATGGACTATTTATATTACACGGTTTATGATGTAATAAACCACCATTTGATTATCTCCCATACTATAAAGAGAGCCAATCACTACAGCTGCCATCTCTAATAGGCATAAATGGCTGAAAATGATGCAAGACAGAACACATTGTGAATCTGTCTGCAGAATTATAGTCAATGGCCCCATGGCAGAATATGCACGAATCTCCTTTTGCGTGGAAATTTAGACGTCACGATGCAGCCATGGAACAGTGTCAATCAAACAAGATGTAAACGCAGCCTAAATGTTACATGGCAATTGGTGTTTTCTTTTTTTTTTTTTTAGTTGTACATTTAATCTTCCTTAGGCTCCTTTCACATCATCGGTATTGCAATTTTGCTGTGGATGTCGCCGCATCTACTGGATCTGCCGGGTAACGGCCGACTTGCGGCACCGATCTGGCAAGCCCTCTGTGGGGCTTGCGGTCAAGTGCGGCAAGAGTGGTTTCGCCGGATCCAGCATGTGCGGCACGTGCAAAAAAAAAACCCGCTGGTAGCAGAGTTTTTTTTTTTTTGTGTGGGGCCGCAAGTGCCGGATTCGGCAATACCACACCCGACTGCAAGCCCCACAGAGAATAAATGGGGCTCTGGACTGGTGCTGCAAGTTAGCCGTTACGCGGCACATCCAGCAGATGCAGCGACATCTATCGGATGTACCACGAAATTGCAATACCGCTGATGTGAAAGCACCGTTTCACTTATCCGACCAATTTCTCTACTTCATCGTGAATGTTTTTCAGGATAGCAGACCGTTTTGTATCTGCTTGAATTGTAAGTAAACGTTCTGAACTTTGCAGATCTTAATATGTTTTTTAGCACCTTACATAGTAGCTTTTGTATTACATATGAAGTTGCAATGTTGTAATCTATCTTTTCAGAAGAAATCTGCTTCTTTGGACTGATTTTTCACTCTTAATTCATGACTAAAATCTGTAAATTATGTCTACAGTGAGGGTAGACTTTCACGTTACTGAGGTAGGAGATGACAATGGTTATAACATTTCTAAGGAGTGGAAATGGTGGTAGGAGAAAGAATGAGGCACTGGAGGCAGACAGACATTCTACAGTAAGTTCTACTGAAATGACAGTTTATCAGATGAGCTCACTCCATTCCAGCCAGATGACGGCTGTGTAATTCAACAATTATCTACTTTTAGCAGCAGCGGGGAGAGCGGAGTTCTACTCAATGCAATGCTGTTAATCTGCTAAATGCCAATGCCAATCTTTGACATTGGAATTTACAGTGCATGACGAGGGCACGCCATTCCACACACACATCGTCACCACGTGATCATGTGATGTCGATGGGTTATCATGGCAGTCCGCGGTCTGCTGAAGACTCCTGTGTCTGCCATGAAATTGCTCCTATGAAGACCAGTCTGTTGCTGCGCTTCATAGGAGAGTGATTTTTACTATATACTACAATACAATTGTAATGCAGTATATATTGTAGGCCAGAATTGGTCAAGGTGTAACTCTTTGGATATTCCTATCCAGCACGCAGACTGTGACAGACAAAAAGCTGGAAACAGTGGCCTATGTGCTGCATCACACAACTACCCACCTAGCGTCTCAATTTCATCGGACTCTGCGTTATCAGGATACTCATGAATACAATGGTGGATAGATTCCCATCATTCACCCTGTGTGACTGCATATCTTATTGCATCAAGCACGACGATGTCACTGGATCATACCAGCAATGCGCCACCTCGGTTTGCACAAAGCAATGACCGGAGCGGCAACAGGGGGCAAGGTGAATGTATATTGTTTTAAGGCATTTACTTGATGGGAGAACGTGTGGGGATATCATTCTGCGTATGGACCCTCATGCTGTGTATGGGGACTGTAGGGAATCATAATGTGTGGAGGTCTTTGGTGGCCATCATATTGAGTTTGAGGAGCTGTGGGTGCATCATATTGTGTGGTAGACTGCGGTGGCCATCATATTGTGTTTGAGTAGCTTTGAGGGTATCTGTGTAGATGGCTGTAGTGGCCTTCATACTGTGCTACTTGGACTGTGGGGACCTCATTGTGTGTGGGGACCATCATACTAAGGGGAGATGGCTGTGGAATCCATACAATTATTTAGGGGGCAACATACTGGGTGTGGAGGCCATCATACTGAGTGAAGGGCTGTGGGGGGGGCCATCACATTGTGAGATAACCATGGACGCAATCATGCTATGTGCAGTAAGATGTGGTGCTATCATAACATTTGTGCTAAGCTATGGCAGCCTTAATCATGCAGGGTATTGGCTGCTGTTTGGGCCATCATACTGTGTTGATGTTCTGTGTAGACATCATATTATGTGTGGAAGTTTGTGGGGTCCTTCATATTAAGTGGGAAAGTTGTCAGACTATCATAGTGTGTTGGAGACTGTAGGGGCATCATACTGTGATGTGGATTTTAGGGGCATCTTACTGTGTTGGGGGTCTGTGGACATTCATCACAACATGTTGAAAAAGCAATTGCATTCGTTCTTTTTTCAAATTCACCAATATTGTACTTAAAAAAAAAAAAAAAAACAGAAAAAACCTACCTCACATCATAAAATGAATGGTTTTGTGTCATTCATAACTATAACTTATCCCATAAAAATCAAGATTTCATATGGGAAGGAAAAATAAAAGTTCCAAGTGACATAACATTTATAATACTCTTAACATAGCCAAATGAGAACATATTTTCTTTGCGGAATAAGTAGTATGGATATGTGTAGGTTTGATTAGATAAGGTAGAAAATGTTTGTACCGTGTTAGCCAGTAGATTGAAAAATATTAGAATATGAAAATCCTCAGTGGCTTTTAATAGCTTAAGGGCCCGTTACATGCTACGATATCGTTGATACGGCTTTTGGGGAGTTGCTACGATGTCATAATGATGTTGTAGCGTATGACACGTACATACGATCAACAATAAATCGGTTGATCATTGATCGGAGGTTTATGATCACAACCTTAAATCAGCCGTTGATCGTCCGTCCAACCTACAGCATCGGTGTGTGTGACACCTTGATAACGATGTCGTTTACGACTTCGCCTATTCAGAACTGAAGGATGTAGGAGATCAAATGACCGCAAGTGTCGTTCGCTTGTCGCGGAATCGTTGCTGTATCGTTTTCGATATCTGTACGTGGGACACCTCACTAGAGATCATTGAACGATGTTCCAGCAATCTAGGTCAAGTCGAATCGTTGGTCGGATCACTGAGACATTGAAGCGTGTAACAGGCCCTCTACTGAAAAGATGGTATGAAAAAGCAAAGCAAGCTTTCCAGACTCTATGGCCTCTTCATCAGGCTTATGACGACACAAATTCTGAACACACAATTAATTAGACACACACCATGTCCTTTCAGGAAGATTTTTCAGCATGCTCTTTATCAGAAGAGGCAGAATTTCAATGACATAACTCTTTAATACAAAGCTTGTAATGCAGGATTTGCAATTTAGTAAAGCTGATGTCATGGCTGACCCTCCCTTTACAATAACCTTTGAACTTGCTCAATAGATGCTTCAATACAAAAGACAGGATCAGAATGCTTTCATTGTGGCAATGTCCATGTGTTGTTTCCTTAAGCAACAGGAAGCTTGATGTTAAAAATAGCCTCACTGGCCAGTAAGAAAATTGCAAAGAAAGTATTTCTATTCTTGATACAGATTTTGATATGGAAGGAAAAACATTCTCCTAAAAAAATAATTTATTAAAAAAAAAAAAAAAAACAATTTAAACAATAGGACATTTTCTAATGATAACTTTTTAAGGAGTTAAGCTGACGTGGTTATCGTCGGTTAGCTCCAATCACATTAATTACTGTCGAGAGAAGACTAATGCAAATGGCACCTGCTCTGCCCTAGTTCCTTATAGTAACAGCGCATGGCCGGTATGTGCTATGCAAGGCTAAAAACATTATTTTTTCTGTATTTTTTATGCAAAACAGTTTGAAAGCACCATTATTCCAGGATATGGGAGGATATTTTGACGTTTTCTATTACATAAGTCAATATTAACCTAGCAGCGAAACAGTTAATTTTGTAAGGTGCAAAACAATAACTGGCAAGTTTTGCTTTGGTTCATGAAACATTGTTCCTCCATTGCATTACATGTTCTAAAATTTCAAAACAGTAAATCAACTAAACCAGATAAAATATTGAACACATTACGGAATGCATTTCATTTCAGCACTTGTTGTAAATCAGAACCTTTAAGAGGTGTCACTTACCCACAGAAATCCATGATGCATTGAAAGAGTATCAGGATCATTTTCACTACAGAGATATGGTTCGGGATTATAGACGGCACATTCAATCTGAAAATAAATCAGGGAAATGCTAATTGGGTCAGAGAACATTACGTCCATACCTGGTTCTATAAATACACTTACATCATATACAGTAGGTATCACTGACCTGAAGAGGCATTAATCATCTGGAAGGTAAGATAGTGCTATTAATAAGGTCATACTCTGATGTCTGGTGTTAAAAATATGTGCTCGGCATCTGACGCTCAGACCTGACTGTGTATGTAACATATTTGCTGACAAGAGCAGATGGGCCTGCAGTCTATGTTCTCTAATTGCCAAGTCAGGATGGAGTTATGCATTTTAAAGTATAGTATGAAAAAAACATCTACAGCTCTGCGGATACCAAGATCAACATATAATGGCTGCAATCTAATAATCAATCACCTTGAATTCCTGCTGCTTAGACATGATAACTGGAAGCTGCTCCACAAGTAAGGGGTGCTTTTCCTTCTTGATCTGGTTCCCCTCATCTTCCAGACAGAACCAACCCAGCTGGTTCTCTTCTCCTGGTGTAGAAAAAATGCAAAATAAAGACATTTATTCACTGGTTAATACTATTAATATATGCCACTACATGGACACATACTTTTACATTCTATGACAAATTCAGAGACAATAAAAAATAATGAACTGTCTAATTAGCTTAGATAAGCAGAATAATACTTTCATTACGTATGATCCTGTTCTTTTGGTAATTTTAGTTTTGAAAAAAAATGTAGAAATTGGTAAAAAGAAAAAAAATGCCTTTTCCTCATATGCAGGGCATTGCAGGACCTTAGGTATCTATGGTTATGACCATGAGCAACTAACTGACTTTCCCTATATGCATGACCGTAACCATGGATACCTAAGGTCCTGCAATGCTCTGCACATGAGGAAAAGACACTGCTTATCAGGAAAACCATACTACATTCCCCCTTTAAGCAGGCCACTGGTTGCCGTGACAACCCATCATTACCCTGCAATCACATTACAGGGGGAGTTGATGGGAGCCAGTGCACGCATGCACTGGAAGTCGTACTATCATTTAAAACGACTTTTCCCATGAACAAAGTTTATTTTAAAGTTGATTTCAATCAATAGATCTTGGAATAATAATTTCATCAATTTGATCTATTAAAAAAAAATGTTCCTGTGCTGAAATAACTTTATAAATGTGTCCCTGCTATGTACTGTATAATGGCTGTGTCTGACCATACAGGAACATGGTGCCAAAAATTATGCCAGTCCTGGGGGGCCGTGCGACAGCCCTGGGGGCCGTGTGAGAGCCCTGGGGGACGTGTGCCAGCCCTGGGGATGTGTGCCAGCCCTGGGGATGTGTGCCAGCCCTGGGGGGCATATGCCAGCCCTGGGGGATGTGTCCAGCCCTGGGGATGTTGAAAGACCTGGGAATGTATGCCAGCCCTGGGGACGTGTTCCAGCCTAGGTATGTGTGCCAGCCCTGGGGGATGTGTGCCAGCCCTGGGGGATGTGTGCCAGCCCTGGGGATGTGTGCCAGCCCTGGGGATGTGTGCCAGCCCTGGGGGATGTGTGCCAGCCCTGGGGGATGTGTGCCAGCCCTGGGGGGCATATGCCAGCCCTGGGGACGTGTCCCAGCCCTGGGGGATGTGTGAAAGCCCTGGGGATGTGTGAAAGCCCTGGGGAATGTATGCCAGCCCTGGGGGACGTGTTCCAGCCCTAGGGATTGTGCCAGCCCTGGGGATGTGTGCCACCCTGGGATGTGTGCCAGCCCTGGTGGATAAGTGAGAGCCCTGGGGTATGTGCCTGCCCTGGGGGACGTGTGCCAGCCATAACCAGAATAAGGGTGCTGTGAGGGATACATACCCTATATGATTTGTAAGACGGACACTGACATTATAAGACAGACCCCAATTGACATTAAAAATTTTTCTTTTTCTTTTCCTTCACCAAATTTGGGGGTGCGTCTTATAATCCGGTATGTGTCTTATTAAGCGAAAAATACATTATTTTTGCTCTGTTCAGATATGGCACAGGATTAGCTCCTGAATTCACTCCATACATGCAGATCCGATGTAGGGCATACTTTTACATCCCATGTTGGAAAAAAATTAAGAATATCATGTATACGTTAGTTTGCATAAAGCATTGCCAAGATGAATCCTGGGCAATTAAAATGGTCAATGTCAGGTATTTCCTATTGAATTCTACAACCCCTGGCAAAAATTATGGAATCACCTGCCTCAGCGGTTGTCCAAAAGCAGATCACAGACATGGCACAAAACTAAAGTCATTTCAAATGGCAACTCTCTGCATTGAAGAAACACTAAAAGAAATATTGAAAAAAAAATATGCTAGCCAGTAACGGTTACTTTTGTAGACCAAGCAGGGGAAAAATTATGGAATCACACAATTCTGAGGAAAAAATTATGGAATCATGACAAACAAACAAAACAACACTCAAATACATCACTAGTATTTTGATGCACCACCTCTGGCTCTTATAACAGCTTGTAGTCTCTGAGGCATGGACTTAATGAGTGACAAACAGTACTCATCATCAATCTGGCTCCAACGTTCTCTGATTGCTGTTGCCATATCAGCTTTGCAGGTTGGAGCCTTGTCATGGACCATTTTCTTCAACTTCCACCAAAAATGTTAAATTGGAATGAGATATGGACTATTTGCAGGCCATGACATTGACCTTATGTGTCTTCTTTCAAGGAATGTTTTCAGAGTTTTTGCTCTATGGCAGGATGCATTATCATCTTGAAAATGATTTCATTATCCCCAAACAACCTTTCGATTGATGGGATAAGAAAACTGTCCAAAATATCAATGTAAACTTGGGCATTTATTGAAGATGTAATGACAGCCATGCCCCCAAGTGCCTTTACCTGACATGCAGCCCCATATCATCAATGACTGGAAATTTGCATGTTCTGTTCAGGCAGTTATTTTTATAAATCTCATTGGTATGACACCAAACAAAAGTTCCAGCATCATCACCTTGCCCAATGCTGATTTGTGATTCATCACTGAATATGACTTTCATCCAGTCATCCACAGTCCACGATTGCTTTTCCTTAGCCCCTTGTAACCTTGTTTTTTTCTGTTTAGGTGTTAATGATGGCTTATGTTTAGCTTTTCTGTATGTAAAGCCCATTTCCTTTAGGTGGTTTCTTACAGTTCGGTCACAGACATTGACTCCAGTTTCCTCCCATTAGTTCCTCATTTGTTTTGTTGTGCATTTCCTGTTTTGGAGACATATTGCTTTAAGTTTCCGGTCTTGACGCTTTGATGTATTTCTTGGTCTACCAGTATGTTTGCCTTTAACAACCTTCGCATGTTGTTTGTATTTGTTCCAGATTTTAGACACAGCTGACTGAACAACCAACATTTTTTGCAATATTGCGTGTTGATTTACCCTCTTTTAAGAGTTTGATAATCCTCTCCTTTGTTTCAATTGTCATCTCTCATGTTGGAGCCATGATTTATGTCAGTCCACTTGGTGCAACAGCTCTCCAAGGTGTGATCACTCCTTTTTAGATGCAGACTAACCAGATCTGATTTGATGCAGGTGTTAAGTTTTGGGAATGAAAATTTACAGGGTGTTTCCATAATTTTTCCCTCAGAATTGAGTGATTACATAATTTTCCCCCCTGCTTGATCTACAAAAGTAACCATTACTGGCTTGCATATTTTCTTTTCAAGATTTCTTTTAGTGTTTCTTAAAGCCATAAAGTTACCATTTGAAATTACTTTATTTTTGTGCCATGTCTGTGATCTGATTTTTTTTTAACAAAATTAAACAACTGAATGAACATCCTCTGAGCACGGTGATTCCGTAATTTTTGCTAGGGGTTGTACATGATACAATTTATGGTGTAAGAGATAATATCAATGAAGGCATGCTTTGATCAGAACCATGAATATAACAGGGGCTATATCTATAGTACATGGTGTTATTAATAAACTGACAGGTGTGACGAATATAATCCAGAATTGCTAACTTTCCAAATTAGAAACTGCCTGCTGTTAAAGTACCTGTGGAGTAATGCAGAATTATTCTTTTATGTACATGAAAGGGATATTTTACATCACAAGCAACACTTACCAAGGGCAAGTTTTGCCATCTGTAAATTATTGATCCATGACTGCTTTGCAGCAGGAGTAAATGTATTAAAGACTGCAGTAAAGAAAGTGGTCCGTCCTGATCTGAAACACATTTAGAATAGAAGATAAAAAGAATATGTGTGATGGAACTATTTTGTGTCTCTAAAATTATACAGAATATGAACACCATGGCCAGAAAATGATCAATAACAAATATCACTGACTTGTCATGCTTGCCAGGAAGCTGGAGCTGAATTCTGCAGCGGTCTGCAGCTCGGATTTCATTCTCTTTCTTCAAGATCAGTCTTTGTAAGCCTGAAGACCAGTCCTGGGCAATTGTGTGGTTCAAATTCTAAAAAAAGAGGATTAATGAATTCACAAAACAATTGTGAAAGGGAGTTTGTTCCTCCCCAAAGCCTAATTCATGTCCTATCAGGTAGTAAGAGCAGTGAATTGGGAGATTAATACAGCTTTGAGTTATATCTGCCCATATAGAACCATTACCTACAACTAATCACTAACACAAATAAGACAAAATGCATGCATGCACCTATACTTAGCATATACATTTAAATTACGGTACTTTTTTGCTGTTTAATAGTAAAGTGTCCTGTGACTATAAATCCAGGTGAATAACCATTGTTCATGTGCTTGTCGCCTCCCCTGCTTATTATGGAATGATTGTGGTCTCAAATTCCAGGCCTCGAGGGCCGCACACAGTCCAGGTTTCAGGATTTACTTAGCATTTTACAGTTGGTAATTTAATCTCCTACAGAGGTGCTCATTCCAACTATCAAATGCTAAGGAAATCTTGAAAACAAGAACCCTTCTCTAAGGGAACCCCAGTCTATTACCTACAGCCCACAGATGCTAAAAAAAATAATAATAATAGTGCTTAACACTTGGTGTGATAATTTATTTTCCTTTATCTGGCTTGCTGGCAACTCACTTTCTTATACAAGTGTTTGGGGCTGTTCACACAAATTATTTTTTTCCCCAGACTTATTAACCAATCTGAGAAAAACTCAGTGCATTCCCAACTCTAATCAATTTTTGTACATCGTTCTCGATCAGTCAAGTGTATGGGAGTGAGTAACCAGAGAATACACACTGACACCATCCTCATGCTTTCTGCTTTTCTTTAAAGCAAAATCAGATAGATATGGTCATGTGAATGTAGCCTGAATTGATTTTCCTCTATTTTAAAACAATGATACAATGCAGGAGTCTCAAACTTGGCTGGGTATACAGGCCACAAACAGAAAAAAAAATTGAATTTCGGGGCCGCATGTTTTGCAGGACAAGGTGACATTTTTTGTGATGCTGTATTTTTTCTACAGACTTTTTGATCACATTCTTTTAAACATTTTTCACTCATTTAGTGTTCTTTTTTAATGGCATTCATCCTATGGGTTATAGTACAGTTTTATAGCTTGGGTTGTTACAACTGTGTTGATAAGAAACGTGCACTTTTTATTTTAGTATATTTATAAAACTGCATTTTAAGTGGTAAAAAAGTCTTTCCTTTTGAATTTTTGTTTTACATTTTATCCCCTTCTTGTAGGTAACATCATCTTACAATTAGCACCATATAGCAATTTTGCCAACATCTTGCAGTAATGTCCCCTCTTTGTAGTAATGTCCCCATCCTGGATCCTCTTTTGAAGTAATGTTCACATCCTTGTCACCTTCTTATAGTAATATCCTCTTTCCTGGTCCCCATGTTGTTCCTTCCTTGGTCCCCTTCTTGTAGCAATGTCTCAATTCTGATCTTCATCTTGTAGTAATGTTCCCATCCTGGTTCTCTTCTTGTGTTAATGTTCCTATCCTGTGTCCCCTCTTTGTAGTAATCTGCCCCATACTCATCTTGTAGTAATGTCCCCATTCTGATGCCCTTCTTGTGGTAATGCCCCCCATCCTGTTCCTCTTGTAGTAATATCCCCACCCTGATCACCTCATTGTAACAATATCCCCATCCTGATACCCATCTTGTAGTAATATCCCCATCCTGATCTTCATCTTGTATTAATATGCCCCTTCTGGTCACCTTTTGTAGTAATGTTCCCATCCTGGTAATTTTTTTTGTAGTAATGTCCACTTTCCTGGTCCCCGTGATGTAGTAATATCCCCATCCAGGGTCTCATCTTGTAGTAAAATGCCCATCCTGCTCACCTTCATGTAGTAATATCCCCATCCTGCTCACCTTTATGTAGTAATATCCCCATCCTAATCCTCTCCTTATAGTACCGTGTTTTCCCGAAAGTAAGACCCTGTCTTACATTTTTTGGGGGCCAAAAGTGGCCCCCTGTCTTACTTTCGGGATGGGGGGGGGGGAGGTCTTATATTGGCAGCCCCAGCCACTGCAGCCTCCCATCCACACCCACCCACCCATACACATACACACACACACATACAAACACACACACATACTTACAAACACATACACACACACACATATACATACACACACATACACCCACTGCTTCTTACCGGCTCCCTGCTGTCCTCGCTGTCCCCTGGTGTGTCCAGGCTCCTCCAGTGTCCTGCAGGTGCAGCCGCTTTGGAGCAGATGGAGTTAATCACAGCCTAACTTGCTGTGTGCCCCTGGCTCAACGCTGCACAGCCCGGCTCGAGCTCGGATTGGCTCCCAGGAACCAGCGGGTGCAGCCAGATGACGTCCTGAGCTCTGATTGGCTCGTCATCTGGCCGCGCCCGCTGGTTCCTGGGAGCCAAGCAGAGCCCGAGCCGGGCTGTGCAGCGTTGAGCAGGGGCACAAAGCAAGTTAGGCTGTGATTAACCCCATCTGCTCCAAAGCGGCTGCACCTGCAGGACACTGGAGGAGCCTGGACACACCAGGGAACAGGTACCGGCCCCATATTCCCCAGCGCCCCCCCCCCCCCCGACGGCCTTACTTTCGAGGGGGGGGGGGCCTTATATTAGCAGACCCCCCCCGTTCCCCCTACCCTGTCTTACTTTCGGGGGGGTCTTACTTTCGGGAAAACACGGTAATATCCCCATCCTGATCCCCTTCATGTAGTAATATCCCCATCCTGAACCATTTTTTGTAGTAATATCCCTATCCTGATCCACTTCTTGTATTAATGTCCCCATCCATTTCCCATATTGTACCATTTCACAAACACACCACACATTCTTCTCACGTGTCCTCTGTTCCTCATAGATGTGGCCAACAGGCACTATAAAACCCTTGAGAATAGCGGTGCCGACGCCCGCGCTTAACTTCAGTTGTATTGCCACTGCATGCAGAAACAAGCTCTCCGCACATCTCCAATGCCAGCTGCCGGCCTATCAGAAGCCTGCAGCTGTCATCATATGCTGATGTCAGCTGCTGGCCTCTGATTGGCTGGCAGCTGCCATTGGTATAACTGAGTAGTGGTTGTGCCTGGAGATGTGGCAATACAACTGAAGCGCAAGCGTTGGCATGGCAGGACTGGACTGCGATACCCAAGGGGTCTACTGTGCTGGCAGGCCACATGAACAAGTCCAATAACTCCTTTGCCTGTTCACAGGGTGTAGGATTTTTAAGGGGTACCAGTAATATCCAGAAATCCTATTCAAACAGAGTTAATCTGAAAGTAAATAGCAGTGAAATCAATCCTGCCTACCTTACTGGAGCAGGAACCACAGGTGGAAAATTATCAAATCCTCTATGTAACCACTCACTTCATCTCAGTGGTTTAGGGAGCAATTATTCACCACTCACAACCAGTAAGCATGGCTGTAATCACTCTCAGGCATGTAGATTGACAGTCTGCTCTGCACTCATATGCTGCACATATACACTGCAAAACTGGCTGTCAATTAATGTTCTGAAAAGTAATTACAGAGCGCTCAATGTAGAGTGAGCGGTGACTGCAATTACTCCTTACACCACCCCTATGACTGGAAATGAGCAGTTACAGGCACAATCTAAATATATATTTTCTACCTATAGCCATTGCAGTGTAACATGATTTTAATGCTAAATTTATGCGACAGCTCGGCGCTAACGTTATAACAATGGCTACAATAATCTACTATATAATTGCCGTAGGCACGTTTGTGTCAAACCCCGGCACGCCGTGGCTTTGTCACTATGTGACGTCACCACGCCGTGCGAGGCATTGCCCGCGTAGCGGGCATTGCGACCCCTCGCCGCTGTCATCCCGCTCCGGAGCAGCTGCTGTCAGCACATGCTGACACAGTGCTCCGGAGCCTGTGCCCCTGTGCCCCAGTGCCCCTGTGCCCCAGTGCCCCTGTGCCCCAGTGGCGCTCCGGAGCAGCTGCTGTCAGCACATGCTGACACAGTGCTCCGGAGCCTCTGCCCCTGTGCCCCTGTGATCCCGCTCCGGAGCAGCTGCTGTCAGCACATGCTGACACAGTGCTCCGGAGCCTGTGCCCCTGTGCCCCAGTGCCCCAGTGCCGCTCCGGAGCAGCTGCTGTCAGCACATGCTGACACAGTGCTCCGGAGCCTGTGCCCCTGTGCCCCTGTGCCCCAGTGATCCCGCTCCGGAGCAGCTGCTGTCAGCACATGCTGACACAGTGCTCCGGAGCCTCTGCCCCTGTGCCCCAGTGACCCTGTGCCCCTGTGCCCCTGTGATTACCGCAACCGCGCCGCATTGTGACTCGCTGGCTGAGTGCGAGCACTTGCGGCGCGGTTGCGGTAATCCCCATAAGGATTACCGCAACCGCGCCGCATTGCGACTCGCTGGCTGAGTGCGAGCACTTGCGGCGCGGTAGCGGTAATCCCCATAAGGATTACCGCAACCGCGCCGCAAGTGCAAGTTGCGGCGCGGTTGCGGAAATCCCCATAGAAAGTATAGGGGGACTTGCGGCAAGTGCGGTTTTGCCGCACCTGCCGCAAGTCCCCCTATACTTTGTATGGGGATTACCGCAACCGCGCCGCAGATGCGGTTTTTAAATAAAATAAAATAATCTTTATACAAATAAATTCAATTAAAATAACAAATAATAAATACATTTAATAATAATAAAAATAGTAAAAAAACAAAACAAAATAAATAATAAAATAAAAAATAAGAATAACAAAAAAAAATTAATAATAATATATTAAATTAAGATATTAATTACATTAAGTAATTAAAATATAATAAAATAAAATAATTTTCATTAAAATAAAAAATTAATATACAAAATAATATAATTAATATATTAATATAAAAAAAAATGCAAATAATAATGATATTAATGCTATTAATACTGCTATTAATGCTACCAATAATGCTATTAATGCTATTAATAATGTTATTAATGCTATTAATGCTATTAATAATGCTATTAATGCTAATAATAATGCTATTAATGCTAATAATACTGCTAATAATGCTATTAATACTGCTATTAATGCTATCAATAATGATATTAATGCTATTATTAATGTTATTAATGCTATTAATAATATTAATAATGCTATTAATGCTAATAATAATGCAATTAATAATGTTATTAATGCTATTATTAATGCTAATAATGCTATTAATACTGATATTACTGCTAATTATAATGCTATTGCTTATATTATTGCTATTGATGATGCCATTATTATTTAAAAATCTTTAAAAAAACAATAAACATATTTTAGATACCCGATGCATTTGCATCAGGCTAACAGCTATCTACTATATAATTGCCGTAGGCACTTCCGTGTCGGACCACGGCAAAGACCGTGGCTATGTCACTCTGTGACGTCACCACGGCGAAGCATTGGCCGCATAGCGGCCAATGCGAGTCGTTGGCCTGCGCGAGCAATGGCCGCGAGGCCATTGCTCGCGCAGGCTGAGTACGAGCAATGGCCGCGAAGCGGCCATTGCGAGTCGCTGGCCGAAAATAGAACCAGAGGCTCGGCCACAAAGCTAGCGATCTCCCGCTCAGGTAGCGCGAGCAATGGCCGCCAGGCCATTGCGAGTCGCTGGCTGAGTGCGAGCACTTGCGGCGCGGTTGCGGTAATCCCCATAAGGATTACCGCAACCGCGCCGCATTGCGAGTCGCTGGCTGAGTGCGAGCACTTGCGGCGCGGTAGCGGTAATCCCCATAAGGATTATCGCAACCGCGCCGCAAGTGCAAGTTGCGGCGCGGTTGCGGTAATCCCCATAGAAAGTATAGGGGGACTTGCGGCAGGTGCAGCAAGTGCGGTTTTGCCGCACCTGCCGCAAGTCCCCCTATACTTTGTATGGGGATTACCGCAACCGCGCCGCAGATGCGGTTTTTAAATAAAATAAAATAATCTTAATACAAATAAATTCACTTAAAATAAGAAATAATAAATAAATTTAATAATAATAAAAATAGTAAAAAAACAAAACAAAATAAATAATAAAATAAAAAATAGCTATCTACTATAATCAAATTAATGCACGTTCTAGAATCCCGATGCATTTGCATCGGGCTCACAGCTAGTTAATAATAAAAGAGTTGTTTTTTTCTGAAATTTTATATCATTTATTACATATATGTGCTGTATGATCAATTCAGTTAAAACGTTTAAAAAATATTAAAAATATTAAAATCAAATATCTTTTGCAGTCTTTAAATGTGGAGGCTCTAGGTTCTCCTGTAGACACACAGGTGTCTGTTAATGTTTTCTAACAGGGGCTTGGGTCCTGGTGGTGCCTATAAATATATAATGTGTTGATGAAAGCTTGTGTCTAAAACAAGTGAACTTCAAATTAAAATAAATAAATAAATGTTTTGCTGGTGTGCTTACCAGTGTGTAGTAGTTTTTATCTGTAAGCGTGTAGTCGCAGCATGCTGCGACTGCACTCGCTTCTGACTTGCAATCGAGTTAGGTACGGGGAACTCGCACCAGTGTGCCCTGCCTGATAGGGCAACACTGATCCGAGTGCAATGCGAGTATCCCTCGAATTGCACTCGCGCAAGTCCTTCGCACCGTGTGCCTTCAGCCTAACAGTCTCAATCTGTACTCGTGCAAATTTGCATGCTTCATCCTATGGGTATAACTGTAGACTGGAGTGTTCCTGCAGGTATACCACCAGTCTACAGATATACCCTAAGGATGAAGCACGCTAATTTCCACAACAGTACAGATTGAGACTGTTACAGATAAAAACTACTACACACTGGTAAGCACACCAGCAAAACATTTATTTTTTTGAAGTTCACAGGTTTTAAACACAAGCTTTCATCAACACATTATTTATTTATAGGCACCACCAGGACCCCTGTTGGAAAACATTAACAGACACCTGTGTATCTACAGGAGAACCTAGAGCCTCTACATTTAACCCCTTCCCAACCTATGATGTAGGAGGACGTCATGGGCCATTAAGGGGTGTTTGATGTGAGCTCCGGCGCGGAGCTCACATCAAAGCCCCGACATCTCAGCTGATCTCATCAGCTGAGATGTCAGGGTAACAGCGCCGATCGGATCTGGGATCCAATCGGCGCCGTTAACCCCTTGGATCCCGCTGTCAATCACTGACAGCGGGATCCAAGGCGGCCACGGCGGGAACGCGCTGCTCCCCGCCTGCTCTGGAGATCCCGCGATAGTATCGCGAGATCTCCGGCGCTCACGTGACAGCCCGTGGTCCTGGCTAGACCATGGATGCTGTCAGAGCGCAGTTCCATGTTGTGGTTGGCAGGCGCTGCCAACCACTACAGGTCCGCGATACTGGGAGATACAGATGAGCAGTAGCTCATCTGTATCTCCCAGAAGCGATCGGACTGTGCAGCAAGGTGCCTCTTAAAGGGGCAGTGTAAAAAGAAGAATGAATGAAAAAATAAAGTTTTTAAAAACCTGTAATAAAAAAAAAAATATAAAAGTTCAAATCACCCCCCTTTTCCCCCAATCACAATAAAAGTATATATAGAAAAAAAAATACACGTTTTGTATCGCCGCGTTCAGAATCACCTGATCTATCATCGTATTAAATCCGTTAATGAGAGCCGTAAACTCCGTAATGGAAAAAATGGTCCAAACTCCAAAATTCCGTTTTTTTGGTCGCCACAACATTGCTATAAAATGCAATAACGGGCGATCAAAACTGCGAATCCCCCCCAAAAATGGTATCATTAGAAATGTTAGCTCAAGACGCAAAACATAAGCCGTCACACATCCCCAGATCTTCAAAAAATGAGAACGCTACAGGTCACAGAACATGGCGCAAAAAGTCTGTTTTTGTTGTCAAATTCTGAATTTTTTTTCACCACCTAGATACCAGTAACGGTATACATGTTGGGTGTCTACGAACTCATGATGACCCGAGGCATCATCCCGTCATGTCGGTTTTACCATACAGTGAACATGGCGGCTAAAATACCCAAAAAACAAATGTGTCATTGCACTTTTTTTTTTGCAATTTCACTGCATTTAGAATTTTTTTGCAATTTCCATGTACACTATATGGTAAAATAAATTATTTCATCTGAAAGTACAACTCGTCACGCAAAAAACAAGCCATCATATGTTTATATTGACGGAAAAATAAAGTTATGGCTCTTGGAAGCAGGGGAGCAAAAAACGAAAATGAAAACGAAAAATTCCCGAGTCATGAAGAGGTTAAAGACTCCAAAAATATTTGATTTTAATATTTTTAATATTTTAAACGTTTTAACTAAATTGATCGTACAGCACATAATGTAATAAATTATATACAATTTCAGAAAAAACAACTTTTATTAGTAATTATTGTCGCCATTGCTATAACATTAGCGACGATCTGTCACAAATTTAGTATCTATATATAAAATTTAGGTGGGACATACGACGCACCCCTAAGCTCTTGGCAGCAACGTTGTCACACCAATATATAGCTGGCTCCGATATATTAATACATTTTACACATATGATTTTAATGCTATTGACCAGCAGAGTACCCAGTCAACAGCCATCTTTCGCAAGTCCTTCATACAAAGGAATGCTTAGCTACGTGTGATCTTTGAGATAAATAACAATAGTTTGTCTCAAATGAGAACAAAAGCATTAATAAATAATAATAATAATAATAAATAATGATAAATCTTTATTTATATAGCGCCAACATATTCCGCAGCACTTTACAATACAGTGGTTCATATACGAAAAATATACAATACAATAAGTAATTCCAGTAGAGAAAGAATACAGTACAATAATTGGATACAATACAATAAGCATAGAATCAATGTAAAAAATCAATACAATAAATAAAGGAAAAATAAAGGTGACTGTGCTCAAAAGAGCTTAATACAGTCATATGAAAAAGTTTGGGCACCCCTCTTAATCTAATGGTGGGTTTACACGCCGCGATATCGGCGTCCAACTGCGACCCAACTCCAACAAAAAGTCACGTGGGTTGCGAGTTGGACCGATATCGTGTGCGCGTTGTACTGCTTGAGCGTACAACGCGATGCTGGAACGATGCCAAAACGATATCGGAGTTGAATAGCAGAGCTATTCAACTCCCCGATATCGCAAGGCCGTTGTACCAGCATCGCAGCGTGTAACAGCCCAACTACGATGTGTACGCTCACGTCACCCATTCACTCCCATGTTAACTGGTGTTCCTGGGTTGGTGGGCGTACACATCGTAGGGACGTTGCATCCCGATATCGCGGCGTGTAAACTGGCGATGCAGGGAGAAACATGCACTAAATGCGCGCTCCCGCGTCGTTGCCTCCGATATCGCCGCGATATCGGGACGTGTAACCCCACCATTACTCTTTTTTTTTTGTTTAAAATAGTTTTTTTGCAACAGCTATTTCAGTGTGATATATGTAATAATTGATGGACACAGTAATATTTCAGGATTGAAATGAGGTTTATTGTACTAACCAAAAATGTGAAATATGCATTATTTCAAAAATTGACAGGTGCAAAAGTATGGGCACCTCAACAGAAAAGTGACATTAATATTTAGTAGATCCACCTTTTGCAAAAATAACATCCTCTAATCGCTTCCTGCAGCTGTTAATGAGTTCCTGAATCCTGGATGAAGGTATTTTTGACCATTCCTCTTTACAAAACAATTCCAGTTCAGTTAAGTTTGATGGTCGCCGAGCATGGACAGCCCGCTTCAAAACATCCCACAGATGTTCAATGATATTCAGGTCTGGGGACTGGGATGGCCATTCCAGAACATTGTAATTGTTCCTCTGCATGAATGCCTGAGTAGATTTGGAGCGGAGTTTTGGATCATTGTCTTGCTGAAACATACATCCCCGCGTAACTTCAACTTTGACACTGATTCTTGAACATTATTCTCAAGAATCTGCTGATACTGAGTGGAATCCATGCGACCTTCAACTTTAACAAGATTTCCGGTGCCGTCATTGGCCACACAGTCACAAAGATGATGGACCCTCCCCCAAATTTGACAGTGGGTATCAAGTGTTTTTCTTGGAATGCTGTGTTTTTGTGGCGCCATGCATAACGCCTTGTTGTATGACCAAACAACTCAATCTTTGTTTCATCAGTCCACAGGACCTGCTTCCAAAATGAAACTGGCTTGTCCAAATGTGCTTTTGCTACCTCAGGCGACTCTGTTTGTGGGTGCATGCAGAAACGTCTTCTTTCGCATCACTCTCCCATACAGCTTCTCCGTGTGCAGTGTGCGCTGTATTGTTGACCGATGCACAGTGACACCATCTGCAGCAAGATGATGGTGCAGGTCTTTGGAGGTGGTCTGTGGATTGTTCTGGACTGTTCTCACCATTCTTCTTCTCTGCCTTTCTGATATTTTTGTTGGCCTGCCACTTCTGGCCTTTACAAGAACTGTCCCTGTGGTCTTCTATTTCCTTACTATGTTCCTCACAGTGGAAACTGACAGGTTAAATCTCTGAGACAACTTTTTGTATCCTTCCCCTGAACAACTATATTGAACAATCTTTTTTTCAGTTCATTTGAGAGCTGTTTTGAGGAGCCCATGATGCCACTCCTCAGAGAAGATGCAACTAGGAGAACAACTTGCAAGTGGACACCTGAAATAGCTTTTCTCATGATTGGATACACCGGGCTATGAAGTACAAATTCTCAATGAGGTTACCAAACCAATTTAGTGGTTCAGTAAGTCAGTAAAAAGTAGTTAGGAGTATTCAAATCATGAAAATCAGAAGGGTGCCCATACTTTGGCACCTTGTCAAATTTTGAAATAATGCATATTTCACATTTTTGGTTAGTACAATAAACCTCATTTCAAACCTGAAATATTACTGTGTCCATCAGTTATTACTGTTCCTCAGGTGTAAGCAACAAGAGCGGACGAGAGATTGTGTATGGGGCGTGAAGAGGAGATCGGTGTCAAACATAACTCCCAGACAGCGAGCCTGCTGCCTAGGCGTTATCGTGGTGCCACACACACAGAGAGATATCAGATTTAGGGAGATTAGTGGAGGTCGGGAGCAGAAGTAGTTCAGGTTTGGAAAGGTTGAGTTTCAAATAGAGAGCAGACATGATGTTGGAAACTGCAGCTAGACAGTCATTGGTGTTCTTTAAAACAGCAGGGGTAAAGTCAGGGGCTGAAGTGTATAATTGTGTGTCATTTGCATAGAGATGTTACTGGAAGCCAAACCTGCTGATTGTGTGTACCAATCAGGGCTGTGTAGAGAGAGCAGAGTCCGAGGACTGAACCCTGAGGAACCCCAATAGTGAGAAGAGAGGGGAGGAAGGTGGAGCCAACGAATGATACACAAAGAACGGTCAGAAAGATAGGAAGAGAGTCAAGAGAGAGCGCTGTCATTTATACCAATGGAGTGCAGCATAGAGAGTAGGAGATGGTGGTCAACAGTTTCAAAAGCTGTAGAGAGATCAAGAATGATAAACAGAGTGGTCACCATTACGTTTTGCCTTCAGAAGTTCATTGGTCACATTGATGAGGCAGTTTCTGTAGAGTGAAGGGGGCAGAAACCAGACTGTAATGGATCTAGAAGAAAGTGAGTGGAGAGGTAACGGGTGAGGCAGGTGTAGACCAGGCGCTCCAAGAGTTTAGAGATGAAGGAGAGATTGGAGACTGGTCTGTAGTTATTTGTGCAGGATGGGTCAAGAAGTTTTCTTTAAGTAATGAAGTTATGATAGAATGTTTGAAGGAGGAGGGGAAGATGCCAGAAGAGAGGGAGGGGTTGAAGATTTTGGTTGGGTGAGTGGTGACGACCGGAGAGAGAGACTGGAGTAGGTGTGAGGGAATGGGGTCAGTGGTGCAAGTAGCGGGACGAGAGGAGCCTGGCGACTTCTTCGTCTGTGACTGGGTCAAATCTGGAGATTGTGCCGGAGGAGATGTGGGGAAGAATTAGAGTTGTCTATTTTCTCCATAAAGTAAGACGCTAGATCATCAGCACAGAGGTCAGTGATGGGGGCCTGCAGTTTAGGACTGAGGAGAGAGTAAAAGGTGTCAAAGAGTTTTTTTGGATTGTTGAATAGTGAGGAGATCAGGGTGGTGAAGTAGATTTGTTGGCAAGGTGAAGGGCAGAGTTGTAAGTTTTTAGCATGAATTGATGGATAAAGTCTTCTGGTGAGCGAGTTTTCCTCCATAGGTGTTCAGCACTCCTAGAGCATCGCTGGAGGAAATAGAGTTTGTGATGTGAGCCAAGGCTGTTTTGTTCTGGGGGTGAGGGGCGCTACTTGATCCAGGGTGCTTCTGAGAGTGTAATTTTAGTGATTTACTGCTAGATCTGGACAGGAGAATGAAGAGATTGGGGACAGTGATGAGATGAGAGAGTCTGTGAGTGCATGAGGATTAATGGCCTGTAGATTTCTGGATATGTGATAGGTAGGGGTGGGTTGGGGTGGGCGAGGGTTAGTGAGTGTGAGGGAGAGAATGTTGTGGTCAGAGGTGAATTATCTAGGGAGGAGTTTGAGCAGAGCCGAGACAAGATCATGTCAAGGGTGTTACCGTCTGTGTGTGTCTCAGAGGTTGAGAGCTGTGAGAGACCAAGAGAGGTGGTTAGAGATAGGGGCTGGGATGCTGATGGGGAGATGGGGCTGTTTATGGGAATGTTAAAGTCTCCCAGAATGAGGGTTGGTAATTCTAAGGACATGAAGTGCGGCAGCCACGCAGAGAAATGATTGAGAAAGTGGGTGGGTGACCCTGGGGGGCGGTATACCACTGCTAACTGAGGGGGAGGGGATGGAATAGTCTAATGGTGTGAACCTCAAAAGAAGGGAATGATAGTGATGGGGCTGGAGGGATGACCTGGAAAGTACATTGCATTTTTGGGAAAGGAGTAAGCCGACTCCACCACCATGTCTGTTCCCAGGTCTCGGGGAATGGAAAAAATATAGGCCGCCATGAAAAATAGCAGCAGGGGAAGCAGTGTCTGAATCCTGGATCCAGGTTTCAGTGAGGGGCAGCAGATTAAGAGAGTTAGTGAGAAATTTCAGCAGATTGGACCCAGGAGAGAGTTGAGAGGACTCTATACACACACTAGATTTTCGGCTGATTGTGCCAATAATGGTGGGATTGAAGCACTTTAGTCTAATTTGAATGAAGACCTTAAAGGGATTGGACACATTATAAAATATTATTAACCTTCAGATGCAGGGTTAATCTGCAGAATAATAACAAGTTGAACCTACTCGGTGACTGCACATTAAATCCTCTCATCAGCATTCTGTCTTCAGTCATGGACACTGTGCTGGCGCGAGATAAGTCACCGCTCTGTGTATGGTGTAGCTGTAACCGAGCCCCTGCAAAGCTGTACTATGCTGGTACTAATGCTGGGCAGTTGTCAGTCACTGTGGGGGGGGGGGTTGGCTTCAGGTGCCGTTGTCAATACACAGACCTGTGATTGAACTTGCGCTGGTGCCACCCCCATGACTGAAACCCAAATGCTATGGAAGGATTAACGTTAACATACTCCTGGCAGCGGGGTATGATGTACAGGTGCTGGGCAGGTTCACAATGCTTATAACCTGCAGATAAAGCCCACATCTGCAGGTAATAGAATTTTTCAACGTGAAATGTTCCTTTAAGTATATCAGAGTGAACAGCGTAAAGGAACCCCTGTTTTCTTGAATAGGTGTCAAACATTTACCCTGCAGCATATTTTGTGAACATTCATGACAACATTGGCCAAAACATACATGGACCTCATTAACTTTGCTTAAAACACCACTCCAGCATTTCTGTTTGTTTTTTCAGCGCTGGAGTGGTGCTTTAAATGTAATCCTTCCCGCATTAGTATAACTTACTCTCCGGCTTTTTCGGCATCGCTTCATTCCCAAAGCACCATCTTGTGCTGACGATTTCTGACTGGCTGAAGTCAGAAGTTATATCACAAGATCGCAATAAATTTCTATGAGAGTAAAGGCCCCGTTACACACTGTGATGTCCCAGCGATCCCACCAACGATCGGGATCGCTGGGACATCGCTATCTGTTCGCTGGTGAGCTGTCACACAGGCAGACTCACCAGCGATCAGCTAAAACGCTGGTAACCAGGGTAAACATCAGGTAACTAAGCATAGCGCTGCGCTTAGTTACCCGATGTTTACCCTGATTACAATGTCCCAGCGCGTACTGTGTGGCGCTGGGAATCGGCCGGGAGGTCGTTGATTGTTGGTCTCCCGCTGTCACGCACGCCGATGCTGGCTGTCCAGCGGGAGACCAATGATCGAAAAACGGCCCTGGCCATTTACCAGCGAGCTGATCGCTGGTCATTTGTACATATCACACGCAGCGGCATCACTACAAGGTCGCTGAAACATCACAAAACCGGTGACGTTGCAAAAATATTGTTAGCGATATCGTTGCATGTAACCCGGCCTTTAGAAAGAGACCAGAACGAGGATCTCATTGAGATTTATTGATTTGTGACTTATGGCGCTCTCCATGGAACGCTGGAGCTGCCGGAAGGTCACCAATCACTAGAACCTGACAGGAGCAGCGGTGATAACGGAAAACGGCAGGATGCGAGTAAAAGATAGAGGAAAGGGGAATTAGATTTAAAGGACTACTCCAGCAGTGCAATAAAAAAAATAATCAATGGGGTGTTACATTAAAAAACTTGAAGAAAGTCTTTCTGAATCGTGATTTTTTATTTTTTTTTTACATTTTTCTGACTTATTTTTAGGTTTAATATTCCTCTATCATTTTAAAGGGGATAAGCTGAGCTCTGTCTCAGAAGACATGTTTATTTTATGAAAAGGAGAAGATGTAAGAAGATAGGAGACCGTGCTCAGATGTTACATGACATTTATACTGTTACACAGTGTGCCTCCTCAGATGTCATCCAAATGTCTGGTAACTAAGGTACACACTTTCCCTAGGAATTTCAGAGACAGGAACCTGACGATAAGCTGCATTCTTGATTAGTCAGTCAATCTCAATGCAGAACGCTTCCATGAGATGTAACTATCAAACAGGATTCAAAGATTTTTGCTTGTTAATCATAGTCATTCTGTTCTATTGCTGAGCTAGTAGTTAAACACCAGCCATTGGGCTGAGCTGCTGCTTCCTGAATTCACGATCTTTAAGCATGTTCTCCTCTTCAAAGACTTGTAAAATTAGACTAAAAGTTCATTCAGATGTCCATTTTTGTTTCATAGGTAGCACTCGTAACTGAAATAGTGGAAGGGGCAGTTTACATATCTGTGATTTTTAGCAGACTTAATGATCAGTACAAAATCAAGAAGATATGTCCAATATTGATCCGTGAGCAGGTCAGATCAGAATCGGCAATGCAAGTTTATAGGTTAATGACAAATGACACACCCACCACAGGCGTGGGGTACTCGGAACCTGACCGGGTCGGTCCTTTTCTAGGGAAGTCACAGGGCTGTGACCCGTTCCGTGACCCTGGCGGTGTCGTTAAATGGGGAAATAGTTTATATGGGCAGACATTGCAGTCAGGACCACTGGGGCAGTTGATGACGCAGCAAGGATGACACAGCTCCCCACAGGTGGAGCAGAGACCCAAGGCAGATGATATAGTCAAACAGGGCTGTAGTGATCGCTGGGGTGCAGGGTGCAGACGCAGGGAAAAAAACAGCGAACACAGAGTTGTAGTTTCTGTTACCTTTACTTTGTGGTTGCAGGTGCAGTCCGGGGCACTTATTACAGATGGTGATAGAGGTCTGGGTGGACTAGAAGCAATTGGGTGATCCACCACACCAGGGGAATTTGTAGGCCTCCCTTTTGCGCTCTCCCTTTTGGTCCTTGCTGCCTAAAGCTACACTGTGACCCTCTTCCTGCGTGTTTGGTTGTTCCTACCTGTATGGTAGGCAGCTTGGGCCTTTTTCAGGTGCCGCTACGGGCTTTAATCTGCTGTTGTGCGACGGGGTATTTGGTGTGGCTGGAAGACTTGCAGTGTTCTTCCCTCCAGAACTCAGCTGCTGTGTCTTCAGTACCCCACAACTCAGGACTCTGGTGTCCTTTTCTCTGGCGCTTAGCTCCAGGATGAGCTCTGTCGCAGCTCAATTCCCCTCAGAGCTCTCCTCCACATCTTTCCTGCTTCCCCTTCAGACTGTCTTCAACGGTTACCTCACACTGACTGCACTTCCCCTTCCTGTGTTTCTCCTCTTTAATAACTGTTCCAACTGTCTTTCTACTGCGCACTTCCTGCTGCTCCCCTGAAACTGGCTTAGAGCTTCCCCTTCAGGCTTGGAGGAGGAAAACTGTTGGATGCTGAGTATTACCTGGTGTGGGGGGACCCCTTCTTGCTTCCAGGCATGACATCACCCCCCTGGGAGGGAGGTAAAGCCACTGCGGCAACTGGACCCTGGGGTGCCACGCAAACATTGGTGGGGATTTGAGTGCCAAAAAATTTGAGACCACTCCGATTTTGGGCACAGTGGACCAAATCGGACAGAATCGGAACCGGCTCAGTCCGCACCTAATAACATGGAAGCTTACAGAGCACGAGTCTGAGAAAAAATTGGCTCCTTTCCCAGACTTGATTTCAGTGTACTGAGCATGCTCAGTACACTAAAACTGCTCTGTTCCCGTGTTATTTCACCTTTGCATTGTATATACATACATTGTGGAAATTATATAAAACAAAGCAAGTGTTAAAAATGTAAAAAAAAAAAAAAACACTCACCTCTCCAGCGTGTGCCCTGCGATGTGCGGCATCCAGCTCCGAGGGCTTAAGGACCTAGATCAGCTGACCGGGTGAGGCAACTTCTATCAATGTAGTTTAGATATTACATAAATTCTAGAATCTATTTTGAAGGTAAAGTGGAGTTTTATTATAAAGACTGTCTCTTTGTTTCTCTACTTGTTCCTCAGCTCATTTCAGACAAATGATTTATGGCTCTTTCACAAATCAGTTTTGTTGGTATTTGGTTTTTGCTCATGTTCACAGATAGATTGCCGATCTATTTCAATCAATGCATCTTTTCACTTTTATATTGTGCACACAAAAAAATACTGATAGAGATATGTCTTAAGGCCACATTACACACACAGATATATTGGTCACAGATCTCTGATTACAGTGAAATCATGGACACATTGTTCATTTTAAGGCCTACAAATGTAGCAATGTGTCCATGATTTCACTGCAACCAGAGATCTGTGACCAATATCTGAACAGATATCTGTGTGTGTAATGCGGCCTTTACTTTGATCAATGTATCAGATATAACTTGTAAGTTCAAGTCAATTTCTCCATAATAAAATAAAATCAGATGGACACACAGACGTCATACGTCATCAGGTACCCAGTCTGATAGCAGCTTGATTTAAGGACTGAGACGTGGATTCTATTGATGTGTCACTTACTGCTTGCTGCAGTTTTAATAAATAACTATTTATGTGCTGCAGATCTACCAGATCACTGATTGGCATGTATTTAGTTGTGTTTAAATTAATAGTAGTGTGTTAAACTTGAGTAAACCCAAAATCTTTATAATAATTTTTATTACCATGCATTAGGAACATTGCACATTGTTTTATACATCAAAACATGAAGAGAAATATATTGAATTTTTAACTACTTTACAGAAAAGAAAAAAAAAAAACAATAAACATTAGGCTGTTCAAGAAAAACAGCAGTGTCTGTATTTCTCTTTACAAACTCAAAATATGTACTTTTTTTAGGGTTTCACATTCCTGTGGTTCAATAACCTTATATTTAGTAGTATAAACACAGGTTACTTTTTTAGAACTGCTTCACATCTATGCTGCAGAGTCACCCACCTTCTGGCACCTGGTAACTGTTATTCCAGCCCAGGATGCTTTTACATCATCTCACAATTTATCTGCATTTGTTGGCTTTGCCTCAGAAACGGCATTTTTATTATGCCCCCACAAGTGTCATATCGCATTAAGGTCTGGGGATTGGACTGGTAACTCCATAACCTCAATTTTGTTGGACTGGAACCAAAATATTGCTTATTTACTGGTGTGTTTAGGGTCGTTCCCTTGTTGAAACATCCATTTCAAGGGCATTTCCTCTTCAGCATAAGGCAACATGATCTCTTCAAGTATTTTGATATATGCAAACTGGTCCATGATCCCTGATATTCGGTAAATAGGCCTGGCTCCATAGTAAGAGAAACATGGCTATATCATGATGCTTGCACCACCATGTTTCACTGTCTTCAGAGTGTACTGTGGATTGAATTCAGAGTTTGGGTGTTGTCTGACGAACAATTTTACTTTCATCAGTCCACAAAATGTTTCCCCATTACTCTTTAGGCCAGTTGATGTATTCTTTGGAAAATATTCTTCAGTACATGTCTTTTTTTTGTTAGCGGTGGGACTTAGCGGGGACTTCTTGCTAATAAATTAGCTTCACACAGGCATCTTGTAAGTGTCACAGTACTCACAGGTAACTTGAGACTTTGATCCATTTATAAGAGATCTATAGATCCTAGAAGTGCAGAGTACAGCTCTGCTTAATCATGTAGAAGGGCAGGGACTGTACTAAAAAGTTTCTTTCACTGGAGTTCCCCTTTCAATAAATTGAACATTTGCCTTTTTTCCCTCTGTACATACATATGTGTATGACAAAATAAGTATAATTGCAATAATCTTCTAGGAGAAATTTTCTGGAATAATTTTAAGGGTGCCAACACTTTCGGTCAGGACTGTATATTCATTCTGTTATTAATAGAGACACATTTATTCTGGACATCATGCAAACGTTCATTTCTAGAGCAGCCACACATATTTAGATGAAATTCAGAATCTTCAGTATGCACATAATCTGTGTAAGGACCGGCTTCACACCACGGTGTGATCAGGTTCGGGGTTGTCCCGTGTAAACTTGACAGCCCCGAACCCGATTTTGACATTATACAGCCCTATGGGGCCAGAAGGAGCCGGATTGCAGCTATGTGCCGTCCGGTTTCCATCTGTACGGGAGGATCTGGGTGAATTTTGATTTTCCTCCTGGACACAAAAACGTTGCTCGCAACGTTTTTGTGTCCGGGGCGAAAATCTGCCCAAATCGGATCCTCCCGGATCCGGGGCGATCTGGCGCTCCCTAGAATGGGAGTCTATGGCGCAGGTCCGACAAAAACATCGGATCCGGGAACTGGACACCAGCGAGCGCTGCTAAACTTCAGCACCACCAGCCGTCCCCTGCTGTGATTTCAGGACCGCAGCAAGCTCCCCGCTAGCCACGATCTTGAAAAATCAGCAGCTGCGATCTTTGGAAACCGGCTGCAAACCAGACCAGAGGGCATATTTGCCCTCCGGTTCTATTTGTAAATCGGGTCCGGGGCTGTCCGATTCACATAAGACAGCCCCGACCTAATCACACCGCGGTGTGAAGCCGGCCTAATATACACTCCAAGTTCAGATATTTTTCCTTTTAGTCTTATAAAAACGGACATTTGTGTCACCTTCTTCACATACAGATTATATGTTGTACACACATAAGATGTCAGATCAGATTCGGAGAATTCTATAGTGCTTACCTGATAGTTTCCTCTTAGCTGTGACACTAATTGAGATATTTGGTTCACAACATCTAAATCGTAAAGCAGATTTTGTAAGTCTTGATAGAGTTGCCCAGGTCCCATGTATAATTTATCTGCAAATATACAGATATAATACTGTAAATGTAATACTGTAAATGAGATATGCAATGTATAAAATGCACTGCATTGTGAAAGATTAATGTCCTTTCACAAAAGCTATTTACCTTCAGAAGGGAACCAGTCACCGGATTTGTGCTGTATAAACTAAAAGCACCACCTTCAGCAGACCTATACTGCATTTCATGAAAGTGCATATTATGCCCTGACTCCTCATGCTCTATATTTAAATTAGGCCGGTCCGATAGATTTGATGGCTGCACCATTTGTCCTCCCCGCAGTGATCACTGTCCTCTTCTTGTGATAGATGTGGATGTTGCCTCCTGCATCATCCACATTGCTGGGGAAAATCTCATGCCTGCGCAGAGGGTTAGCCGTAAAGCGCAGGTGCACTGCACTCTGCCCTACTGCAGGCAGAGCTAAAAACAAGTGAAAATAAGCAAACCGGCACAGGCAGGAGATTTCACCGGGCTATGAGGATGACATCTCTGGAGTCACTTACATACCCGGGCGAAATCTTGTGCCTGTTCACTTTGCTCTGCAGTGGGAGAGCCAGGTTGAGCCTAGACTGTATGTGCTCCTTCCAGGTCCTGACTATAGCCCATACATTGTAGCTGGTTCACTGCTGAAGATGCTAGAATGTATGGGCTCTTTCCAGGTATACAGTGAAACAAGCAGAATGTATAGGACTCTGTTAGATGTTTATTTGTGAAGTCATTAGAATGTATAAGCTGTTTGGGCTGCAGATGGGCTGCAGTTAGGACTTGGAAGGAGCCCATCTAGTCTAGCGTCTTCACTAGTGAGACTGCTACAATGTATGGGCTGCAGTCAGGACCTGGAAGGAGCCCAAACAATCTAGGCTCAACCAGAGTGCCTACTCTCCCAGCCTATGGAGATACATTAATATGCAACCATAAGCTGGGAGACTGAGCTGTTATGGCACTACATCAGACCTACTTTAGATTCGGATGGATATTAAGTTAGTGATTGAGGGAGTGTCTAGTCTTCCTTTCTTTACTAATTCTGTTTATGTCTTGCAGGTTCACTTTTGTCGACGGTCTGATTCGGTGAATTACGTCGGAAACCCTGGACTACTGCAGACTTTTTTTGGGGGGGGAGGGGGACTTTCTTCGGTGAAATAGGGAACGTGTTGGGCAGTGTTATTTTAAGTGAAATATTTTTTGCTGTGTTTATCTTTTTTTTTTTCTTATTACTGTCTGGATTAGTAATGTGGGGTATCTGATAGATGCCTCTACATTACTACAACCACACCAGGGAAACGGGAAGAGCCGGGACAAAGCGCAAGGACTGGCACATCTACAGATGCCACAGGCCTGTTATTTTTAGGCTGGGAAGGGACCATTGCCCTTCCCAGCCTAAGAATACTAGATCCTGTCAGCTTCACCTTGGCTGGTGATCCAACTTGGAGGGGACCCCACTTCTTTTTTAAATTATTTATTTATGAATAAGTAATTTAAAAATACATCGTGGGATCCCCTTTGTTTTGGATCACAAGTTAAGGTAAATCTGCCAGCTGCAGGCTGCTTTATCAAAGCTGGCTAGCCAAAAATAGTTATTCAGCCTCCTGTATGTGTCATCACTGTTGCTGGTGTCCTCCCCGCCTCCAGCCCTCTCTGTTCCACTTTCAGCCCTCAGCGATGATACATAATGGAGGCTGAACAAGAGAGGGCTGGAGGTTGTACAGAGAGGGCTGGAGGCGGGGAGGAAACCAGCAACAGCGAAGACTCATTAATGAGTAAGTCCCTCCGGACTCCATATCTGTACACTTTATAAAGTCTTATTAACAGCTTACAGGGGGCTAGAAGCATGGGGGACCCTTTCCCTGAATGCAGCAGACATGCTGCATTCAGTGCTGCATTCTATTAGCATAGCACCAGGGGGGTGACAGGTCCTCTTTAAAAGCGGCTATGAAAGATAATAGCTGGAAAGGGGCAACATTGACAGGTTTACGTTATATTCGCACTGGTTCACATGGTTGCAGTTTATAGAGTAGCTATCGCAGATTTGCCTAGTACATTTATATTATACACAATTCTAAATAATCAGCAATATCAGATCACCCATTTGATTTCAACTCAGCTATACCCACACATTATAAAGACTTATTTATGGGCAACAGACTTATGTGACCTCCAGTCGAGTAAATGCTCTCACTTACAGACAGAAGGTCTGTTTCTGACATGACATCACTTATCAAATCTCTTCTAGAAGCCAGAGAACCCCCCCACACCCTCTCCTTCCAGATTTACTTTCTTTGTCTCTCTGTATGTCTTTATGCAGCTGAATATTACACAAAAGACCACCGATGTAGTGGGGATTCCACAAAATTTAAATATTCCTTGGAGTAACATTATCTGTGTGTTGCATGTAGGATCCCACATTTATCCTATGGAAAGTATCTTCATCCTGTATCCCCACCTCCAACTAGTAAAAGCTGACAGGAAGAAACATATTAAAAGCAGGAGGTGGAAGTGATCAGCTAAAAGTGCATCGCGCAGAATACAGAGACTCTACATTGTAAGCTAGGGACAAAAATTGGTCTGTGATGAGTCCATCACTGTTGCCGATAAATATTGCTCAGAATAAATGCAATAATGAGACTTTGACCCCCGCTAAAAAGTTAAGAGGGGTCATGAAAATATGGGGATGAGGGAATGAATTAACTAAAATAAAACCTACACAAGGAATGAACAAATTTCTCTTCATTATTCTTTAAATACTTGAGGACTGCTCATAGAATTGAAATGTCCAGGCTGTCCACTTATATCCCTGCACTGATGTCAGTGCAGCCTAATAAGCTTTTCATAAGGTGGCAGGGAGAGCCAGGGCCAGATAGGCAGAGCAGGGCCAGATAGGCAGAGGCAGGGCCAGATAGGCAGAGACAGGGCCAGATAGGCAGAGACAGGGCCAGATAGGCAGAGACAGGGCCAGATAGGCAGAGACAGGGCCAGATAGGCAGAGACAGGGCCAGATAGGCAGAGACAGGCCAGATAGGGAGAGACAGGGCCAGACAGGGAGAGACAGGGCCAGAAGGGAGAGACAGGGCCAGATAGGGAGAGATAGGGCAAGATATGGGAGAGATAGGGCAAGATATGGGAGAGAAGGGCCAGATATGGGAGATAGGGCCAGATAGGAGAGAAGGGCCAGACAGGGAGATAGGGCCAGATATGGAGAGAGACAGGGCCAGATTGAGCCCAACTGGGAGAACTGTGTTCTATCGCCGGCTGTCTGTGGTTAGTGTGTCTCTTCTGGGATGTCCTCAGCTCTGTGCTGTGAATAGAGAGTGTGCCACAATGTCCTCAGCTCCATGCTGTGCACAGACCGTGTACCACCATGTCACCAGCTCCGTGCAGTGCACAGTGTACCACGATGTCCCCAGCTCCCTGCTGTGCACACAGTGTACAACAATGTCCCCAGCTCCGTGCAGTGCACAAACAGTGCACCACCATGTCTCCAGCTCTCTGCTGTGCACAGACAGTGTACCAATATGTACCCAGCTCCCTGCTGTCCACAGACAGTGTACCACCATGTACCCAGCTCCCTGCTGTGCACAGACAGTGTACCAATATGTCCCCTGCTCCGTGCAGTGCACAGACAGTGTACCACGATGTCCCCAGCTCCCTGCTGTGCACAGACAGTGTACCACCATGTCCTCAGCTCCGTGCAGTGCACAGTGTACCACCATGTACCCAGCTCCCTGCTGTGCACAGACAGTGTACCACCATGTACCTGGCTCCCTGCTGTGCACAGAGTGTACCAACATGTACCCAGCTCCCTGCTGTGCACAGACAGTGTACCACCATGTACCCAGCTCCCTGCTGTGCACAGTGTACCACCATGTCCCCAGCTCCGTGCTGTGCACAGACAGTGTACCACCATGTCCCCAGCTCCGTGCTGTGCACAGACCATGTACCAACTTGTCCCCAGCTCCGTGCAGTGCACAAACAGTGTACCACCATGTCTCCAGCTCCGTGCAGTGCACAGAGTGTACCACCATGTCCCAGCTCCGTCCTGTGCACAGTGTACCACCATGTCCCCAGCTCCGTGCAGTGCACAGACGTGTACCACCATGTCCCCAGCTCCCATGCTGTGCACAGTGTACCACCATGTACCCAGCTCCGTGTTGTGCACAGTGTACCACCATGTCCCAGCTCCCCTGATGTGCGACGTGTACCACCATGTCCCCAGCTCCTGCTGTGCACAGTGTATCCACCATGTCCCAGCCTGTCAGTTGTGGCACAGTGTACCACCATGTCTCCAGCTCCCTGTTGTGCACAGTGTACCACCATGTCTCCAGCGCCCTGCTGTGCACAGACCGTGTACCACCATGTCCCCAGCTCCATGCTGTGCACAGTGTACCACCATGTCCCCAGCTCCATGCTGTGCACAGACAGTGTATCACCATGTCCTCAGCTCCGTGCTGTGCACAGTGTACCACCATGTCCCCAGCTCCGTGATGTGCACAGTGTACCACCATGTCCCCAGCTCTGTGATGAGCACAGACAGTGTACCGCCATGTCCCCAGCTCCGTGATGTGCACAGACAGTGTACCGCCATGTCCCCAGCTCCGTGATGTGCACAGACACTGTACCACCATGTTCCCAGCTCCGTGCTGTGCACAGACAGTGTACCACCATGTCCCCAGCTCCGTACAGTGCACAGACCATGTACCAACTTGTCCCCAGCTCCGTACAGTGCACAGTGTACCACCAGTCCCCAGCTCCATGCTGTGCAGTGTATCACCATGTCCTCAGCTCCATGCAGTGCACAGTACCAACCTGTCCCCAGCTCCGTGATGTGCACAGACAGTGTAACACCATGTCACCAGCTCCGTGCTGCGCACAGACAGTGTACCACCATGTCCCCATTTCCGTGCTGTGCACAGTGTACCACCATGTCCCCAGCTCCCTGCTGTGCACAGAGAGTGTGCACAGCACGGAGCTGGTGACATGGTGTTACACTGTCTGTGCACTGCACGGAGCTGGGGACATGGTGGTACACTGTGCACAGGAGGGAGCTTGGGACATGTGTACACTCTGTGCACTGCACGAGCTGGAGACATGGTGGTACACTTTTTGTGCACTGCACCGAGCTGGGACAAGTTGGTACATGGTCTGTGCACAGCACGAGCTGGGACATGGTGGTACACTGTCTGTGCACAGCACGGAGCTGAGGACATGGTGGTACACTGTCTCCCGTCGCCTTAAAATCTGGCGCAACGTGAGGGGGATATCAGCCACAGGGGAGGGCTGCGACAGGGGAGGGCCGCAACGGCTACGGAGGTGGGGGGCGCAACCACTGACAGTGCCTAGGGCAGCAGGAACTCCAAATACCCAAATACGGCCCTGCCATCACCATTCCTCAGCTCAGTGTGTCTTGAACGCAACATATTTATGGTACTAAATCGACAACACAAAATTAACATGGGGGTTGGCTATAATTTTACTATAAAACAGGCCTGTTGGCGGACCTTTGAGACAAGTTTTGTCCCATGGTACGCCGGGTCAGCTATTGACCCATATAAATAATTTATATATTTTCGGACAATGGTGAAATAGAGGTTGGGGCTTTTGTATAAATACAAAATACATATGTACATATGGTCCTACTTATGTATAACACCTCTGGTAGTGGGATTTTCTTTTCAATATTCGGGTTCCACCAACCCAAAAGTTTGGATTGCCTTGTGTGATCCTCTAGGTGTACAATCTTTAGTTTTGGGATATATCACTATACCCATGTTTCCCTGGTTACTGATGATTTCTTGCCATACATATGTATTTGACTCGGGACATGTGTGCGGTCCGCTTTTTCACAGGTATGTATATGTCTTTTTTGTTTCTTTCAAGACTCTTGTATATTAAATTTTCTGTAGCATTAAAGATCTGTGCTATTTCTATTGGGTGGAAAGTTTGGATATACACTTTGGTAGGGGATTTTTGACACAAGTTTTTTGGAGGTATTCTGTCTTTGGGAGGGTAACTCTTGATGGTAATCCATATTTATGGTACTAAATCGACAACACAAAATTAACATGGGGGTTGACTATAATTTTACTATAAAACAGGCTTGTTGGCGGACCTTTGAGACAAGTTTTGTCCCATGGTACGCCGGGTCAGCTATTGACCCATATAAATAATTTATATATTTTCGGACAATGGTGAAATAGAGGTTGGGGCTTTTGTATAAATATATCTACAACCCTTGTTTGGGGTTCTATAATATAGCTATAGGGGTTTGACCTCCCCTTACTCATATATTGGTATTACGGTTGCTTCCCCCCCTCCGGGAAGCTGGGGTGGATGATCCTTCTCTTCGAGTGAGTTTACGGGGAACCGCCGAGGGTTGTTTTGTCCACACCACATTGCCCCCTGGAGTTGCCAATAATTGCTTGTATAACTAGCTGCCCCATATCTGGTGTTTTCACAACCCCCCCTTTTATTATGGCACAATGTAAATACTATAGACAGATTTTCTGAATGGAGCTCAGCAGGGGTCTTGCGACATATACGGTAATTAATTTGTTTGTGGTCAGAAGCGTGGGGTTAGACAAGTGTCTTCCATGTTTTCCGTATCAAACATTATACCTGTGTTCAGGATTATGTACAACTCTTATATGATTAATTACCATGACATTGAGCGTTTTGAATAAAATTGATGTATGCTCTATTTCCATAATCATTATATCCCATATTCATTATAATGCGCCGGGTTTTTTATTATTATTCTCATTATTACAAGTTTACAAATCATTTGTTTGTTCTAATCATGTGACTGCACACATGTTCCTTGTAGCTCCCGGAACGTCACTTCCGGTTTCAGTGTGGGAGCTATGGCAACACACAACACGGCAGGAATAGCCGTCTGATTGGTGCTGATATTTAAGGGCGGAACGCCGGATGTGTAGCCACGCCTCCCTGACGAAGCCGCTTTACAGCGGTTACGCGTGGGATTCGGGCGCCCCTGCCTTCTGTTTGCACTAGCCCTTGGCGCGGGACTCCCTGGCACTATTCCAGGTATAGACCTGTCAGCCAGAACATTTGCTCAGATCTTGGGCACGCAGCACTAGGGACAAACAGGATGGAGGTAGATTAGCTTCATTATTGACCTCACATTGGAATATCACTGCGCTTTATCATGACTGTGCCTGTTACTTTTCTCTACCTAGCTGGATGCTTATCTTGATATTGCCATATATGTATTGGTGCCGGTTGTCCTGATCTGCTGCCAAGGGGATCACAAATCAGTCTGTTTTATATTCACAGCTATGCACTTTTTCTGACTTTGTGTATCATAGAATAACATTTAATGTCATTTCTTTTTTTCATATGAATTTATTCAGATTTCTTATGAAATGGCTTTGAGTGTTTTGTACTATTGATAACTAGCTGGGTGACCGATGCACATGCATCGGGATTCTAGAAGGGCGAGTCTCTGACTCGCAATGGCCGCTTCGCGGCCAATGCTTCGCGCTTCTAAGGCGACTCGCCATGCCCGCTGCGCGGGCATAGCGAGTCGCCTTAGAACTGCTCGCAATGGCCGCTGCGCGGCCAATGCTTCGGGCGTATCCACATGACCACGCTGACTCGCATTGCGAGTCGACTCAGAAGGGGCAAAAAACCCATTCGCAATTATATAATAGATGTGCATCTTGTCTGTTGTATTGGAGGAAGACTTGATATGTGTATCTATTTCTGATATATGCAGGGGTCCCATCTCCTTATGGACTGTGGTCTGTTGATGTTTTTAATAGTTTTTATATTTTTGTTGTTTTGTCCTTAAATAAAAGCCTTATTCATTCTCATATATTGTGTGGTGGTGTGCCATCTAATTTTGTCAATTCTTTCTCTATGATCTTGAACGCAATGAATGACAGTTTGCTCCACTTTGGAATCAGACCTGTGCTGAGCTATCAGTTTTGTGATTGACAGCTCAGTCGTCCAATCTAGTGCTGTGGCACGCTGAGCTGTCTGTGTCTTGATGGACAGCTAATCCATCCTGTGACTGATAGCATAGTATGCAAAATGAACCTATAAACTTCCACACACTGACCATGTGTCAAACAAACAGACACTATTATAACACATGAGAAACACCCACAGGTGGAGGTATATGGATACCGGACCCACCCATCTCTCTGGCTTTTAGTAAAGTCTGACCTTGGAACACCCAAATAAATGTTGTGGCACCAAAGGTACCAGAGAACACAACCTGGCTTACATTACAGAGGACAACCACCCCTGCAATACATGCTGGCCATCCACAATGTACCAGGCCACTATCGTGCCAAGTATTTATAACTATATATTAAATTATATATATATATTAAATATATATATATATATATATATATATATATATATATATATATATATATATATATATATATATACATATATATATATATATATATATATATATAATATATATATATATATATACACACACAATATACACACACACATACAGGGTGGGCATTTATATGCGTGAACATAAATAAAATGGGTATGGTTGATGATATCAACTTTGTTTGTGGCTCATTAGTATATGGGAAGGGGGAAACTTTTCCAGATGGGTGGTGACCATGGCGGCAATTTTGAAGTCAGCCATTTTGGATCCAACTTTATTTTTTTCCATGGGAAGAGGGTCATGTGACAAAACTTATTGAGAATTTCATAAGAATAACAATGGTGTGCTTGGTTTTAACGTAACTATATTCTTTCGTTAGTTATTTACAAGTTTATGACCACTTATAAAATGTGTTCAAAGTGTTGCCCATTGTGTTGGATTGTCAATGCCACCCTGGATATCTGAATCATGTAGCAATTTCAGATATCTAATGGCATTGAGGTTTCCATTGATGAAGAATGGCCCCACTATCTTTGGACCCCATATACCACACCATACCATCAATTTTTGTATTCCAACAGTCTTTAGGGATCTATCCACTGTGGGTTATTATCAGAGCAATAGCTGTGGTTTTGTTTGTTAACTTCACTATTCACAAAAAAGTTTGCCTCATCACTCACCTGAAGGCAATTGTCTATGCTGTGAAGATACAAGATGTGCAGCCATTGAAACAACAGATACTGGAAGCCTGTGCTAGCATTTCTTTTGTGGTGTTACTATCAGTGTGTCAAGAATGGGAGAAGAGGGTTGCATTGACAATCCAACACAATGGGCAGCACTTTGAACACATTTTATAAGTGGACATAAACTTATAAATAACTCATGAAAGAATAAAGTTACGTTATAACCAAGCACACCATTGTTTGTCTTATGAAATTCTCAATAGGTTTGATGTGTCACATTTTCCCATTGAAAAAATAAAGTTGGATCCAAAATGGCTGATTTCAAAATGGCCACCATGGTCACCAGCCATCTGGAAACGTTTTCCACCTCCCATATACTAATGTGCCACAAACAGGAAGTTGATATCTCCAACCATTCCCATTTTATTTAGGTGCATCCATATAACTGGCCCCCCGGTACATGTACCTGTGTAGTGAGCTCCTATATAGAGCCCCTATCAAAAAAAAAAAAAACAAAGCGCTAATTGCTGGCATACAGTAGGTTGCCTGTGAAGGGAAGAAGGAGACCTCACGCATATCGCAAAATGCTTGGCTTCCTAAAGGAATATTTTGTATAAATAAAGATTAATACATTTTTGGAAAAATCAGTGTCTGAGTGATCCCAATGTCTGTACACACCATCTTTATCTACAATAGTTGTTACTACTTTTCTTTATGGCCATCATCAGTTACCATATCTGAAAGGGATCGGAACTCCGTGATGTCACAACTCATTGTTAGAATCTATGACATTCTGTTTCATCTGACTGGATCACTTCATTTAGTATTTGCCTTTCTAGTGGAAGCATCTACTGGAGCGTCTGCCGATTTGGGATTTCTTTGTGGATTTGCGAATTATTTCTGGATTTACCTTTTTATGGGAACATCTTTGCTACATCTGGAGGTAAATACTGTGAATTTATTTACTATCTATAGAACTAGTATTAATAGCTAATTGGTATAAAAAATACACATAAAAGTAATCTTTACTGATATTTTAAATTAATGTCTCAAATTACAGTTCAAACACATAAAAGCCAAAAACAAAACATAGAGAAAGGGTAGAGGTGTATGATTAGTGATACACACCCCTTCACCCACACACAGTATGTCTGTGTTATATCAATTCACAGAATACCACAGAGCAGAACACACAGCTCTTTCCTTTATGATTACTCATCATACCACTCTATTGAATAGTGGGATATTTAACAAAATGCCATATACATCAAGATGAATCTTGACGATGACCTGATAGGAGTAACAAGGATGAATTAAACCACTTTCACATTTGTACATGGAACAATCTCACCGGGTCTATTCTTTGCTCCTAGACCGTGTCAGGCCAAATAGGGGTCACAGAACAACTGCTACCACACTTATATAAATGGCAGAATGGTGATTTTAGTACTAATAGAAATAATGGGGCAAAAAAGGTGCCCTTAGAGGAACTAAAATTGTTTTACCAAGTTTGTAATATATTCCCTATAGGATATGAAATAACTTGCAGATTGTTGGGTGTTTGACCACTGGGTCCCACTGATCCTGAGAATTGGGCTCTGAAGAGACCCGTGTGAATGGAGCTGTGGTTGGGCTTGAGCTTCATCCATTTCCAGTGGGAAGGTTGAAGATAATAGAGAGATGCACGCAACTCTATTTAGCACTTTTAAGATTAAATGGAGTGGACGCGCACATGTAAGACCTTTGCTCCCTGCAGATACGACCCTACAAAACCCTCCTCTCAGGATTGATGGGATTCCCATTGGTTAGCCCCCCAAGCAATCAGACAGTTATCCACTATTCTGTGGAAAGATAAACTTGATACATAAGGATGCAGGCCTCACTGAATAGGGGCATGGTTTATCAGAAAAGGGTTATTGCTGTACGATGTTGTACTGCTAGATTCACTGCTAATGGTCAAAAACAACTGTGATGGCTTTCTTAAAAAATATAATATTACAGGCACTAGAGCAGTGTTTCTCAACGCCAGTCCTCAGGACCCACCAACATTACAGGTTTTCAGGATTTCCTTAGTATTGCACAGGCGATCATTTAATTATCTGCATAGGTGATGATTCCAATACTGAAGAAATCCTGAAAACATGCATTGTTGGTGGGTCCTGAGGACTGGAGTTGAGAAACCCTGCACTAGAGTCTGTGATGGGATGATAATATATATGGAACTAGTCTGATTGCTGCATGTGACTAAGGAAGAGAAAGTGTACCCCTGTATGGCTAAGCACAACCAAAACAAATCAAAGTATGCATGTGAATATTTATTAAATGATATAGTGTAAAGGCAAAAAAAGCACAAACATGTTAAAAACAATTAAAACCAACTGGTCCGGACCAGCCACTCCCTCTGCACAGGCACAAAATACAGAAATTACACAATTATTCAAGGATAATCAACAGTAACCAACAGATGAGATGAAGTTTATACAACACATATATACAAGACAATAGGGCAGTCAATCAAAATGTATGGTCACAATTGTACAGCACAATTTAATGTATGGTATACACCCCAAACAGTAAGGATATCAAGCTATCAGTATAGATAGGGTTTCCCTATATCAAGGAAGGAAGATTATAAATAATACAGCAACCGTTTATATGTCAAATACAACAATCAAGTACAGATAAAATCAATAATTGTAATACATAGCTGTCCAGATTAGTGTATGTCAGAGCACGGCCTTCATGATATGGAGCAGTACAGGGAACCCACAGAAGGGGGGGGAGATAGCAATCAAGGGGTATATTACCAATATCATTCACCAAAATAAAGTGCCAACAGAGGAGGGGTGGCGGCCAGGCCCCACGCGTATCGCCGGGAAGGCTTTGTCAGAAGCTGCATGTGGAGTAAGGAAGCAATCTTTCTCTTAATATGGAGTTATTAGTGTCTGCCCCCTGGGGTTTTTGCCTTTCTTTGGATTATCATGTTGGGCTATAGCTTGAACTTGATAGAAGCCAACCTTCAACCTTAAAACCTATAAAAATCCAGTTGCAGAGTCTGTCACTTCACTAACTCAAACAGGTGTTTGTATCTGGCAGTTTCTCCCACGGGCAGTTACCCACCAAGCTGCTCATCTGTACAGCTCTGCTCCCATTTGGGATGTCTCTTTGTCAGGCTTCTACCACTCTCTTCAGGCGCTTTCCATAGTTAGGGGCCCCATAGCAAATAAATAGCTGTGTGCTAATCAATGTTTTGGCCATTCATTCCACTAGCGGTTATCTTCACCAAATCATCCATACCCCAAAGTACACCCTCTGCCAAGTGCTCTTGTGCTCTCTGCAAAAACGCCCTTGTCAGAGTCCCCTGGCGGCAGATTATCTTGCCAAACAATCAGTCCCCCCCAGAATGTTATACACAGCACAGAAGAGAGAAACACTATATATCGGCAATAAGACTGTTTAAAGTGCAGCATACAAGTCTAAATCAGACATTTATATGAACAGGTCAATGGTCCTATTAGAACAACGTGTAGTCTGTCAAGAGCACCTCCTTGGAAATTTGTCTAGTCACCAGAGCACAAGTATACAAAAATGCAGGTAAAAAGACTTCTACAGCAATTGCAGCAGATATAACCTGTCAAAGATCTGTTTCGAGAGGATTTAACTTCTCAAATAAGCGTCTTGCTAAAATCCAGGGCCTCCAGAGTTGGTCAGACAAAGTCAGGTCCAGAATTACAAAATTGTATATCACTCAGCATATAGTAGCCCATAAATGGTCAGACCTCAAGATAGTCGGAAAATCCCTGACAGACACCTAGTAAGTCATAAATGGCAAATGCCAAGTCTTTACTCAGAATAAAGCCAGTATTTATGCAACTCTTGTGCAAAATAGCAAAGATTGTGCCCAGACCCCATAGGGGCTATTACCAGGGTAGAGGTGTGCTAAGCTGTGCCAGGGGAACCCTGTCAAAGAAGCCCACGCTTTCTGTTACGCCGGTAACTTTATCAGGGGAAAGGTAATGTATTTGAGTGGTTTGTGCATTATATAGGTAAGTAATGGAATCATTAGTAATCACCTGTGAGATGGTAGAGCAGGCAGTGTGCAAATCGCCACAGCTGAGTGGCTTCTGTAACAGGAGGATGTCACGGCGGAAGTGCCTGTGATTGACAGATCATGCTATGCGCGAATTGTGCATGTGTGGGCGGAGCATTCAGCCCCAGACGGGAGTTCCAATATGACGAACGCTAATAACACTGGGCATGCGTGATAGCAGTGGCTGGGAAAGATTCAAAGGGAGAACTATGATGTGATTAAGAGTGCTTGTGGAGTGCACAGTTAGTTAGCAGGGATACTCATCATGGAGGAGCAGTAATGGTCAAGCCTGGGACCGTGGCAAGCAAAATAGGGAAGAAAGACTTCGATTAGATAGGATGCAAAATCTAGATAAGTTGATACAAGGTATGATACAATATACATGTAGACATAATATACCAAAGTAGCAAAATAGAAACAGTGTGGAAATAAAAATTTGGTTATTAACTAAGATAATGCAAGGTCAAAAAAAGGTATTGTGTTATTATATATTGTTAGCTAAATACAAAAATAGGGGACATACTAAAAAAAAGATAGGTAGGATAGGGCCAGATAGGTAGGATAGGGCCAAGGAATAGGGCCAATAGGTAGGATAGGGCCAGATAGGTAGGATAGGGCCAGATAGGTAGGATAGGGCCAGATAGGTAGGATAGGGCCAGATAGGTAGGATAGGGCCAGATAGGTAGGATAGGGCCAGATAGGTAGGATAGGGCCAGATAGGTAGGATAGGGCCAGATAGGTAGGATAGGGCCAAGATAGGTAGGATGATAGGGCCAGATAGGTAGGATAGGGCCAGATAGGTAGGATAAGTGGCCAGATAGGTAGGATAGGCCAGATAGGTAGGATAGGCCAGATAGGTAGGATAGGGCCAGATAGGTAGGATAGGGCCAGATAGGTAGGATAGGGCCAGATAGGTAGGATAGGCCAGATAGGTAGGATAGGGCCAGATAGGTAGGATAGGGCCAGATAGGTAGGATAGGGCCAGATAGGTAGGATAGGGCCAGATAGGTAGGATAGGGCCAGATAGGTAGGATAGGGCCAGATAGGTAGGATAGGGCCAGATAGGTAGGATAGGGCCAGATAGGTAGGATAGGGCCAGATAGGTAGGATAGGGCCAGATAGGTAGGATAGGGCCAGATAGGTAGGATAGGGCCATGATAGGTAGGATATAGAAGGCCAGATAGGTAGTGATAGGGCCAGATAGGTAGGATAGGGCCAGATAGGTAGGATAGGGCCAGATAGGTAGGATAGGGCCAGATAGGTAGGATAGGGCCAGATAGGTAGGATAGGGCCAGATAGGTAGGATAGGGCCAGATAGGTAGGATAGGGCCAGATAGGTAGGATAGGGCCAGATAGGTAGGATAGGGCCAGATAGGTAGGATAGGGCCAGATAGGTATAGGAGATAGTATGGCCAGATAGGTAGGATAGGGCCAGATAGGTAGGATAGGGCCAGATAGGTAGGATAGGGCCAGATAGGTAGGATAGGGCCAGATAGGTAGGATAGGGCCAGATAGGTAGGATAGGGCCAGATAGGTAGGATAGGGCCAGATAGGTAGGATAGGGCCAGATAGGTAGGATAGGGCCAGATAGGTAGGATAGGGCCAGATAGGTAGGATAGGGCCAGATAGGTAGGATAGGGCCAGATAGGTAGGATAGGGCCAGATAGGTAGGATAGGGCCAGATAGGTAGGATAGGGCCAGATAGGTAGGATAGGGCCAGATAGGTAGGATAGGGCCAGATAGGTAGGATAGGGCCAGATAGGTAGGATAGGCCAGATAGGTAGGATAGGGCCAGATAGGTAGGATAGGGCCAGATAGGTAGGATAGGGCCAGATAGGTAGGATAGGGCCAGATAGGTAGGATAGGGCCAGATAGGTAGGATAGGGCCAGATAGGTAGGATAGGGCCAGATAGGTAGGATAGGGCCAGATAGGTAGGATAGGGCCAGATAGGTAGGATAGGGCCAGATAGGTAGGATAGGGCCAGATAGGTAGGATAGGGCCAGATAGGTAGGATAGGGCCAGATAGGTAGGATAGGGCCAGATAGGTAGGATAGGGCCAGATAGGTAGGATAGGGCCAGATAGGTAGGATAGGGCCAGATAGGTAGGATAGGGCCAGATAGGTAGGATAGGGCCAGATAGGTAGGATAGGGCCAGATAGGTAGGATAGGGCCAGATAGGTAGGATAGGGCCAGATAGGTAGGATAGGGCCAGATAGGTAGGATAGGGCCAGATAGGTAGGATAGGGCCAGATAGGTAGGATAGGGCCAGATAGGTAGGATAGGGCCAGATAGGTAGGATAGGGCCAGATAGGTAGGATAGGGCCAGATAGGTAGGATAGGGCCAGATAGGTAGGATAGGGCCAGATAGGTAGGATAGGGCCAGATAGTAGGATAGGCCAATAGTAGATAGGGCCAGATAGGTAGGTATAGGTGATAGGGCCAGATAGGTAGGATAGGGCCAGATAGGTAGGATAGGGCCAGATAGGTAGGGATAGGGCCAGATAGGTAGGATAGGGCCAGATAGGTAGGATAGGGCCAGATAGGTAGGATAGGGCCAGATAGGTAGGATAGGGCCAGATAGGTAGGATAGGGCCAGATAGTAGGATAGGCCAGATAGGTAGGATAGGGCCAGATAGTAGGATAGGCAGATAGTAGATAGGGCCAGATAGGTAGGATAGGGCCAGATAGGTAGGATAGGGCCAGATAGGTAGGATAGGGCCAGATAGGTAGGATAGGGCCAGATAGGTAGGATAGGGCCAGATAGGTAGGATAGGGCCAGATAGGTAGGATAAGGGCCAGATAGGTAGGATAGGGCCAGATAGGTAGGATAGGGCCAGATAGGTAGGATAGGGCCAGATAGGTAGGATAGGCCAGATAGGTAGGATAGGGCCAGATAGGTAGGATAGGGCCAGATAGGTAGGATAGGGCCAGATAGGAGGATAGGGCCAGATAGGTAGGATAGGGCCAGATAGGTAGGATAGGGCCAGATAGGTAGGATAGGGCCAGATAGGTAGGATAGGGCCAGATAGGTAGGATAGGGCCAGATAGTAGGTAGGCAGATAGTAGGTGGCCAGATAGGTAGGATAGGGCCAGATAGGTAGGATAGGGCCAGATAGTGATAGGAATAGGGGCCAGATAGGTAGGATAGGGCCAGATAGGTAGGATAGGGCCAGATAGGTAGGATAGGGCCAGATAGGTAGGATAGGGCCAGATAGGTAGGATAGGGCCAGATAGGTAGGATAGGGCCAGATAGGTAGGATAGGGCCAGATAGGTAGGATAGGGCCAGATAGGTAGGATAGGGCCAGATAGGTAGGATAGGGCCAGATAGGTAGGATAGGGCCAGATAGGTAGGATAGGGCCAGATAGGTAGGTAGGAGAGGTAGGAGCCAGATAGGTAGGATAGGGCCAGATAGGTAGGATAGGGCCAGATAGGTAGGATAGGGCCAGATAGGTAGGATAGGGCCAGATAGGTAGGATAGGGCCAGATAGGTAGGATAGGGCCAGATAGGTAGGATAGGGCCAGATAGGTAGGATAGGGCCAGATAGGTAGGATAGGGCCAGATAGGTAGGATAGGGCCAGTATAGATGGCTAGGTAATAGGGCCAGATAGGTAGGATAGGGCCAGATAGGTAGGATAGGGCCAGATAGGTAGGATAGGGCCAGATAGGTTAGGATATAGGGCCAGATAGGTAGGATAGGGCCAGTATAGGAAGGAATAAGGGCCAGATAGGTAGGATAGGGCCAGATAGGTAGGATAGCAGATAGGTAGTAGCCAGATAGGTAGGATAGGGCCAGATAGGTAGGATAGGGCCAGATAGGTAGGATAGGGCCAGATAGGTAGGATAGGGCCAGATAGGTAGGATAGGGCCAGATAGGTAGGATAGGGCCAGATAGGTAGGATAGGGCCAGATAGGTAGGATAGGGCCAGATAGTAGGTAGGGCCAGATATAGATAGGAAGGTGGGATAGGGCCAGATAGGTAGGATAGGGCCAGATAGGTAGGATAGGGCCAGATAGGTAGGATAGGGCCAGAATAGGTAGGATAGGGCCAGATAGGTAGGATAGGGCCAGATAGGTAGGATAGGGCCAGATAGGTAGGATAGGGCCAGATAGGTAGGATAGGGCCAGATAGGTAGGATAGGGCCAGATAGGTAGGATAGGGCCAGATAGGTAGGATAGGGCCAGATAGGTAGGATAGGGCCAGATAGGTAGGATAGGGCCAGATAGGTAGGATAGGGCCAGATAGGTAGGATAGGGCCAGTAGGTGAGGTAGGGCCAGATAGGTAGGATAGGGCCAGATAGGTAGGATAGGGCCAGATAGTGATAGGGCCAGATAGGATAGGGCCAGATAGGATAGGGCCAGATAGGATAGGGCCAGATAGGATAGGGCCAGATAGGATAGGCCAGATAGGAAGAAGGAGTCAAGGAGTCAACAGAGAGAAGTTGGGAAGGGTCTGTTTACGGACTGTAGACCCCCGAGCAAGAAGATGCCGCCTAATAGTGATCTTACCAGTGTAGACATTTTCACCAGTCTAGTTTCACATGATCTAAAAGAACTAGGTAAGACCAAAAAAAACGGTACACTATTCGAACCTCACATATGAGGAGAGACGCACTCTGAATGATCTAACAAGAAATGATCAAATCATATTGAAACCGGCCGATAAAGGCAGAAATCTTGTTATGATGAATCACAAACAATACAAACAGATGTGTCATAGTATACTGGTTGATGGAACGACCTAAACTAGGCTGCCAGGGGATCCTACTCTGGCCTTCATAGCCGAGTTGGGGGTCATTTTGCAAGAGGGTTTTGAGAGAGGTGTTATCTCATACAGTGAGAGGGCATTTATGTACAATCAACATCCAACGATAGCTGTGTTCTATGCTCTCCCAAAGATACCCAAGGGTCTGTCACCACTGCGAGGACGTCCCATAGTTTCTGGGGTAGGATCTATTACCCAGAACTGTGGGATTTACCTCGACAAGGTTCTGAGGGGATTTGGACCAGCTTACCCTCATATGTCAGGGACACACTGGACCTGATAAGTAAGTTGGACGGTGTCTCGGTGGGTGATGACGTACAGTTAGCCTCCATAGATGTGGAGGCACTGTACAGCAGCATCCCCCACGAGAAGGGCCTACAGGCGGTGGAGCACTACCTAAAGACCCGAGGGAGACAGTATATGGAACACAGTTCTTTTACCCTTTCACTGCTAATTACGTTCTGACCCATAATTTTTTCTGTTCGACGGAAGGTTCTACCACCAGTCCAGGGGCACAGCGATGGGGAGTTCTTGTGCCCCAAGTTACGCTAATTTGCTCCTGGGCTGGTGGGAGGATACTGTCGTCTTCACAGAAGAAGCTTCGGCTTGGTGGAGTCCCCAGATACTATTCTGGGGTAGATATATTGATGACATCATGATCCTGTGGAAGGGCGACAGTGATACATTCAGGAACTTTGTCGACAGTCTGAATATAAACACCTTGGGTCTGAGATTCACCTCTGAAGTCCACTCGGACTCTCTCAATTTTTTAGACGTCACCATCTATAAGGACGGATGTGGTGGGTTGCAGACGACCATCTTCCGCAAACCCACGGCCACCAATGACCTATTAAGGTGGGACAGCCACCACCCCAGAAGTCTCAGGAGGGGAATACCTAAAGGCCAATATTTGAGAGCGAGACGAAACTGCTCAGACATCAGCAGGTTTCATCTGGAGGCGAGGGACATGCAAAACCGTTTCCTTAGCAAGGGATATCCATCATATATCCTGAAGGAGGCTTTCAAATATGCGGCAGGGAGTAACAGGGAAACCCTCCTGAGACCTAGAGAGAAACCAGACCCCCAAGATACTGTTAGGATGATTGGGACATATGACGATCGGTATAAGGAAGTGCGAGCCATCTTTGAGAGACTCTGGGGGATACTCCAGTCCGATAAGGAGGTGGCCCCGTTTGTCCCATTGAGACCATCTATCACCTACAGGAGAGGGAGGTCACTGAAAGACCAGTTGATCCATAGCCAGTATTGTCCACCAAAAAAACAGGGCACGTGGCTGGATAGACGACAATGTGGCACCTTCAGATGCGGCAAGTGTATCTTCTGTAAATTTGTAAGGAGATCGGACACTTTCCAGAGTAGTACGACAGGTGAAAAATTCACCTGTAGACACTTTGGGAACTGCAGAACGGAGGGTGTAGTGTATCTATTCCAGTGCTCCTGCCCCATGGACTATGTGGGAAAAACCAAGAGGCCCCTTAAGAAACGGATAGGGGAACATCTGGGGGACATTCTACACTCAAAGGATATCCCGGTCTCACGTCACGTGAGAGATATCCATGGGGGGGATGTAGGGTGCTTTAGCTTCCAAATCATGGAGGTGGTGGACAAACCGACTAGGGGGGGCAACTGGGATAAGACCATCCTGAAGAAGGAGACAAGGTGGATCTATAGGATGGGGTCGGTGGGTGGACATGGCCTGAATGAACAACTAACCTTTACCCCGTTCTTATAGGGGTGTCTGTGTGACTGGGGAGGGATCCTTGCCCCCAGCTCCCTCTTTTGAGTAACTAATGTTATGTGGTCTAGATACCAGTACAAGGAACCTGCTCGATGGTCCATTGATCCATAATAGGATATATGACCATGGGCGATGAGGATGTCATTATCATATGACATCAGCATCAGTAAAACAACATCTCTGTATATGCATACGAACTATAAAGCGGCTCACTGTCGCTTATCCGGTATGATGATCTCCGTGCACACTCACTGTCTGGTCCCTGGGGAATTGTACCCCCGATTTTGTGATGTGGGACATTATGTCTGATATGGGGTGTTGCTGCTTTGTCCGAACTCTCTGACCCCCGGCGATCCAGTATCTGTTCTTCCCCTGGACTCCCCTCCCCCTCCCCCTAACCCTCCCTCTCCCCCCCCCTCTCTTCCACCATTCCTCATCTAGGGGAACCCCTGATATTAGGGTTCCATTCCATACATTCCTTTGCAGGGCTCCCTCCTGGTGCGATTGACCAGGAGGTAGGATGAATACCTGCACGGTACCTAGTCCGAGCCTGGTGTCCCCCCTTAGGATCATAGGTGCGCTCTGAACTTTGCCTGTAGTTTGATATCTTATTTCGGCATGCAGAGATCATGTATCAACATGTGTGGTATTAATTTCACACGTGTGGAACTAATTAGTATAGATCTATTTCCCGGGGGACACAGTTCATATCCGCACACTCCCGGGTTGGGGAAGGACTTTGGAGATGGACGTGGCCATATGACTGGGTACGAGTGATGCATTTCCTGCCCCTGGTTGTAAACAATGGAATGTATTGGATGAGAATGCGGTCATGTGATGGGTGCCTGTGATGCACTTCCATCCTTGGAAGTAAACAGGAAGAGGGAGAGAAAGAAGGGAAGAAGAAAAAAAAAAAAAAAAAAAAAGGGAAGTAGTGGAGATATTGGATGCACACGCTGGACATGGGGAAGATTGAGAGGTGCGGACATTTGATTATTGGCCAGCAGCACCGCAGGTTATGGTAATCAGACATAGTGAGGGGGTCGGCGTGGTGCCCGCTGACTCCGCCCCCTAATTAAACATCACAGCTAAGGAGTGTATAAAAGGCAGGGATTCAGGCATGTGTGGGCCACCATTTACCATACTGAAGGGGAGAAGGAGGATCATAATCTCCTTCAACCTGGGCGACCCAGGGCACAGACCAGTGCCCGTTGCTGCGGAGGATCACTCCTGAGGAACCCGCCGACGAGAACTACGGTGGGGGAAACGCGTAGAGTGAAGTACGCGGCATCATCATGCGAAGATAAGTGACTCCTGGCTAGCTACTTTGGGTACTATACCCCTGCCTTACAGGTGCCCTCAGTGGCACGGTTGTATGTCTTATAGGTCCTGCATGCAATGGTCTGGGCCAGAATTTGGTCTCTGACAGTGTTTTTATGTACATATCTTATGGGTGTGTGTTGTTTATAGGTAAAGTGTGACATATATCTCATTTGAGATTTGGTTTATTGCCAACTATTGCTGGTATTGGAAAATAGGTCACCACACTAACACGTCCCCATACACACACCCTGTGATAGAGGGGTCCCCTATCACAAGAAACAGATTTTCTGTACAAACACGTCCTATGTGGCTTTTTCCACTGAGCAACGGGGATTGACCTGGACCTTGCTAGTAGGACCTCTTTTTGCACTTCCATGACACATATATGAGACAAACAGGTCTTTAGGTTAGTGTAAAATTGTGAGACCCACAACCCCTCACCCTAGTGTGCAATCAGGGTTAGGAGGGGCAGACGCCGTGGTATGGGGACACCAGCAAGAATTTTTTTACGTGTCTAAAACTCCATTGCAAGGCAGGGTGAGATAGGGAGAGTATAGGGACAGCGTTCCCACCCCCCTAGATCCCCTTGGTAAGGTTTGGATTGCATAAACCGCATCACAGGAACTATAGTTTCCTTTTTAACAAAATTAAATAAAAGTTACATTTTAGAAAATAATCCTCTTTGATATATGCTTTGAAAAAGTAAAATACAGAGTATTTAGTTGATACTTTTTTTTGCAAAAAATGTATACTAAGCCGCTCTATCACTTCAAGGTAACCCATATCAGAGTAGTCCCTATCGGATGTATTTAAAACCTGACCATGTGTATTGGTACCTAAAATGAGCAGGCTCCAGACAGGTACAATGTCTGACTTGGACTGACTGCGGAGGATGGCTTTTTATGTGCAGGGTTCAAAGGGGAGGGGTGGGGGACTCCCCAATTTTGCAGAAACAAGAAACAATTTAGACCAAAAGTAACGAGCTATGCACACATGTTTTTTGTCTAAATTGATTCTTGTTTCTGCAAGATTGGGGAGTCTCCCACCCCTTCCCTTTGAGCCCTGCACGTAAAAAGCCGTCTTCTGCAGCTAGTCTAAGTCAGACATTGGACCTGTCTGGATTCTGATCATTTTAGGTACCAATACAAATGGTCAGGTTTTAAATACATCAGATAGGGACTGCTCTGATATGGGTTACCTTGAAGTGGTAGAGAGGCTTAGTATACATTTTTTTGCAAAAAACTTATCAACTAAATACCCTGTATTTTACGTTTTCAGCAGCACTTGCTTTTTACTGTGTTTTTTTTTTACAACAGAGTATTTTTACACATTTGTTTGACTGTTTTTTGTGATCCATCTATGCACATTGGTACAATCTTGGATTGCAATGCCCAGACTGAACTTTATAGATTGATAGAAGTCTAAGAAGCGGTCATGCTCCCGTAAGACGACCTGCGGCCAGTCTGTGCTCTGCATTTCAGAGATTGGACCTACCCTTCAAAAAGGTCTTTAAACACCTTCGAGGGGGCACAGTGTATTTAGAAGAAAAAAAATAATAAGCCTGCCAGTTAAGTTGCCGTATTCAGAACTGCCCCTTGCAAAAAAGATGTCTAGCTTCTAAAAATAAATAAATAAAGCCACAAACAACACTTTATAAGGGGAAAAAAGAAGGCTATAGAAATGCTGCAGAAAACAGAGGTAGGTGGCAACATACAGTAGAAACCTGAGAACAGCAGGATTAAAAAATGAATTAATAAGTGTTCTACAAAAGGTGAGATAAAAAGCTGAGAAGGCTATGCTCATATTTGCCACGAGAGATGTGTTTTTACACAAAAAAATCATTAAAACGTTTGCAAATCCACCTGAAATTGAATAAATAAAATAAAATAAATAAAAGTAAATATCTAACTAAACTGTTAAGCGGAAGTCCAGGGAGCATGTGGACTAGATCCCACATAGCTAATTGGTATTCAGAAATACTAATGAGTGCAATGAATGGACAAGAATGCTCCTATTGTGTGAAGAAACATTTCCATAATGATGCCAACACAATCAGGGCAGATCAGGAGCTTTAATCATATAGTGACAAGATGAAATTCTCAGGATGAGGAGGCTGTGATGACCATATAGTGCCAGAGAAGAGAAGCTCAAGCATTATTTATAGGAAAGCAATAAAAATAATCTGTGCAGCTATGTGAAACAGTTAGAACAATTGCCTTAATATGATTAGTACTGAGGTGATACAAACTCCAGGCTTATTCATATGGCCACAAATAGTCTTTAAGCAGAAGAATGCAGGAAACCATTCTGCAGATTACTGCAAGTCTTAAACAAATACCCCATAGAGTAGAAAGATACGTCTCTTTGTTAGGCTGGTCTCACATTGCGTATTTTTTTCTGTCCGTGGGATCCTACTTTTTGTAGGATCCCACGGACAGGAACGGACACCTTAGGTGGTGACCTATTTCTGTGTCCGGATTTGTGATTATCACGGATCCTGACACAAAATGAGCTGTGAGGGTAATTTCACTTCTGCTATGAATATATACATTACGGAAGTGAAATTTAAGTGAAAGCAAGTGTTTAAAAATAAAAAGAATCGATACTCACCTGTCCAGCGATCCCCCGATGTGCGGCATCTAGCTCCGGATGCTGAAAGGACCTGGCTGGGCGGGGCTACCCGCTCAGCGTCATCGGTCACATGACCGCTTACCGTGGTAACCGGTTATGTGACTGACGTCAAGCCGGGTCAGGTCCTGTACATCCGGAGATGCAGCACATCGAGGGATCGCTGGACAGGCGAGAATCGATTTTTTATATTTTTGCTTTCACTTAAATTTCACTTCCGCAATGTATATATACATTGCGGAAGTGGAATTAGATGGTTAGGAGCGATTTTAATGTACGGAGCATGCTCAGTACACTAAAATTGGGTCCAAGAAACCATCCGATGATTTCCCGGACCCACGCTCCATAGGCCCCCATGTTATGGGCCACGGATCATGTCGAATCGGATTCGGTCCGATTTGATCCGCTGTGCCCAAAATCGGAGCAGTGTCCGATTTTGGGTACAGCAAAAAATCGGACCGAATCGGATCCGACAAAATTGGATGGCAATTAGGGCAAGTCCAATCTGATCCTCATAGAGATACATGGGGGCCAAATCGGATCCATGGCTGTCCGTTTTACAACGGACAGCCACGGATGGTAAAAATACGCAGTGTGAAAGCAGCCTTAGCTGGCTCGTATCTTGGTCTTTTAAAGGGAACCTGTCACTGGAATCATGCTGCCCAAACCACAGGCAACAGGAATCAGCCTGGCTGCACGATCACAGCCAGATATATTTTGCTCCAGAAAGCTGGAGACGAGACCTGTGCAATGCTGCTCTCAGATGGTTTCTCCCAGCACTGCTAGAGATAATTGAGACCAAGTGGTCTTTCCCATAGAGAAGTCTGTTAATCACCTCTAGTGTTACGAGCACCAGTCGAGGTCAGAGCACATATCTACCTGGCAGAGGCCAAAAAAACACCGCTTTGGCCTATGTCTGGTGAATGGTCGCTCACAGGCATGTTACAGTATACGAGCACCGTACATCAGGTAAAGCTCTCGACCTATACTGTAGGCAGAGTACACAGACCTAGATAGCTGGTACAAGTGGTTCCCTTCATCATGGCCATTAGAGGAGGAGCCCAGCAGTCAATAGACGGAGTGGGGCACCCACTATACTCATTGCAGAACGTTCTTATGATGACCTTCTTATTACGGAAATAATTTGCACATTCTGAAAACATACTCCAATAAATACATTAGAAGAGCATACAGTCATTGTCAATACTGTGCTTTTTCTTAGGCTTACTTGGTTTGACACAAACAACTTTCTCAGCTGCCTGTAAAGAAGAAAATCGAGGCTGATTTCCTTGTTCCTCACTTTCTCCATATTCAATTACTTCAACCTGACCCAAGGGTACACTCCATTTTAGTAAGTACTTTTGACTGGTTGTTACCATATTACTGCCTTCATTGGATGACCTAAGAAAAAAAAAAAAAAGAGTGAACCATTTGTCCTACAGCTATGTCCTATAGTGCACCGAGGCACATACATAACACAGAGCCATATATTTATTACAATATTGAGCACTTCTTTCTTTTCTAGGACAAACATACTGTTAGTGATACTTAATAGTATAAAACCTGTTTCATGTGGATATTTGATAATACAGTCCTCATGTAAAGGAAGATCATTCTGTTTTATGTACAATCACCCAGCATACACTTTATTATCATTCTGAGAAAACAGAATTAGAGCTGCTAACATACGTCAAAATTGTTCACAGACTCGGCCGGGCTGATTTGTAGAAGTGCAGTTTGCTGCCATCTTCTGGCCACTGGTAGCCTGCACCACGGCCAGCCAGAGTAGGAGGAAAGTGCTCAACAACAGAAATTAATCAAAGCCCCAAAATCAATGTAAATTCACAAAACAAAAGGTTACTCCTAAAATCAAAGTTTATTACAAATATTAAAATGTGCCAACCAGGCACGGATTGGACACACAGATACATAAGGTGATAAAGAAAAAAGGGAAATTCTCCCTACACCAATACCTCAATGCTGGTCCTACCTACCGTAACAGCGGCGATCGCACCCTAAAAGGTAAGACGTAGATGGCGCCTCCGCTCCCACGGTGGCTAACTATACCCACCGTAGTCTTACACTGTATGATATTAATAAGGCCAGACTTAGTATGGTATGGAATGAGATAGTCAAGTGCAGGACCGTAATGGATCAAGGAGAAAGGTATGATGTAGTTGGGATAGTAATTGCACCACCAGGTAGATATAATGGGTCATGGTAGCAACAAATAACCCAATTAGTGACCTGACTCGTTTCTCTTCATTGGGACGAGAATCCTCAGGAGTATTATACACACAAGAATATATGTAAATTAGAGAATTCTTTAAGTAGTGAATACACATTAAATTAGGAAGCCAGTATACCCACAAACTACAGTCTCTGACAAAAGTTTTGTCGCTTATCCATATTATGTAAATAAAAGCTTATAACCTGACCTTAAATTCATCCATTGGTTTTATAAATTACTCTTTTGAAAGCGGAAACCCTCCCAAATGTGGTTTAGGTTAAGAACATAAATTGGCATCAATGCTGAAATATTGATCATTTAATGAACACAGAATGGTCAGATATTGGCAAGACAAAAGTTTTGTCGCCCACAGAAAGTAATGTGATTTTCAAACAAATAATTAACTTAAAATACAAATATACCGTATTTTTCGGACTATAAGGCGCACCGGATTATAAGGCGCACCCTCAAAAAATGACTTTTAAGCCGTCTTGGTCCATATATAAGGCGCACCGGATTATAAGGCGCACCATATTACCATAAAAAAAAAAAAAGATCAGACTGTAAGTCAAACTTTATTCAACTTTTTAACGATAACTCTCAACTTGCCAATACCAGTACATTTTACTTTTCAGTTCATTCGTCCAGCAAAATCCCATCACCCTCCAGTATCCCTATGTAGCCTCCCACCACCCTCCAGCATCCCTCTGTAGCCTCCCATCACCCTCCAGCATCCCTCTGTAGCCTCCCATCACCCTCCAGTATCCCTATGTAGCCTCCCACCACCCTCCAGCATCCCTCTGTAGCCTCCCATCACCCTCCAGCATCCCTCTGTAGCCTCCCATCACCCTCCAGTATCCCTCTGTAGCCTCCCATCACCCTCCAGCATCCCTCTGTAGCCTCCCATCACCCTCCAGTATCCCTATGTAGCCTCCCACCACCCTCCAGCATCCCTCTGTAGCCTCCCATCACCCTCCAGCATCCCACACAGTCAGACACACACACACACACACACACTCAGACACACACACATACACACACATACACACTCAGACACACACACACACACACACACACAAAAACTGATTTTTACTTTTTATACCGGTACTTTTGCTTACTGTACTGTGTGGCAAGGCACTCTCAGCGCTGGAGCCCTCAGCAAATCACAGCGCTGGAGCCCACAGCCAATCACAGCGCTGGAGCCCACAGCCAATCACAGCGCTGGAGCACATAGCCAATCACAGAGCTGGAGCCCTCAGCCAATCAGAGGCTATGGGCTGACGTCAGCTGGCCTCGGATTGGCTCAAGGCTCCTGGGCGGAGCTGTGATTGGCTGATGGGCTCCTGGGCTGTGAGCGCGCGTGATACAGCGGCGGCACCGGATACCAGACAGCGGGGACGGCGGCTGGTGATCGCGTCCCCGCACAGTGAGGCATCGGCACCAGCATGGATGGCGGGGACGGCGGCTGGTGATCGCGTCCCCGCACAGTGATACGAGGCAGGCACCGGCACCAGCATGGATGGCGGGGACAGCGGCTGGTGATCGTGCCCCTGCACAGCGATGCCAGGCAGGCACCGGACAAAGGGGGATGGCGGAAACGAAGGATATTGCGGCACAAAGGTATGCCTTATTTTCTGGGGGGTGCCAAATATTTGCAGGCAAATGGCACCCCCTTAGCACTCTTTATATACCTACATTTTCCTGGGAAAAATCCGTATATAAGGCGCACTGCTCTATAAGGCGCACCTATGAATTCTGGGAAAATCTTAGTCTTTTAGGTGCGCCTTATAGTCCGAAAAATACGGTATGTTGCATAACATTGGTGAATGAAGTTGTGGTGCTATTAAGAGTCATATTTAATATTTTCTGTGACTTCCATGAGCTTGAAGGACTGCATCCATGCGGTTCAACAATGATTCATGCAATTTATTAATGAAGTCATTAGGAATTGCAAAGAATGCAGTCTTACATGCCTCCCAGAGTTCATCTAGATTCTTAGGTTTTGTCTTCCAAGCTTCCCCTTTCATTCTACCCCAAACATGCTCAATGATGTTCATGTCTTGTGACTGGGCAGGCCAGTCCTTGAGCACCTTGATATTTTATGCCTGTAGAGATGGATGTATGAGATGGAGCAGCACCCTGCTGCAGAATCTGACCCCTTTCATGACTTGGAATGTAAGAGGTAGCTAACACATCTTTATATTTTAAGCGATTGATATTGCCTTCCACCTTGCAAATATTATGCACAACCCCATACTGAATGTAACCCTAGATCATGATCTTCCCACCACCAAATTTGGATCCATATGGGCCTCAGTAAGTCTCCTGCAGTATTTGCAGCGGCTGTGTTGTAATTCTACTGAAGATTCATCAGAGAAATCCACCTTCTGCCACTTTTCCAGCGTCCATCTGTTTAGCAGGCTGTGGGACTCTGCAAATGCCACACGATTTTTCATTTGCCTTTTGTTTAGTGCTGTCTTCTGAGCACTGATTTGACCATGGAGGCCATTTCAAGACAGAATCCTACAAACTGTTCTAGTTGACACAGGGACTTGAGGTGACCAGGCCTATTGGAGCTCTGCTGCAGTGGAAGAGGGGCTTGCATTGGATTTTCCAACCAACAAACGTTCCTCCTGAGCAGTTGTCTTGTGGGGTCTGCCGGACCTGGGCTTGTCAAACATCTCCAGTCTCTTCAAATCTTTTTTTTAATTCTTTGTACTTGACGATGAGACACATTAAAGGTGCCAGCCACCTCTACAGTGGATTTAGTCTTCAGCCTCTTGATAATCAAAGCTTTGATCGCAGGGTGGGTTTTTGGCTTGTTGTCAGAGCTCAAGTTGAAGGTCTGGGGTGCTGGGTTTCTTTTTAGACACACCCACTAATTAACCGATCATTTACAGAGCACAGGTGAGGATGTAAACTAGGATTGGGTGCATTATATCACCAGACGACAAAACTTTTGTCTTGCCAAAATCTGACCATTCTGTGTTCATTAAATGATCAATATTTCAGCATTGATGCCAATTTCTTTTCTTGACCTAAACCACATTTGGGAGGGTTTCAAGCTTTCAAAAGAGTAATTTATAAAACCAATGGATGAATTTAACGTCAGGTTATAAGCTATTATTTGCATAATATGGATAAGCAACAAAACGTTTGTCAGGGACTGTAGGTTCGTTCGAGGAAAGGCTTGTTATAGATATGATTTGTGACCCAAAGCAATAAAATAATGGCCAATGGGCCATAGTTTCAGGTGAGATATAATTAGAACAGTCAATAGTGCATAACGGTATAATCTCCTGTTTCTTTCACTAGTATTCATATCACACGGACAGTGTGATTCCAGCCATTAAGATTAACAATGCGAAGCACAGCTCATATTAATGTTAACAATAGGCCCTTTAATTAGATCCCAATCACACAGCTTGAAATAAAGGGTCCAATCTGGTGATCGGTTCAAATGAAACCCTTATGGTACCTTCACACACTGCAATCTCAGCTGGCGATATGAGGTGATCTAACGTGCGCATGCACATTTTTCATGGTCGCCTCAGATCGCCGATGGCCGTATTACACGCCGCAATCTCGCCCTGAAAGAAAGGCCATGTGTCGCCCCGGAAATCGTCTCACCCACAGCGGAACCAATCCGGTGGAATTCCCTCGCCGCTTCACACACCGCAATCCCAAAGGGAACGTGGGCTTACATGTTCAGCGCAGTGAAGAGATACGCGTGCCAAAGTGGTGTACACCACGCCCCATACGCGCTCATTGGACAAGACAACAGCGTTCCGATTGGTCAGCCTGCTCTGTAAGGCTGGCTAATACATGACGCTATTGCCATTGTGCGGTGCTGGACGGACAGCTCTTCAAATATGGTGCGGTGTCAATTGACAGCCAATGGGAACACAGTAGCCCACACCAATCAGTTCACAAGGGGCGCGGACTACAGCACGCTGAGGCACGCCTATGGGAATTCATAGGTGACGCTGATTCCATCGCTATCGCCCGTTCACACGCCATAACACGGAAATATCACCTTCATGATTGAGGCTGATTTCAGAGCAGTGCTCAAGAATCAGGCGACAGACGAGAGGCGATTTATCACCGTGAAATTCCCCAAACACATGCCGCAAGGGGGAGGCAATTTCACGGCAATTGCTCCGGGGCGACATATCGCCTTAAAGCGAACCATCACCCCCCCTGGACATCAAAAGCTATAATAGCCACCTTCTGCAGCACTAAGGCTGCATTCAGGGAAGGTGGCTATAGGCTTTTGATGCCCTATATACTGTTAAATATTCACTTATATAACTGCTTACAGTTTAGAAGACCTAAGACCGGGAGGCGGGGTTTTGCGCTCCTCCGACCCGCCCCCTCTTGTCAATCAGCCTGGTCGCCTGCTGCTGCCTCCCCTCAGTCTAGCATGAACGCGCGCCTCGGTTCTCCTCTATGGCACCGCGCATGCGCTGTGCGCCGGGTGTCCAGGAAGTCGTCGGGCTGGTACCATTAGTGAATTATGATGCAAAATTCACTTTAGTTGCTTAGAGAAAGGTAGATGTAGGGTACAGTCAGGCCATACCAATACATATGTGGCCACAGGTGTATGAGTGCTTCTGCATATGTAGGTTTGTACAATTTTTCTTTAGCACCTTATGCATCTGTGTGTGTCCAATCTGTCTGTTAGAGCAGGAGTACTAGAGACACATGCCGACTGCTCACATAGTAATCACTAACTGGTACAGTTCACACAAAGCAGCTGGGAGTGCAACAGTTGTATTCTGCCATTGACTTCTGAAACTACTTTTTGAAATAATATAATGACTACAGGACCCACCTTGAATTGGCTGTGGCACACATCAGCACATCGTTCAGCATGAAGATACGCCGTTGCTTGGTCTTCAGTATCTCGCCCTTTTCATTGTAGACTGTTTCTACCATGTCATCTGAGCGGATCAGATATCTGCTTCCATTACTAAGGAGCTGCATGTCAAGAACAAGTAGACAAATTACCTCAAGAAGGATATAAACTTACCTACTACACTGACTGAATTATAAAAATAAAATAAATCTTACAATTAGAATAGAGAAAGGAATTTAGAAAAAATGAAAATAACTACACAAATCTGAAAAGGTTTGGGCCCTTGGTTAGTCGCTCTACCCCTCTATGCTATCACTACCTATCCCTGCACCTTGTTAGTTGATCCCTAACCATTCCTGTCTGACCTAAAGGGACCCTATAACGTTTAAGAAAAATGAGTTATAACTTACATATAGTCTCCATCTAGACTGGAAAGGTGGGCTCCAGGCTCCATTCTCCCCTCCTCGCTGGCTCCTAGCACACACCGCTGGGCGTCCTTGCTCCTTGTGCTGTGATGCCTCATTTTTCAAATTCCCGCATCCCTTGCTGCTGTAATACCCGGGATGAAACATCAGATCCGGCCCGATGCATTGTGGGCCTAATCACGTGATCAGCCCAGCTTCATTTATGCCCATTGCGCATGCGCCGATCACGTGATTAGGCCCACAATGCACCAGGCCGATCACGTGATTAGGCCCACAATGCACCGGGCTGGATATGACATTCCAGCCCTGTTATTACAGATGCAATGGTGGAGGAAATTTGACAAATGAGGCGTCACAGCACAAGGAGCGAGAACACCCAGCAGTGCACTCAGTATCCCAGAGCCTGTAAGCCACTGGCTTCAATTTATAGCCCTAAAACCTGCTAGTTGGTTCTCTTTAAGTTGGGGCTGTATCAAAATGTTTGTACTTTTTATTTTGTATTTCACTATAAAAATTGTCTGTATTTTTGTACAAAATGGAAAATGATTGTTGGTCAATAAAAATTATCTTATTTAAAGAAAAAGGACACAGCTGTGAACAATGTAATAAAAGAAGCAAACCTATATAATTTCATACAAAATCAGATGAGATATTTTGTTACACTTTTATTTCATTAATTTGGAGAATTGATGGACCGGAGTTAATGCATGAATAGTACATGCTTTACCATGGTAACACTATACAACACTCACTTTAGCTCCTGTCGAAGGCCTGGCAAAGTATCAGCTATAAGCTATTGACAGAGCAGTGCACATGGTATGGAAAAGCCGTATATGTAATACGCTCCTGAGAACTTGTCAATTTGCTGGTGGATAGAAAACGAAAACCTGCTAATATACAGTTAAACCTTCAGACCTCAAGTGCTGTATCAATCGCATCTTAGAAGACCTGGGCGGCACTATCCATAGCAAGCAAATCATGCAGCATTTTTCCAAACCAGTTTAGAAAACAAAAGCTCTTTGATTAGTTGTTATCAACATGGATCACTTTTTTGAGGAATTTTGCTATGTGAGGCCTACTTTTTTCAAGGTTTACTATTGAACACTTATCAAGATCTTTTCATGTTGGTGGACAGGATCCATGTCCGTTTTCTTTCTAGCCTTGCACCAGACGTGCCGTAGCAATGTGTCACTGCTGCGGTCACTTATTTGCTACCACACTACCATGCTGGAATGACACCCATGTTTGTAGTATTGTCACATGAACCAGGCGGGAGGAGGAGAGCCATCAGTATGTGTTTTTATCATGTTTCCATAGTGGCTTACCTTGTTGAGATACCGCTCATTCATTGCCTTGGCGATTTGCTTAATTTCACAGCGTTGATCTGCGTCTCGCTTCCTCTCATTAAGTTTGTCTGCTAATGTTTCCAGCTCTGTAAGAGCCATCTGTAGGGGAAGTCTGTCTGGATGACCCTTCATTGTGTTTTTTAACATATCCTGCAAAAAAAAAAAAAAAATCAAAAAAGGTCAGGAGAACAATACAAAGTATATAAATTACAGCAAAAGAGCAGTCTGTCTGGTTAAAGTGAGAACAGACATAACATACCAGGGGAGGTTTATTGTAGCTATTTAATAGGCAACGAATTACAGAGCCGATTATATTTTGTCATAGTTTTAAAAATTAAATTCAGTCTGTCAGCACAAAATGACTGTTCAAACCAAGCACAGGCACTTGGTAGACCCTTGGATTGGCCGAGCAATTTTGTAGTCCTTCCCACCTACATGTTTTACATCTCCACCACCTCCTCCTTGATTGACAGCTCAGGCCTTTAATGGAATCTGTCAGCTCCTTTATGCCCCCCCAGCTATCACTGTCTGTAGCTTTATAATACTATTCTAATGATCGCTGCCTGGGCTCAGAGTGTAATGTGAAAGGTGAAAAAAAGCATTTATACACTTTCACTTTCTTATGTAAATGAGGCACAGTCTACAGCTTGGAGGAGGTAGTTAACTCACTATAAATGTGCATGTCTAAAGGACCTGTGTGATGTCCCAATCATGTGACAATACTGGGCGGAGTTAAGTGAACAAACTCATATTGTGCTATGGGGTGGGGAACCTCAGGCCCCAGGGCCGAATGCAGCCCTCGGGCAGATTCCTGGGGACCACAGTGCTCAGGCTGGCAGACGTGTTTTGCCGATTGTCTTCCCTTTAAATCCAGCTCTCCAGTGATCTCTATGGCCTCCCCAGTGAGGTATATACTCTGGGCCTCTCCTGTGATATCTAGGACTCTAGCAAACCTGGAAAACAGTTGAGAAGCAACATGACCAATATCATCCACGCCAAAGAAAAGCAGCTCCAGCCACCGCAGTAGGGGCGAGTTGATTGTTTAACCAAGTATATTGGGTAATTTTCAAGGTGATAATTTTGTGCGGCCCCCGAAGGATGGTAGAAATTTCCAAATGGCCCTCAGCAGAAAAATGGTTCCCCGCCCCTAGCTTTGGTGACTTAGTTCCGACTATTATAGTCACATGATTGTGACATCACATCAGGTCTCTTTACTGGAAATGAACCTTTTACGCTCCTCTTCCCCTACTTTCACTCTTAAGGCTGTCCAGGGCACTCTCTCTATTTGGCGTACACTGCGGGTGGTGGAGCTCCTCATGGGGGACATATCCTTAATGCGTTGGTGTATACCGGGCTCCCCAGGCCCCCCCATTCTCCGGAAGCTCCTAGAGCAGAACCATCTTGCACCATTTGAAACTCTCCACCGTAAACTCAATCTACCCACAAATTCCTTCTTCCCATATATTCGTCTACGACATTTCTTAAACACTATTGATATCCCTAGCTACGACCCTCTGAGTACTTCGCTACCTATCCAGGCTCTGTTTAAACAATCAGGTTGTGTTACTAGAGGAGTCTCTATCATATACAATGCGATACAAATAACACTATCCTCGGAGAAACTACCCTATATGTTGAAATGGGAAGACAGACTTGAATTTACTGCGTCTTTGGAGGATTGGCACCACGCCTCAGCCCATGCGGCCAAATACTCTAGATGCCTCTCTCATCTGGAGCAATCCAAAAAACTGCTGTTCAACTGGTACCTGACCCCAGTGCTGCTAGCTAAATTCGGCACAAACGCCCCTCCTCCTTCCTCTCGTTGCTGGAGGGGTTGTGTGGACCCGGGCACTATGGTTCACCTGTGGTGGTCGTGCCCTCACATACACCGCCTATGGCTCCAAGTAGAATCTCTACTTACCGAATTGTTAATGATTCCTATTAATCTGACAGCACCTCTGGCTATGCTAGGACTAGGCATCGAGAATCTCCCATCATTATTAAGACCCACTTCACCAACGTCCTGGTAGCCACACGTTTGACAATAGCAGCTCACTGGAGATCAGCAACTCCACCTATTATAGCAGAGGTTATTTCTCGACTAAATTCACACTGCATGTACGAACTTATGCTGGTACATGACCTTCCATCACGAACAAAAACCCTACGGTGGTGGGACCCGTGGCTTGTCTCTTCTTACAACACAGTGCAGACCTAAATTAAGTTAAGTGAGTTGAACCAATTTCAGATATCACATGCCACTGTTGAATGTTCTCTGGAAAACTCTTTGGAAAGGTGTTGTATATCCATATGTAATGCCATTTAGCTTTGAATATTACTGTTAACCTCCTTATTTCTGTTTTATCTCCAGTATGGGTACACAGACTATACCGCTCTGCTGCATTGTACTCTCCCTCCCCTCCCTCCCTTCCTCCCCCTTCCTTTTCCTTGTTTATGTTTCCAAAGTAAATGTATAACTCCATTATGTATGTAAATTCTTAAACTCTCAATAAAAAACTACTGGTTTAAAAAAAAAAAAAAAAAAAAAAAATCACATCAGGTCTCCAAGCATGTTCTGAAATTCGGCTGAAATGTTAACTATTAACCTGCCAGACAGACCACAGTCTCCAAGGGTAGTCTGACTGCCTCATTTACTTAAGAAAAATATAAGTGTATAAATGCTTTTTTAAAACATTTTTTTAAAACAGGCAGGGAAATGTTTTACCTCACAAAAATAAATATCTATGATCCCGGGGTGTAATGTTTGTATATTCTTTTGTGTCCTCCCCTGAACTGGAGATGTGGTATGATCAGACCATGTTACTTGTACGGTCAGACATCCATTATACAGTACATAGCAGGGGCACATAAAAGATTATCTCAGTACAGGGATGTGGTATGATCAGACCATGTCCCTGTACGGTCTGGCACATCTATTACACAGTACATAGCAGGGACACATATATAAGATTATTCAGCACAGGAGATGTGGTATGATCAGACCATGTACCTTGTACAGTCAGACACGGCCATTAACAGTACAATGCAGGGACCATTATATTAATTATAACTAAGATTATCTCAGTACAGGGGATGTGGTATGATCAGACCATGTCCTGTATGGTCAGACACGCCATTACACTGTACATAAGAGGGACATAAAGATTATCTCAGCACAGGAGATGTGGTATGATCAGACCATGAACGCTACTGTATATATAATCATGGTTCTTAACACTTAATAATTGTAATTTGTAAAGTATAAACCTTGAGTGCATGATTAAGCAAGGATGGATGAATGATGCTGCTAGCACACTAATAATTTTAGTATTCTCTATATGTCTCCAGGCGAATGGATACAGATCCCTTACACTTCCTTATTAGGTTAATCTACCCTGGTCTTCTACAAAATGGCCTCCGCTAGCATTTTTAATTGATGTGCACATCGCTCTGCGGTTTAAAACACCAAACGGATCATTGCGCATGTGCGAGAATGTCGTCAATAGATGCCTGTCCAATTGCAAGGGGGTTTATTGCGGCGGATATGACGTGGCGCAATGGTGGGCAGCACTATTATGGGCGGCGGTGTATTTAACAGCCTAAAATCACTATGAGAACTAACCCCTGTGATCAAGCAGTGGCAAAACGGACGTTAGGGGCGCGCTGCAAGGCAGGACTCTGTGGGGGCACTATCAGGACAACTCACGGGTGCTTGAAATGGGTGAGTGATCTATGTTGGCCACCTGGCTTATGAACCCATTATATGTGCACATTGAAACAATGATGTGATGTTGTACTATATATGTATAATGTAAAACCCATGGAGTGACCACCTGCTTGTAGCGTCTGGAGGTGTTTCCCTTTTGTACTTCGTTCAGAACGTTTATGTGTCTACTTTTATATATATATATATTTAATAAAGGTAAAATTTTATGTAACTCAAACTCCGTAGTGGTTTCCACTTGTATAATTGTGTAATGGATGTGCCTGACCATACAAGGACATGGTCTGTTCATACCACATCTCCTGTACTGAGATAATCTTATATATGTGTGCCTGCTATGTACTGTGTAATGGCCGTGTCTTACCGTACAGGGACATGGTCTGATCATACCACATCTCCTGTGCTGAGATAATCTTATATATGTGTCCCTGCTATGTACTGTGTAATGGCCGTGTCTCACTACAGGGACATGGTCTGTTCATACCACATCTCCTGTGCTGAGATAATCTTATATATGTGTCCCTGCTATGTACTGTGTGACCATACAGGGACACGGTCTGATCATACCACATTTCCTGGGCCAGGGGAAAGTAAAAAAGTATGAAGACATTACAGGATGGGATCGAAAACTAGTCTGTTTTTTACTTCAGTTAGGGATATATTTTACCTCACAAAAAGAATCAGCTGTGATCCTGGCCATGTGTCTTGCAAGGAACCTCCTTGCTCCTAAACACACATAGACATGTGCTTCTGGAAATATGGCCGTTTGCCAGCCAGGGACATGTGACCAAACAGAAGTCTTTCTGCTAACCTACCACTTGCAAGGCATTAACACTTATGGCACCACAAGTCCCAAAGTGACCTTTGTGGGATTATATTGCAGAGCACAACCTACCTCTACGACATATACCTGCCACTTGTAATGCAATGCATCACAATCGGAAATCCCTTTAAGGACCTTTATGACCTTTTAAAGCTTTAGTCACTTAGTCTAGTAAGACCAGTCCTTAATCATGAGCATTACAGTACACTGTGAAATAAAAGTTCATTTTACTGAAACAAGTGTAGTTCTTTAAAAGAATAAAAACCTTATTAGACTAACTAAATAAAGCTCTAAAAAGGTCATAGCAGCAGCTTAAAAGCATCTGGAGTCCTGACAGGTTCTCTTAAACAAAATCTCCTATAAGTTTTTGGTGCCACATCTGAGAGCAATATGATGTAAGGACAGAAACCCTAATTCCATCATTGTGTCACTTAACTGTGCTGCTTGCTGTCATTTTGATAAAACCACTGTTTTGTCTGCTGCAGATCTACCAGTTCTCTGAATGCTGAGCTCTGTATAGCCTTGCCCACACCACTGATTGGCATTTTCTGTGTACCCTGTTAATTCACAAAAAAAGAGGCTAATCAGTGGTGGGGCGGGGTTATACAGAGCTGGAGGACTACATGGAACAAGGCAACTAGTCTTCTAGTGATAATCTTCTACTGAATAAAAAACTAATTTTAATGAAATAACAACAAGAAGCTCCACCAAGTGACACATCACTTGAATCAGGGTCTCTGCCCCTACATCATGTTGATCTTGGAATAAATAGCCAAAAATAGCTGACAGATTCCCTTAATTATCTGGGACAAAGGGCACCATTGTCAATTTACCTTTTATCCACCAGTAAGTCAATTGTCCATATTGTTACCAAGCCATACTGTGCAAAAGCAAAGGGAGCCCTTACTTCGAAAAATCTAGACCAGCTTTTGCTTTTGGGGAAGGCAGAGTGCTCAAATTATGTAATTGGCATGCTTAAAAGAGGATCTTACACTCATTTTCCTTCACATAAAATAGCAGACATGCCAGTGGTAACCATCAGCAGTAGTGATGATAATCTAAAGGAAGGAATCTGGGCACTAGATGGCTGGATTTAATTTTAGGCTGGTCTCAGCTCCCTGCAGTTAGGTGTTGCACAAGTCTGAACAGAGCTTTAGTCAAATATTTAGAAGAAAAGACGGCACTCACCATTGATAGGAGGTTTCCTTTAATCCATTTCTCTGTTAGAAAGTGTAGGTTACATACGTTTAAGCGATGGGGAGGGAGGTGCGGGGAGGACGACGGGTGCACGTTTCGCCTGGTTAGGCTTCCACGGGTCCAATGCGCCCGTCGTTCTCCCCGCACCTCCCTCCCCATCGCTTAAACGTATGTAACCTACACTTTCTAACAAGGAAATGGATTAAAGGAAACCTCCTATCAATGGTGAGTGCCGTCTTTTCTTCTAAATATCAGTAGTGATGATCGAGTAGTGAACTATTCGGATTCGTATAGCTATTAGAAATGTTTCATTACTCGTTACTCATTCAATGCAAGTCAATGGGGAACTCACTCCATCCGAATACTGAAACATTTCAAAGTATTCAGGTAGGGCTATCCAAATCCAAATGAAATCACTACTCGCTCATCACTCATCACTCAAAACTGATTCGCAATATAACCTTTCAGATATTTCACTGCTAGAGCCCAAATATTAAAGCATTTAGCAAAGTATACTTTACAGCTATAATTTATTATAGTATATCTACTGTGGAGTCTTACATCATTTTACTGTATAGCAGCATGTTTTCATGTGATACACTGGTCAGATTCTCGTGTAACCATGAAAGACTGACCTGTAACAAGAGGATAAACTGTGGGAAGCGCTGGATTGGCTTCATCATCAAACCATAGAGGGTAATGCGATCAGGACTGCAGTCTTGACTCTGCTGTACACAAGATCAAATCAATGAATAAAATCGTATAGTCAATTATATCCAGGTATAATCTTTCTCACACAATGAATCCATTTCCAGGAATAATGTCATACTACAAGTGGCTTTAGCTATGACAATGAGCTGTCAGTTAAGCAGAGGAAGGTGTGGCAGCACGGAGGAGAGTCAGGGGGATAGAGGATTGGGAATTGGTTTGACATTTTCTACTTTAGTGGCTAACTAAGGTCAACAAAATTAGTGTTTATTTAGTGAAAAATATATATTAGAAACAGAGTGCTCAGTGGTTAATACCTTCTAATGGCTAAGGTATTGCAATTTTGCGGTAGATCCGGCAGATGTCGCCGCATCTGCCGTGTAACGGCCGACTTGCGGCACTGATCTGGCAAGCCCCATTCATTCTCTATGGGACTAGTGGTCGGGTGCGGCAAGTGCGTTATTGCCGAATCCGGCACTTGTGGCACCGCAAAAAAACTTCTGCTAGCTTTTTTTTTTGTGCAGCTGCAAGTGCCGGACTTGCCGCACCCGACCACAAGCCCCATGGAGAATAAATGGGTCTTGCCGGATTGGTACCGCAAGTCGACCATTACACGGCAGATCCTAGAGATGCGGCGACATCTGCCGGATATACCGCGAAATTGCAATACCGCTGCTGTGAAAGGAGCCTTACTGAAAAGATGATAAGAACAAGCAAGCTTTCGAGACTCTATGGTCTCTTCATCAGGCTAATAGTGACACAACTTCTGAACACACACATATATACATACATGTACAGGGTTGGATGATGCAGTAAATAAACAGTGACGTGAAGCATAACACAGGACTTGGTGTTTATTTATGAAGTTATCGAAAATTTGTTGAAAATGTAGAATGTTTGGGAATTTTCTAACTTTTAATTTGTATATAGCTAATATACAGTCATGGCCAAAAGTTTTGAGAATGATACAAATATTAATTTTAACAAAGTCTACTGCTTCAGTTTTTCTAATGGCAATTTGCATATACTCCAGAATGTCATAAAGAGTGATCAGCTTAACAGCAATTACTTGCAAAGTCAATATTTGCTTAGAAAATGAACTTTAACCCCCAAAACACATTTCAACATCATTGCAGTCCTGCCTTAAAAGGAGCAGCTAACATCGTTTTAGTGATTGTTCCATTAACACAGGTGTGGGTGTTGTTGAGGACAGGGCTGGCGATCAATCAGTCATGATTAAGTAAGAATGACACCACTGGACACTTTAAAAGGAGGCTGGTGTGGTATCATTGTTTATCTTCAGTTAACCATGGTTATCTCTAAAGAAACACGTGCAGCCATTATTGCACTGCACAAAAATGGCCTAACAGGGAAGAGTATCGCAGCTAGAAAGATTGCACCTCAGTCAACAACCTATCGCATCATCAAGAACTTCAAGGAGAGAGCTTCCATTGTTGTCAAAAAGGCTCCAGGGCACCCAAGAAAGACCAGCAAGCGCCAGGATCGTATCTTAAAACTGTTTCAGCTGCGGGATCGGACTACCAGCAGTGCCGAGCTTGGTCAGGAATGGCAGCAGGCTGGTGTGAGTGCTTCTGCACGCACTGTGAGGCGGAGACTCTTTGAGTAAGGCCTGGTTTCAAGGAGGGCAGCAAAGAAGCCACTTCTCTCCAGAAAAAACATCAGGGACCGACTGATATTCTGCAAAAGTTACAGGGAGTGGACTGCTGAGGACTGGGGTAAAGTCATTTTCTCTGATGAATCCCCTTTTCGATTGTTTGGGACATCTGGAAAACAGCTTATTCGGAGAAGAAGAGGCAGCGCTACCACCAGTCTTGTCTCATGCCAACTGTAAAGCATCCTGAAACCATTCATGTGTGGGGTTGCTTCTCAGCCAAGGGAATCGCTCACTCACAGTCTTGCCTAAAAACACAGCCCTGAATAAAGAATGGTACCAGAATGTCCTCCAAGAGCAACTTCTCCCAACCGTCCAAGGGAGCAGTTTGGCGCTTAACAATGCCTTTTCCAGCATGATGGAGCACCTTGCCATAAAGCAAAGGTGATACTAAATGGCTCAGGGAACAAAACATAAAGACTTTGGGTCCATGGCCTGGAAACTCCCCAGATCTTAATCCCATTGAGAACTTGTGGTTAATCATCAAGAGACGGGTGGACAAACAAAAACCACCAAATTTTGCCAAAATGCAAGCATTGATTATGCAAGAATGGACTGCTATCAGTCAGGATTTGGTCCAGAAGTTGATTGAGAGCATGCCAGGGAGAATTGCAGAGGTCCTGAAGAAGGGTCAACACTGCAAATATTGACTTGCTGCGTTAACTCATTCTAACTGTCAATATAACTATGACTGCAATTATATTTCTGTATGTGATATAAACATCAGACAAACAAAAATAAAAACCAGAGGGCAGCAGATCATGTGAAAATATAATTTTGGTGTCATTCTCAAAACTTTTGGCCATGACTGTATAACATCTATCAAATATATTTTACATCATTTTTGTAATTTTTCTACATTTTTCTGGTGATGTTTTATTTTGTTAGGATGTCAGAAAGGATGTAAACCTGCTGCAAAATTATTTTTTCAGAGAATTGTCTAAATTATTATTACTATTATTATTAAATATTTATATAGCGCCATTAGGTTAAATCCTGTTTTTTACTGACCAATTGAGGTTTGGAGTAAAAAAGTTTTAGCCCTAAATTTTTAATTCTGACAAGGAGTGAAAGGAGAAAATGAACCCCATAATTTATTACAGAAATTTCCCCCCTTTTATGGCTACAAATGACTGTCTTGGCGTGTGGAAAGGCTCAGAAGAGAAGAGAAGAAGCACCAGTGACTTTTGGAATGACATTTTGGCTGTAATAATTTGTGTGCTTTGCTAGATGCCACAATAAAATATATTCCCCACAAGAAACCCCATTTTGTAAACTAGAATCCTGAAGGAAATCATCTAGGCAAAACCATTTAAGACCAACAAGTGCTTCAGAAAAGTTTAGAACATGGAAAAACAAAAAATGTACGGTACGTTTTTCTCCAGAAAAGTTGCTTTAGCCTAAAATTTTCACGAGGGTTATATTAGAAAATGGACCCGTAATACGCAATTCAATCTATCCTATATGTGGCAGTACCCTATACATGGTCAAAAATTGCCATTTAGGCAGACAACAGGACTCAAAAGGGAAGGAGTGCACATTTTCCTGCAACAAATTCTGGAGAATTGTCATATTTACCGAGTCACTTAAAGCAAACCTGTCACCACATTCTTCCTCCCCGGCATCGAAAGATAAAATAGCCACCTTGGTGGCTATAGTATTTATGCTCCCTTGATTCACTGCAATAAAGACTTTTATAAACATCTGTGCCAAACCTGACCCAAGACAGGGAGGCGGGCTTTACCAGCGTCTATCTCCAGCCTCTCTGGTGTCATCCCTCTCTGCTCTCCGTGCGCCGCCTCCTCTTCCTTGTCTCCTATGCAGGAAGTTCACTTTAGAACTGCAGAGAGGGATACACCAGAGAGGCTGGAGATAGACGCTGGTAAAGCCCGCCTCCCTGTCTTGGGTCAGGTTTGGCACAGATTTTATAAAAGTCTTTATTGCAGTGAATCAAGGGAGCATAAATACTATAGCCACCTTCTCAGAATGCAGCCTTAGTGCTGCAGAAGGTGGCTATTTTATCCTTAGATGCCTGGGGGGGGGGGGGGGGCGACAGGTTCAATTTAAGAGTTGTGCTGAGAATTTTTAATCCACTGCTGTTTCAAATAAGTGTACAACGATGAAAACTAAAAAGAAGGTTTTTTTTACCAATAAAAATGCGAATTTAGCCTATATTTTTTCATTCTCACAAGAGTTGGCAGTAGACAGTAGACCCCATAATTAGCTATGCAATTTCTTCTGAACTAAGTGATACGCCATAAGCTGCAGAATCAAACCTCTTGGTTATATGGTGGGGCTTGGATGGGAAGGAGCGCTAGTTGCCTTTTGAGTGCAATTTTGGATGGAATAGCTTTATGAAGCAATGTTGCATTACTAACATAAGTGACCCAATATTAGAAACTATACCACTCCAGGAGTTCACCTAGGGGAATAGAGAGTACTTTGAATCCACATGTGCCTCTGAGAAATTATAAAATTGGGCTGTGGAAAGTACCGTATATACTTGAGTATAAGCCAAATTGTTTTTGTTGAAAAGTACCCCCCATGGCTATACTCAAGTCAGTGTCATGTCAGGGGGGAAGGGGTGACCAGGGGAGGCTGCAGAGTGAGCAGGAGATCACATGACACCGCTCATTAGTGTAATATAATATGCACTGCATTCCCCTGTCCATCAGAGGCAGGGAGAGTGGTGCATATTACATTAGACTGTCCCCCCCATTACAGTATATAGCCCCCATGCTGGCGCTCACTATAAAATAATAAAGCATTAACTCACCCATCCGACGCTACTATGCCAGCACCGTGCATCCTCCCTCCGGTCTTCCTGCTTCTAAAATCATGTAACTGTTGCCGCAGTGATGTCATCACTGTGAGTCCCGATCACATGATTAGAAACAGGAAGACTGGAGGGAGGATGCATGGCACTGGCATAGAAGCATTGGATGGGTGAGTTTAAGGCTTTATTATTTTATAATGAACGCCAGCATGGGGGCCATAGACTGTGATAGGGTGTGTGTACAATGAAGGGGGCTATATACCAGGGATGGGGATGTGTGTACAATGAGGAGGGGCTATATACCGGGGATGGGGGGGGGGTGTACAATGATAGGGGTCTATATACCTGTGATGGGAGGCTATAAACCAGTGATGGGGGCCTATATACAGTGATGGGACTATAAACCAGTGATGGGGGCGCTATATACCAGTAATGGGGCTATATACCAGTGATGGGGTACTATATACAGTAATGGGGCTATATACCTGTGATGAGAGTGCTATGTACAGTAATGGGGCTATATACCAGTGATGGGAGTTATGTACCAGTGATGGGGGCTATATACAGTCATGATTACCATATACGAGTCATAAGGGGGGGGGCTATATACCAGTGATGAGGGGCAATATAACAGGATGGTGGCCTGCTGCATTTCCCACCCTAGGTGTATACTCGAGTCAATAGGTTTCCCCAGTTGTTGGGGTAAAATTAGGGGCTTCGGCTTATACTTGGGTTGGCTTATACTCGAGTATATACGGTATTACACTTTTACCACTAAAATGTTATATTGGCTGTAAATGTTTCATTTTCACAAAGAAGAGTTAAAATGGAACCCGTAATTTGTTAAACAATTTCCCCTGAACACGGCAATACACCATATGTGGTTGGAAAATACTGCATGGTCACACTGTAGAGATTGAAAGGGAAGCACTGTTACCTGACTTTTTCAGGATACAATTTGCTAGAATATATTGTGCCATTTCCAAGCTCTTAAGTCCAAGAAAAGCCGAAAATACTCCTATTTGGAAACCATGGTGAACACTGGTTAAAACCAAAACAGATTGCAATGGAATGATGCAGCACAAAACGGGGGAAAAAAAGAGGGAAAGCAGAGATATTCACATTTGTTACTTTTGCAGTGCAGTATATGAAATCTCTGATACAGTCCAACTAGGTGTTTCTTCAGTCTTCTCTGGAGGCGTGAGCTTTCACTCCCCTCTCTAAATTCCACAATCATAGTCTGTCGCTTAGCTGTGAGTGGAAGTGGCTGAAAATGAGGAGTAAAAGCGTACACCCTCAGAAACAACCTTGAAGAAACACCCAGTTGGTATTTAGGCAGAGATTTCCTACACTGCGCTTTGAAAACAACAAATATTAATATCTCTGCAATGGAGTGACGCATCACAAATGTAAAAATCGTAGCAGAATCAGGGGAGCTCGGCGATTTTTAAAAGGTGTTTGACTAATTTTTTTGAGCAAGTGACAGGCCCTCTTTACAAATAGCCTAACATATTCTTTGAAGTAGATCTCTCACCAGATTGCACAATACATACTGAACACAATTTTAAATAGATCTCGTAGCGGAGACTGGTGTATTTACTAAGAAAATTAATTTACAATTAAAAAGCTCTTGTATCTTCTCAAGCAGACTGATAGCTACAGGTTATACACTGGCTCACTTATGTTACTTTGATGGTGGGAGGGGAAAATGTTCTGATGTTATGGAAGCATAAAGCCACCAGCAATAGTATCATCACGCCTGGAGTTAATCAAACACAAGCAAATACTCTAACATGCAAAGCATATACCAATGGCTGAAATCACACTCTTCACCAGAGGGGTCCCCAACCTTTCTAAACTTGAGAGTCACATTCAATATTAAGAGAAAGTCACGAGAAACATCCAGCTCCTACCCCCTCACAGCAGTGACACCAATAGAGCCCATTACTGGTGTAACGAAAACAAAAGCTTTTCTAAAGAAGTCACACCAAGGCAGTATATCAAGGTCCAGGGGTGCTTACATTACCCCTACTCAGATCTGCTCTTCTGTGTGGGATTACTCGCAAAAGTCACCATCTGGGGAGTTGCTCTTCAAGGCTGAGTGCTAGATCTAATGCTAATGCATCATCTGGAAGACAGCCGTGAGCACACATCATGGGCCTGCAAGCCACATATGGCTCTCAAGCTGCAGGTTGGGGACCCCTACTCTACACTATTCAAACTCATAAATAACGTCTTGTTCCTACATAGCTTTTGTAGCAAATTTTGACGTATATTTTTCGTAAATATACCATGCATGCATTATACTATAGCTACAACTGAGCATAGCACACACTGTACTTCACCTTTTATGATCAAGATTTCTCAAAAATAATGAAAATAGATTCCATGTAATACTGTGGGAATGACAGAAACAGAGTAAATGAGAACACATGCATGTTTATGGTTGCATGTGTATTTACAGGGGTTTTCTGGCTTCTATATTTTTCTTGTAAAATAAATCATATAATTTTCTGAGAACAATTTTGGTAATGTTTCTTTCCCATATGGGTACAGTAAACCACTAAGTAGAAAAAAAATTGTACAGCCCACCGATGAGCCCATAGTACAGCAGCACATCGGCTAACATGGATTTCACAGGAGACTAATTAAAAAATTGCATTATACAAAAGTAGAACTAAACTTTAAAGAGATTGTAATTTCAATCTCACCATGGTAAAGGTTTCAGCTCTGAGCATCAATACAGGTGTGACTGGTTTTAACGTAACTTTATTCTTTCATGAGTTATTTACAAGTTTATGACCACTTCTAAAATGTGTTCAAAGTGCTGTCCATTGTGTTGGATTGTCAATGCAACCCTCTTCTTTCACTCTTGACACACTGATAGATAGCAACACCGCAGAAGAAATGCTAGCACAGGCTTCCAGTATCCGTTTTTTTCAGATGCTGCACACCTCGTATCTTCACAGCACAGACAATTGTCTTCAGATGAGTGATGAGGCAAACTTTTTTGTGAATGGTGAAGTTAATAAACAAAACCACCGCTATTGGTCTGACACTATCCCACAGTGGATAGATCCCTCCAAGACTGTTAGAACACAAAAATTGATGGTATGGTGTGGTATATGGAGTACAAAGATAGTGGGGCCATTTTTTATCAATGGAGACCTCAATGCCACTGGATATCTGAATCATGTAGCAATTTCAGATATCCAGTGGCATCGAAGATTCTATTGATGAAGAATGGCCGCACTATCTTTGTACCCCATATACCACACTATACCATCAATTTTTGTGTTCCAACAGTCTTGGAGGGATCTATCCATGAAAGAATAAAGCTATGTTAAAACCAAGCACACCATTGTTTTTCTTATGAAATTCTCAATAAGTTTGATGTGTCACATGATCCTCTTCCCATTGATAAAAATAAAGTTGGATCCAAAATGGCCGACTTTAAAATGGCCACCATGGTAACCACCCACCTGGAAAATTTACTAAAAATAATACTAATGTGCCCCAAACAGGAAGTTGATATCACCAACCATTCCCATTTTATTTAGGTGAATACATCTAAACGGCCCACCCTGTAGATCCAAAGGGTCTGTACCCATTATGTTATGGTATTGATAAAATATCAAAGAAAAGAAGCTGGACCTTAATCAACAGTGGTTGAAGTAATTTGTGTGTGTATCCTGCATGTGAGGTGTAGTCAGGCAGTGATAATCTCCTGTTGATAAAACACTGATTATATTGAAACACCACATAGCCTAGAAATTGACAAATCTCTGGGAATCAGGTCCCTATGCTCTATATTATGCTACTCTCAGAAGAAATGGCAAAAACCTTCTGACAAACACCCTGTAATGGACAATACACTGGATTGGACTAAAAAATATTGGAAATGACCTGGAAGCATGGGTAAGGGCTACTTGTGGTTATTGACAACTTAAAGGGCTTTTTCACTCGAAACAAACCAGATGTAACAAAAAAATGTGCATTTCCAACAAATTTAAATAACTGCAGATATTGTATTCACTTTCAATGGCGAAATAGCTTTTTTTTGCTTAGACAAATTGACCTACCTATTGTCTGTATCAAAAGCAACAAGCGGGTACCATAATGGTGACTCATCCACCGATAAAGAAATAATCCTGACTGTCACTGAGATCGGGGATTCTGAAAGTGATGGCTGGCTTCCATCTGCCTTCTGACCAGTGAGATCTTTCCATTTTGCTATCAAGGATGTTGAGTCGCACTATGGAAGTGAGCTTTGACCATTGTCATTCTCTTGTTATTTCCTTTATGTAGATTTGTGTTTTTCCCTTACTTTAGGTACTTGGTGCACTATTTGGAATGCTCCAGTTTCCATGGGGGTTATTCCATCATTATTTTTATATTGTGTTTTTATATGTGGTTTTCTTTCTGTACACCTAGTGGTTGTCCAGACTCTTATTAACCGCATCAGGGCCCTACCTAGCTGTTTTTCAGTCCCATCCGTGCGGTATCTGTATGGTAGCTGTCTGTATATAAGTGTGCATACAAATATAACTGTCAATCACTGATAGGACCACCTTCAGGACCCAAAATCCCAGAAAGAGACGAAGTTTAAATGATAAAAACACACATTATACTGAATCTCCTTTCACAAATCTATGTATCAATCTGCCCTACTCCTGCTCTATAACATGGTGCCTGCAGACTAGAATGCATTTTCATGGTGACAGGTTCCCTTTAATAAAAAAAAAGTAGATATATATATATATATATATATATATATATATATATATAGCTGATTACATACCCATTGTCTGCTTGAATAAGGTTTTTCCAAATGGACATAATAAATGCAGTAAACTACTAAAGTTTCTCACTATTAGTGCAGTTGATTGCTCAGATCTAAATCTCATTAGATGCAAAGTAATATTACATAAGACCTCATACATAACACTCCTCAGTGGTAACAGCTGCCTACAGAGGGATCAGCCTGTGGACCTCCAGTGATCCAGTCATTGTGAGATAGGAGATTGTTCTGAAGGTAAAACCCTTCAAGGACATATACAGAAGAAAGCACA